>JAFEMN010000039.1:0-600000 GCA_018801565.1 Epichloe coenophiala
TAACCCTAACCCTAACCCTAACCCTAACCCTAACCCTAACCCTAACCCTAACCCTAACCCTAACCCTAACCCTAACCCTAACCCTAACCCTAACCCTAACCCTAACCCTAACCCTAACCCTAACCCAGATACTATTAACATCCTACGCGCAATGAATATTTACACTATACCTATAATTAAATTCTTACTTAGTAGCCTTTAATAATATAAGCAGCTTTAATAGTAGCCTAATATGCTCTAGCTACGCATTACTAACCCTGCCTCTAACTCTATTTACGGTGGCGCTGCCACTAGCCTCTACCACCGCTTACTTGCTTAGTAGCTATAGAGAATTAACTACAAGCAGTCTAGTAATAGCTTCGTAACTAAGGCTAATGCTACTTGCCTAGCTCTAGAAAGCATCTGCGCTTATCTTAGCATTAGGATTGCTATTATTAGTGCTAGCCTTGCTTATATTATCTTTAACAGCGCTAGTTCTATAAGCACACTTAAGCTAGAATGCCTCTAGGAATATAGCCTAGTATGCAAGGGTTTGCCTCTAGAGGTAATTATCATTACTATCACTAGGACTATTAGAATCTAGCTCCTTACTAGCAAAGCGCTCCCTTGCCTAGTTCACAATAGCAATTAACGCGCTAGGCCTAGTTAGTGGATGTGGTGCTAGATTATCACAGGGGCTACTGCAATATTGGCTATCGCGGTGGCTGCTAGAATGTTAGCTATTATAAGGGCTGCTAGGATATTCACTATCGCCAAAGCCATCGGATTCTGGACTCTTGCGGGGGCTGCTGCTATGCCCTTAGCTGTCATAAGGGCTGCTAGGATATTCACCGTCGCCAAAGCCATTAGATTCTAGACTCTCGCGGGGGCTGCCGTGATGTTTACTGTCGCTAAAGCCATTAGATTCTAGACTCTCGCGGGGGCTGCCGTGATGTTCACCGCCGCCAAAGCCCGCGGGTTCTAGACTCTTATAGCGGCTGCTACTATGCCCTTAGCTGTCATAAGGGCTGCTAGGATGTTCACTATCGCTAAAGCCTGCGGGCTTTAGACTCTCGCGGGGGCTGCTGTAATGTTAGCTATTATAGGGGCTAGTATTGTGTTCTTAACTATTATAGTGGCTACTATTACTGCTTGTCGCACTACCACATATATAGATAATAGACTGTGTAATATCTGCTAGATCCTCTGCGTTGTCCTAGCTGCTTTCTATCTTAACATTTTTAAACATAAAGATAATAGAAGTAACTTCCCCCTTATGCTATCTCTAAGCCTATTAACGCTAGCTATAGAGTAATAGATAGCTAGCAGCAAAGCTACCTACAAGAGCTACCTATAGCTATAGCACTACTAATAGCTCTTCTAGCTATAGTAATGGATAGTTAAGTGGTAATAGCAGAGATAGTGCTAGTGACTAGCTGCTTAGGCTGCTTAAGGTATTATAATAGGTACTGCGAATAGGATATCTTTGCTATACTATATTCTGCTATAGAACTTAGGCAGGCTACTATAGCTGCTCTTATTAATACTCTTTAAGGACTTGCCTAGTTGCCTCTGCTCTCTGCTTCTCCTGCTTAGCCTACTGCTTGTTATTCTTTCTTTTTCTCTTTTCTTCCTCCGTAAGCTATAGACATCTACGACCACGCCTAGGCGCGCTTGCCTTAGGAGGTAAATTAGAAGATATAGTATAAGAAAACAGTCACTACTTATAAGCGTTTAGAGTATAAGTATTTTTCTTAGGGAGAAATTAAGGGATAAGAAAAAGAAAACACTAAGAAAATAAATTAAAAGGCTAAAGAGCATGTATATATAGCTCTAAATCTTTATTGCCTTATAAGCCTACTTAACTTTTTTACTAGGTATATATCTTTACCTAAAACTTAGGTACCCACTTAGAAGAATCCTTATTTACAAAGGGTAACCTTACTATATAGCTAAATAGTATAAATATAATACTAGCTAAAAGGTAAGGTGGCTAAAGGTCTTAGGGGATTGTAAGTTATAGTTATTCCTTAGTGTAAGTAATTATAGCGTAGCATTAGTCTATATGCTTTATATATGCTTCACTCCCCTATAGTCTTAGGGATAGGAAAAGGGAATGCTAATCCGCGGATTAGGGGAGGGCCTAGATTAGGTCTATAATTACCCTGCTACGCAAGTGGTTTATGTGCGCATAGCATTAGCCTTGCTACACGTATTTATATACTCTTTTTTAATTAGCTTACTACGTTTCTTACTACCCCTATCGCCCTATAATCTTCCTATTATAGCGTTTTTCCACTGCCTTACTATACACGTGCTTACGCAAGTGGTCTTGCTACGAATACAATTATGCGTATAGTATTTAACATTACGCAAGTGGCCTTGCTATGCATATAATCCACGTGCGTATATAGGGTAGTAATTAACATTATGTAAGTAGTCTTGCTACGTATATAATTTACGTGCGCGTGGCATTTAACATTGTAAGTGGTCTTACTACGCATATAATTTACGTGCGCGTGGCATTTGACATTATAAGTGGTCTTGCTACGCATACAATTTACGTGCGCGTGGCATTTGACATTGCCTAAGTGGCCTTGCTATGCACGCAATTTAGATGTTCTTTTTTTTAATTAGCTTACTATTTTTCTTACTACCCTTATCGCCCTATAATCTCCCTATTATAGTAATTCTCTACTGCCTTACTATGTATAGGCTTGCGCAAGTAGTCTTGCTACATATAATTTACATGCGCGTGGCATTTAACATTGCCTAAGGGCCTTACTATACACGTATATTGTTTGCGTGCGCGTGGCATTTAACATTGCCTAAGGGCCTTGCTATGCACATACATTGTTTGCGTGCGCGTGGCATTTGACATTGCCTGAGGGCCTTGCTGTGCACGTACATTATTTGCGTGCGCGTGGCATTTAACATTGCCTAAGTGGCCTTGCTATGCACGCAATTTAGATGTTCTTTTTTTTAATTAGCTTACTATTTTTCTTACTACCCCTATTGCCCTATAATCTCCCTATTATAGTAATTCTCCACTGCCTTACTATGCACAGGCTTGCGCAGGTAGTCTTGCTACAAATATAATTTACGTGTGCATTGTATTATAAGTAGTCTTACTACACATATAGCTACGCATAGAGCTGCGCATAGAGCTGCGCATAGAGCTGCGCATATAGCTATGCATACAGCTACCTATCCAATTTACCTGCGCATAATATGGAACATTACGTAACTATGGTCTTGCTATCTCTGCTTTTTTTCATTAGCTTACCATTTTGCTCACCACCCCTATTGTCCCACACTCTTCCTCTTGGCGCCATTTTGCCTTTCTGCCATGCCCCGCGCCCACACCGCCTTGCTGCCCCTAACCCGAACTGCCCACCGATGTAGAAGGCTTTACCTATGTTTCTTACCTATAGCTATATTATTATTATCTTTATTCTCCTTTACAAAGAGAAATTAGAATTTAGTTATTTATACCTTATATATGCGCTAGGTATTGTATAAATAGATAATAAGAATACACCTAGTCTAGAGATAGAACTATTAGCTAGGCCTACTTCTAATCCGCGAATTAGCGGGAGGGTAAATTTAACACACCACGGGGTTGTCTAGTAACTAAGCTACCTTCTTTATTACCCTATTAAAATCCATCTGTTTTAGATGCTCCACTCTAATCTTAGGTATCTTGTTTTTATTACTATAGTAAATTATAACCCTTAGATACAGGTTATTAGCTAGGGCCTTATTAGCTATCTATATAATAATAGCTACTAGGTAAAGCAATAGACTTAGCTTAAACTTTTATAAAATGCCTAACCTTACTATCTTAACGCTCTTATTCTATTATATATTTTCTTATACCTTTATCTTAATAAGAGATAGTATGATTTTTATCTTACTAAGGCCTATATATAAGTTTAGACTAAAGCTTATGCTATTATAAATAAACTTATATAATCTCTTTATATCCGCTACTTAGTGTGGCATAAGCTTCTAGGGGCTCTGTCCTAGATATAGATTAAAATTATTAAATATCCTATGTGTTAATATAATTGCCTTAAAATCCACCTTTTATAAGGGCTAGTAAGTGTTAATTATTATATTAATAAGGAAGTTATAGTAGTAAAGCGTGTTTACCCTAGTAACATTACTATTTACTAACTTCTTTACTACATATATATAGTACTACATTATCTTTAGATTAGCTATATAGTTATTAAGGTATACTATTAGGAGCACCTTAGTAAAGGATTCTTGCTCTTACTACACTTATATGTTTATAATAGCATAGCCCCTATGCTTATTTAGGTATAGGTTATTATAGAGTTTTAGGACTACTTACTAGCTAACCTAGCTAAGACCCTAAAAGGCAAATAGGTGTTTTTACTTATTTATCTTTTAGATATACTTATCTATTAACATTAATAAGGCTAAAGTAACTTACATTATAATTTTAGCATTAACATAGCTAGTGTTTTCTATGTTACCTATAACATTATTCCTAGTGCTAGTGTCCTTATTATAATAGGCTGCCTAAGTTTTTTCTAATAGCTAGGTAGCTTATATAGACCTTAATATAGTATTATATATAAACACCTTATCTAGGGTAATCTTAGACACCTACTACGTTATCTTTAGGTCTAGATTATAATATCTATCCTATTTTAACTAATCTAGTTTTAGGAGTGTAATCTTACCTTATTACCTAGCCTTACTCTAGCAATATATGTTATAGTATAAAAGCGTAATACCCTTAGTAAGATCCTTATATAAAAATAGCCCTATCTTAGGGTCCTATTTCTATAATAGCATACCCCCTATAAGAGGGATTAGAGTAAGATACTACTACTTATATCTATCCCTACTAAACTTATAGCTATTATTTATCTATTCTTATATATTTAGGGGTGTAAATATAAGTAGCTATAATACCTAGATTATAACTATTATCTTAGGGTTTAACTTTACTAAGCTAATGTAAGTGTCTATAATAAAGTGATTAGTAATAGGGATAAAGACTAGCTATTTAAGGCCCTTAGTAATGTCATTAAGTAATCCTAGTTACTTTAGATTTGTAATAATAGTAGTAATAATCTTATTAGTGTATATTAATAAAAACTCTCTAGTCCTCCTTATAAATAGTAATTAAAGTATAAAAGAGTATATATAAGTAATATGTTTTTAAAAGTTATCTAGGTAGTTATTTATAGCTTACTAAGCTACCTAACTTACTAACATACTTTACATTAATATCTTTATTAAGAACTTATTCACTACTATGCTAAAGAAATATCTAGCTATTTCTATTACTATAACTAAAGTTAGCTTAGGAGATTATTAGTAGCTAACCTAGGCTTACTTCTAATCCGCGGATTAGAATAAAGGGTGCATCTATAACCTCTAGATTAAGAGGCTTACCTACTGTTAATCTACGGATTAGAACTAAGGTTAATTATACTTACTAACTTTATTTAAATATATACATAGGTCTTTATGTGTAGCAAACTAGTTATATACTAGGGTCTTTATTGCCCTAAATTTCTTTACCTAGCTAATATTATTAATAATATATACGCTATAGGGGTTTCCTTGCTTCTCCTATTTAAGTAAGAGTTTTGCTACCTAGTTATAATTACTAGGTATATTCTTATAAACTAGGTGGTTTGTAAACTAGGAGGCGTTTATAAACTTAAGTTTATTTATATAATTTTACCTTGCCTTCTTAGCTATATTAGTTAGAGTTATCTAGCTTAGGGGGAGCTAGGCCTCTAAAATAAGTAATAGAGCTATAATAACTAGTTTATTAGGTTCTTAATTAAGTAGGTTATTACTTAGTCCTAAATCTTATAATATAAGAGATTTAGCTAGGCTTACTACTCTATTACTAGGTTAGGGGGATGTGGTATTCTTATTTACACTCTCTTTTATTTATAAGTTATCTCTATTACTTAGGGGAGGTATAGTGTCTAGATTTAAGTTTTCTTTTATATATAAGTGTCTAGTAAGTAAGTTAGGATTAGTAAAGTGTAAATAAAACTAACCTTTCTTGCCTATCTAAGGTTTACCTTTCTTATTTTTACCCCCCCTTTTACTACTATAGGTAGTTAGAGCTATTATTATACTAATATTAAAGTAAGGGAGATATAGGATAAGTAAGGCTTTAATCCGCGGATTAGTAAGTAAGCTAGTTACTACTAGGGTTAACCTAGAGGATTTAATAGTTTTAATACTATAAGGACATTAGGAGAGTAAGGTAAGGCAAGTAAGGTTCTAATCTACAGATTAGGCAGTAGGCTAGTTCTAATACTAGCGAGATTAAGAATAAGATAAATTACTAGGTAGCTAAAATAATTAAGGTTAAAAGGGCGTTCCTAGGCCTAATTCTAATCTATAAATTAAGGGATTTATATAAGAAGGAGAGATTTATATAAGAAGTTATATAAAGGAGAGGGTTTAACCCCTAGGGTTAGGTAAGGAAAATTTTTTAATATAAGCAGGTTTAGGTAAACATTAATATAGCCCCTAGGTAAGTAGGTCTAGTAAAGCGTTATTATAGTGCATACTTAGGATTCGCAAACTAGAAGAGGGCCTGTAGGCCTAGAAGACTATTACTTAGCTATTTAATGCTATAGTGCCTTATAGAAAAATCCGCAGTATAATTATATTTAGTGTAAGCACTATAATAAATATATATAAAATCTATAGGTATAAATATTTCTAGGGTAGGTAATATACATGTAATCTAGTAGTGCCTAGACTGCCTAATTACATACTTAAGGCCTTTCTTACTACTAGTATTCTTAGTATTAGGTATTATTAGTTTAAGGGCATTAAATTTAATAGCGCTATAGCTTAATTACAACGCGTTCCTTGCTCCCTAGTAAGACTAATAAGTCTAGTTCTAATTACACTATAGACTACTCTATATTATAACTTATAGGAGCTCTTATTAGCTAAGTATAACTTAAAAGAGATTAAGGATATATTATAGTTAAACATAATAGCAGATTTATAGGTTATATATAATATAGTACGTATTAAGTTACTAGGGTACTATTTGCTTTCTTATAGGTAGTTTACTTTTACTTTACTTTTAGAGGATATTTATTTCTTTATACATAGCACTAGAGTGTTATTTCCCCTTTCCTATTTATCTTTACTATTCTTAGTTATTACACTTTATTTAGAGCGCTTTAACATATAGTAATATACTATACTATAATAGGATACGTACGCTATAGGGTATAGTTATTTAGTTTAATTTACTAGGGTGCTAGTAATTCTAAGGCAGTAGTAATAGTAACTCTAGTAGGAGTTTTTAGAATTTTTAGAATTTTTAGAATTACTAAGACCTCACTTTAGGGCAGGTTTTAGCCTAGCTATGCTTGCTAATCCGCGGATTAGCATTAGGTTTAGCTTGCGCTTAACTGCCTAATACTTAGGGTCCTATTATTAGTAAATGTGTTTATTAGTATTAGGGTTACTAGGGCTAATAAAGAATTTAAGGCATATTATAGCTTAGTATATTAGCTTTAGGGGTACGTAGAAAATATGCTATCTATCTAACAAGGGAATCTTATCCGCAGTTGCCCTTAATATTGCAAATGTGTTATATATTATAGAGCTAGAATTCCTAGAAGCTATCCTTACTATCTTTAACCTTGCTATTACTATTTTTATTTTTATTCTTATAGCTAGTTAAGCTCTCCTTATCCTCCCTTACCCTCTTCTCTAGTTACATTCCCTAGCTTAGAAAGTTTATTATATCTTTATACTTACTATAGCTATTTATTTACTTCTATTAGTATACGCCTTATTTAAAATTAGCTACGCAAAGTAACCTAACTTAATATAATATAGGGTTAAAGCATAGCTAGGGATAGTCTATATCCTTATAAGCGTTTAGCTTATTATTAAGGCCTAGGTTATTATAGAATTAATAGGTTTACTTTAAATACTCTATAATACTTATATAGGTATAGCTCTCTAGGTAGTTAAAACAGCCCCTAATACTTATAACGTGCTCCTATACTATAGTAATAAGTTCCTTAAATAATATAAACATAGCTAGCTAGCTATTCCTAATATTACTATTATAGTTTATAGTCTGCCCTTATACTTTAACTATAGTGTTAAAATAGCTAATATTTAATTAGCGCTAAGGAATCTTAGAAAAGCTATTTATTTTCCTTACTACATAGTATTAGATAAGTCTATCTTAGATTAGTGCTAGGTTTACGCTATTAAGGTATTACATATCTTTAAGCATATTAAACACTATCCCTAGATACTAGATTAGGGCGTTACTAATTTATGCTAGGTTTATAACGCTATTATTCTAGTCCCACTCCTATAGCTTTATTAGTATAACTTACTACCACTACTATATTTACTAAAACATTAGAAAATAGCGGTAGTTCTTATAGCTTAGCTCTAACTACTCCCTTAGTATAGCATTATAAGTGCTACTAGGGGCATAGACTAGTAGTGCCTAGAACTAGATAAGGAAGAAGGAGGGGACCTTAGCATTAGTAATATATAAGGCTATATAGGGTAGGGTATATAGGTTATTATAAGTAGGAGAGTTAGGTATTATATAAAGGGTTCTAACCTCCTTAGAATTATTAGAATTAAACATAACTAGGATATAGTTACTAATTAACTTACAGAATATATCTTTAAACTTAATAAACTATTCTCTATAGTAATAGTTATATATATTACGTAGAGTCTTATAAAGCTTATAAAAGGCATTTTATTACTATATCTTAAGCTATAGTTCACTAAATAGCGTGCAGTATATAAGCAAGGACTATTAATTTACTATATCCCTTATGCTAGTTAGGGGCGTTACTATATCCTTCCCTTACTTAGGCAGCTACCTTAGAAATAAACCCTAGAGGCTAATCTTTACTTAGTAATACTATATCCTTATAGTAGTAGTTATACCTTAATTATAAATATTTACATACCCTAGGTAAGTATTAATAAATTTAACTATGTATTTAAAGTTAGTAAACACTATTATAAGCTATTGCTTAAAGTAAATAAAGTATGCCTTATAGTAAATTACTACTAGGTTTATTAGTAGTAGCACTATTAGCTTAGCCTTATCCTAGAATTATTTAAGGAGAAGGGTTAGTATAAGGGGGCCTCTCCTTATATAGTTAGAAAATATTATCTCCTCTAATAATATACCTAGCTCTAGCCTTTTATATAGCAATATAGGCATAGAGATCTTAGTAAGTTATTAGGACACTACCTAAGGGATCTTATCCTTAAAGGAGTTAAATATTATCTCCTAGTACTATACTAGCTTCTTTAGTAAGTAAAGTAAGTATACCTAGGCTACCTTATTAATAATAAGGGAGATTATATAGTGCTTAAGAGAGATAGTAATCCTTTATAGTTACTTATATTAGTTATAGTTAGGGGTAGCGCTAGACCTAAGCTCCCTAAACTCCTTACGCGCAGTGGTAGCAAATTATATAAGATATTACATAAGGTAGCTACTATATACTAATCCTATAGTAAAGCCCTAGAGGTTAATCTAGGAGAGTTACTAGTTAATATTTAGGTTATAAGGGATATAGTAAGTTAATAGCACCCTAAAGGTAAGGTGCTTATATATCTAGTTTATCTGCTACTTATTAAGCTAAATCTAGCTATTATAATATAGTTTAGCTAGTAAGCTAAGCCTATAGCGTATTATAGTGCTAATCCTTATTCTTCTCCTATTGCTATAAATAAACACCTCCTATAACTTACACTATATCTAGTAGTTATATAGCAGGTTTATCTTACTTATAAATCCTAGCTATAGTAAGTATAAGAATAGTAATACTATATAGTACTATATAATATAGTAGCCTAGGTCACTAGGGTTAGGCATAGGTAAGGCGCCTAGCTAGAAAATACTATTAAGTAAGGAGATAAAGCAGCTTATATTTATAAAGATAAAGGCATTAATGCCCTATATTAGAAGAACCTAGTATAGATAGTATTAAGGCTACTTGCTAGCATTGCCCTCCTTAGTTATATATGTAGGTTAGTTAATTCTACTACTAAGGGTAACCTTAGGCTAGTGCATTGCTATAGTAAGTCTATTATTAGTGTAAGCGCTACTATAGTTAAAGAAGCTACCCTAGCTATAGAGAATAGTAATAATATTAAGGTAAAAGGTAACCTCCTTCCTTATAGCATAGCCCTAGGTATAGACCTTTTTATTATAGAGTGTTTAGATATAGTAGCGGTTCTATACCTAGGCTACCTAGACCTTAGCGCGCAATAGCGATAAATGCGCTTCCCTAGTTATAGCCCTTAGTGTATATTCTCCTAACTATAGCCTTAGGCAAGGCAAGCGTGGCTATCTCCTAATTAGCGTAGAGGTAGTAATTACTATATATACTACTAAATAGCTCCTTATAGTAGTAGTAGCCCTTAGCCTAAACTACGCCTATTCTCTAGTTAAAGGGGTGCCCTAGGTACTAGTAATAAGTAGCTAAACTATAGGCCTTACTTATGTATATTATAGCATTATAAAGGCTATATAACTAGTAAGTGCTCTAGACTAGGCTAATATTAGGGGAGATACTATATATAGTTTTATAGTATTACTCTATGTATAGCCTCTTCTAGAGTAGTATTACGCTAGTGCTATTATTATTACTATTACTATTATTATTAGCATTAGCATTAAAGGGGTGCCTTATACTTATAGCTAAATTACAAAACCTAATATTAACCTAGGTAAACTAGATATTAATATAGTTTAAGTCTAGGGATTTTAGTATAGAGGCGCTAAAGCCCTCTAGTGCCTCTTACACTATCTCTCTAATAAAGATATTCTTTATATTATATACTTAGAATAGTAGCTTAGGGTCCTTAAAGTAATAAATAACCTTACCTATTAATATAGTAACCTTAAGGGCATTATAGTGCCTTTATATATCCTACTATATATTGCTAAGGTGCCTTACTAGTATAGTAAAGCAAAGGTATAGCTAGCTAGGTATCTTGCCCTTACTAAGCATAGTGTTAGCTAGACCTTTATATACTAAACTATATTACTCCTAGTTTAACTAGGACTTAGCTTTAGCTATAGCAAAGAAAAGAGGGATTTCCTATATATAAACCTAGGGAATATACTAATAAATAGCTAGTAGTAGGGCGCTATTAATAAACTTAGCTTACCTTTAATAGGATAAAGTAAAGGCCTAGCTACCCTACCTTACCCTTACTTAAATCTTAGCACTAAGGAAGAGAATAAAGATAGAGAAAGTTATATTACTTAAGATTATTATAAATAAGCTAAGGAATATATAATAAGTCTTACTTAGCATAATACTATAAGGTTAAATAACTTAATCACCCTAGAGTAAGAGTATATAAGGTAGTATAAGGGAGAAGTAAACTTATAAGGTTAGGGGTAGTATAGTAAGTAATATAGCCTTAACTTAGATACTATTAATATCCTATGTATAATAAATATTTACACTATACTTATAATTAAATTCTTACTTAGTAGCCTTTAATAATATAAGTAGCTTTAATAGTAGCTTAATATGCTCTAGCTACGTATTACTAACCCTACCCCTAACTCTATTTACAGTAGTGTTACTACTAGCCTTTACTACTACTTACTTACTTAGTAGCTATAGAGAATTAACTATAAGTAATTTAGTAATAGCTTTATAACTAAGGCTAATGCTACTTACCTAGCTCTAGAAAGCATTTGCGCTTATCTTAGCATTAGGATTACTATTATTAGTGCTAGCCTTACTTATATTATCTTTAATAGCACTAGTTTTATAGGTATACTTAAGCTAAAATACCTCTAGGAATATAGCCTAGTATATAAGGGTTTGCCTCTAGAGGTAATTATTATTACTATTACTAAGACTATTAAAATCTAGCTTCTCGCTAGTAAAGCGCTCCCTTGCCTAGTTTATAATAGTAATTAACACGCTAGGCCTAGTTAGTAAATGTAGCGCTAGATTATCACAGGGGCTACTGCGATATTAGCTATCGCAGTAGCTGCTAGAATATTAGCTATTATAAGGGCTACTAGGATATTTACTATTACTAAAGCTATTAGATTCTAGACTCTTATAGGGGCTACTATAATATTCACTATTACTAAAGCTATTAGATTCTAGACTCTTATAGGGGCTATTACTATGCCCTTAGCTATTATAAGGGCTACTAGGATATTTACTATTGCTAAAGCTATTGGATTCTAGACTCTCATAGGGGCTGCCGTAATGTTTACTATTACTAAAGCTATTAGATTCTAGACTCTTATAGGGGCTACTATAATATTAGCTATTATGGTGGCTACTGTGATATTAGCTATTATAAGGGCTACCGTAATATTCACTATCGCTAAAGCCATTAGATTCTAGACTCTCACAGGGGCTACTATAATATTTACTATTACTAAAGCTATTGGATTCTAGACTCTCATAGGGGCTGCTATAATATTAGCTATTATAGTAGCTACTGCAATATTAGCTATTATAAGGGCTGCTAGGATATTAACTACCACTAAAGCCCGCGGGTTCTAGATTATTACAGGGGCTGCTGTGATATTAGCTATTATAGTAGCTACTAGGATATTAGCTATTATAAGGGCTACTATAATATTCACTATTGCTAAAGCCATTGGATTCTAGACTCTCACAGGGGCTACTACTATGCCCTTAGCTATTATAAGGGCTACTAGGATATTTACTATTGCTAAAGCCCGCGGGCTCTAAACTCTCATAGGGGCTACTGTAATATTAGCTATTATAAGGGCTAGTATTACGTTCTTAACTATTATAGTAGCTACTATTGCTGCTTATTACACTACTATGTACATAAATAATAGACTATGTAATATTTACTAGATCCTTTGCGTTATCCTAGCTGCTTTTTATCTTAACATTTTTAAACATAAAGATAATAGAAGTAACTTCCCCCTTATGCTATCTCTAAGCCTATTAACGCTAGCTATAGAGTAATAAATAGCTAGTAGTAAAGCTACCTATAAGAGCTACCTATAGCTATAGCACTACTAATAGCTCTTTTAGCTATAGTAATAAATAGTTAAGTGGTAATAGTAAAGATAGTGCTAGTAACTAGCTACTTAGGCTACTTAGGGTTTTATAATAGGTACTATAAATAGGATATCTTTACTATATTATATTTTACTATAGAACTTAGGTAAGCTACTATAGCTACTCTTATTAATACTCTTTAAGAACTTACCTAGTTACCTTTGCCCTTTACTTCTCTTACTTAGCCTATTACTTATTATTCTTTCTTTTTCTCTTTTCTTTCTCTATAAGCTATAGATATCTATAATTATGCCTAGGTGTGCTTACCTTAGGAGGTAAATTAGAAGATATAGTATAAGAAAATAGTTACTACTTATAAGCATTTAAAGTATAAGTATTTTTCTTAGGGAGAAATTAAGGGATAAGAAGAGTAAGACACTAAGAAAATAAATTAAAAGGCTAAAAAGCATGTATATATAGCTCTAAATCTTTATTACCTTATAGGCTTACTTAACTTTTTTACTAGGTATATATCTTTACCTAAAACTTAGGTACTTACTTAGAAGAATCCTTATTTATAAAGGGTAACCTTACTATATAGCTAAATAGTATAAATACTATACTAGCTAAAAGGTAAGGTAGCTAAAGGTCTTAGGGGATTGTAAGTTATAGTTATTCCTTAGTATAAGTAATTATAGTGTAGCATTAGTCTATATGCTTTATATATGCTTTACTCCCCTATAGTCTAAGGGATAGGAAAAGGGAATGCTAATCTATGGATTAGGGGAGGGCCTAGATTAGGTTTATAATTGCCCTACTATATAAGTAGTCTATATATATATAGCATTAAATATTACATAATAACCCTTACTATGCATGAAATTTACATGCTTTTTTTTCATTACCTTAGGTTTTTCTTTAATACCCCTTCTCCACTGCCTTACTATATATATGCTTATGTAAGTAGTCTTACTATAAATATAATTATATATATAGTATTTAACATTACATAAGTGGCCTTACTATACATATAATCCACGTGCGTATATAGGGTAGTAATTAACATTATATAAGTAGTCTTACTACGTATATAATTTACGTGCGCGTGGCATTTAACATTATAAGTAGTCTTACTACGCATATAATTTACGTGCGCATGGCATTTAACATTACCTAAATAGCCTTACTATACACGTAATTTAGATATTCTTTTTTTTAATTAGCTTACTATTTTTCTTACCACCCTTATTGCCTTATAATCTCCCTATTATAGCAATTCTTTACTGCCTTACTATATATAGGCTTACGTAAGTAGTCTTACTATAAATATAATTTACATGTGCATTATATTATAAGTAGTCTTGCTACGCATATAGCTACGCATAGAGCTACGCATAGAGCTACGCATAGAGCTACGCATAGAGCTACGCATAGAGCTACGCATATAGCTACCTATCTAATTTACCTGCGCATAATATAGAATATTATGTAACTATAGTCTTACTATCTTTGCTTTTTTTTATTAGCTTACTATTTTACTTACTACCCCTATTATCTTACACTCTTCCTCTTAGCGCTATTTTACCTTTTTACTATGCCCTATGCTTATACTACCTTACTACCCTTAACCTAAACTACTTACTAATAAAGCACTATAAAGTAATAAGTAATAAGGTAAGGGCCCTTTACCTCTATAAGGGCTTTAATTTAATTCGCGGATTAGTAAGTAAACTAGCTTTAACTAAGTTACTTAGTAAAGGATTAAATATATAATACTACTAGAATATTAGAAAAGTGTAAGGTAAACTAAGTAGGGTTCTAGTCTATAGATTAGGCAGTAGGCTAGTTCTAATACTATTAAGATTAAGGATTAGATAGATTATAATATAGCTAAAATAGTTAATATTAAGAGGGCATTTCTAGGCCTAATTCTAATCTATAAATTAAGGGATTAAGGGATTAATTAAATTTATAAGGAGTAAGTAAGTTTAGGAAAAGGTTAATATAGTCCTAGAGGTAAGTAAGTCTAGTAAAGCATTATTATAGTGTATGCTTAGGATTCGCAGACTAGGAGAGGGCCTGCAGCTCCTATTACACTATTATTCACTCTATATTATAAGTTATAGGAGCTTTACTTAGTTAAGTGTAGCTTTAGAGAGATTAAGGATATATTTATAAGTTACGCATAATATTACACATATTAGCAGTAGTAATAGTAACTCTAGTGGAACTTATTTAAAATTACTATAGCCTTACTTAAGGATAGGTTTTAGCCTAGCTTTCCTTGCTAATTTACAGATTAGCATTAGCTTTAGCTTACGCTAAACCACCTAATACGTAAGGAGGTCTTGTTATTAGTAAACGCGTTTTACACTTTATCTCCTTAGGGACTAGGAACCTAGAATAACATATGTGTTAACTCCCTTTCTTACACTAGCTTAGTAAAATAACTTTAACTAACATTAATAACCACTAAAATTTTACTTATAATAGGTAAATTAGTACGTAATTTATAGCCTATAGTCCTTAATAAAATATACCTATATAATATACTAAGCTAAAATTCCTAATTACCCTTATTTAAATTGCCCTTACTCTTATCCCTATTATCCCCTTCCTAATTACCCTTACTTATACTATTATTACTCTCTTTACTAAAGCTAGTACTCTTTAATTTAATCTCCTCCTTAGCTTTAGCATAGGGGTAATAGTGTCTTATTACTATTAGTACTACCTTAGACTTAGGTAGCTTTTATATGCTAAGGAAGGCTATTATATTTTCCTTATCTTATAAGCTACTAAGCATTATATTATATATATTTAGCTTAGTATATATAGCCCTAAGACTACCTATAAGGTAATACCCCCTAGCTACCCTCCTTACACTCTTATATATAAGGAAACCTAGTTTATTACAGAGCTTTTCTATTTCTCTTAGTATGCCTTATGCTTTATTATCTAGTTAATCTTATAGTATAGCTTTAATATTAGAGTATATCTAGAGGTATAAGCAAATAGCCTATATATAGTTATATATAGTAGTAATTACCTCCTTATAGGGTAAGAATATATATAGCTATAGGTTTTATATATATAATATTAAGGATATAGTTTACTACTATATATTAAGCACTAGGTTATAGTGCCTTATTTATTACCTTTATAGTTTTATATTAAGCATAAGCTTATTATTATTATTACCTATTATATTAACCTAGTCCTAGTCCTTAGCTAGAAGCTACTTAACGCGCTTAGTATAGTGCCTTAGCTTATATATAAGATTAGCTTAGCTTACTAGGGGGGTCTTAACTTACACTAGTATACTATATAGCATGCATTACTAGTAGTCTACTTCCTAGAGCGTGCTAAAGTTATTATAGTAAGTATAGCATTACTTATATTACTTATATAGTGTAGCTCTTATATATTTATAAACCTACTATAAAGCTAGCACCTAGAAGCTAATGCTAAAGAAAGTAAGTAAGTTATATATTATAATATCTTTATTATTAATCTAAGGGTAGTGAAGTCTTATGTAAAACATAAGCATATTAGCGTTATTATAGTTATAGTTATTAGTTTACTTAGTAAGTACTCTAGCTATAGCTCTAGCTCTAGCTTATGCTAGCTTATAGTATTAGGTGCTTACCTCCTTAGACTAGTTTATATTAAATATAATAACTATATATAGGCTAATAACCTAGGTAAACTTAGTGTTAAAAGGTATAGTATTACTAGCGTAGTATTTAGCGTAGCTATCCTAGAGGGTGTAGTAAAGGGCATAGAATATATTATTTTTCTATGTCTTATTATTAAGGTTAGTAAAGAGGACGCTATAAATATAGTTAAGCTAGCTATATAACCTCCCCCCCTAGAGGGATATTTACTATAGGTACAGGCCCTATAGCCTAATTTCCTAGTGATTTAGTAGCGCTAGAGCTATTATAGCTAGCCTACGTAATAGCTTAGGCATGTACTATAACATAGTTAGCTCCTAAAGCTTAAGATAAATAGCGCACGCTTCCTAGTAAATAGTAGTAATATTAAGCGGGAGAAGCACTAGTAAGTTTATCTTATCTATAAATTGCTTAGTAAGTAAGGCTAAGGTTAGTAGTCCCTTTTATATATACTTAATAAAGGGAAGGAACTTATACTCTTCCTCCTTAATAAGGGCCTCCTTATTCTCTTTTACTAGGGCGCTTAGGCTAGTATAAAATAATCTTAGCCTAGTTCTAATATAAAGTAAGTAGTCCTTATACTCTGCTATAAGGTAGCTATCTAGCTCCTTAAATACTATATTTTAGTAAAACTTAAGCTTCTAAAGTAAGTAAAGTAAGTAAGACTAGGCTATCTTATACGCTACTAGGAGGATAATATAGTGCTTTATCTCTATAGCCTAGCCCTACCTTATTACCTATTATTTAGCTTAGGAGGTAGTAGGTTTAGCGTTACCTATAGCTAACTATATCTAGGTAATTTACTAGTGTATAGTAGCTATACTTCTAGCTAGGTCCTAGATAAAGAAGCTATTCTAGACTAAGTAAGTGGTAAAGTGCTATATATTATACTATAAGAGCTAGGCCTTATACTAGGGGTTATAGGGGATAAAGTATTTATTAAGCGTGCTAAAGGATAGGTACTTATTTATCTAGTCTATTTATTTATTATTAAGCTAGATCTAGCTATTACGCTAGAGCTACCCTATAAGGCTAAGCTCACGCTATATAATAGTGCTAAGCCTAGTCTTACTACTAGTCTTACTATCCTAGGGGGTGTAGGTAAGGCCCTCCTAGGACTTACGCTAGATCTAGTTATTATAGGCTATATTTACCTTACCTAAGACTATAAGCTATAGGAGATAGAGAAGGAGCGTAGCTATATAGTATTAGGTAATATAATATACTAAGGTAGCTATATTACTATTATTATTAGTAGTAATACCTAGTTAAAATATATTATTAAGTAGCGTAATATATTAGTAGCTATTAGTAAAGATAAAGGTATTAATACTATATATAAGTAAAAACTAGTAAGGGTAGTAGTAGTAGTTAGTAGTTTTATAGTATAAAGGTAGTAATTAGCTTAGTTAGGGGGATAGTGTAGTTATATATACTTACTCCTATTATATCTTACTACTAAGGGGGAATCCTAATCCTAGGGGATAGCTATAGCTACTATTAAAATTACCCTAGCTAAATAGGATAGCAATAAGGTTAAGGTAAAACATTATCTCCTTCCTAGCTATATAGCTCTAGTTACTAGCCCTATTATTACAAAGCACGTAAATATAATCCTAGTTAGATTACTACACTATCTTAAGCCTTTTTTATTATAGCGCGCCCTATAGTGTTACTAAGCTATATTAGCTATAGCTATAAGTATATAAGAAGGCGTTAGCTATAATGTCCTTAGGTAGTGTAAGTAATAGTAGCTTAGCGTTACTAAAGGGTTAATAGCTACTATATATAAATATAAAGAGCTCCTTATAGCTATAGTAGCCCTTAGCTTAGACTATACTAAGTTTCTTAGAGAGTAAGTGTCTAGGGTAATTATATAAGTTAGAATGCCTTAGGTTACTTATTACCTTACCTATATACATAGCACTATTGTGGAGGCTATAGGATTAAAATGTGTTTAGCCTAAGGTAAATATTACTAGATAAATTATTAACTATTCTATAGTAGTAATCTAAGTAAGAATTCTTCTAGAAGAGGGTAATGCTATTACTACTACTAGTGTTTTACTTATAGGTCTTAGGGGTCTTAGGGGTCTTAGTTATAAGGCGCCTTTTGCTAGTAGTAATATTATAAAATCTAATATTAAGCTAGCTTAACTAGAAATTAATATAGCCTAGGTTAAGAGCGCTAAGCATAGAGCGGCTAAATTACTATAATACTACTTACACTATATTACTAATAAGGGTGTTCTTAGTGTTATAGGCTTAGAAAAGAAGCTAGGCATTTTAGAAGTAATATATTATTTTATTAGCAGATATTATAACTTAGAGACTATTACACTACTCTTTAATGTTATCCTACACTAGCCCTAGGTATTACCCTAGTAGTATATATCTAAGGTAATACTACCTAAGTACCTTACCTATTACTTATATACTAAGCTACTCTTAGTTATATTAACTCTTAGCCTTAAGTATATTAAATATAGGAGAAATCTCCTATATATAATATAAGGGCACATAATAGCAAATAGCTAGTAGTATAGCCTTATCTAGAAGAGTAGCATGCCTCTTATAGAATAAGGTGAATTTCTTACTATACTTACGCTTACTAGGCAAGAGACTTACCTTAGGGAAGAAGAGGAAAATAAAGATAGTAATACTATTATTTATACTTAAAAATAACCTAAAAAAGGTATAGTAAGCTATGCTAAGCTAGATGCTATAGGGTTAGATAACCTAGTTACTAGAAATTAATTATATATAAGGTAAGAGTAAGGAGATACTAAAGGGGATATACAGGCGAATTATGTGAGACCCCACTCACAACATTGTGAGGCCCCACACTCACAACACAGGTACACTAGCGCACCTCGCAGACAGGCCATGCCCTAGGGCTAAGCCCACGTGACGCTAGCAAGCCACTAGCTATAAGCTAGTGACTCGCACACATAACACACTTAGACCTAGCAAGCTTTAGTTAATATACTAGAGCCCCTATACCTCTTACCTAGCTATTATTATTCTTATAATTCTAAAGCTTCTCCCACTAGCTACCTAAGAGTAATATAGGGGGGAGAACTACCTAATTTACTAGAGTAATGTTAGATAATAACCTAACCCTAATAGATAAGAGTTACACCTAATTAAATAAGGGTAACACTATAGGCGTGGACACGCTATGTACTACTAAAACTACGCTTATAATAAGACCCCTTACCCCTTATACTAAAGCTATAGTAACACTAGAGTAAATCACTTAGTTAGAAAAACTCTAAAAACTATAAGAGTAAGAATAAAAGCTTATTAACCTTATTAGGCATAGTTTAGGAGAAGCACAAGGGAAAACCTAGTAAAGAGCTAGTACCTTATTAAGTAATAGTAGCTAAGAAGTTAGAGTTAAGAATATTACTAAGCTCTAACACCCTATAAACCCATAGAGGCATAAGATATAGATAAATAACCTAAACTATGCCTTTAACAGGGTAAAGAAGAAATACTAACGTAACTACTAAAAGATCCTCTTTGCACTTAACTATATGCACACTAACTACAGGGCAAGATAGGATAAATACCTTAACAAATAATAGGCTAATAGCTAGGATAATCTTAAGGATAACTAGGATGCATTCTAGACCTAGACACTTACGCTACTTAGGGACTCTGCAAACCATAATGCCTAAATAGCCACATAGCTTAAGAACGCAAAGCAACGCAAGGGCTAGAGCCCTATTAAATTTAGTATCTTCCTAGATTTACTAGAGATACACCTAGAAAGAGCCCTAGAAAAGTCCTATGCCCTTATGTTCTTTGTAAAATTACTCCCTAAGCTATAGGACTACATTAACCTACACACCTCTATTACTAGGAAAACACAAGAGAAAGTTATATAACTTGCCTAGCGATTTTAGGAGGCTATGCTAAAGAGCAAGCAAAAACCTAAGCATTTAGAAGATAAAGGCCTATATAAGAATCCCTAACGTTATAGAAATAACTTACCCTAGGGTCACAGGCCTTATAGGGACTATAGGAATAAGGACTAAGAAAGGGGCCTAGCTACCTACCTAAATAATAGTAAAGTTAGGGATAAAAGATAATGTTATAACTATAATAGCCTAGACCACCTTATAAATAGGTGTAGTAAGCTAAGGAAAGAGCCCTAAGATAGCTAGGGAAACTTCCTAAGGCAGAAGTAAAGGCCCTTATCTCTGCCTTAAACACTAAGGTGCTAATTAGGCGTTAATTTCACACACTAGCTACTATTTATAGGCATAAAGACATTAAAATAGCAGCGGATCTAAATAGCTACGCTAAGCTTAACTTTATTAGCGTTAATTTCGTAAAGGATTATAAGCTTAATAAGGCTAAGGCTATAGCACCTATTCTCTAGGTAGTAAGGGCCCTTATAGTCCCTTAATATAGTGTCTATAAGGTGCCTATTATAATCAGAGACTTAAGAGAGAAAGGGAAGCACCTTAAGCTACTATATATAGCTATAGATAGAGACCTAAGAGTAAGGGGAAGTCCTATCTTAATTAGAATACATATACTTACTAAAGAACGCATATATCTTTATTTATACTTATAAGAGTAGTGGTTTAAGAAAAAGAAAATAGCCTTTTTGCTTATAACTCCCTATAAGTTTACGAAGGTAATATGTAATAAAACTATTATATATACTATTATAGGAGTTATAGAAGATAAGTTTATTACCCTTAGAGATAAGGAGGAGGTAAAAGCATATAGAACTATTAAAGATATCCCTAAGGAACTATATAAGTTTAAAGACATATTTATAGTAGATAAGGTAAGTAGTCTGCTATTAAGAAAGGAGACTAATTACGCGATTAACCTAATACCTAGGGCTACACCCCTGTATAGGCTAATTTACCCCCTCTCTTAAAGTAAGCTAAAGGAGCTCTATAAATATATTAATAAAAACCTACAGAAAGGCTAGATAAGACCCTCTAAGAGCCCTATAGGCATGCCTATCTTATTTATGCTAAAGAAGGATAAAACACTTTAACTATATGTAAATTATTAGGGACTTAATAGAGTAACATAGAAAAATCACTACGCTTTCCCCCTAATTTTAGAGATCCTAGACTAGTGCTAAGGAGCCTGCTACTTCTTAAAGATTAATATTAAGGATACTTACTATTAAATCTATATTAAAGAGAATAATAAGTAAAAGACCGCGTTTTATACCTATTATAAACACTATAAATATCTTATAATACCCTTTAGGCTAACTAATACCCTAGCTACTTTTTAAAGCTATATCTATAAAGCGCTACATAGGCTAGTAAACACTATTTATGTGGTGTATCTAGATAATATCCTTATCTTCTTAAAAACATAAGAGAAGCACACTATATATATTAAGGAAGTCCTAGAATATATAAGGTTAGTAAAGCTATACGCGAAACCCTTAAAGTGTTTGTTTTACTAGGAATTAGTGAAATTCCTAGGGTTTATCCTATTAGTTAATAGCATTTTAATGGATATACATAGAGTTAACATAATCTAGGACTAGAAGGAGCCTATAAGCTTTAAAGATATATAGTCCTTCCTAGGATTCTATAACTTTTACTAAAGGTTTATTTACTAATACTCTAGGATTACAGCACCTTTACATACGCTAATAAAAGGCAGTTAAAATAGTATCTAGACTAGGAAGTTTATATTTAGGGAAAGGGAATAGCTAGCGTTTAACTAGCTAAAGGATGCCTTTTAACAGGCGTCTCTCCTCTATTATTATAACCTAAGTTAGCTAGTGCGCATTAAGATAGATACTTTAGTCTTTATAATAGTAGGAATCTTGTCTTAATAGGATAATAAGGGCTAATAGCATCCTATAGTATTTTAGTTAAGGAAGTTTACAAACACTAAACGTAATTATAGCATAGCGAATTAGGAGCTACTTGCTATAGTAAAGTTATTTAAACACTAGTAACATTACATTAAAGGCATAGCAACCCTAGTAAAGGTCCTATTAGATTACTATAACTTATAGACTTTTATAAGGTAGTAAAAGCTAAATAGGAGGTAAGCTAGATAGTGTATATTCCTCTGCCCCTTTTACTTTATAATTAGGCATAGACCTAGGAAGAGTAACCTAGTGAATACACTATTAAGACAGTTTAATTATAAAGGTAAACCCCTAATAAATAAGGCATTTCTACTAGAACTTTAGAAGAAAATAGTAGCTACTAAAGAACTAGTAGAAGAAGAGATACTAATATATAAGAGAAAATATAGTAAGATGCCTTTAGGGGAGGAAAATGCCTTAGTCTTAGTAAAGAGGCTTAGCAAGATGCCTTTAAAGGAGGAAAATGCCCTAGCCACTATAGAGAGAGCTCTAGAGGCTAGAGTAGCCTAGTTAAGAGGCTAGTTAGCTACTATAAATCTAGTAAAAGATTAGCTAAATAAGGGTAATTTCTAGGAGAAAGTAGTGTGCGTCTAAGACATTAGCATAGCATAAGAGATATAGGAGACTATTACGCCACTAAATCCTTACTAATCTAGGCTAAATAAACCATTAGCGTAATTACTATAGAAGGCATAGGATTAAGATCTAGATTTGCAGAGGCAAAATAGTAAGATTAATAATTCCCTAGTAAGAGGTAAGGGAAAAGCTAGTCTATGGTTATGTGGCATAAGGGGTCTCCTAATATACTAAGATAGGGTAGTTATTCCCTAGGAGCCTATCTTATAATAGGAGCTTCTATAGCTACACTATAATAATTCACTAGTAAGTTACTTTAGGACTAAACGCACTCTTAAGCTATTAAAGCATTACTTCTAGTGGCTAGGCATAAGTGAGTTAGTATCTAACTATATTATAAGCTATAGGGTTTGCTAGCGGGTAGTGGCTAGAAGGCATTGCCTATATAGAAGCCTTAAATCCTTGCTAATACCGCGGTAACTATAGGCGGAAATCTTAATAGATTTTGTCATAGGATTGCCTACTGCCTAAGCAGGTAAATAAGAAACTAACGTAATCCTAGTAATTATAGACTAATTTACTAAGTACTCTGTTTTCCTACTTATAACTACTATAATTAATGTAGTAAAACTAGTAGAGCTTTTCTATAAGGAGATTAAACTATAATTTAGGGTACTAGAGGGTATTATATCTAATAGGGGATTGGTTTTTATAAGCTAATTCTAGTTAGACCTATGCTACTTATTATACGTAAAGCAAAGGCTTTCTATAGCTTTTTACCCCTAAACTAATAGGTAAATAGAAAGAATAAACTAGGTGCTTAAGCATTACCTCTAATGCTTTATAGCTAAGAACTAATAGATATAGCCTAAGCTACTCCTAATAGCCTAATTTGCCTATAATAATGTAGTAAATAGAACCATAGGCTACTCCCCTAACTACTCCCTTATAGGCTATTTGCCTAAGTTTTACCTAGCTCTTAAGGATAAGACTAAAGAAGGGGAGGTGCTAGAAGCCTACACGCGTATTATAAAGCTATATAAAGTTAAAGAGTAACTAAAGTAAAACTAAGTAAAAGCTACTAAGACCTAAGCGAAGTACTATAACTAGCGTTACTAGCTATTAACACTAAAAAGAGGTAACCTAGTACTACTATTAGTAAAGAATATTAGGCTTAAGGACACAAAATAGAAGCTAACCCCTAGATTTATTAGACTATTTTAAGTACTTAATGCCGTGGGAAAACAAGCATATAGACTTATATTACCTAAAAAATATAGTTAACTACATAACGTATTCTATATTAGCCTATTAGAGCTATAGAATTACCATAAAGACACTAGAGATAAGAAAATACTAATGCTAGACTTAGAGGATAAGGATAATAAGTATAAAGTTAAGGAGGTTAAGGACTATAGGAAGAACTAAGAAGGTAACAAATACCTAGTAAAATAGAAGGGTTAGCTAAGTAAATATAACTAATAGGTCCTAGTAAAAGATATAGGGGGCGCTTAACATGTAATTTAGACTTTTTATAGAAGCAAGTCTAGTAAGAAAAGTAGCAAGATATAAGTAAGTTATAGGTAAGAAGACATAATATTCTTGTAGAAAAGGCCTAGCCTTATTAGCTACTATTACACTCTAATTAACAGTCTAGGAATTACTACTAAAAAATAAAAGAAAAGGGCCCTAAAGGTTAGGTAATACTAGGGGAAAACTCTCTATTATAGTGCTATTATAGCTTAACACCTTATCGCCCTAGATAGCATATTCCGCGCTATTCTTATTTACATTAATTGCCTCCTCTATAGCGTAAAAAAGGCAGTGAATTACTATTGCTTAGGCTATATAGCCTAGGTTAGCTAGCTAAAGCTAAAGAACTATACGCGCCTCCTAGATAGCCATAGCCTTATAATAGTCTTCCTATAGAAAAGTTAGTAAAAGCTTACTAAAAGCGTAGCAAAAACTAAGGGAACTTATAATACTAGGGGTAAGAGCAGTGGAAAACATAGTAACCTAGAGTTACTACTAAGAAACAATGTATTACTAGTATATAATAGACATAGCCTATATAAAAATATAAGCGAAGACTAGGCAAAGAGGCAGGGAATTACTAACCTAGTAGCCCTTAGTAACGCTAGTTAAACTAAACGCAATATAATAAGTAGTGTTAGCATAGTTAAAGCCTATAATAAGGCTAATATAACACTTAGTAAGTTAGTGGTAAGTTACCTCTAAAAACATAGGGATAGGCTTATTAGACTCTTTATCTTCTATAGTGTCTAGAAGTAACTAGACCTAAACTAGAATTATTAATAAATTAGAAAAATTACCCTTTATAGTAGGTATAGCCTATAATAAAAAGTTAGTAATAAGGAGTAAAAAAGTAAGTAATAAGGGGATAAATTATAGTCTTATAGGTATTACCTCTCTTCTTACACTAGATATAGCGCTTAGAGGCATAGGCCTTAGCTAGGTTAAATAATAAAGCCTAGGGAAAAAGACACTTAATCTTAGGTATCTTAGGCTTAATAGGAGGGTGTTTCTTAAACTTAGCGTATCCTATGTGTAAATAGTGTATATAGGAGCACTTCTTTAAGTAAATAGTTATTATTTTAATAGTAAGATAGTAATAACTAATAAGGGAAGAGTAGTAGTATATAAAGGTTATAATGTTTTGTAAAGAATAAACTATAGTTACATAAGGACAAAATAAGCGAAGTAATAGAGAGTCACAGGCGTATTTATAGTTAAGCGCTGCGTGTTATTTATTATTGTTTTAATATAGCTACTACTTAGCGGATAGCTATAGAATAGCTAGCAAAAGCTATTTAGGAGCCTAGCTATAAGTAAGGGGGCAATTATAAGGCCCCACTCACAACATTATAAGGCCCTACACTCACAACACAGGTACACTAGCGCACCTCGCAGATAGGCCACGCCCTAGGGCTAAGCCCACGTGACGCTGGCGAGCCACTAGCTATAAGCTAGCGACTCGCACGCATAACACACTTAGACCTAGCAAGCTTCAGTTAATATACCAGAGCCCCCATACCTCTTGCCTAGCTATCATTGTTCTCACAAATTATAGCTAGTAATATAGCTTTAAGCTAAAAACTATTTATATCCTAAACGTAGTTAATAGTAATAGAGAATTCCTCCTATAGACTATTCTCTATAGCCTTAAGCAAAATAAGAAGCTTAGAGGGTAAGCTAATTTGCTACTACTAGTAATTAGTATCTATCTTACTTATACTAGGCTTTATAAGTAAGGTAGTGGCATTGCTAATACTAAGGCTTACTACCTTAGCCTAGAAAGCAGTAATATTAAGTTCCTTAGCAGGCGTGCTATAGAATATGTTTACTATATAGTTATATTAGGGCTAGAATCCCTCCTAGAAGATTGCCTAGTATGTCTAGACTTACTACTAGAGGAATTCCATGGCCCTAGTACTATTATTACTACTTTTATCTATTTCTTAGCTAGTAAAAAAAGCTCTAGTTTTATAGGTAATACTATAGAGGCATTCCTCTAGCTATAGTAAGGGCAAGCCTAGTGGTAGTGGTGCTATATTACCTTAGCTTATATAATTGCTCTCCCCTTAACTACTATTACTATAGAGATTAATATTGCTATTAATATAGCTATAGCTATTGTCACCGCTAAATATAAATGTGTTATTATCGCTATACTATACTAATCTTATTAGGCTTATAGCCTATAGCATAAGCTATAGTGATCTTGTTAGCGTAGCCTATGGCATAAGCTATAGTGATCTTATTAGCGTGGCCTATGGCACAAGCTATGGTAATCTTATTAGCGTGGCCTGTGGCACAAGCTATAGTGATCTTATTAGCGTGACCTATGCCACGGACTGTGGTGATCTTATAGGGCTATGTGTGCTAGTGTGCTACATAGACCTAGCTAGTTTTATAGGGGTTTTAAGGGCAAACTATAGTAATATAAAGTTAAGAGAATAGATTTTATTCTTATGCTTACGTTTACTAGCCTTATATGCATTATAGCGCGCTAGTATTCTAGATAGAGAGCTACTAGTAATAGCTACTTAGTATTAAAGTAGCGTAAATAGCTCCTTAGCCTTAGGGGAGTCTAGATATAATAGGAGTAAAATAGAAGGTATTAGAGAGAGTGTGCTTTAAGTAGCGCTTTAGTAATTAGTATTATATCTTAGTGCTTTTACTAGGGGAGGGAATATAGTAACTTAATTTACTTAATCTAGCTATGCTTACTTAGGAGCTACTTATTACTATAGTTAACTAGTTTTTTCCTACTATTTTCTCTTATAGTATTTTCTATTATATGCTTATTTCTTAGTAAGCTTTTGCTCTTTAAAGATAGCTAGTTAGCTATGCTATAGTTATTTAGGCATAGTAAAAATAAGAAGGAATAAATTATAATATATATATGTAATATATGTGTGTTTAATTCTATTTATATAGTATATAGTATACGAAATATATGTAGTATATATGTGTTATTTTAATCTATAAAATAACTCTCTTTCTCTCTCTTTCTCTCTTTAAAGCCTATAGATATAGCATAATATATATATGTGTGTACGTAGAAATCCTATATATATGTGTGTATGTGTGTATATGTAAGGGGTGTGTGTAGAGCTAATAGTAGTTTTCTTAGTAGTTTTAGAAATATTAGATACCCCCTATAAACCATTAGAATAACCCTATAGGCTTATAAATTACTAAATTTAAAAATATAGGTTAGGCGTATTTTAGTAGGTATAGTGCATATATAAGTGTGTTTAGGCAGGAAAGGCATGTGTAGGCAGGTACTAGTAGTGCGGGCGCGGGGCCGTGTTAGACAAAGGGCGGCGAATTTTCGACCGCGACCCTAGCCCTAGAGGGGAGTCAGATGTACTAGATAAGAAAGCTAGTCTAAACTAAGTTAGTAGTAAACCTTTATATACTATACTATAAGAGCTACCTTTAATACTTAGGGTTATAAAGGATAAAGTATATATTAAGCACTTTAAAGAATAGGTACTAGTTTATTTAGTTTATTTAGTTATTATTAAGCTATAGCTAGCTATTATGCTAGAGCTACCTTATAAGGCTAAGCCTACGCTATATTATAGTGCTAATTATAGTCTTACTACTAGTCCTATAGTTTAGTGTATATACCCTAGTGTCCTAGGACTTACGCTAGATCTAGTTATTATATAATATATTTATTTTACTTAATAGCATAAGCTATAGGAGGTAGAGAAGGAGCGTAGCTATATAAAACTAGGTAATATAATGCGCTAGTGTAACTAGATTAGTATTATTAATAGCGCCTAGTTAGAAAATATTATTAACTAGTGTTATATATTAGTAAGCGTTAGTGAAAATAAAGGCATTAATACTATATATAGGCAAGAACTAGTATAAGTAGTGGCTACTACTACTACTACTAGCTACATAGCCTATAAGGGAGGGTAGTATTATTATTATTATTACTTATACTTATATATACTATATACTATTACTAAGGGGGAATCCTAATCCTAGGGGATAGTTATAGCTACTAGAGAAATTACCCTAGCTAAAGAGAATAGTAATAATATTAAGGTAAAAGGTAATCTCCTTCCTAGCTATATAGCTCTTATTACTTACTCTCTTATTATATAGCGCTTATATATAGTCCTAGCTATACTACTACCCTTTCTTAACTTTCTTTTACTATAGTGTGTATTAGTGCTTACTACACTTTCTTTTATTACTAGGTAAGAAGATAGCCTTAGGGAAGAAAAGGAAAATAAAGATAACTATACTATTATCTATACTTAAAAATAACCTAAGGAAGGTATAATAAGCTTAGCTAAGCTAGATACTATAAGGTTAGATAACCTAGTTACTAGAAATTAACTATATATAGGGTAGGAATAGTAAGAGCCTAAATAAGGTATATAGGTGCATTACTACTAGTAACATAGCTTTAAGCTAGAAACTATTTATATCCTAGATATAGTTTACTATTATAAAAACTTACTTATAAAAACTATCCTTTATAGCCTTAAGTAATATAAGGAGCTTAGAAAGTAAGCTAATTTACTACTACTAGTAATAAGGGTCTATTTCTCTAGTGCTAGTTTCCCTAAGTAAGATAGCAGTGTTACTAATATAGAGGCTTACTACCTTAGCCTAGAAGTCTATAGCATTAAGTTCCTTAGCCTATTTACTATTATATAATATGTGTGCTATATAGTTATATTTTAGCTAAAAGGCCTCTTAGAAGGTTACCTAGTAAACTTAGATTTGCTTACTAAGGAATTTAGTGCTACTATTACTACTATTACTATTATTACTATTATTACTACTAGTATAGTAAGCTTTAGTTTAGTTAGTAATTCTCTTAAAGATAAAAAAGGCTTCTTATAGTAGTAGTAGCACTAGCGCTTACACTATACTAATACTAGGCCTAGCCTATAGTAAGGGTAAGCCTAGTAGCTATATATTCTCTTTACTAGCCTTATTACTATCCCTATCCCTACTATCCCCTTAATTACTATTACTATAGAGATTAATATTACTATTAATATAGCTATAGCTATTGCCTTTACTAAATGTAAATATCTTTTTATTACTATACTACGCTAATTCTAATCTTATTACCCTTATTACCTGTGGTATTACCTATAGCACGCATTAGCTTAATCCTATTAGGGTTACCTATAGGGCTACTTATAGCATGTATTATAATAATCTTATAGAGCTATATATAGGGCTATGTGTAACCTATAGCATAGCTTGTGTTAATCTTATTAGCGTAACCTATAATACCTATTATTATAGTAATCCTATAAGGCTATATATGCTAATATACTATATAAACCTAGCTACTTTTTCTATTAGTATCTTAAGAGTAAACTATAGTAATGTAAAGTTAAGAGAATTAATTTTATTCTTATGCTTATATTTACTAGCCTTATATAAATTATAGTGTGCTAATGTTCTTAATAAAGAGCTACTAGTAATAGCTACCTAGCTTTAGAGTAGTAATAATAGTTACGTAAGCTATAGGGAGTCTATATATAATAGAAGTAAAATTAATAGTATTAGTAAGAGTATACTATATGCTACGCTTTCCCTATTAGTCTTATATCTTAGTAATAGTAGTAGTAGTTATAGTTATTTTACTATAGAAGGAAGAGAAAGTATAGCTACTTAATTTACTTTATTTAGCTTTACTTACTTAGAAGCTACTTATTACTATAATTAAGCGTATTTAGTTTGCTTTTTTCTCTTATAGTATTTTTAATTATGTGCTTATTTCTTAGTAAGCTTTTACTCTTTAGAGATAGCCACTTAGCTATAGCGCGCTTGTTTAGGCATAGCAAAAATGTATATAAATTAATAAATAGATTATAATGGAATATATATCTATAGTGTAGTTTGTGTGTTTAATTCTCTCTCTCTCTCTCTCTCTCTCTCTCTCTCTTTTCCTCTTATATATGTGTATATGTGTATATATATATATATATATGTGTGTGTGTGTGTGTGTGTGTTATATTATATATAGGGGGTGCGTGTGTGGAGCCTGTAATAATTCTCTTACTAGTAAGTAAAACTATTAAACACTCCCTATAAACTATTAGAGAATCCCTATAGGCTTACTAATTCCCCCTTTAGTAATTATAGGCCGCGTGGTTTTTTTTTATAGCCCTACTAGTACTTGCGCGCGCGTACCGCCACGGGCCCGCCGTGACCCTGACCCTCCGTGCCTCGCCCGCGCCGATAGTGAGGCTTCCTTCGCGGGGAAGGCTATGTAAAGTCCAAACGCGTTATTTCTAGTCTTCCTTTTCGTAGCACAGGAGTCTATGTTTAGCCGCTCTGTAACAAGGTTCTCTACTAATTAGAAGCTAATGCTGTGGGCCTCCATAGTATAGGCAAATTAGCGTCGGAAGCCATTTGCGGATGCTAGTGAGCGAATGCTTGCCTAACTCCTACTGCAGGCTGGCCTTGATATGGTAGCCTTTAGCAGCCAAGTTACTTAACTCCAATGCGATACACAGGGCAATATAGGCATTAGTGACGGAAGCCGCCTATGTTCTTGAGGACCACCATAGTACACGCCACCCGTCGCCCCATTTGCATCTATCAAGACAATAACAGCTTTCAACAAGTAGGACTACAAACGAGTCTACAACAGAGTCAATAGGCATACCGAGGATACGGCATGCCAAATCAATTACTTAGTCCAGCGCAGTTCTTTCTGAATGGTCGGCCATTGTGGCGGCAACGATGCGGCCCATCGAGAAGCGCTTTCTTAATATCAGACAAACAGATCCCGCAGCTCGTCCGGAATCCTATTGCTCCCTGTGCATTCTCCGGGCAATGCATCCGCCGTCTCATCAGTAGTCCTCGTCCTTCCCTAATATGTTTCGATTATCCTACGCATCTAACATTTCCAGTTGCCTACCCATAACACTATGCTCTTCGGCATCCCCGAGAAATTCGCAATAAGAAAGCTTCCACCCGACTCGCGCCATGGAAGTGTGAACCCCTTTACTGGAGATGGAGTCTAAGTAGAGGGTGCGGAAGTCTACATCTTCGGCGTCTTGCCAACGTAGCATGGATAACGCTGCCTGCGAAGTCTGCGAAGAAAAAGAGCCAATATAAGCCTGCCTGTCTTTCAGGACGGTTAGGCTTGGGGCAAATCTAGCCGAGTCGTCGGGCCACAGAAAACGGGGAAGGATAGCAGCTCTGGCGATTGGAACCGACGCTGCAAAACCCCAGTCGATAATGCTATGATTTGCTATTAGTAGCGGACAAACACATAGCAGCAATATTTCCTATATACCATTTGATGTTATACTCCTCATCGACGATAATATTGCCCGGCTTGATATCGCCGTGATCAATAGCAAAGACTGTGCTGTTTTGATCTAGGCCAAGCACCCGATGGAGCAACGCTTGCTGGTCGAGACAGTCCTGCTCTGAAAGACTAGGGATTTTCCCCTCTCGGACCTGGGTTCGTCTGTTTTTTAGACGTCGTTCGAAGAAAGCCGTCGCAGTTGTACTACCTATTACAGCTAGTAAGAATAGTCATTTTCTGCTGAAGTGTTTTACGTACGATTCTCCAGTGTGCACGTAATCAAGGATAGCTGTATCGAGGCTATTTGGTGGAGCACTGTATCCCGAAGAGGCCGCGGTGGGAAATCTTTGTCCCAAATTAATGGGAAGCCCTCGACCCAAGTTAACACGATAAACGGGTGCTTGACCGGATTATCGAAAGTCAGGCTAGCTCCACGGCATCTCGGAGCCCAGGAAAAGCCCTTTGCCTCGAGTGTTTGAAGAATGCGAACTTCAATTTGAACTATAGCGATCGTGTCGTTATAGCTGCTATTCTCTGTAGGATGTGGCACGCGAATAGCAACGCTCGCTTGGTCTTTGAAGCTAAGCTTGAAGACACGACACTCGCCTCCGCTAAACTCTCCGTCAAAAAACGGGGCGTTTCCGCCGATGTTGAGTTGGGAAACAGCAAGTAAGATATTTTTTAACTCGAGGTTTTGAGTCTCGTGAGAAGCCATATTGTGTCAGAGGAGATAAGCAGGTGATTGTGACCTAGGGGATGGACGAGTGGAAAGTTAGACATAAACCCCACGGCATAGTTATAAGAAAGCGGTGTGCTGGACGATTGGACCCACCGGCATCGGCAGAACCCCTCCTCAGCTGCTCTTCACGTGCGCTCCCTAGTTTACTTGCAACTCGTGGCTAATCAAAAGTCTAATCCGGTGCGAGGTCGAAAGCTTCTCCCACGGAGAATACTATCAAAGGGTTAGGCACATCTGTCGCGTAGAGTGAGTTTTACACGATGGCGACCCGCGAGAAACAGCTCTCTCTGGTCCCAATGATGACTGAAAGGGAAGGGCTTCTTCTCTCTTTTCTTCCTAGGCCTCCCCGCCGTCCTAGCTGTCTCCTTGGCAACTTCCCTCTTCTTTAGTCTGAAAACCCCCCATATGAGCCTTGTACTGCATTTCGGTGCATTGGGCTGCCATATTAGGCGACCCAGGTCCTTCGTCAATGAGGGTTTTAATCCAAGAACATCGTGATGGAGTAGGAAAATAGAGTTAAATTGACTTTTGCATCTGTTGAAAGACCAATCTGGCGGCTTATAACCCTAGTTGCCATGACCTGTTGAAGGCTTTAGACTATCTAGGAACACTCAAACACACATTTGCCCCTAATCACCTCCTATTCCGTATCGATAGCCAACTCGGGGTCGGTCTCTCCATGACCTATTTCTTCTGTGTCGTCCGGTGCCCCGCGTGGGGATGATCGTCAGCAGCCTCGTTACATTTACAAGTGCATCCCCGCTTCCATAGAGGTTCGGAGAAGAACCAGATGGTGGAGAAGGCTTTCAAGATAGCAGGATACTATACGTGTGAGCTAACTAGTGACATGAGATAAATGAACATCACATACGTCATTGGGTTGGAGGTTGATATTGGCCCTGCCCTGGGTAAATTCGCAGGTCCCCTCAAAGTTATCTCCCGGGTATCGAGCCAATCCAAACATGTCGGCCAAGCCGCGCAGGGCAAGTTCGGCCTTGAACTTCGCGATGAATTCAAATTCTTTGTCAGTAAAATCGCCGTCCTGCGTTTCGGAGTAGCGATACTCAGTCGGCCTCAAGAGCCCTTCATCGTCAAACGCCCACATGGCTGGCTGGGGCTCCTTCATCCCAGAAAACCCACCTGACCAAGGTGTGGAGGTCCCCATATATTCAACTAGCTTCTCGGAGGGTTCTAGATCAAAGTGACGGTGAATCATGGCCAATCCGAACCTTTGGTCCATGCCATGCTCGACGAAGAAATCCTTGAACCATTTAACATGATCCTGGCCCTTCGCCGCAACAAAACGGGTGTGGGCGTCCTTAATCGTCGGAAGACTGTGGAAGTGGTGGTGCGAGTAGGGAGCAATAGTGACAGCCATTGTGACAAAAAAAGGGGAGGGGGTTAAGCTTTAATTAAGCTCTAAAGGATTATAGAATATAAGCTAAGCAATTACCGGGGGACAGAACTGATTTTGAGAAGGTGTCGTGGCAATCCAAGATGGTATGAGTTATAATTCGTTAGACTACAGCCGTGGAAGAGTTGACCTTTATAGCCCTCGCACAGCAAACGAATTCACCCGCAAAGGCTAACTAAAGCTAACCTTGATCATCGCTGCGACTGCAACCGGCGGTTTCGCTCTGAAATTCCAGACCAATGATCAAAGTACATTAGGCATGTTAGTGATGTCCTGGAAGGTGTTAAGGATATTCACAGCCTCACATCGTAGCCTTAGATATCAGGCATCACTCTTGTTATCCCCTCTTTGTTTAATAATGTAGCTTCCCGCATCGCGTTTAATATCGTGGTTTATCATAGGCTTTATTTAAAGACTTAGATTTATTACTTATAGATTTAAAGCTTATAAGCTTCCCTTTTCTCTTCTAGATTTTAAATTCCTAGATAGTAATTCTAGATTATCTTCTCTTCTAATTACTCTTTGCCTTTATTTGTATTATTTCATAGGTTATAAGCCTAGCGCTTATAATTACGCCCTTACTTTATTTTTTATTTTTTCCCTTTATCTAACTATTATAGTCTTATATATAATTACATATCTTTTCCTAATATCTTATTAAAGTAAATTACTTAACTTATAAGGTAGTATAAAGATTCCCCTTCCTTACCTAAAACTAATAATATTATATAAGTTAAGACTAGATTAATTATAATTTAGCTTCCTTTTACATATAAAAGCTATAAAATTTTTATATAACTAGGAATTAAATACATAACCTTTATGCGTTATTTTCTAATTTATAAGTATAATAATTTTTCTTTAAGCTATAAACCTATATATTACTTAACACTATATAATCTTTTATAATATATATAAAAAGTTAATTCCTTTTAGGTAAATCTTAGTAAATAGTAAGCTAGGATAAGATATTTCTTATAAAACTACCTTAAGCACTTAAAACTAATAATCTAAATCTATTACTATCTAGGGTAAAGTAATATATAGTAAAGTAAGTAAAGTAAGTATAGTAAATTCTAGGTAAAGCATTACCCTTTAACTAGGCTAAGGTAAAATATTTAAGGGTATTTAAAAATACCTTTTAGGCTACTTATATTCTTAACTTTATATCTCTATATATTAGTAACTATATAGTAATTTAATTCTTAGAGAGCTATTACTATAACTTTTATTAGACTAAATTAATAATAATTAGTATTAAATATATATAGTAATAAAAGTATATAAATTCTAATATATAACCTTACCTTCCTTTCCTATATTATAGCTAATATAGGTGCTTCTAGTACTATTCTAGTTACCTAACCTAATCTAACTAAACTTAATAATATTACTAAGGTATAGTATATAAGAACTATAGTTATTACTTTTCTTAAAGAAGCTAAGAACTTTAAGGAATAAAAGATCTTAATTTAAATATAAGTCTATATTATATAACTTATATTATACTTAACTAGAATAACCCTATAGTCCTAAGAGACTAATAAGTATTATACTATTCTCTTTTTTATTATATAGTAAAGCCTTTTCTTATAAGTCTAAAAGAATTTAATATATATAGGATAAACTAATATAATACTAGTTACTAAAATAATATAATTAATTAAAAGTAATTATAGGTTTAAGGCTAATTTAGCTATTATTAAACTACTATAATAGTTCTCTTAGTCTAAGAGGGCTAATTTCTCTATAATATAAGCTTAGCTAGACTACTACTAAAACCTTTAGAACTAAATCTATAAGATTAAAAAAATCCCTAATATTATTTAGGTATTATAGACTATTAAAGTAATTAAAGGCTTAATACCTAATATTTATAATACTTAGAAGATTAAGGGATTCTTTAAATTAAAGCTTATAAAAGAGAGCATGCTTACTTACTTAATATATAAAGCTAATAAGCCTTAGAAAGACTAAAAGGTTAACTATATAACCTAATAAAAGAATAATAAGGATAATGCTAATATAAAAGGTAAAGGTAAAGCTCTAATAAAGAAAAATAAAACCTCTAAGACTATTAAGCTAAATTATAGTTATTTAATCTCTCCTAGGTAACTAATTTATTTAAGGGATAATTATTAGAAACTTTATCTAGAGAAGAAGCCTAATTTAATAAAGAAAGAAAGGTAACTTAACTATAATTACTACTACTACCTCTCCTAATATTATTACTATAGGAAGTAATCTCTCTCTTATAGTAATTAACTAGGACTATTCCTTTTAAATAATAGCAAATTACCTTATAAAAGAAGACTATATTCTTAACTTTAAATATAATACTTATATATTTAATATAACTAAATAGTTTACTTATTTAAACACTAATGTAGTTACTAGACTAATAATATTAAGTAATAGAGAATAACTTAATATTAAAGGCATTAGTAATATTAAACTCCTTATTAGCAAAGGCTATTTAAAACTCTCTAATACCTAATAGGCACTAAAGGCTAAAGTTAATATAATTTTACTAGGCCTTCTTAAGTAAGGAGGTGTTATTATAAATAGATTTAAAGATTAATTAATCTTAAAGTCTATAGGTAATATTATTACTTCTTATAACTAGAAGTCTAATGTTTTAATATTAATTCTTAGGGAGAAAAAACCCTAATTTAACTTTATAGCCTTATTAAGCAAATCTATTACTAAGAAGGTAAAATTTAGCCTCTTATATAAGAGACTTAGGTATATAAGGAAAGAACAAATTATGCTAGCCTATAAAGAAGTAGGAATTATAATTAACCCTATATCCTTAATTAATTTCTAGTATTTAGCTTGCTTTTTATTAAAGGCCCCTTAGATAATTTATTAAGAGAACTCTAATGTGAGAACAATGATAGCTAGGCAAGAGGTATAGGGGCTCTGGTATATTAACTAAAGCTTGCTTAGTCTAAGTGTGTTATACGTGCAAGTCACTAGCTTATAGCTAGTGGCTTGCTAGCGTCACGTGGACTTAGCCCTAAGGCGTAGCCTATTTACGAGGTGCGCTAGTATACCTATATTATAAGTAAGGCCTTATAATTACCCCCTTACTTATAGCTAGGCTTTTAAATAGCTTTTACTAGCTATTCTATAGCTATTTGCTAAGTAATAGCTATATTAAAATAATAATAAATAATATATAGCACTTAACTATAAATATACCTATAACTCTTTATTACTTTACCTATTTTATCCTTATATAACTATAGTCTATTTTTTATAAAATATTATAACCTTTATATACTATTACTCTTCCCTTATTAGTTACTACTATCTTACTATTAAAATAATAACTATTTACTTAAAGAAGTGCTCCTATATACACTATTTATATATAAAATATACTAAGTTTAAGAAATACTTACTTATTAAGCCTAAGATACTTAAGATTAAGTGTCTTTTCCCCTAGGCTTTATTATTTAACCTAGCTAAGGCCTATGCCTCTAAGTGCTATATCTAGTATAAGAAAAGAGGCAATACTTATAAGACTATAATTTATCCCCTTATTACTTACTTTTTTACTCCTTATTACTAACTTTTTATTATAGGCTATACTTACTATAAAGGGTAATTTTTCTAATTTATTAATAATTTTAGTTTAAGTTTAGTTACTTTTAAATACTATAGAAAATAAAGAGTTTAATAAGCCTATCCCTATATTTTTAAAGGTAACTTACTACTAACTTACTAAGTATTATATTAGCCTTATTATAGGCTTTAACTATACTAATACTACTTATTATATTATATTTAGTTTAACTAGCGTTACTAAGGGCTACTAGGTTAGTAATTCCCTACCTCTTTACCTTATTTTTACTTATATTTTTATATAAGCTATATTTATTATATACTAGTAATATATTATTTCTTAGTAATAACTTTAGGTTACTATATTTTCTACTACTCTTACCCCTAGTATTATAAGTTCTTTTAGTTTTTTACTATACTTTTAGTAAGTTTTTACTAACTTTTCTATAGAAAGACTATTATAAGGCTATAGCTATCTAGGAGGCATATATAGTTCTTTAGCTTTAGCTAGCTAACCTAGGCTACATAGCCTAGGTAATAGTAATTTACTACCTTTTTTATACTATAGAGGAGGTAATTAATATAGATAAGAATAGTATAAAATATGCTATCTAGGGTAATAAGGTATTAAGCTATAATAGCGCTATAATAAAGAGTTTTCCCCTAGTATTACCTAACCTTTAGGGCCTTTTTCTTTTGTTTTTTAGTAGTAATTCCTAGACTATTAATTAAAGTATAATAGTAGCTAATAAGGCTAGGCCTTTTCTATAAGAATATTATATTTTCTTACCTATAACTTACTTATATCTTATTACTTTTCTTACTAGACTTACTTTTATAAAAAGTCTAAATTATATATTAAGCGCTCTTTATATCTTTTACTAGGACTTATTAGTTATATTTACTTAGCTAACCCTTTTATTTCACTAGGTATTTATTACTTTCTTAGTTTTTCTTATAGTCCTTAATCTCCTTAACTTTATACTTATTATCCTTATTCTTTAAGTCTAGTATTAGTATTTCCTTATTTCTAGTATCTTTATAGTAATTCTATAGCTTTAATAGGCTAATATAAAATATATTATATAGTTAACTATATTTTTTAGGTAATATAAGTTTATATACTTATTTTCCTATAGCATTAAGTACTTAAAATAGTCTAATAAATCTAGGGATTAGCTTTTATTTTATATTCTTAAGCCTAATATTCTTTACTAATAGTAATACTAAGTTACCTTTTTTAGCGTTAATAGCTAGTAATACTAGTTATAGTACTTTACTTAGGTCTTAGTAGCTTTTACTTAGTTTTACTTTAGTTACTTTTTAACTTTATATAGCTTTATAATATATATATAAGCTTCTAGTACCTCCTTTTCTTTAGTCTTATCCCTAAGAGCTAGGTAAAACTTAGGTAAATAGCCTATAAGGGAGTAATTAAGAAAGTAGCTTATAGTTTTATTTACTATATTATTATAAGTAAATTAAGCTATTAGGAGTAGCTTAGGCTATATTTATTAGTTCTTAGCTATAAAGTATTAAAGGTAATGCTTAAGCACTTAGTTTATTCTCTTTATTTACCTATTAGTTTAGGGGTAAAAAGCTATAGAAAGCCTTTACTTTATATATAATAGGTAGTATAAGTCTAACTAGAATTAGCTTATAAAAACTAATTCTCTATTAAATATAATGCCCTCTAGTGCCCTAAATTATAGTTTAATCTCCCTATAGAAAAGCTTTACTAGTTTTACTATATTAATTATAGTAATTATAGGTAAGAAGATAAAGTACTTAGTAAATTAGTCTATAATTACTAGGATTATATTAGTTTCTTATTTGCTTACTTAAGTAGTAAGTAATCCTATAATAAAATCTATTAAGATTTTTACCTATAGTTACTATAGTATTAGCAAGGATTTAAGGCTTTTATATAGGCAATGCCTTCTAGCTACTACTTACTAGTAAACCCTATAGCTTATAATATAGTTAAATACTAACTTACTTATACCTAGCTACTAGAAGTAATGCTTTAATAGCTTAAAAGTATATTTAGTCCTAAAGTAACTTACTAGTAAATTATTATAATATAGCTATAAAAGCTCCTATTATAAAATAGGCTCCTAGGGAATAATTACCTAGTCTTAGTATATTAGGAGACCCCTTATACTATATAACTATAAACTAGCTTTTCCCTTATCTCTTACTAGGGAATTATTAATCTTACTATTTTACCTTTATAAATCTAGATCTTAATCCTATACCTTTTATAGTAATTATACTAATAGTTTATTTAGCCTAAATTAGTAAGGATTTAGTGGTATAATAGTCTCCTATATTTCTTATATTACACTAATATCTTAAATACATATTACTTTCTCCTAGAAATTACCCTTATTTAGCTAATCTTTTACTAGATTTATAGTAGCTAACTAGCCTCTTAACTAGGTTACTCTAGCCTTTAGAGCTCTCTCTATAGTAACTAAGGTATTTTCCTCCCCTAAAGGTATCTTACTAAGCCTCTTTACTAAGACTAAGGTATTTTCCTCCCCTAAAGGCATTTTACTATATTTTCTTTAATATATTAAGACTAGGGCATTTTCCTCCCCTAAAGGCATCTTACTATATTTTCTCTTATATATTAGTATCTTTTCTTTTACTAGTTTTTTAATAGCTACTATTTTCTTTTAAAGTTCTAGTAAAAGTACCTTATTTATTAAGGGTTTGCCTTTATAATTAAACTATCTTAATAGTGTATTTACTAGGTTACTCTTCCTAGGTTTATGCCTAATTATAAAGTAAAAGAGGCAGAGAAATATATACTATCTAGCTTACCTCTTATTTAGCTTTTACTACCTTATAAAAGTCTATAAGTTATAGTAATCTAATAGGACCTTTACTAAGGTTACTATACCTTTAATATAGTATTACTAGTATTTAAATAACTTTACTATAGTAAGTAGCTCCTAATTTACTATACTATAATTATATTTAGTATCTATAAACTTCCTTAACTAAAATACTATAGAATACTATTAGCCTTAATTATCTTATTAAGATAAAATTCTTACTATTATAAAGACTAAAGTATTTATCTTAATACACACTAGCTAACTTAGGTTATAATAATAAAGGAGAGGTGCCTATTAAAAGGCATTCTTTAGCTAGTTAAACACTAGCTATTCCCTTTTCTTAAATATAAACTTCCTAGTCTAAATACTATTTTATTTACCTTTTATTAGTATATATAAGAGTGCTATAGTCCTAGAGTATTAGTAAATAAACCTTTAGTAAAAGTTATAAAATCCTAGGAAGGACTATATATCTTTAAAACTTATAGGCTTCTTTTAGTCCTAGATTATATTAACTTTATATATATTTATTAAAATACTATTAACTAATAGAATAAACCCTAGGAATTTTACTAATTCCTAGTAAAATAAACACTTTAAGGGTTTTATATATAGCTTTACTAACCTTATATATTCTAGGACTTTCTTAATATATATAGTATACTTCTTTTATATTTTTAAGAAAATAAGAATATTATCTAGATACACTATATAAATAGTGTTTACTAGCCTATATAGTACTTTATAAATAAAGCTCTAAAAAGTAACTAGGGTATTAGTTAGCCTAAAGAGTATTATAAGATATTTATAGTGTTTATAATAGGTATAAAATATAGTCTTTTACTTATTACTGTCTTTATGTGGCTTCCTTCGGACCTTCGGACGATAGATAGTCTGACCGTGGCCAAAGAGTGGAGCCACCGAAGGGATGCACGCAATGCAATTAGATGCATCGCGAGCTACCCCGCTCCGTTAGCAGTGGCACCGCACTACAGCCCCACTTTTCCCCCTTTTTACCTACCTTCTCTCCTAGCTAGATTTCTCTCCTTCTCCCTCTTCTCTTCTCCCTTAGTTATTAGCTATTATAAACTTCATTAAATTTAACCTCTTTACACTAGTGTAACGTTCCTTAGTGTAACTAACACTAATTAGTGGTTAACTACAATCACAGATAAGTTAGGTATTATAAGAAAAGACATTTCTACAGACACCATAGCTACTACCCCTTATTATACTAAATTAATAGTTATTACAGTAAAGAGGCATAACTATAGAGTGTGCTAAAGGAAGATAGACTAGAATCCTAGTAACAGGCTTATTAGACTTCTAAGAGATTGATTTATTAACTCTTAGGCCTTCGGGATATTTAGTTAATTATTAATCTTATTGTCTATCATAAGAAAACTAACTAAATAACTAAATCTATTACTACAAGGCATTTTATTTAAACCTAACGTTGAAAACAACCCTTAGCCAAGCTAGCTAACCTATATAACCTCCCTTTACACTCTCTTTATAACCCCTCTTCTCTCTTTATAGCTTTTTACGCCTTAGTGTTCTAAGCATTAAGTTACTTCTACTTCTACGCTATCTTTGCGGCCTATTCTTCCCTCTTTTTACTATTTTTCCTTCTTTTACACTTTTTCTGTTGTTTTTTATTGTTTCCCTCTGTTTATCCTATTAATCCTATTAATCCTACTAATCCTGTTTATCCTATTCTGTTTATCCTATTTATTCCGCCTGTTTACCCTGTTTATCCTATTTATCCTATTTACCCTATTTTTCCCGTTTTTCCTGTTTTGCCTGTTTTTCAGATTTACCTAGTTTATTTCTCTTAACAAACGCAGAAATTACGCCGTTATTATACTGCTATTTGTTTTGTTTAAATTATTTAAGAAGACTAAACCCTTCTTAAGAAGGGGATGGAATTAAATATTAGACTATTAATAAGACAGACTCCCTGCCTCACTTCCCCTAACAATAAGATATCCTAAAAGCCTTTAGAAATAGCTTCTAAAAGACCTCTAGAAAATAAACTACTACCACGCTTATAACCGCTTATAAGCAGGCTTATAAGAGATTAGAAAGAATCCGCTAAGCTAAATCCAGAGACTACTACATAGTCTAAGCTTAATAATTACATTATAGGATTTATTAACCTTAGTGAACATTAAGGTTAAAGAGATAATAACCTTTAGGAATCATTCTAAGAAGACTTTAAAGGCTAGTCTAAGGATACCTTTAAGAGAGCAAACAAAGATATTATTAGAGAGCTATGTAACTCTCTACAAGACCATGGCGTTCTAGTTAAATAAGGCCTAGGATATCTAATCCTAGTATTGCTTAAGGAAGTGCTTTATTAAACTTTAATACCTCTTTAGCTAGAAGAAAGGTTAAGATCCTCTAAACTGCCTTAAATATAACCTCTATAGGCCACTGCCCTAAAGACCTTGCCTAATGTTCCTAGCTCCTAAAGGGAATAATTAATGCTTTCTCCATAAGAGCCCCTATAATAATCTTAGTTATATTAGGAGCTTAACCCTTAATAGTTTAATTTCCCTCCCTAATACCTTTCTTCTAATAAGTAAATCACAAAGAAAATCTCTAAGCTTATAAAGATATATAAGGATAGCGACTACTATAGTAGGAAGCTATATAACTTCCTCTTACTAAAACTTACGCTCTTTAAGAGTAAGTATAACTAGATTAACCTCCCTAAGTTATATTTTAGTAAAGCATTCCCTATTATATTAATAGGAGATACTAAATAGTACTTTCTTAATTACCTTACTAGTAAGAACCTCTCTTATAAAGAGATAATTACAAATATCTATTAACGCTTTAAAATAGAGAGTAATTAATAATTTTACTAATATAAATAAAGCAATATAACTCTTAAGAATATTATTGCTTAAAACCCTAATAAGACTAAATCTAAATGCCTTAAGATTATATTAACTACCCTAAAAAGGATCTATAAAGGGTTATACCCCTCTAATATAGTAAATACAGAGCTCTATAAGTAAACATTAAATATAATCTCTAGTATTCCTAAATGTTAGGTAGTGGAGTACACGCATATGCTAGGCTTTAAGAACCTCACTAGTAACCTCCGTAAGTTACTTATAATTATAGAGAGTAGTGCAAGGAGTAACTAATACTATTAGCATTAAGATAAAGACCTATTAGAGGCAATGTTTATAGACTGCTAATATAGCTAATAGAATTAGAAAGACTAAGGAAGAGGAGGTTATTATAGTAACTCTAGATAACCTAAGCAATGCTTTATCTATAGTAAGAGCGGCTACTAGTTATTAAACCACACTAACACTAAATATTAGAAAGAGAAAGAGAGGTAGTAGGCTAGTAAGAACTATTATTCACCTCCTATAGAGAAGAAGTTCTAGGTATTCCTTGCTTTATTTAAAGGAAATAATAGTAATAAGGAAGAGGAAATAGAAGACTAGGAAACATAGCTTAAGGCCTTTACTTAGGACTAAGATAATAGTAATAATGATGTTAAGAAGAAGCTATTATTAAAGGCATAACTTAGTATTACATAATTCTTCTGCGTAGGATTATAAACAATAGATAACATTGATATCCTTGTAATGCTTAAGAATTAAGCTTTTTAACATGCCCTGCTTAAGCAAGAGCTATACCTTAAAGAGGCTTCTAATAAAGATAATTTAATTTATTATGCCTCTAAAGGATGCTATTCTAAAGAGATCTTTAGAGGAATTATGCTAGATATAGGAGCCTTAGGCTAATTAACTACTAGACTAGCATAAGCTAAAGCCCTGCTAAGATTAATGCCGTTATTAACGATTAAACCCTATAACCTAGAAGTTATTCGCTTTAGTGCTAGATTAGTAATAACACGTAGCGTTATCTATATGCCTATAAAGCTTAGCTAAATTAACTTCTACGTCCTTAACACCGCCACACCCTTCCTCTTTTCCCTTACTAATATGGATAAAATAAAGGTTAAGATTAATAACCTTACTAATATGTTAATTTAAAACAACAAGACTATACCTATTGTGCGCAGATAGGGCTACCCTTAGTAGCTTCTAGAGGCAAGAGAAACCGCTGTTTTCTACCTATTAGAAGGAGAGATTTATTAACTCCACTAAAGGTTCGGTTATCCCTTAATTTAACGGCTTACAAAGATCCTTTAATAAGCTAGTTATAACATTAAATGCTATGTAATTAAGAAGCTTACTAAAGTCTATTACTATTATTAGATAAATAGAAAAGCCCCTAGCTAGTTTAAGTTCTCTCTTAAAGACAACCATAACTTTAACTATAAGATTATTGTTAATATTATGTAAATTAATAGCTAGCTAGTCCTTTATATTATTGATTTAGTAACCTCATTTTAAGCGGCCTAATTCCTTAACCCTAAGAAGTAGAAAGCCTGTAATATCTAGGATATAATTAGAGAGTGCTAGATTAATACATATCTAGGCCCTCTAGACTGGATTGTTCACAATGCTAGTAATAACTTTACTTTGGCTAAATTTAGGCATTATGCTTGCTTAATGTTAATTAATATTAACAAGATGCCTATTAAAGCCTATAATAGCATTAGAAAGGTTAAAAGATATCACAGACCTCTTCGCTAGGCTTACAATATCATCACGGATTCAATTAGCAAAGAGATCACTCCTAAGTAGTAACTCTAGATAGCTATTAAAGCCATTAATAACTTAGCAGGCCCTGATAGCCTTATGCTAACCTTACTAGTCTTCAGAGCCTACCTATAGATAATAGACAAGTTGCCACTAAGCGTCTCTATTATTTAATAAGCTAAAGCAATTTAGAAGGTAACTAAGAAAGTCCGCCATTACCTAGCTAAGAGGCAGGTCCACAAGGCCCTTAGCGCCTGAAATAGCCCTAACACATCGCTAATACATTAGCTACCACTGCAAGCTAATGTATATATGTAAAGAGAAAAAGGCAGATAGTATAGCCCTTATAAGCTATTAGCTACTAACAAGGAGACCTATATAGTTAAGATACCCTATAGCCTAGCAAAGTTCCGCTCCATAGTAGTGAAGCTATATTACAAGGACCCGTGGTACATAGGGGCTAATAAGCAAAGCCTTTAGGATATTAGGGAATATAACCTAGGCCTAGAGGTCCCTGCCTATAATATAGCCCCTTCCTACGCTATAGCCCCCTCTAACGCTATAGTCCTATTATAAGAAGGGGCTAAGGGGGCTAGGAGGGATAAGCTACCTATAAAGGGCAGTAGGGCAGGGGAAGAAAAGGAAGAGACGCTAGTAAAGAGAAAGTAAGGGAGGCTAAGGAAAAACCTCATGGTTTAATTTTATATTAATAAGGGCATAGAGAAGCCCGTAAAGGCTATTAAGGCCAAAGGTAATCCCACAGGAAGCTATAGAGTTAAAGAACCTATAGCAAGCCTTAAGGTAGCTAAAGCTACCCCTATAGGAAGCCATAAAGCTAGTAGCCCTAAGAAAGCAAAAGCAGAGGTAATTAGGGCCTGGGTTCATAATCCTAAGGAGCTTATTAGACCCACGGAGCCTCTTGTATTTATTAACAAAGACTAAGAGAAAGTATTAATTAAGGAGATTATAGCTAGAGGAGTGCTAAACATAGCATTCCTTATAGCAAAAGAAAAGGCTAACTAGAACCTTGCCCTTTAACTCCGCTAAGAGGGAAAGATTATAACCCTAGGGAGCCCCTTTAAACAATCTAACCAAGCTAAGATTAACGCCTTACAAGCTTATAATGTGTTTAGATTCATAATGTTTAATCTAGTAAAGCACAGAGGCCACCGGATCTTTAATTCTCATATAGTCTAAGAGATTAAAGGCAAAGGCACTAAATCACTGTACAAGAAGTTACGTCTTATTATGCAAGGGCATAATAATAGAGGAAAAGAGGCTATCTTAACCTAATCACTAACAATATAGCGATTAAGCTAACGGATTATCATGGCCCTCGCTCCGTTATTAAAGCGGAAGGGAATTTACCTTTAGCTATAAGACATTACGCAAGCTTATATTCAATCCTAAACAACCCTAAACAGGCTAATTATTATAAAGTTACTAAAGCAGATTACACACCTCTTTCTAAAAGGCATGATAATAGAGGTAATCAAACCCCTCTACAGGATCGCAGAGGCTAGAACCCACTAGTGGGTAACATATTTTCGCCACCACAGGGATAATCTTAATATAACAACCTTAACATACAATCCCTGCCTGCTAATCATGGCCCTAAATGATAAAAACCTCTTTAGCATCGTAGGAATGCAAATAGATAACACGCTAGGCCTTAGTGACAATAACTTCTTTAAGAAAGAAGAAAAAGAGCTCTAGAAGGTAAAGTTCATAGCTAAAGAAAAACAACGCCTAATAACTACAAATCCCCTTATCTTTAACGGCTACATCCTAACTTAGAATAATAATAATTCACTAACCTTAAACCAAAAAGGCTAAAGTTAGAAGATTAAGGAGATTAACCCGCAATCACTAACAGCAAGGCAAAATTACATAGAGCAGAGAGCCTAAGGGAGCTACATCGCGACAGTCTATTAACCAGAAGCATTATACAACCTGTTAATTACCGCATAACACTAAGAACCCTTTGCTAATAATATCTTATAACTTAATAAACGCCTCAAGTAGCAGATTAAGAATTAGCAGCAAGGGCTATAGTATATCCCCTTAACTCTTAAGGAAGCGAAGCTCTTTGTATTTGTAAATAAGTCCCTCGCTAATAACAAAGATCTAAGTTCACAGATTAGATATATTATCGTAATTAGCAACAAAGTGATAAAGGAGAATAACACCTTTATCTTAAAAGGGAATATTATTACGTATAGCTCTATAAAAAGCAAGCATATAACCCGTAGCGCACTTGCATCTAAGCTATATAGCATAGTACAAGGCGCCGATATCGCGTACGCAATAGCTATAACCCTTCATATAATTACAGACTAATTAAAGATGCCTTAAATCCTGACAATTCTCTATATAGACTCTTTCTTATTATATAAATGCCTTATAAAGCTAGGCATAATAAAAGAGAAGCGGCTAATAATTAATATCATAGCCCTTTAGCAGTCATACAAGAGAAGGGAAGTCTACGAAGTCAGATAGATTAACAGCGGAGATAATCCAGCTAATGCAATAACAAAAGCATTACTAAATTCAGCCCTCTTAACCTTAATTAATTTAAACGAATTAATAATTCGTGTGGAAGGTTAGGTTAAGAGACCTGCGAGGTTAGGCAGAGGGGAGGATTAATATAATAGGCATGCAGGTACAGATTATAATAACTAGGTTAATTAGAATAACCAAAGCTATAATAGCTAATAAGAACCGTGGATTCCCATTAAGGGATTCACTTATGTACACTTTCCTTTAATCTAATTTTTATTGCGTTTTTAGGCTCCTTTAGCCACAAAGAAAAGAGAGACTGCTAGTGTAGCTTCCTTCGGACCTTTAGATAATAGATAGTCTAACCGTGGCTAAAGAGTAAAGCCACCAAAGGGATGCACGTAATACGATTAGATGCATTGCAAGCTACCCCGCTCCGTTAGCAGTAGCACCGCACTATAGCCTCACTTTTCCCCCTTTTTGCTTACCTTCTCTCCTAGCTAGATTCCTCTCCTTCTCCCTTTTCTCTTCTCCCTTAGTTATTAGCTATTATGAACTTTATTAAATTTAACCTCTTCGCACTAGTGTAACGTTCCTTGGTGTAACTAACACTTTAATATAAATTTAATAGTAAGTATCCTTAATATTAATCTTTAAGAAGTAGTAAGCTCCTTAGCACTAGTTTAGGATCTTTAAAATTAGGGGGAGAGTATAGTAATTCTTTTATATTACTTTATTAAGTCCTTAATAATTTATATATAGTTAAAGCGTTTTATCCTTCTTTAGTATAAATAAAATAGGTATGCTTATAAGGCTTTTAAAGGGTCTTATCTAGCCTTTTTATAGGTTTTTATTAATATATTTATAGAGCTTCTTTAGCTTACTTTAAGAGAGGGGGTAAATTAGCCTATATAGGGGTATAGCCTTAGGTATTAGGTTAATTATATAATTAGTCTTCTTTCTTAATAGTAAATTACTTACTTTATTTACTATAAATATATCTTTAAACTTATATAATTCCTTAGGAATATCTTTAATAGTTTTATATACTTTTACCTTCTCCTTATCTTTAAGGGTAATAAACTTATCTTTTATAACTTCTATAATAGTATATATAATAGTCTTATTATATATTACCTTTATAAACTTATAAGGAGTTATAAGTAAAAAGGCTATTTTCTTTTTCTTAAACTATTACTTTTATAAGTATAAATAAAGATATATATATTCTTTAGTAAGTATATATATTCTAATTAAGATAGGACTTCCCCTTACTCTTAGGTCTTTATCTATAGCTATATATAGTAACTTAAGGTACTTCCCTTTTTCTCTTAAGTCTTTAATTATAATAAATACCTTATAAACACTATATTAAGGGACTATAAAGGCCCTTATTACCTAGAGAATAGGTACTATAGCCTTAGCCTTATTAAGCTTATAATCCTTTATAAAATTAATACTAATAAGGTTAAGCTTAGCGTAGCTATTTAAATTCACTACTATTTTAATGTCTTTATACTTATAAATAGTAGCTAGTATATAAAATTAATACCTAATTAATACCTTAGTATTTAAGGCAAAGGTAAGGGCCTTTACTTTTACCTTAGAAAGTTTCCCTAGCTATCTTAGGGCTTTTTCCTTAGCTTACTACACTTATTTATAAGGTAATTTAGGCTATTATAGTTATAATATTATCTTTTATCCCTAACTTTACTATTATTTAGGTAAGTAACTAGGCCCCTTTTCTAGTTCTTATTCCTATAGTCTCTATAAGGCCTATAACCCTAGGGTAAGTTATTTTTATAATATTAGGGATTCTTATATAGGCCTTTATTTTCTAAATACTTAGGCTTTTACTTACTCTTTAGCATAGCCTCCTAAAATTACTAGGTAAGTTATATAACCTTCTCTTATATTTTTCTAGTAATAAAGGTATATAAATTAATATAGTCCTATAGCTTAGGGAGTAATTTTATAAAGAATATAAGGGTATAGGACTTTTCTAGGGCTCTTTTTAGGTATATCTCTAGTAAATCTAGGAAGATACTAAATTTAATAAGGCTCTAGCCTTTATATTACTTTATGTTCTTAAGCTATATAGCTATTTAGGTATTATAGTTTATAAAGTCCCTAAGTAGTGTAAGCATCTAGGTCTAGAATATATTTTAGTTATCCTTAAGATTATCCTAGCTATTAGCCTATTATTTATTAAGGTATTTATCTTATCTTACCCTATAGTTAGTATATATATAGTTAAGTATAAAGAGAATCTTTTAGTAGTTATATTAGTATTTTTTCTTTACCTTATTAAAGGCATAGTTAAGGTTATTTATCTATATCTTATACCTCTATAGGTTTATAGGGTATTAAAGCTTAGGAATATTCTTAACTTTAACTTCTTAGCTACTATTACTTAATAAGGTACTAGCTCTTTACTAGGTTTTCCCTTATACTTCTCCTAAACTACACTTAATAAGATTAATAAGCTCTTATTCTTACTCTTATAGTTTTTAGAGTTTTTCTAACTAAGTAATTTACTTTAGTATTACTATAGCTTTAGTATAAGAGATAAGGGGTCTTATTATAGGCATAGTTTTAGTAGTATATAGCGTATTTATACCTATAGTATTACCCTTATTTAATTAGGTATAACTCTTATTTATTAAGGTTAGGTTATTATTTAATATTACTCTAGTAAATTAGGTAGTTCTTCCCCTTATATTACTCTTAGGTAGCTAGTAAAAAAAGCTTTAAAATTATAAGAATAATAATAGCTAGGTAAGAGGTATAAGGGCTTTAGTATATTAACTAAAGCTTACTTAGTCTAAGTGTATTATATATGCAAGTTACTAGCTTATAGCTAGTGGCTTGCTAGTGTCACGTGGACTTAGCCTTAGGGCGTGGCCTGTCTGCGAGGTACGCTAGTGTACCTGTGTTATAAGTGGGGCCTCACATCTAATAATATAATTACCTTCCTTTCTTATATGTTTTAGGACTTTATTAAATATAAGCCTAAAGGCTTTAGGGGGAAGAAGCATATATTATATATAATTAATGCCTATATATGCTTTTACTAGGTAATCCTAACTATTAATAAAGCTAGCGTAGTTAAAGTAATTTAAGCTTAGAAAACTACTATTAAGAATATAAGCAGTGCTTTTACTATTAAATGCTTTTATATAGATAACATAACTAAATTCCTTAGGAAGAAGTTTAAACTCTTCTATTAGAAGGAAGGAATTATTTATTAAACTAGCGCTTTATATGTTCTTACTTATTAAGGCCTTATTAAATACACTAGCTAAACTCTTATAGAAATAGCATAATCTTTAATAATTAAAGCTAAATTACTAGAACTTCTCTAGCTATATACTATAAAGCATATAGCTAAAATTACTAATCTATTGCCTATATATAGTAATAAGGATAATTAATCTCCTTAGTAAGTATTATTTAATATCCTAGGCCTTAAAAACAACGCCTTAATTTAACACTTATACACGTAAGGATATATTATATATATACGTATTCTTAATAAACATTATATTTAATTACAGAAGATAGCGCTATAAGCTAAGAAGGGTTAACTTATAGGTATAAATAGCCTTAAATATTACCTTTATAAGGTTTAGATCCCTAAAGATTAGAGGATTATATATATAAGGGATATATGCTTTAATAAGAATATATCTATGCTTACTAAATTTAAGGCTAATAAGACTATTTATATTATAAACCTTATTAACCCTTCTTTTACTAAAGAAAGCTATTATATTATTAATATTTTACCTATAGAGAAACCTTATCCCTAGCCTATTAGTAATATTAAATAAAAGAAAGTCTATTTTATAGATAACCCCTTAGTTTCCTTAAAAATAAATAAGAATTACTACTTTTTTAAGGAGGAAGATAATTCTCTTACTAGGACTAAGCCTTTACTATCTTAAAGCTCTCTTTTAATGCCCTTTAAGAGTCCTTCTTAAAGGGACCTTATAAGCTAATAATAATAAATTATTAAAGAAAATGCTATTCTCCTAAGGCATTAGCCTAGGGCCTTCCTAGATAAAGAAGCTAAAGATAATAATAATGCTATTATTTAATAATAACTTAAACCTAAACCTAACCCCCTAAGATAATCCCTTTAATCTAATATATGTTAAGATTACCTTAATATTATAATATCTAGTAAGAAAAAAGCCCTTTCTCTAGGTTCTTATTAATTAAACCTTGTGATTTGTTATTATAATAATAACCTATATAATAATAAAGTAAAGAAAATCACTACCTTATACGCATTCCTAATGCTTAAAGTAGCTAATATAGCTAATATAAAGATTAATATTCTATTTAATTAGTATAAGGCTAAAGCTATAAATAACTATTATATCTTCTAGAGACTTACTAAAAAGAAAAAACTCCTTAAAATCTATAAAAAGAACTACTAGGATTTAGTCTTTACTCCTAAAGATATTAAGATCTTTAATAGCTAATAAGTTTATACTATAAAGTACCTAATTAATTATAACCCTTATTTAAAGGCAAGATAGGTTATAAGAGAAGACTAGAATCTAGAGGTCTTTAGTAATAAAAACCTTTATATAGTAGTAGTGTACTTAGTTTCTTTATAAGTATTTTATATACTTATTACTACCTTTAACTATAATTAGTAATAATATAATATTATAAATACCTTCCTTAATACTAAAGCATAAGGAGATATTTATATTAAATAACCTTATAGCTACTCTAATAGTATAACTAGAGTCTATAAGCTTAAAAGAGCTCTCTATAGCTTACCTATTTTTTCTCTTTAGTAACTAAATAATATTACTAAGGAACTTAAATAGTAAGGCTTTAAGAGGCTATTAAGTAAACTCTATATTTTTTAATATAATAATATTATACTTCTCCTATATATAAATAATATAATTATTATAGGAAAGACCCTTATAATTATTATAAATATTATTAAGGAATTATAAAAACACTATAAATTAAAGCATTTAGGTAATATTAAGCTATTTCTTAGCATTAAATTTATCTATAACTATGCTAATTACACTATACTTCTTTACTAAAGGCTTTATATATAAACTATTATAAAGAAATTTAATATTAATAACCTTAACACTTTAAACGTTCCTAAGATTCTAAAGACTATTATTCTAGCTAATTAAAAAGAGCTTAATATAGTCTATAACCTCTTTAACTAGGCAAAATATATAGGAAGCTTTAACTAGCTTTTAGTATTTATATAACCTAATATTACATTTATAGTTAATTAACTTTATAGTGTAAATTTTACACTAAAGTAAGTATATATAAATCTTAAGAAATACCTTTAGTAATACCTTATAAAAGTAAATAATTTAGGAATAATTCTTAGAGAATATAGTTCTTTAAACCTTAAATTAATGCTTTAAGTAAAGGGATTTAGTAATATCTCTCTTGCTAATAACCTAGATATAAGATATTTAACTATAGGGCATATTATAACCCTTACTAGAGGATATATCCTTTAGTAATTAAAGAAATAAACTCTTATAGCCCTTAGCTTTATAAAAGCTAAATTTATTAACCTTATACTAACTAGCCTCTTAATAATCTAAGTTACTTAACTTCTTAATAACTTTAGGATTAAGTAATTATACTTATTATTACTATTTATAAATAGCTAGAATATAAAAGCTAATATGCTTAATAAGAAGTATAAGGGACACACTTATTATATTAATTTATGCTATAAATAAATTATATAAAAAGCTTATTAAGAGGATTTTTATTTATAATAAATTAGCACTAAATAAATAATTACTAATAGATTTACAAAAGGTTTAGAATACGTTAAATATAGTGATTTTATTTACTTTCTTTAAATAATAAAGGCTAAGGACTTTATAAAGGGAGATATTTTAAAGGCCTTATAAATAACCTAAATTTTTTTACTTTTCTTTTCTTTCTTTTATTACTAGCTAGATATACTACTAGGGGTAATATTAAGGATATTTATAGCCTTATATTATAGCCTTAGATATTAGGTATTACTCTTATTATCCTCTCTTTATTTAATAATATAGCTTTCTATATTGCGTTTAATATTATAGTTTATTATAGGCTTTATTTAAAGACCTAGATTTATTACTTATAGATTTAAAGCTTATAAGCTTCCCTTTTCTCTTCTAGATTCTGAATTCCTAGATAGCAATTCTATATTATCTTCTCTTCTAATCACTCTTTGCCTCCGTCTGCATCATTCCACAGAAGGGTACCCCTGAAGCTCGTCGAGGCTGCTATCATATTGGCCCACAATGAAGCAGCCCTTCTCATGACCATGGTTGTCCTCTTTGGGCTGTTACTAGCCCAGCCTTGGGTAGCTATGTTAGTGCTGAGCCTGGCCGCATAAACGGCTGCGACAGCCACTGTTTGGAAGTCTGTACTAGGGCCATGTTAGCTGCAAGCAAGAGCTCTACTACGTAATTAGCCCAGGGTAGTAGATTTTGCAGCTGCTGCCGTGACTAATCGCACTCTTTTTGACGGATAAAAAGGCAAGAGCTAATAAATTAAATGAACTAATCATATGTCTTAAAAAAAAGTGAAACAATGAACGATTGTGCGCATTTGTGACTGCCGCGTATAAGGCGTTCGCACAATTGTACGAATGGTATCGCTTAATGACTCACATTGTACTAATGCGGGGCTCCGTTACTGAATCACCAACCTATCGTTCCATCGGAACAGACTGAAACAAAACAGCACCACGAGCTGCCTAGATGAGTTAAACTGTTATGCATGCAAGCGACACATATAGTATCACCAACACAATGACACCATGTCCTTGATCCAGTAGCTAGAGGACAAGCAATGCGATAAGTCAAGCCCGCACGTTGCTCGCCTGTCTTAGCGTACGAATTTAGGTACTAAAATCTCACATCCCTTTAACCCTGTCGCTAACGCTTCTTTGAATGCGCTCCACGGGCTCCTAAAACATACCCTTGTCCCGAAAATCAGATGGTTGTGAAAGCTAAGCGGCAATAGTATTGACACTTTCCTTGTTAAGCACTAAGCAGTTTTCCTCACCTATTAACGAGGGAATATCGCGCAGGAATTCGGGCTCGCGGCGACTAGTACAAACCAGTTAGACGTGGCTAAGACCTGGAGTAAACACCAAGTCCGTTATCCACGGAACAAGCTCACGCCTTATTATTAATTTATCTAAGGTGTCTATAATAATAGTAACTCTCTTCTAAATCGAAGTATCTTACACACTATATTATAAAGCGTCTTTGTAGTAGGCTATTTTTAGCTGTCTTAGTGTGATTGAAATAATGCGTTAAGCAGACCCGCAGAACAAGCCTCTGCCTCTAGTTTGTCACGAACCAAAGCGTCATTTATCAGCTTGTTCGCCAAAGCAATTAGTCCGTAGTGAACAACAGGACTTTGTGGACTCACCCGCTCGAGTCAATTGACTAAATTTGATAGGTCGAGACCACAGGCCTCCAGGGCAACCGTCGTTTTTATGTGATGGATGGACAAAGTCGCTGCGATATAGTCTGTCGCTGCTCGCAGGTGGCCGGCGAATTTCCTCGCGTAGGTTCTCTTCCTGCTTAACAGTGATGAGGTTAATAGCTTCCTCGAGCTAACGCCGTTGTCTCTGATACTGTGTCCTTAGCCCGTTCACCGCCGTCAGTAACACTGTAGGTGGCCGGTTCAAGTATGTAGTCTGACAGAATACCTGATCCTGTATCGTTTTGCCAAAGTCATACTGTAACACCCACCCTCGCCATCGCGAGGAGTGCTAATCACGACGTCGCCTAAACGGACGTCATTACTGCGGGTTAGCACTCCGCCGCCGATGCCTACCATTCGGCCGATTTGGATATTTGGGAAGCTGTGTAGCGTATCTCCTGCGACGCTTGCCGCGGACGTTGTGCCGTACTCGCCGTCGGGTATAACTGCGATAATGACATTGTGCCTCCTAACTCGGCCCAAATTGTCATCATTACTATCATGGGGAGACACATATTCCGGCCGTTCGTGTTCCTCATCGAGACAGAGCTATGTAGCAAGGCACTCGGTGCTCAGAGCGCAGATCCATACCACGGTATATTCGGCATTTGACGGGGAGCAGGTTGGCTGAGCGGACGCATCAGTTGACATCTTCGGCGTGTAGTCGCATTCCATTAAACTTGACGGAGGCGCTTGTATGTAGCTTAGTTTGTGGTTGTCTGAAGTCATCGAATGTCCTTCAAGTTGCGAGGCATCAAGCTCACAGCGTATCGGGGACTTTCTCTACGAGCTCGTGTTGCACGTCATCAAAGGAGGATGCTCAAGCAAGCAGGCGTTTGGCTCCACAATAAACTAAAAAAGTCTGGGGCTGGTTACAGCAGCGCATAGAGAGCACATCCTGCCGGTGAGAGTCTATGCAGAAGAAGTCATCTGGTGGTCTTAGCTAACCAGAGGTATGATATTAGCATATCATGCAGTCAGTTGTAACCGGGCGGCAAGGCTGTGATGCGAATGCCACTCAATCTTAGGCGGTTGCCCTCCTGGCGTGCGTTAGCACTTGATCTGTGGCCGTACCCCCCGGGCTAAAACATAGAAAGAATAGCATAATACGGGCTAAGTGGTGGAGATCATTTGCTACAATCTGTCAAGGTTGCCTTAGCAAGCGCCGAAACAGATAATTCTCGGCCATCGTACACAGCAAATGGCGAAAACGTAGAATTGGCGGAAACTAATCGTTCTTGTCAGACGTGCTGCAGTGTGATGCAGTGTGAAAGTTTCCTAGGTTCCCTAGTGGTCCCATGGATAAGCCGCAGCGTTGTTGTCACAAAAGAACGTGTTTCGCGGTACGAAAAGTAAGATAGCCGATTTATGCAATGCGAATTACTCCTCAACCCCAGCGGCTTTCACCAATTTCACAACAGCCTGATTCCCCCCCTGCCTCGCAGCCCATAGAACCGACCGCCCCTGCTTATCTTTGAATCGTACACTTGCTCCTTTCTGAAGCAAGTAAGAGACCGATTCTTTTTGTCCTTTAAGCGCTGCACGATAGAGTGCCGTGCCCCACACATCACTGCCCTCTATCACAGCTGGATTCGCCCACCACGCCTCAGTTGATTCCAGATCAGCCCCGTTCTCAACCAGTAGCTGAAGCGCCTCCATGTTGCCCAACTCGGCTGCGGCAATATGCGTGCCACTTTCCTTTTGAGTCCATCCATGTTGCAGGAGTAGCCTCAGAATCTCCAAGGAGGGTTTCTTGCCAAGCAAGGCACATACGCCGGGCTCCCAATCATTGCAGCCCCATGTGTCGTTTGGATCCTGCCCATTTTCAAGGAGAAAACGGAGGATGTCGACATTACCGTTGTAAGCTTCGAAACTGAGTGCATCGCCGATGAACTCGCTGTGATGATTGTTTAGGCTGAAGCCATGCTTCACTAGGGTTTGCCAAACGGGTATGGAGTGAGCGTAGCAAACTTGGTGGTAGAATTCGTTGTTTAATGAGTCGGCCGGGATTTCGAAACCCTCATTGAGAACCCAGTCGAGCAGTTGGACATTTGCATGCTGCGCGGCGCCCTCGGCGATATCTCTCAGTATATCGCCTTGCTTGTCTTGGCTTGCGGAATGATAGAGGTCCTTCACTGTTTGGAGGTGGTTCTCCTTGATTGCAGTGTCGAGCTGCTCTCGAAGGGATGTGTCTGTGCTTTGACTCATCGTGAGGTAGTGTTATATGTTTGACCAAGGACAGGTAGTTCTAGAGCGGATATGCTTGGTGTAATAAATGCTCTGAAAGAGAAAAATAGAGTAAAACAGAAATAGCCAGAAGAACTCTGCTCTTTGTGCTGCGTTAAGAAGAATTTGTGCGACTGTGTTCACGTTCGGCGTCTCGACAGGTGACTCATATGCCTGGCTGCGATGACGTAGATCGCAGGTCGACGCCAGATGATGATCAAAGCTCTTTGTGAAATATTAAGTAATTTGACCTCATTCTGTCGCGCATTATGTGAGATTTCCCAATTGAGGAGTTTGGCGACAGAGAATCTCGCACATAACAAATCGAAGAAGATGGATGATCATCGAGGCCGCAGTGTTGCGTAGCTGACTGGCCACTAATTTGTGCGTGAATTGTCCCCCATGTGCCTTGCGACACGCAGGACTCATCGAAGTAAAACTGGGGTCAGCGCCACCTTCAACGCTGTAACTAGCTGGTTTTAGATAGGAAGGTTACTTACTACACTCCCACAGTCATGGCACATTTCCTCTACATTTACGGATCCGTATAAAGTCCATTGTATTATTTTTTTAATCAGGGCTAGTCAATTCAATCGCGGCCGGTTAATTTAATCGCGACCGGCCAATTTGCTTAAAAACGCGTGTGTAGTCTTTTGATATTACGTGAGATTTTTTTTTACTATAGCGCCTCATATAAATTTAGTACGAAGGCGTGGGGTGTGGGATGTGGCCGCATTATAATTATAGGTACGGATCATTTTGAATTTTTCCGTACAGCTCCGATTAGCAGAACTCGATGTTGGTCAGCATTTAATGCGGCCCCTCATGTGTACAGCGGACTATGTCAGCGATCAACATCGTGGGGGCGGCTTGGCTTATCTGAGTTTGCAAGAACGAGTAAGTCGCGCGTAGAGTAGCCTTAGAGTTAGGACACTGACAGTTCTGCAGATCCATATTTGCTGCTGAAAGGTTAGATTGTATGGCAGATCACAGCTCTAAAAGGTTGTACAAAGCTGACTCAGATCGAATTGCATCATGACATGGAACACATGTTGCCACAGCGAGGGCGGATAATCAGATAACTGACCTTGAATGGCATAGCTGTGCATGTCGTATTATTCACAAAGCCAAGCAGATTATGTCTCAAGATTAAACGGGGTCGACGTTGCGCCTCCAGCTCGACTCCAATCGCACATAGACATGCATGCTAACCAGCGACTGACGGACTCAAACAGGTTACACCCGAGATGCTCCATCGAGATCGGAGTAACGCTTGAGTTACTGACGGGCTGAATTTGATACTGCATCAAAAAATTGACTTGCGTCATCTTACTCATACTAACTTCAAACTTGAACGAAGATGCCTTTGTGAACCAACGTGATGGAACTAGCGGCTCATATCGAGCATATGCGAGAATAACTATAAGAAGCTAATACTTGACTGACCTGAAATCAGATTAATATTATCAATCAACTTCCATACCACCTAGCACTGCAGAGCACCCTTCCAAAGTTCAATACGTATTACACCATTGACAAGAACATGATGTTCTCTTCCTCCGGCCGCAAAAGCGGCATTTTAGTCTTCCTCTTCTCCATTTTCAGCACCCTTCTTCTTTTCTCTTTGCATTCAAGCAGGCTCTAGCTGCACCTGTCGAATCTACTGAAGCCCTCATTGTCACACGAGCAAAGAACATCCCTAACAAAGAGGAGGTCCTCCATCTCATCAAGCCAGAAAACCTGAATGACTTTAGCAAGTGGGCTAAAGAAGGAGAGCCTAAGAAAGACAAAGCCATTTTCTTCACTGGGCAAGGAAAAAAGGACATAAACAAGATTGTAAGCTGGGCCAAGGACAAAAAACTCACCTCCGTTCGACAGATCTGGAAGAGCGACAATTTCTGTCAGAAAGGCGAGTACAAGGAGGTAAATGACAAGGATTTCGAAGAGTTTCAGAAGGCTTTCTCCAAGTTCTATGCTGAGCAATCGGATGGCACGGCGTATCTTGTCTTCCCACATAAATCGAAGCCAAAGAAGACTGGCATCTTCTGGAGCGTGGAACTTGACGCAATTATCGACAAGAAAAAGGTTAACAAGATCGTCTGGATTGATCAGAACAAGATTAGCGACAAAGACTACAAGTGGGAAAAGGAGGAGAAGATGTATTGGAAGAAGGGAGACTCTAAACCTGATGGAGCTTGAAGGGCTTGACAATATAAACACAAACTGAGCCCGACGTGTCATAAAGACTGCAATTTGTCGGTCGTCAAAACATTCTGTCAGGCAGTCCAGGGCCGACCTATATAGGCAAGTGTGGTGGCATGTGAGAAGATGGTTACAATGTGTCCGGCTTGTATTTGCTTTGCTTAATAACAGTTTAAACCCCTGAAATTATGCATTCTTTTTAGAAGGTCCAATATTATTATTTTCCATTAGTATAATAATATGACGCATCTAACGCAGCCACAAAGTTTATCGCAAACTTTGCTCCAACCTCACAGCCCCCTATATTTGCGACCTTAGAGCTTATTTATTACTATGAATCTAAATACTTAGTTATTAATTGTTTTACTAGCTAGGTATTGCTAGCAATTGTGTTATAAAAAATCAGATGCATTGGCTATAACTAATGACGTAAAAAAAAAGTTAAAAATCAATAATATGACGCATATGTTAGGCTTTGATAAAGATGAAAGGCTTGGGTCTAGATTTGTCTTCATTTGGCTGTGCACAAATCTATGACCTGCGTACAAATGGCACTGCTCCGAGGCGTCACCTCGAACGATCACACGGACGTCGGCGACAACTCCTGCAGCTGTCTGAATGATGCAGCTCGCCACCTCGTCGAGTTGCACACGGAAGCCTCTCAGTTTGATCTGACTGTCCCCATCAATGCGCCCTAGGATGACAATTGACCCGTCTGCCATCATCCTACCGCGGTCGCCAGTATGATAAAGACGATCCCATCACTGGCGCTGAGAAAACTCCCGACCAGCCAAGAACGTGGCCGGCTTCGACTTGGACATTGTAAGCTCCGGGCGGTTCAAGTATCCTGACCCAAAACCTAGTCCAGTAATGACCACTTCGCCTTCCCATCCAAGTGGCACTGGCGAACCTTCACTATCGATGACATACATTCCATAATCAGGGAGTGCTGCGCCCACTGGCACTCTATATTCGCTGCCTACCTTGCCTAATGTGGCACAGCCTAGTGCTGACAAGATGGACGTTTCGGTCGGTCCATAGCCGTTAAATACTTGCAGGTCTGGCAAGTTAAGGTCCTCACACCGCACGTCTTCATCAGATTCAACCTGGCTACGATGATCTTCTGGTATACTATGATACTATCACCGTTCGTGGTTTAGCAGGCACGACAAGCAGGTATTCATGACCGTCTGGTAGACTTCCAAGCGGCTAGGGACGATATTTTTGGAGTTAGTCAAGCGCCTGACGAGGTTCATCGTGTTCAACGAAAAATTCGGTGTGCACGCCAGAAATTAGGCCTGAGAGCATATCCTTCCCAAATAAACTGCCCGAGTCGTTCGCCGCCTTGTTATACGGTGTAGGTGATTGTTGCATGATCGCGTCCGAGTGTTGCCGGATAAAGTCAGTAGAGACTTCCTCAATACCCACTACACTATGTAAGATACCAATGTAAGTTGAGTCTAGAAGCGACTTACCAACAAATGCAGCTGCAGCGGCCACGCAAGCATATGGGTGTGAGCTCATGATGCCGTACACATCGTCTGAGTCGGGCTTGGCCTGTCGCATGAGCATAGACGCGATTCCTTTCCCACGATGGCCTTCGTGGACAAACAGCTGCGTCACCTGACAGACATTCTTGCCGTTATATTGCCAGTGACTCGTAAAAGCTTTTCAGATCAATTTGCCGTCTGAAGTTGCATTGATATACCAGCACTGGCCGTCCTCGGGCAAGTACTGTTCTCGCAGCCGCTTCGCCAGAGAGTTTCACGCGTTTCCCTGCATAGATGAAAAGATGAGTTTAACGAACTATGATTTGCGAAAACTGGCAACGTCGCATTAAGAACCTCCCCGGCGCAGGGAAAGCGTCAGTATCCGACCAGGCTAACTATTATTGACTTCCGTTTTGTTTTACTTACCGATAATTTAACTAATTTGATTAACTGACAATTTGACTAATTGGCTGATTTGACAATTTAACTGATTTGACGATTTGACTAATTGACTGACTGACCTGTGACAACAGCTAGGCCAACTAGGCCAAAAGAGAGTGCGCACCCCCAATAGTAGCTATACTAAACGAGCATATAATGCTTAACACTACCCCCTAGGTCTGCTGTATTTTTTACGGCTAAGACCTAGAAAATGATTATTTCTCTAGGGAACCTACGGCGTACTAATGCGTAGTCTTCTATAATATTTGGTGGTTTCGTAGTTGTTTTTTTATTACTCTCTAGTATTTAAACACAGAGGCAGTGGAAGTTACAGGTCTATAATCTGTTAACCTCCCAGGCTCGTAACCTAACAACAGCTAGGCCAACTAGGCCAAAAGAGAGTGCGCACCCCCCTAATAGTAGCTGTGCTAAACGAGCATATAATGCTCAACAACCTGTATTACCCCCTCTCCCCAAAAAGCCGACAGGCGGTCAAGAGAGGCAGAAAAATTTCTTTACCAGTGGCCAAAGAGTAATCCGTATTTCGTGTCAAACTCAAGAAAAGGCGTCTTTATAGAATAGCCTTATTTTAATAGAGAAAAGCAGGAAGCTACTACGCATAGTTCCCTTCCGCTCCCTTCCCTAATTAAACACATACGTAACGTGAGCTTTTATCTACATTTCAAGTATGCCTTCGAGTGACCGACTGTATGTTGCGTTGTATGCACGGGGTGGGAACGCGACTATGCCAGGCGGAGAAGATGCGTGAGTGAGATCGATAGCTTTGACCTGTGTCAGTGACTGACTGCTGGTGTTTAGGTTTCACTGGGCCCTTTTAGTTGGTCCAAAATCGGAGACTAACGACGCTCGAGGAGTGCGCTATCACGCCAAAGAGCAAATGACTGTTGTTAATGGCCTGTTACAATCGGTCTGGCAATTCGAAGAGCGAGACATGAACATGGCCCCATCGGCTATGATTCTGGTCCGGATCCTTGTAGGAAAAGTAAAAAATCGAGATCGCGTCGCCGCAATTCTGCGCAGTATTCCGATCAGAGGTGAACATGCAGGTTGGAACTGTGTATCTTGGGTTCAAGAAGCATTGCAAGCATTGCAACAACGACAGATTTCGCAGCAGGGTATATTTGAGAGGTCATCCTATCAGTTGGATTGGCATACCGTTAGTCAGTGTGCGATGGTGTACGTCGCCCAGAAGGCGGCGGCTCACAGGTTCGACGGACAAGCAGCAGCTGGGACGTATGACAACAGGAAAGTGGCTACATGGGATCTTCTGAAGAATAAAGAGCAGATAGCTTGAATGGGAATTCTGTCTGACAATAGCGACTAGAAGTCCCCAAAATACTTTTGCCTAGTAACCTCAGATTCCCAGGCTTGTGGGTCTGGAGTAAGAAAGTTATCAACTTCTTCTCGCCAAAATTGATTTTGTGGATTCGCATTCCGCGCCGAAGTGTATTCCCAGTAGGGGGGCATCCATCCTGCAGTTTCCCAATCAACGATAGCAGTAACCTTGTCGCCTTGTGCAAGAATATTGAGGCTGCTCAGATCGCCATGAGTAAAAACAGGCTTGCCCCAGGGCCTCTCATGAAAGAGAAACAGGTTCTTCAAATCTTGTGGGATACTCTCCGGATTTTGAATGTCATCGAATGCAATTCCATTACGCAGCCGTCGATGGAAATCACGTATTGATGAGAATGGGCCCCACTCCCCACTCCCTGGAAGCCGTGGATCGTATATTGGTCCTCCGCATACATCTGATACACAGATACTTCCGGGAGTTTCGATATTGCGCAGATCATTAATGAAAAGTCGGAGCTGCTTAAAGATTGCAGCTTTGGACCCTGGAGTCCGTCGACTCCAACCAGCCGAGAGTGGTTGACCCTGAACCCTCTCCATCACGACATACACGTGCTGCTTGTGTTCGAAAGCTAAATAGACCTTTGGAACCGGTATCGACGTCAGTTTAGACACATGTCTCATTGCCTCTGCCTCCGCCATTCTCGTGAAAGGCGTTGATTTGATGCATAATTTGGACGATATAAATACAACACCACTCGGCTGGTTAAGACTTCGAAGGTGCCTGGCGCGTGCAATCTTGAAAAGAAGAACAAAAAGGGCTCGGGTGAGCTTCGTGTTTTTTATCGTCATGTCGCATAGAATATCCACAACCAGCAGTATTGCAACATGGCAAATTGGACCAGATGGGGAAGGCTTTTGTGCTGAGAATCGTCTGAGGGGTTCACGGAGAAGTGTAGACAAGCCGAGTCGGTATCATACAAGGAGAGGAGGGCGGACCGCGCGAATGTCGCAGTGTATGAGGCATTCGGATTACTGAAAGCTGGACAGGAGACCTGCCACCTGTGCTCTGACAGCGGAGGATATCGGCGACCAGCCAATTAGGCAAGTGGTCAAACGTGGCAGGAAGCTGGGAATCAATATAAAGGAACAGCACGTGATCAGTCGGCTGACCTTGGAGACTGACCACGTGCTCTACACAGACCAAATATTAGCGTCTGCTTAATCACTCTGGGATGTAATCTGATTTGGCGGATGTCGGCTCGCGGAGAGACGAAGCGGGAAACTATCACAACATCTCACTCTGCAATTTGCCGACCAAAATTTACTGCACTTTGCTTCGGCTGCATGTACAGAAATGGGGGAAGGTGCGCGGCACCTGACTCACCCCACCAAAAACCCCTCTCGTTCTTTTGGAGCTTCTACATTATCGCGAGCTACAGATTAGTTCAATCAAAAAAGGTCTCATTTTCCAGAGGTTGTAACCTCAAGTCTTTTTTGGCGTAGTGCTCGCGGAAATCCGAATTCGGCTGCACCCATTGCTTTGCACTAGCATAGTCTTGTTTCCTGTACTGCTCCGATACTTGCCAAAATGAAACCTATCTAGAGAACCCCGGATTTTCCCTAGCCAAAGCTGGCTCTTTCCGCTGACTCGCGCTAACCTTGCTTTGCCTTTTGTTGAGGATATTCACAGCCTCACATCGTAGCCTCAGATATCAGGCATCACTCTTGTTATCCTCTCTTCGTTTAATGATGTAACTTCTTGTATTGCGTTTAATATCGCGGTTTATTACAGGCTTTGTTTAAAGACCTAGATTTATTACTTATAGATTTAAAGCTTATAAGCTTCCCTTTTCTCTTTTAGATTCTAAATTCCTAGATAGTAATTTTATATTATCTTCTTTTCTAATTACTCATTGCCTTTATTTACATTACTTTATAGGTTATAAGCCTAGCGCTTATAATTATACCCTTACTTTCCTTTTTATTTTTTCCCTTTATCTAACTATTATAGTCTTATATATAATTACATATCTTTTCCTAATATCTTATTAAAGTAAATTACTTAACTTATAAGGTAATATAAAGATTTCTTTTCCTTACCTAAAACTAATAATACTATATAAGTTAAGATTAAATTAATTATAATTTAGCTTCCTTTTATATATATAAAAGCTATAAAAAAATTTTATAACTAGGAATTAAATATATAACCTTTATATATTATTTTTTTAATTTATAAGTATAATAATTTTCTTTAAGCTATAAACTTATATATTACTTAACACTATATGTGATAATCTAGGCTTTGCCTAGACCTAGCAATATAGGTGTCAATTGTACAAGTAAATGATGACTTGTACAATGCGTATTCTTTTGGCTATGGCGCAATGGAATTGGGGTCAAACCCACATGGTCGCGCAGGCACCCGCGATTAGCCCCTAGGGCTAGACCATGACACTATATAATCTTTTATAATATATATAAAAAGTTAATCCCTTTTAAGTAAATCTTAGTAAATAGTAAGCTAGGATAAGATATTTCTTATAGAATTACCTTAAGCACTTAAAACTAATAATTTAAATTTATTACTATTTAAGGTAAAGTAATATATAGTAAAGTAAGTATAGTAAATTCTAGGTAAAGTATTACTCTTTAACTAGGCTAAGGTAAAATATTTAAGGGTATTTAAAAATACCTTTTAGGCTACTTATATTCTTAACTTTATATCTTTATATATTAGTAGCTATATAGTAATTTAATCCTTAGAGAGCTATTACTATAACTCCTATTAGACTAAATTAATAATAATTAGTATTAAATACATATAGTAATAGAAGTATATAAATTCTAATATATAACCTTACCTTTCCTTTCTTATATTATAGCTAATATAAGTACTTCTAGTACTATTTTAGCTACCTAACCTAATCTAACTAAACTTAATAATATTACTAAGGTATTGTTACGCGCAGGTTTGGCACGATGTAAGGCGAATCCGTTAGAGGGGCTAACGGATCTACTGTTATAAGGTTATACTAAGTTTACTATAAGAGCTACTATTAAGTATAAGGTAAGATATCTAAAGAAAGTTAATTCTTTCTATCTAAAGTCTAAATCTAGTCTTATATATACTTATATTTAGCTTTACTATATAATAAGTGCTAGGTATGCCTTAAAAGATAACTATCCTAGTTAGAGGTAGTTAGACTATAACTAGATTTATTCTTTACCTAGCTAAGTAAATTAACGAAAAATTATCTATTAAAATTATATAAAAGAAAAATTTAAAATAGCTATTGCCACGTATTATAATAACTTTTTAGCGCTATATATCCCTTAATAGGTCCTCTAGAATTATTATATTAAATAATACATTTAACCTTTCTAAAATTAATTTTCTATTTATTACCTTCCTATTTTCTATTACTAATTTCCTATTATTTAGCAAATTCTTAAGTTTTATTATACTAACTATTTCTATTTTAATTTAGTCTAAATTTATTCTCTTAATCTAGTAAACTAGCGAATTTATCTAGCTTTTAGCAAATTCTTAAATTCTATTATACTAACTATTCCTATCCTAATTTAGTCTAAATCTATTTTCTTAATTTAGTAAACTAGTAAATTTATCTATTTTTATTACTTTAATAATTAGTAAGGGTAAAGTTAAAGATACTATTTATCTTTATATTACTACTATCTTTAATTTATTTAATAATATAAGTAGCATTTTATTTAGGCTAGGTAAGACTAGTATTACTAGCGCTTCTTATTATAAAACTATTTAGTTTTTTACTATTTTACTAGGTAGCTTAAGCTTCTTTATTAGTATTAGTAATAGTGCTATTTTCTCCTATAGATATTTATTACCTAATCTTAGTGTTATTTAGTATTTTTTATCTTATAAAGTATTAAATTTACCTAAAACTAGTGTTATTAAAGACTAATTCTTCTTACTTAGTATTAATAGTAAGCCTATCTTACCTTATAGTTACTTATTACTTAAATTTAGTATTACCTAAGCTAGTATTACTAGAGTTAGTATTACTAAAGTTAGTGTTACTAAAGTTACTTTTACTTTCTTAGCATTTTCTTTATATCTTTTTTACTCCTTTATTAGCTTATTAATAGTTACTACCTAATCTTATATCTTTTTTAATATCTTTATTACTATATTAGCTAAAGCTATAATCTTTTCCTTATACTTATCCTTTTAAACTATACTTTATTTTAAAGTGTTAATCTATTTATTAAATTTAATTAGTATTTTACTTATATTAAGTTTAGTAATTCTCTCTTTATAGTTTTTTAATATATCTAATATCTTTAAAAACTTATCTTAGATTACTATTACTTCCTTTTATATTAAAGCTATTAGTTAGTAAACTTCTTTTGCTAATTCCTTTACTATTATATATGCTTTATTTGCCTATTTTCTAGTGTCTTTAAATTCTTTTTTTACCTAGTTAACTTAATTAACTAAGTTATTAATCTTACTTTACTTATATTATTTACTTTTTTCTTTATTTTTCTATAATTCTAATAATTTCTATATTAACTCCTTCTCTATACTAATATAAAGTAAGTTTGCTTATTTAATACTAGCTAAAGCGCTTGTAATTATAGCATTTACTACGCTATATTTATTAGCAAAATAAAGAGCTAAAAGATTTACTTATAGTAGTAAAGATAATATGCTATTATATATAGCTATTTGCTATTTATATTTAACTATTACACTATTATAAAAAGCTACTACTACTATTTTTACCTAGCCCTTTACTTTTCTTATTACTTTATATTCTATTAGATTAATAGTAATTTAATATGTAAGCTTTCTTACTTACCTTACTATAGCTTATTTTGTAATTAATATAGCCTTTTATTCTTTAAATATAGTAAAGATTTATATAATTATATTTTACTATAATATAAAATATATATCCTTTAAGTTAACTTCTAATTTATTAAATACTATTATAGTGCCTTTAAGGGTAAATTTATATATATAAGCCTATATTACATATTTAACGTCCTAATTACTATTCTTATAACCTAATTTAGTGTGTTTAAACTTACTAAAATTAACTCCTTTAATGCTCTTTTCTTTGTATTTTACATTAAACTTTTCTATTACTCTTTTGCGTGCTACTATACTAATATTAGGTATTAGCATTTAAGTGTTAGTTCTAAATCTAAGCTTCCTAAATCTAAGAAATAATAGCTTAAAATTAAGGTCTGTAATTTATTTATAGACTTATAATAGTCTAATAATATACTTAGCAAGCATTTCGCTAATATTATTATTTATCTTACTTTCTATGTCCTTATATTTACCCTTAGTGCCCTTAGCTTTAGTTTCTTTATTACTTTTAGGTTTAGACTTTAGTTTAGGACTATTTCTAGTAAGGTTAAATCTTACCTTATTACTATTATTTTTATTTAATTTATTATTAAAATCCTTATCCTTTTAATTTACTTTTATTTTCTTTAGTTACTCTTATCTTATAACTCTTACGTAATTATCCTTAATTAAATTTTCTATTACTTATTTATATTTTTATTACTTTATATTTAAATCTAACTTTATACTTATAAAGTTATTATTATTATTATTATTACCTTACTTCTTAGTATTAACTATATCTTAAATAACCTTTACTATATTAATATTTTTATTATATCCCTTTATTAATTATAATAGTATATTTAATTTATCCTATCTTATTTTTAGTTTATTTAAATACTATTACTATTATAACTATATAATTTATTATATAGGGTATAAATATATCTCTAGCTAATTCTAATATTTTACCTAACTTAAATAGTATTTAAAGAACTTTTTCTCTTTATAATAGGTTATAGTTCCTAGTTTTACTAAAAGCTTATTTATTTACCTAATATATTTAGCTCTTTCCCTATTAGTAGTAAATTACTACTATGCTAAATTAGTAACTATAAGCTAACCTAATAGTTAATTTTATTATATTAAAGCTAGGATTTAAATGTAAAGGTATCTTACTTATATTTGCTTATGAAGTGTTTAATTATATATATTAACCTTATTATTAAAATAAACAAAATCTAGTATAGCTTCTAGGTTATAGTATAAATTTATATAATATCTATAAAGCTTATATTTAACTTCTAGTGTAATGTTTTTATGTTTTACTTAATATTTCTTATAGTTATTATAATTTTATATTTCCTATAGCTAAATTAATTTTATTTCTTATAGCTTTTAGAAAACTTTATAACCTATATTATTATCTTTAGGCTTATAGGCTATTAAGCAAAAATAAGGCTAAGATAGATTTAACTACGCTTTTATTAGATTTAACTATATATAAGTAATAGTAGTATTAGGGGATAATATAAAGTAAGAGTATAGTAAGCTCTCTCTAGTTAGCGTAAAAGAGTAATATATATAAGAGAGTCTAGTAGCTTTAATCTATTTTATTAAATCTAGCTATTTACTATTAACTTTTTTCTTTTATTATTACTATTTTATAGGCAAATTAAGGCCTTTCTTTACGTATTCCCTTTACTAATTAATTAGGTTTTTCTTAAGGTAGTCTTTTACTATCTTAGCTATATTAATTTGCATTTTGCTTTTAGCTATCTATTAATTATCTTTAGCTATATATCCCTTCTATCTAATAAGGAATTTTACTCTTACTATTTTAGTCTATTTAAAAATCTTAACCTAATAACTATAGATTTATTTAATCTCTTAATAATTCGCTTCCTCTAGATTATTAAATATAATTAGTAGTAAAGCTAGTTTTTCCTTATTAAATAAATCCTTTCCTTATACTAGTTTTTATATTTATATTACTAATACTACTAGATAGACTTAAGAGTCTAAAGGGAAATCTAATTAATATGCTAATAGGTTTACCTTTTTTAGTACTTTATATAGCCTTACTCTCTATAGTAACTATTTTTTCTTAGGCTTACTAGGTAACTTATATCCCTTATATAATTATAGATATACTATATCCCTTATGTTAATATTAACTAGTTTATAATAATTATTATACTAAATCTTAGCAAAGGTAGTAGCTATTATAATTACTAGCTAAGCCTTATGCTAGTATAGCTTCCGTAATACTACTATATTATTTACGCTAGCCCTAGTGTTAGTTATGTTATTTAGAGAAAGAAAATTAATAATGCTTAGAGGGCAAAATCTATATAATAGCTTATTAAAAGCCTGCCCTATACTTACTACTATAGTGTTATTTAGTTAATGCTATAGTACTAGAAGTAGTAATATCTATGCTATATCTAGGTCTATTACTATATAATATTAGATTATAATTATTACTATCTAATTCTTCCTTTCCGCTATTCTATTTATTTAGGGATAGTATGCTATGCCTATAAGAAGTTTAACTCCTACGCATCTAAATATCTCTTTTTACATATTAGATATGAATTTTAGGTCTTTATTACTAATAATTTACCTTAGTAATCCCTAATTTATAATATATAGCGCACAAAGGAGTAATTTTACCTAGATTTTTACTAGGTATATAGTGTGCCCTAGTATTAGAAAAGTCCTTTTACTAAATAGGCAATTTACTAGGCATAATAAATTATATGTTATATATTCTTCTATTTACTACATTATATTCATGGCTAATACTTCTAGTATATTTATAATAAAATTAAGTAAAATTATATAAAAAGGCATTAGTTTTAACTATAAAGGTTATAACTCTCCTAGTGGTTTTAAGTAATTAATTATATTCTCCTAAAATACTATATAATAAGCTATATAGTTACAAATCTATTAGCTTATTTGTAGGAAACACACTAATTAAAGCTTTACTACTATCCTAGTAATTCTAAAATATTACTATTTATTATAAACTAGTTATAGTATAGATTTAACCTCTATTATTAGAATGTAAAGATAAAAAAACCTATCTTTACTATAATAGTATAATAAACTATCCTCACATAAATCCTATCTATATAAGGGAATTTTTAGTCTAATCTAGGCATTCTTTACTACTTATTTCTCTTAGTATACTCTTATAGCTATAATAATTTAGCTAAACTTTTAGTTAGATTAATACCCTTAGATAATTCTAGCCTTAAGGTTATTATTAATTATTGCAGTTATAATATATTTCTTAGTGGTAAAATATGCGCTTACGTTTAGTTTATTATATTAACTTTTTTACGCTACTTCCCTATAGGTTACCTTTACTAGTAACCTTAAAAGTGTATTTAGCATTATATTTAGCACTTCTAGCATATATATTACTTTTAAGTTAAATTATAATAGATAATTTATAACCTTAGCTAATTTTAGATTAGCCTTGTCTAAATCTATTATTAATAAGGAGGTATGTTTAATAATGCCTTTTACTAGAGAATAGTTAGTTAATATATTAACCACTGCGTTATTAGATTAAACTATTTTTTAGAGCTTTTTAACACTTTATGTAATTATAGCTACTTTTGCTTTAGTTAAACTATATTATTTCTTAACACTTAATATTGCCCTTAAAAGAAATAAAATTAGCTATATTTAGTTACTCTTAATGTTCTTTCTAGGAATACTTTAACTATCTTACTCTTTTTATAATTAGAATGCGTATAAACTAAATCCTTCCTTATAGGCATTAATTTTAAGGAAAAGTAGCTTCTTTAGATTATAATGCTATAGAGTCTATTTCTTACTTAAGAATGTTTAATATCTTTAAAAGCCTTTTTCTCCTCCTTAGTTAGTAAAAATATCTTTTATTATATTAATCTTTTCTATACTAGCTTTAAAATACTAGTGATTTTCTTATTTTTATTATAAAACTCCTTTAATAACGCTGTTTTTTATTCCTATAATAGTTAGATTTATATATTAAACTATAGGATTCTATTATAAAGAAAACTAGCTATTTTAATAAAAGTTTTAAGACTTAATAAATTACTTAGAAAAATCATTTTTTAAAAAGCTTTAAGTTTATTATTAGTGTTAATAATTCTATTACTATTTATAATAAAACTAAGTAATTAAATAGCTAGGTAACTAATAAAGGACTTTTTTATAGTAATTATTATTTTATTTTCCTTAAGGATTTTAAGTATAATATTAAGGTAAACTAAATACTCCTTAATACTATCTAAAAATATAATAATATTATTAATATATACTTATATAAAATATTTATATTTTTAGAATAATTTATCTATAAATTATTAGGTAAAAGTAAGGGAATTCTTATATCCTATTAAAGCTATATTTAATGCCTTAAGGCCTTAATTTAATATAACTATTATATATACCTAGTAGTCTTTTCTAACTAGTAATTAGTAAAAAAATCCTATTTTATTAAATAAAGAATAAACCTTTTTACTATAAGTATTATCTATAATATTACTTTAGTCTAGTAAAGGGTATATATTTAGTATTACTATATTATTAAGTAATCTTATATTAATTATAACTCTTTCTTTTCTTTCTTAATTAGTTTCTTACTAAACTATAAACACTAGATACACTATAGCTACTAGCTTATCTAAGTATATTATTTTCTCTTTTAAGTAAAGTTTATTATATACTTTATTAAGTTTACTTATATCTTAGCTACCTAATTTATAAGGTCTAATTAGCCTTATTTAATATTATTACTTATTAATAAAATTAATCCTTATTTTCTTATTCTTAAGCATAGGAAAATACCTTTATTCTAATAGATATTATATTTATTAAAAAGCTAGATAAATTTACTTATAGCTTTATAGTTAATATTAGTAATTTATACTTTAAATTTATTAGTAAGATATAGAATCTCTTCTAGATATAAAATCCTATATAATAGCACTTCTATATTAACTTTCTTTAGGTTAAGCTTATTCTTTTTCTTATTAAATTTATTACTATCCTTATCCTTATTTTCTATTTTCTTTATAATATCTTTACTAAAATAAGTATAATATATAAAAGGGTTATTAATTATATAATTAGCATTAACTTTACTAGTTACTATTAGCTATATAACCTCTTTATACTTATAGATTATAATAGTTTTATTAGTTAGGTTATAGGTAATTATTTGCCTTTAGCTAGTATTACTAAATAAAGTATTAGGAAAATATTCTAAATATAACTATATATAATACATACTTATTTCCTAATTTCTTTATATTACTTTCTAACTAACTAGTATATATACTAATACTTTTAGTAAAATTAATACTATTTATATAGTAACTACCCTTTAATAAGAAACTTTAGTAGCTAGCCTAAAAATCTTTACTAGTATTATTATACTATAAACTAACTAAAAAACCACCCTAAGGCATATAAAATTAAGCTTTACTTTATACTTATAAAGGAAATTTATTCCTAGTAATAATTTTAGTCTTAGACTTAGTTAGAATGACCTTATAGTCCTAAGAGACTAATAAGTATTATACTATTCTCTCTTTTATTACATAATAAAGCCTTTTCTTATAAGTCTAAAAGAATTTAATATATATAGGATAAACTAATATAATACTAGTTTTGAAATGTAAGGAGCTAGTTGCCAGCTGGCAACAGCTGTACAGGTGCAGCTCTACGGTCAGGGACTAGTAGAACCACCACGTTAAATATTTATTTAACGCAACGCAACGGAAGGTTTTAGCAGTTATTAACTAATAGAATTCAATCTAGATGACTTTTACGATATCTTATATACTAATAGAATTGATTTTAGTGACGTTATATAGGTAATGCAGCTGTTAGATTAAGAGGCCTAGCTATCCAGCTAGATTAAAAAGATCTTCTTCCTCTCATATACTCACTAACTATATCGGTGAATCCAGACCGCTAAAGAGGTCTTACAGGCCACTTTTTATTTTCCGCAAAATTCATTTGTATGTAAAATCCAAAAAATCGACTCACCACCATACAGAGTATTGCACTACAATGTGTAGTGTAGTGTAGTTTTTGTAGTGTAGTGTAGTTTTTGTAGTGTAGTGTAGTTTTTGTAGTGTAGTGTAGTTACTACACTACAAACTACACTAATTATAAGTAAAAAAAAACTATAATACAATATAATACAAATTTTTTTCCTTAAACTACACTAACTACAAATACTATAAATGTAGTATTAGACTTTTTATTAGTTATTAGTATTATAAGGATTAAAAGAATGCTAGTTATATAAAAGCTTTTATTATTACCTATTTTATTTAATTAGTTATAGAATTTATAATATTATATTATTTTAATAATTTTACTATAACTAAGTAAGGTTATATATAATATTATACCTTTTTAATAATACTATTTAACTTAATACTTTATTTTACTAATATAACTTAAAGAAAACCCTTCTTATTATATTATTTACTATTTCTATAAATTATTTACTATTTCTATAAATTATTTTATATTTCTATAAATTATTATTATTACTTATTTAAAAAAAAACTATAAACTAAAGTAATAAAATAAAATAAACTACTAATAAACTACTAATAAACTTAATATAAGTAGCTTATTATAGCCTATTATAGCCTATAATAGCTTATAATAGCTTAAGATAAGCTATACTAGCTTAACATAGTTTAACATAGCTTAACATAGCTTAACATAGCTTAACATAGCTTTATAATAGCTTAGAATAGCTTAGAATAGCTTAGAATAGCTTAGAATAGCTTAGAATAGCTTAGAATAGCTTAGAATAGCTAATATTAGCTTATATTACTTATAATATTATTAGTGTTAAAGTTTAATAAAAAATAAATAACTAATAAATAAATAAAATATAAATACTAGTAATTATAAGTAAATTACTATAGTAAAAGCTATAGTTTTTAATAACTTAGTATTTTAAGGTTTTTAAAAATATTAATATTATAAAAATGTTTTCTTTTTTATATTTTTTTAAAATAATAATAAAAGTAAAATAATAGTACTAATAGTAATTAAGTAATAATAGTAATTAAGATTATTAGAGTTATTTAAGCTTTTATAATAAGTATAGTATATTATATAAAAGTAAGTCCTAGTATTATTTTAAAAAAAAATAAGTTAAACTTATTCTTAATAGCTTAATTAAGCTATATAGGGTAATTAAAATAATACTATTAATTACTTATTAATAAATTATAAATATTAGTTAATTATATTCTTTCTTTATATATTATAGTAATAAGATATATAGAGTTACTATAGATAACTTCTTAAAGCTTTAAAATTATAAAGCTAAAAGTAATATTTAATTAGTTTAAATTCTAAATAAATAGTTTAAGCTTTCATTAAGTTCTTATTATATTAAGAATAATATTTAAGTACTAAGTATATATTTTATTAACTTCTAGTTATTTATCTAGATTTCTTAATTAATTTTATTTTATTAGTTTAGGGTATTTTTTATTTAAAATAATAATAATAATATATAAAAATATAAAATAATTAATAGTAATAGTAAATAAAATAATAAGAAGGTTTTTCTTTGTGTTATATTAGTAAAATAAAGTAATAAGTATAATAGTATTATTAAAAAGGTATAATATTATAAATAACCCTAGTTATAGTAAAATCCTTAAAAAAGGTAAATTTTATAAATTATATAACTAATTAAGTAAAATAGGTAATAATAAAAGCTTCTATATAACTAGCGTTCTTTTAATCCTTATAATAACCTTATATAATAAAAAGGCTTACTTTTTTTTTTACTAACATTACATTTGTAGTTTTTGTAGTTAGTGTAGTTAGTAACTACACTAGCTACACTACACTATAAGAGAAAAAAAACTACACTATACTACACTATAAAAAAAAAATACAATATACTAACTACAAGAAAAAAAAAACTACAATACAAATACAAATTTTTCCTAAAAACTACACTAACTACACTACAAACAATACTCTGCCACCATACAAACTAGTAACCCATATGCACCAAATTTTGGTCCAAAAAATATTCCTGCATTAAATGAAAGCCCTGTCTTCTAGCTTCAATTTGCTATATGCAAGACTTTTGTACGACCTCTAGTTAAAGAGAAAATCGCTGTTAAAGATAGCTATAGGGTAACCCACGTACAGGGTAACCTGCTTACGTCACCCTAGCTTACCTAATTACTAGTGGCGCTGCGGTCGTGGCTACGCTTGCAGCCACAACGCAATTAAATAATCCACAATTGATTTAAATTAGTTATTCACACGGTTAGTCGCAGCTATTAACAGCTGCGACGTAGCCATTGACGGCTACCTTTGCGACCGTTAACAGCTGCAGTGCAGCTATTAGGCTTGCAATGCAAGCTAGTAATAAAAAGGTCCTTTAACTAGAAAGGGCTAAAAATAGGTCTTATTTTTAACAACTAGTTACTAAAATAATACAATTAATTAAAAGTAATTATAAGTTTAAGGCTAATTTAGCTATTATTAAACTACTATAATAGTTCTCTTAGTCTAAGAGAGCTAATTTCTTTATAATATAAGCTTAGCTAGACTACTACTAGAACCTTTAGAACTAAATCTATAAGATTAAAAAGATCCCTAATATTATTTAGGTATTATAAACTATTAAAGTAATTAAAGGCTTAATACTTAATATTTATAATACTTAGAAGATTAAGGGATTCTTTAAATTAAAGCTTATAAAAAAGAGCATGCTTACTTACTTAATATATAAAGCTAATAAGCCTTAGAAGGACTAAAAGGTTAACTATATAACCTAATAAAAGAATAATAAGGATAATACTAATATAAAAGGTAAAGGCAAAGCTCTAATAAAGAAAAACAAAACCTCTAAGACTATTAAGCTAAACTATAGTTATTTAATCTCTCCTAGGTAACTAATTTATTTAAAGAATAATTATTAGAAACTTTATCTAGAGAAAAGGCCTAATTTAATAAAGAAAAAAGGCAACCTAACTATAACTACTATTACTACCTCTCCTAATATTATTACTATAGGAAGTAACCTCTCTCTTATAGTAATTAACTAGGATTATTCCTTTTAAATAATAGTAAATTACCTTATAAAGGAAGACTATATTCTTAACTCTAAATATGACACTTATATATTTAATATAACTAAATAGTTTACTTATTTAAACACTAATATAATTACTAGACTAATAATATTAAGTAATAGAAAATAACTTAATATTAAAGGTATTAGTAATATTAAACTCCTTATTAGCAAAGGCTATCTAGAACTTTCTAATGCTTAATAGGCACTAAAGGCTAAAGTTAATATAATTTCACTAGGCCTTCTTAAGTAAGGAGGTGTTATTATAGATAGATTTAAAGATTAATTAATCTTAAAGTCTATAGGTAATACTATTGCTTCTTATAACTAGAAGTCTAATGTTTTAATATTAATTCTTAGGGAGAAGAAACCTTAATTTAACTTTATAGCCTTATTAAGTAAATCTATTACTAAGAAGGTAAAATTTAGTCTCTTATATAAGAGACTTAAGCATATAAGGAAAGAATAAATTATACTAGCTTATAAAGAGGTAAGAATTATAATTAACCCTACCTCCTTAATTAATTTCTAGTATTTAGCTTGCCTTTTATTAAAGGCCCCTAAATAATTTATTAAGAAGACTTTAATAATATAACTACCTTCCTTTCTTATATATTCTAGGACTTTATTAAATATAAGCCTAAAGGCTTTAAAGGGAAGAAGCATATATTATATATAATTAATACCTATATACACTTTTACTAGGTAATTCTAACTATTAATAAAGCTAGTGTAATTAAAGTAATTTAAGCTTAGAAGACTACTATTAAGAATATAAGCAGTGGTTTTACTATTAAATACTTCTATATAAATAATATAACTAAATTCCTTAGAGAGAAGTTTAAACTCTACTATTAGAAGGAGGGAATTATCTATTAAACTAGCACTTTATACGTTCTTACCTATTAAGGCCTTATTAAACGCGCTAGTTAAACTCTTATAGAGATAGCATAATCCTTAATAATTAAAGCTAAATTACTAGAACTTCTCTAGCTATATACTATAAAGTATATAGCTAAAATTACTAATCTATTAATTATATATAGTAATAAGGATAATTAATCTCCTTAGTAAGCATTATTTAACATCCTAGGCCTTAAAAACAATACCTTAATTTAACACTTACGCACGTGAGAATATATTACATATATACGCATTCCTAATGAATATTATGTTTAATTATAGAAGATAGCACTATAAGCTAAGAAAGGTTAACTTATAGGCATAGATAGCCTTAAATATTACCTTTATAAAGTTTAAATCCTTAAAGATTAGAGAATTATATATATAAGGGATATATACTTTAATAAGAATATATCTATACTTACTAAATTTAAGGCTAATAAGACTATTTACATTATAGACCTTATTAACCCTTCTTTTGCTAAAGAAACCATTATATTATTAATGTTTTACCTATAGAGAAACCTTATCCCTAGCCTATTAGTAATATTAAATAAAAGAAGGTTTATTTTATAGATAATCCCTTAGTTTCCTTAGAAATAAATAAGAATTATTACTCTTTTAAGAAAAAAGATAATTCTCTTACTAGGACTAAGCCTTTACTATCTTAAAGCTCTCTTTTAATGCCCTTTAAGAGTTCTCCTTAAAGGGACCTTATAAGCTAATAATAATAAATTATTAAAGAGAATACTATTTTTCTAAGGCATTAGCCTAGGGCCTTCCTAGATAAAGAAGCTAAAGATAATAATAATGCTATTATTTAATAATAACTTAAACCTAAACCTAAGCCCTTAAGATAATCTCTTTAACCTAATACACATTAAGATTACCTTAATATTATAATATCTAGTAAGAAGAAAGCCTTTTCTCTAGGATTTTATTAATTAAACCTCGCGATTTGTTATTATAATAATAACCTATATAATAATAAAGTAAAGGAAATTCCTACCTTATATGTATTCCTAATACTTAAAGTAGCTAATATAGCTAATATAAAGATTAACATTCTATTTAATTAGTATAAGGCTAAAGCTATAGATAACTATTATATCTTCTAGAGACTTATTAAAAAAAAGAAACTCCTTAAAATTAATAAAAAGAATTACTAGGATTTAGTCTTTACTCCTAAAGATATAAAGATCTTTAATAGCTAATAGGTTTATACTATAAAGTACCTAATTAATCTTAACCCTTATTTAAAGGTAAGATAGGTTATAAAAGAAAACTAAAATCTAAAGGTCTTTAGTAATAAGGGAGGCCTTTATATAGTAATAGTATACTTAGTTTTTTTATAAGTATTTTACATACTTATTACTACCTTTAACTATAATTAGTAGTAATATAATATTATAAATACTTTCCTTAATGCTAAAGTATAAGGAGATATTTATATTAAATAACCTTATAGCTACTTAAATAGTATAACTAAAGTCTATAAGCTTAAAAGAGCTTTTTATAGCTTACTTATTTTTTCTCTTTAGTAGCTAAATAATATTACTAAGGAACTTAAATAGTAGGGCTTTAAGAGGCTATTAAGTAAACTTTACATTTTTTAATATAATAATATTATACTTTTTCTATATATAGATAATATAATTATTATAGGAAAGACCCTTATAATTATTATAAATATTATTAAGGAATTATAGAAACACTATAAATTAAAGTATTTAGATAATATTAAGCTATTTCTTAGCATTAAATTCATTTGTAATTATGCTAATTACACTATATTTCTTTACTAAAAGCTTTATATATAGACTATTATAAAGAAATTTAATATTAATAACCTTAACACTTTAAACGTTTCTTAGCTTCTAAAGACTATTATTCTAGCTAATTAAAAAGAGCTTAATATAGTTTATAACCTCTTTAACTAAGTGAAATATATAGGAAGCTTTAACTAGCTTTTAGTATTTATATAACCTAATATTATATTTATAGTTAATTAACTTTATAGTGTAAATTTCACACTAAAGTAAGTATATATAAATCTTAAGAAATACCTTTAGTAATATCTTATAGAAGTAAATAATTTAGGAATTATTCTTAGAGAATATAGTTTTTTAAACCCTAAATTAATACTTTAAGTAAAGGGATTTAGTAATACCTCTCTTACTAATAACCTAGATATAAGATATTTAACTATAAGGCATATTATAGCCCTTACTAAAGGATATATTCTTTAGTAATTAAAGAAATAAACTCTTATAGCCCTTAGCTTTATAAAAGCTAAATTTATTAACCTTATACTAACTAGCCTTTTAATACTTTAAGTTACTTAACTTCTTAATAACTTTAGGATTAAGTAATTATACCTATTACTACTATTTATAAATAGCTAGAATATAAAAGCTAATATACTTAATAAGAAGCATAAGGGACACACTTATTATATTAATTTATACTATAAATAAATTATATAAAAAGCTTATTAAGGGGATTTTTATCTTTAATAAATTAGCACTAAATAAATAATTACTAATAGATTTATAAAAGGTTTAGAATATATTAAATATAGTGATTTTATTTACTTTCTTTAAATAATAAAGGCTAAGGACTTTATAAAGGGAAATATTTTAAAGGCTTTATAAATAACCTTAATTTTTTTACTTTTCTTTTTTTCCTTTTATTACTAACTAGATATACTACTAGGGGTAGTGTTAAGGATATTTATAGCCTTATATTATAGCCTTAGATATTAGGTATTACTCTTATTATTCTCTCTTTATTTAATAATATAGCTTCCTATATTACGTTTAATATTATGGTTTATTGTAGGCTTTGTTTAAAGACCTAGATTTATTACTTATAGATTTAAAGCTTATAAGCTTCCCTTTTCTCTTCTAGATTCTAAATTCCTAGATAGCAATTCTATATTATCTTCTCTTCTAATCACTCTTTGCCTCCATCTGCATCACTCCACACCTTTAATCCGCTCTAAGTATCGCCTCGTTGTCACAAACTTCAAACCACCGGCTATGCTTCCGCTTCTTGAATAACTGTTAGCACCTCACTCCTTCTCGCCACAGCACCCGAAACCCCCGCTGATGAGCCTCTCTTGACGGCGCCCCGACTCGTCTCTCGCTAAGAAGCCCGTGTTCCTCACGGCAGTGCAGTTGCATCATTCTAGCGTTATAGCAAATGTGGCTGCATTGCGGACGCTTCAAAATGTCCCTCCTCGGCAGCCTAAGATGCGGTATGGCCTCGCACACCGAGACCGGCCCTTGGTAGTCATCTAGTTCCTGCTCCTTTTGCATCATATTCGGCAGTGGTCTAAGCATGTACGCTGCTTTGTTTCGTTACTCTGCTAACACCGACCTTTCGTGCATCGTCCGAAGATGCGTGCCTGCTGATGGCCCCGCTCTCCCATCAGAATGATACCTCGATATAGGCAGTTTGGCTGCATGTATGTATGTACGTGTGTGTGTATGTGTGTGTGTCTACGTAATTGTCCTCTACCGCGAACTGAAACGTTGCTCCCAACACACTACCACACCTGCGTATCGAGGGAGCAGGGAGCGTCGGGATGGCCACCGACTACAGAACTTATTTTTCTAATTGTGACTGAGTGAGCAAGTCCCGTCTTGTTTGGATCTTAGGCAGGTTCCCATCCATTTCCATAAAATGGAAGTGAGACGCGGCGGACTAAGCCGCCACGTCGAAGTTGAATTGAGCGCTGAAATGACTTCCGTCATCGATTTGAATGAACCAGACCAACAGCGTAGCATAACGTCACTCAGAAGTAAGCCCTGAATATCTGGGAATCGGTGTTCGGCGCATCGACGTCGCACGAGGTTGCTTCGGTCGTCAGATTCAGTCAGCTCATGGAAGGTCGGTTTGCCTGTTAGGATTTGATAGACAACGCAGCCGTATGCGAAAATATCGCTCTGCAGGGTAACGGAGTCGTCCTTGCGATTATACCATTTATACCCAGCGGTTGCTTCCTTTCCATCCATACGGCAACCCTCAAAGTCAATTATCTTCAATTGTCCGTCGACGATGACTATATTCTCACAGCCAACATCAGCATGAATGATACCTTGCTGGTGTATGTATAGGAGCCCTTCCGCAACGTCTCTTATCCAAGCCAGCTTTTTTTGGGTCGAAACATGGCCAATTTGATCCGGCGACAACAAAGGTATACCACGTTCAAGGATGATAGAATTCGGGGCTGCTTCGCCAAAGTATCCAATTATGTTGTGGTGCGAACCGAGGCGACCCAAGGCTTGGCGCTCCACGATGCCGCGGTCGAGTTCCCAAGACTCCTTCAGGACCCAGTCTTTGTCAATGGCGTAGACAGCACCCGAGGTACCATGTGCGAGAAATTCGAGCGCGTCAAAGTCGATGGGCAACTGCGGGCCAGGGCTGCACGAACTACGCGGCCTAACGGTGGAGGTCATGCTGTCGTTGATTGTTACGCTAGTGGCGGCAGTCGCAGTCGTTGATGTCGCGGTAGCAGTTGCTCACATCTTCGTATATCTCCCCACCAACCGAGGCACCTGAGTCTCGGCAAATACTGCAAGGTCCTCTGCGATGTGAATCAAAGTTGAGCCCTAAAGACTAGTCGAATGTTAGATTATCACAACGCGGGCCTTGCCTAAGGCAATCTGCACACCGTTTGTAAAGACGCTTCACTATTCTGTGTTGCGGGTTTCTTTGACAATCATCGTGCACGATGTTTGCGGTCGTATATCTGCACATGGTATGGGATTGAGAAGGAGATATTAGGAGACAATGTACGGAGTAGCGTTAAGGCCATCTGAAAACGTAGGGCCTCGGGCCTTAGGCCTCGAGGCACGCTATGGGAGCATCATATGGTATCCTTACAGCCTCAGGCATCAACCACGCTTAATCCCTTTTCCAGTGTTAGAGTCAGGGACCCACTTCCCCCTCGAGACCTCTTTGTACCTCTAAACAGCCCTAACAGCTATTGTACCTCTGAAAATTGCGAGTACTTATGCTATGGTGACCCTAAGAAGTTCGCACGTAAATACAAGTACCTCTCAATGCCCCTCGTCTTGATTGGTCAGCGAGCCTTTTCGTGACCTGGCTGCTGCCTTAACACTAGAGAAGGGATGTGCTGTGCTTTTTGGAGAGCGGGGCCTGACGCGGTGCGGAGCTTTGCCTGCGTTTTGCGTTATTTACATAAAAGGCGAAACCATGGCTAATCCCGCTGACCAGACATAATTTCACCCCACTCGGTATGGGGGCAATTTTTTTGCACAATAATAACCTACCGTATACATAGACCACTAAACCACATGTTCAGTCATCATCTACCGCCCATACCTAACTGTCAAGGTAGGGGTGTAATTCGATGATAAAAAGCGTTCAATTTCGGTCAATCAGAGGTGCAGACGGCACCCGACTTTTGTACCTGAAAGGTACACAGTGCGCTATGGTAATGACTAGTCTACGGAGGTACTTCTGATACATCGTATCCACTGATGTCTGACCTCGCGTTTTATCCCTGTCAATGCGCGCTGCCCTCATACAACCTATGCTTCAAGGGCGCTCTCCCTGACACTAACACAGTTCCCTCTCTGCCTTTCGCGGTATTTAATTTCAGCACTGAGCTTAATTGACCGTCCACTGCGAAACTACTACGACCTATTTGTTCCCTAACCGCCTCTGAAAGGCAGCGCATTCACATGCCGGCAAGTCATGGTCAAGAGGAGTCCAATATCTTAGCTAATATTCTCCTAGGAAATTGTCGCAAATGAGCTAAGAGGAAATGAAGACTTTACGAATGCCTTACGCACACCGGAGGCTATCTATGGGAACGATGGAGTGGTATTCTGGCGCGATTGCTCCCAAGCTATTATCCTTGAAGTCAACAATGACGGCAAGCTAGGTAAAATTGTGAAGAATATGAGTACGAGTGGTTGGTGTGTTCTACCTCGGGGCTATGCGCTGTATTGTCTCGGCGATGGTGGCCGTCTGAAGAAGGCCTGACTGTCTATCCTAGCTAGGCTCCTCAGCATATAGATTGTTCTTCATCCATAGCCCCTCTGTTAATCCCAGGCTTAAGTTGAGCACACCACTTTCCTGAGCATCGCGACTGAACGACATAGTTACACACCTTGTGGCCACAATCCCTTCCGCGTATTCTTGCTCACGTACCGGACTATGTGCGATTCCATTCCTTATATATGAGCCAAGCAACCCATCAATATCATCATCTTGTGAGCCCTGTCCCTATATGTACTCTAAATAACCGCATCGCAATGTATGGAACCTCGGTCGCCTTAATGACTAGACTCATGAGACAGTAAGGCTTCAAAACATGACTCCTTAAATATGGAAAGCTCATCGTCACGTCTGCCTTGCCATTCTTCGAAACGATTGTTCCACACATGTACGGCGGAATAATGCCCATAATACCACGGTAACAAGCTAGCGTGCATGTCTGCTCTTGTATGGGAGGTGCCAAATCCACTACTGAATCGCTTAATGATTCAGTCCCTAGAGTGGGAGACACCGGGCCGATCGTGTTGTGTAGGGAAGGAGAGCGGTCAGCACTCAACATTGTGGCATTCGTTGAACGCCTCGTTAATTGGGTTTCTTGGCACGCCTGTTCTACAAGCCCTAAGTTTCCGTTAGAAGACTGAACAAAAGCACGTCCTGAAAAAAAACATACGTTGACGCTTCCGGCTTGTCGTCAACCTTTGTATTGCGTCCTTGACGGTTGCATGGCTGTCTATGGAACCTATTGCGGCTGCAACTCTCGCCCGGGCTTCGCTGGGTAGCTGATCGAAGGCTCTAATGGTTTCAGTGGTGAATTTCTTGCCAGTATAATGATGACCTTGATGATGTGTTGCAAGAAAGTACGCTAACCAAGCTTGGAACCCCGAGTTAAGAAAGATCAGAGCTGTTTCCCGCCGCGTGGCTTCTCCTAGGTCCAGCGGCGTAACGACATCTGTCCTACGCAGGGATTCCGAGGCTTCGTCAAGCCCATATGGCGTTTTGGTTCGCGTCCATTCTTTCAAAAGATAGTCCGTAAAAATCCGAAGCGAATCCTTGATCGTGCTCTCGGCGTTCGACAACATGGATTGAGGGGGGTCACACAGTTCCATTTGGCGGAAATGACCTCGAGGGCTTGTGGGGGGAAGGGTTAGGGGGGCGAAGATGATTTTGTAGGCGAGTTTGCAGGGGGAGTGGAACGCGGCAGAACGAGGAAACTTTCCCGGTGGGGCACAAATTCAAGAGGGGAGTTTGCAAGGGGATGGGCTCTTGGCGTCACTGCTCAAACTACTAAAGACAAGGTGTGCCTGGAAATTGTTCGACTCCAGTACTATTGACCTGTTGAAAGATGAGCCATAATACCTTCAGCGGCGACACTGCGAATGGTCACATTGTTTGCGGGCCGACGTTTCTCCATTAGCAGACGGATCGTAGCTCTCAGAGTCCATCTGGAAACATATGCAAAAGAGAAAGCTTCCTGCTGACTGTTTCCCCGCACAACTCCCGTAGATTTCGTCATGGTTCAAGATTCTGGCGCCTTGAGCCGGGACACTAAAAGCGGGGCAGGAGGGTTTGCAAGGAAACGTACAACGGAGTATGCGGTGGCACCTGAGTACCTGCCTCGAGAACCTTTGCATGGGTCTGGGTGATTTCGTTGTAATTGCGGCTTAGTGTAGTCCGTATTGGGTGCTGAAATAGCAAACTGTACGTAGCAAACTGTACGTAGGATGGGTTGCCTCTCGGCTTGTCCTTTCTGGTAATGGGAATGCGCCTCCTGGGATGCATGGGGTACAGACTAGGAATGCAATTGCATGTGGGCGTGTGGAGCAGATTTTCCTGACCCGGCCGAGAGCATATTCAAACAGCCTTGTTGCGGCTTACTAGCTAGTGTGAGCGTTGCTATTCGGAGCTGTGAAACTCTAGGAATATCTGGTACAGCCAGTCGAAGCTTTTCACCTTGACCAAACGCTTCATTTGGCGGAAGTTTCTTTGTAACTTAGGCAAAGAGCCGCTTGTAAGACATGAGGAGGCTTTGTTCGGGGAATGTGGGAGATGGCGGGGCGACCTTGCGTGGTCATGACCATGGCCGCGGCCATGCGTGTGCAGACACGGCTTGTTTAGGCAACCCAGTCAGATTGTAGGAGAGTTCCGTTGGCTGTGAATGAACCATAGTGCGGGATATCGATTTTGGAGCAGGTCCTAGTTTGGGCCACGGGAATATTCCTCGCCTCTGACTGGAAGCAAGAAGTCCGACACGGGCAGCTAGGGTGAGTCACCGCTGCAGAATGTATTAGAATTGACATGGGGGACGCTTGGTTTTCTGCGGTTGGAAGGGACAGAGAATTGGGATACTCGATACCTTGCATTAACGTGAAGATTATGGTGTGGCATAGCAAATACTGAATCACATCTGCGGCTCCGACGAGGTATCATCACTTTGGCTTGTTTTGAAAACGTATGGCTAAGCTAAAAGCTAGAATGAATTAAGTAAGATCTTTGGGGAAACTCTTTGCATAAAGTTTGCTTCTTTTTTGGCTATAAATACGTGGTCCTTCTCTTCCTATGATGCCTCTCTAGGCTTATTAGTTCTCCTCGGTACTACCTACCTATCAACACTACAACGCTTAAGTGAATCTCTGTTCTTAACATGGCTGGCTTCGGTCCCCCCTATAACTTCGGACCTCCCTCGTATCAAATGTCAGATGGGCAGATCTGCCGGAACCTTCTAGGAAATCCAGTTCATCAGGCAATGTGGCTGGCCGCTCGTCACCAGTCTAACCTTGAAAGTCCACAGGCCAACTTTTGGCTTTCAGAGCTTCAGGCTGATCTTCGCTTGGAAGACGGATATACAGTCGGCGCTGAATTTAACACTGCACGGCGTCCTGGTAGAGAGGGATCATACCACAGAACGGACAGATGCGTGTGGAGAGTTGATCCAGAGCACCTGACTCTGACAGTTGATATCATTCTAGAGGCTAAGGCGCCAAAGAACATGTCTGATCAAGAACATATTGCGCAGGCGTTCAGAGATGCGGAAGAAATCGTCCGGACGCATCAATATGAGAAGCTGCACGTAATAACAACCCGCTCTACAGCATTTCACGCTTGGTTATATACAAATGGTCAGCCTAGGATGAAATCTCTATTTTCTGAACAGTTTTATGGTCAACACCTGGACGCAATTGTCCCCCAGGCTTCAGAGGAATGGTTTCACTTCATATATTCGGTGAAAACGAGACCGAATATTTTGAAAATACATCCAACTCAAGTATTACGGTCCCAGGTTTCAGCTGCCACAGCGGATTCAAGTGACTTGGTTGAGGAGGGGATTGATAATTACGTTCAGCCCTCGCAACCAGAGTTTGACAGCCAGGCAGCCATGCAAGTGGATGATGAGGAAAATACTGAAGATACATACCAAAACACCCTACCACAGCTCCAAGCCCAGACAGTCGCTGGTGCTTGTGGAACAGGTCGCTGCTCCGACAGGGATTGGGTTGACGTGACGAACAAAATTAGAAGGGTACGACACAGGATCGCGCGTGATGAACTGATTTTTGAGAACAGCCAAGGCAGCGCCGTCGTAACGGTCGAGGAGGAATGGAGCCGCCATAGGGATCTTGGGCGTCATGCACGAGTTTGGAAAAAGACAAGGTATTTCGTAACGCGACTTCCCTAACCAGAATGATTCCTCTTCCTGTCATTACATTTCAGGCGAGAGTCATGGGATATTGGGGGTTTCTATTAGTTTAACCAGTTAGCTACTTCACATTTTGCATTCTTCCTTGAGATTTTTTTGCTTGTTCGCCCACTCCTTTTGTTAACGAAAGTATAAGAAATATTCACTCGTCGCATTAAATACACATACTGTCGTGTTGTGAGAATCATAGTTAACCAAGTATAATGTACACACCGCAAACGTTAGTGATATATTCTTATCCGTTACACACCATTTCTGCAGCTCTTAAATACCAAACATTCCTTTTGTCTGAAACATGTAATTTCTTTTTCTAGAAATTACACTAACTTTGCTTGTACTATTATTAATACTAGAGGCATAATTAACAATAACGATTTTGCGAAAAAGAGCAAAAATGCAAGTCTACTAAATTCTTCTAACAGTTCTATTATTAGCTTATCTCTCTGCGACACATTTTATTGAACGTCCGTGACCACAAGTGATCCCATCATAGTGACATGAAAGTGGACAAAAGCGAACAGAAGACAAAAAAGACATAAGTCGCAGTAGCATACGCACGAAGCATCTCCTCTGCTGTTAGCACACCCGTGCCTCCCTTCTCAATCGGCTGTGTCTTAATGTAGATACCGTAAATGGCTTTAACAAATGCTCTTGGAATTCATTGCGCTAACCCGAAAGGTTACACTTAAGCTATGAAATAATGCAAAGAATGGAAGAAAGAGATGTGAGATAATTAACTATCTAGCAAATCTGTTAGAAAGGAAAGAAAGCTTTATATAAGCTTTAAGATCTATTCATAAAGAATAAAGAGCCTAATTAAGAAAAAGTTTAGTCAATAAACTTACATATTTAGGTTAAAAAACACAGCATAGCATAGATTACAATAACAAACGCGATACAGTACGCTGCCGCAATGAAGGAAAATTAATGCCTCAGATGTGAGGCTGTGATATCCATCCGGAGCTTCCCGCGAAAGGGGGCTAGTAAAGTGGACACCCGCCTCAGGGTATTTATTTTCCTTCCCAGCCCTCGCAATACTGTCAAGCCCTCCGTTCTCGAGTCACTAACGGAGGAGTTCAGACAATGGATAGCTGCGTCGATCCTCACTGCGTGCTTTGCACTCAGGAATTGAAAGATGGCGATGCGATCTTACGCGGTAGGTACACCCTTTGCAACTTGGAAGATCCATGAACTAAAACACCTAGTCTTATGTAAGGAAGACAAATGTCCCCGAGAGGACAAATTTTATCCATGCGTAATATCAAACTGTCGACACCAAGATGGCCTGGCCCAAGCTTGTCACTTAACCTGTGCAAAAGAGGGTGTGCCGTCATTAGGAGCCTGTAGGGTGACCAGTTGGGACCCTGACTTTGAAGGGTTGATTGTCCGGTCGGCTCACCCTGAGCGCGAATCAATACACTCGAGCACCTCAAGGCTGGATCTGGCGCGATTGACTTTACAGGCTGAAGAGAAGATAACCAAAGCATCAAGAGGAGAAGTAAAAACATCGTCCTGTATATGGGCAACCTACGCAAAACTGCATGGTGAAACATACGTGTCCACTCTAAGCAACACACCAACAGCCGATCTTCTTTACGATCCCAAGACAAACTCAACAGCTAATGTCATTTACGTTGCGCGTGGTCCTCTGGGCGTGAAGAAGGTGGTATTTGCTTGCTCAACAGAGATTTTGGAAACTCAAAGTTGCCCCTGGGACTGGTGGCAAGCGCTTCCGCTAAGTGAAGGGTGTAGGCTTCAATTTGATTTTGATGTAAGTACAACTAGCTTCTTGGCCCTGTATGTCAAGCTGCAATGGCACTAATGCGTTCTAATCAATCTAGGGACTTAAAATTCGGAACCTAAGGATCGACCAACATGGAGACTGCAAACAGCCGTTGTGGTCGGCCCCGATATTTCGACCGGAGCTTGTCCGATTCCCTCTATCACCCTCGACGAGGCCATCTAGATTTAATCGTGTTATGGTCAACGACCCGGGAACAACAGGCTATTCGGTGGCATGGAACCCCGCTTACCAAGCACTTCGCCTCGTAAGGCACACAGCCAGTGATAGCGTATCTTGCTACGCCAATATGCCTGACGACAGCATCACATGGCTGTATATTCCTATTAGTCGCGGCGAACTCCTGGCCGATATTTGGCGTCGTGATTGCGACCAGTATTTCTGGAAAACCGTAGATTTAATCATTGTTACTACAACAGGTCGCGTACATGTCTTAGGAAAACATCCGACGCCAGGTCAAGCTTATACATATTCCTGCATTGCAAGACTTCGAAGTGAACCAGACTACCTTTACATCGACGACTCGGACGGAATACGCGAACTGGCGCTCAGTCCGGCACCCGAAATCAATGACGCACAGATCTTGCACATACCGACACCTATATCACGCTACCCAGCGATTACTTCAGTTGAGAGCTATTTCTACACATTTGGGCGACTTGAAAACCTTGACTCTATCAGGCTGTGCAATTTCAATGGCACTGTTACAGGCCTGCTTTTGCATTATCATGACAGCTCAAGAGCAACTGTGGGGCAAGTTCGACTAGACAGATTAGGGGCGGAACAGCGAGTGCCTTGCGACGCGACTATTAGATTTGTCATATTACGAGAGACCGATCGATGCCCCTATGTTAGAAGCGTTATAGTTTTTACGGCATCTACACCAAGGAATCTCCTCCCTGCCGCCACAGATTTGGATTTCGACATAACCTGTCATGGCATCCTGGAGTGGTGGTACACGAGAAGACAGTGTCAACTTGCTCATAATGGACGCACTAGTGCATCAACACGGATATAGCGGTCTTTGAACACCCTGGATGCATAAGTGCCGCCAAAATGGTGTTCTAGAGACCAGGTCTTAAGACTGGTGATGCAGATAGTAGACATGTATGTCAAGCCAATAGCATAGTGTGGTTCGTGGAAGGTGAATATTCACAAAGCCACATATGGCAACTTTATCGATCTCTTTCAAAACCCGCTTGTGTTTCTTTCTTATATTAGTGGAAAGACTTATCCATTCAATTCAGTATTTCTAGAAGAAAGAGACTGCCTTGAAGACCGTCTAATGCAATTGATTTGTGCACTACACGTCGTGACGTCGTTCTATTGTCCACTAACGAAGCCCAAGTGAAATGCTACTAGAATCACTTATCTAGACTAATTTATACTTTCGAGAGCATCTTTGAGCCCACAAAATACTATTATATTATTTCACTTCGCTAAGCTTGGGTCATGTTGGCCTAAGTCAGATCACGTGTAACACTACTCTTCAATCAGATCACGTCAAACAAGTTGCCAAAACAAATCAAACAAATAAGCATGGAGATTCTACTAAATTAAACACGCATTGAAGACATGTTTCCTCCAACCCGCACCCACGATTAGATCGAGCAACCTTCTCCATCTCGTAGGTTACCGAGAATAATGGTTGCGTCAAGGTCAGACCCTGGGCTCTGTGGAGATGCCGATCCCGCAGATGGCGTCTTCGCTGCAAGATATTGAAGACTGCCTGGGTCACTTGTGCAAACCACAAGACCGTCGGCTACTCTTCTCTTGAATACATCATTGTCAAAACCCTGCGCCAAACACCTTTTCGCAGGCCACCGCCGCGAAGCATCAACGTATATCATGTGATGGAGAATTTCAATCACTTTATCATCATCTTCGTCCTCTAATCTGTCGCGTAGCATGTCGGACCATGCTCTGATCCATAGATGCCATTCTCTCGAGGGCACGTGAGAGTCCTGTGATTCAGGAACATCAGGAGGTGCAGGAATATAATACAACCATTCCAGGCCGATGACTCCCAATGACCACACATCGACGGGAGGTCCGTGGCCTTCTGTGATTCCTGGAAACACTTCCGGTGCCGCGTATTTCAGTGTGCCGCAGAAAGTTGTCAGCAAGGTGGCTTTATTTACAACTTTGGCCATGCCAAAATCGGTGATGAGCACTTTAAAAAATGGTTCCTTTTCGACCAAGAGATTCTCTGGCTTCAGGTCGCGATGCACTACCCCTTGGTTGTGCAGATGGCTGAGGCCATCGAGAACCTGTCCCAAAGCAGTCACATAATCCTCCTCGCTGATTGCATCAACGTCGGCGATATTCCCAAGAGGATAATAAGCCATGATGATCATTGGCTCCGGCATCTCTTGAAATTCGAAAACCTGCACAACGTTCGCCTATCTTACAGTTAGACGTCATGAAGAGAGCGAGAGTAATGGGGGGGGGGGGAATACTTGCATGAGGATTGTCCTTCATGACCGTAAATTCTCTCCGAATCCCGGTAAGCCATGTAGGATCGACGTCATCCAAGTTCCTCTTGTTGGCTGGTTTCGTAAAGGTTTTGGAAGCGACGTACTTCCCATCGCGTGCCCTGATAGCCCTGTGAACTGCCCCATAGGTACCTCGACCCACGAGTTTGTCGTTGTAGTAAACCAACTTATCTCGGGGCGTCTGGGCTATGCTCGGTGCCTGAGTTGTCGCCGCGCTCTCCAAAGCCAATCCCTCTAGAGGAGGACCTCCGAACTCAACTTGTCGAGCTCCGTCACTGCTTTTGTGAAAGAATGCTTTCAGGTTGTCCTCATACCGAGGATCCCGTGCTGAATGATTCGGGAAATCCACTTTTATTGCCAGGCCTCCCGCATGGATAGAAACCTCGTTGAAACGTTTTCGACTGCCAGGTTCGTACGCTAGGATCCAAGTCTCTTTTTTTCTCACGTCCTTCTGATTCTGGCCATTGTACCCAACTGCGGTCCCGTGCGTCGAATGATAGTCTTGAAGCCAGATACGAAGTTCACTGTCTACTGTGATATTGTACTGCCTTGAGCTGATTCCTTTCGTTCCCCGATGGCCAAGAAGGACATGTGACGATGTAGGGTGTGTGCCAAATTGCAGACCGGTGAGCGAGTTCTTCCAGCACTCATCGAATGTCACGATGAGGCGATCCACAGCGCCTTGTTCCTCATACTCGTCTTGAGAATCTTCAGCGGGAGTGGCCTCTCGACTCTCAATGATCGGCGTTTCGGCTACACCACCGGTGGCAATGCAAAGCCATTTAAGGTTATGTTCAAGCCTGAAGGCACTCCTTGCCTTATTCTTCTGGTCCCAAGCAGTTAGAATTGCAAAGACATTCCAGTCACGTGACATGTTAAAAAGAGGAAATCAAAAAAATCGGTAGTATTTGAAGACATGATGAGCAAAGAAGCAAAACGGCGACAAGGAAGGAGGGTGTGGAATAATGGCTCATATACGTCTTGGTGAGACGGCGGCTAGGGTGATGGACGCTTCAATGAAACGTGTGTTTTATGTAGGTTGGTTTGCTACATCGTGTTGCGGTTTCCTAATTATAATTGGCCATGATTGAAGCGCACCTGCCCCATGTGCCGTGCGAAGGCTCTGGCCCGATGTTCACCCGGCCAGCACTGTGCTTGGCCACTCTGATCAATTCTGCGCGACTACGGACTACGGAGTAATCCTTTCTTCTTTTCATCATCTCCAAGTTCCTAGCGCCTCGCACCGTATCCAGCATGGACGCCCCGGTCGATTATTCCATCGATGATTTAGCTTCTCGAACCATTATTAAAGAATATGGGGACATTACGTTCGTAATACCTCCCAGTGCCTCCACGTTTCATCCTGCTGACATCCAACCTGGGAGCAGCATGGTTACGATCCCCGGTTGCTCAATGCTACCGGAATCGGAGCGGGCAGCAGTTTTTGCACAAGCGCAGTATGTGAAAAACATGTCGCATGTATTGGCAGACCATACTAAAGCAATTTGCTGCGATCAGACTGCAGCAGATGTTAGGTTGTGATGGCAGCTCTCTTTCTTCGAGACTGAGGTGCGTGCGTACCCCAGCTAGGTATCGTCTTGGACGTATTCTAATTGCACGGTCTAGATGCTTGACACCACCGCTGGACGAGGATGAGGAGGCTGAATTGTCCAAGTCCCTCGAGCTTGATGCACGTCTGGCTCTTGAACGCGACGGCTGTCCTCCATGCTATCCCTCTGGCCTCGAAATCCCTCTACACCGTCCTCCCGAGAAATACAAAGCAATAGTACAGTACTGGCAATCTTTTCCTCAGACGGACGATATGGTGCTTCGCGCCCAGTTGTCGAACTGGCGTGCCTTCCGTGCATCTCAGCGGAATATTCGACGGGGCTTCCGAGACAACTCTTTCAGCAAGTTTGTTGATGCTGTTCGCGACCGTCTACAGAAGCACGGTATAAATGAACAGGTCAACCTTGGCCTCGATTTGGAGAAACAGACCCATCTTCAGACCTGGATAGAGTACCTACATCACAATCTCAAACGCATGGAACAGTTTGAGAAAAGGCGAGACAGGTTGAAGAAAGAATTGAGTGGTACAATCAAGGCTGAGGATATGAAAACCGTCTTGGACGAGCTGGGAATTGCTGAACGAGATCTTGAACGTCACAAAGTCCTTCTAATATGGGTTGAGGAGGAGCGCCGTACGATGGCGGCAAAGGCAAAAACTATCACGCGAGGCAAGAACAATCAAAGTACAATATCGAGGACCGCCCGGAGAACTTCCGCGCGCAGAACCTCTGCGACCATGGGGCAAGTCGAAGCCTCTCGATCGATGCCGAATATCCGGAAACGCCAGCATCGAAAGCCAACAACAGCGGAAAATGAGCTTACGACCCGGGATCGCGAAGGTGTGCCACGAAGCAGCGGCACGCAGACGTTGAAGCATCAGAGTGCGGGACATACTCACCCCAAAGAAACATCGGCAAACTATCAGCGGCGATTGCCGAAAGATCATGTCACTCACCTGCGATCCGGCACGCAACGCGGCACTCTGCCTCAAGCAGACCCAGTACGATCTGGGCGGCGTAAGGAGCAGGGCCGGCTGGAACATCCCTGCGAACATTTCAGGACACGCAGCGGTCGGATATCAAAACCTCCAACAAGATGGGTACCAAGATGAGATGTACACCTTCGGCACGACGAGCTTCTGCGCCACTGATGCTGTTCTCACAGATGCTCAACCATGTAATTGTTCTACCCCGCCTCCTAACAGCCTCAGCGAAACTTGTATCGGGAGCAGTTTGAAACGTGGACGCGGACACGCCAACACTTGGATTCTTGTTCCTAGAACACTTGCATATGGGTGCACACGCTGCGGCCATTCGTAAACGACATTACACCTCTCTGTTTTGGCGGACTTGCGCTCCGCGCCTTCAAAACGTTGTTGCTCCTTCGCCGTGCGACTGCCGTACTCGACGTCACCGCCGTTGCCATCGTCTCGAACCAAACAGAGACACGGCCCTTTCCCGTTGCGTTGTTCTATCTCGCCGTGTTTTGCTCGCCGTGTTTTGACTGTTCATGGATTTGCGGAGTGGTCAAAACGCTGGATGGGATGTGAATTATCTGTAGCTGTAGGAGAAGATTTTGACAGACTTCTCTATTATTCCACCCCTGGATCTATTTTGAGGTTTATGACAGCATCAATTTGCCTAGCCGCGGCATGGACGAGAGTTCGTGGTTCAGAGCCCATCATCGAACAGGAGCAGAAGGCAACACAGATGGGCATGTCTTTGCGCCGTATTCAATGTTGGATATGTCGCGACTTGGAAATGCTATTCAACACCACTTAACTCCCACAACGAACAAATCGACTTGGTGTCTGGTGTGCATAGCGACTGTACCAGCAAAGAACAAGATGCGAGGCAATTGGTTCACGCGGACAAGGTAAAAAGTACGAAACGCAGGTTTGGCACAGTATTGCAATGAGCAGGAGCCTAAGCAGGCAGACAGGCTTGTCTAGATACTCTGTTTCTTTCTCCCACTGGTCCTAGTGAGAATTGGGGAGGATGTCTAAAATTGGACCACACACCCCTCTGCCATGTCATTCAAATGGGTGCGATGATGCCCTTCCCGCCGCAATATCCGTGCCCTGGCCCATTCATACATTCTCGGCACCCACGGGATATATCAGCCAACGATGGCGTGACTTGGTAGCATGACTCGGCGCGTGCCCGGATGTCCCCTGCAAGGCATGGCTGCTGGGAGAGCTCCTCTAAACGCCATCAAAGATGAGGAGACTTTGAATTTTGACCCGGCCGAAACCACGCCGACGCAGCATTTCCCGGCCGCGGTGAATGGGGAACTCTGCCACTACCATGACGTGGACGTTCTCGGCACCAACTTGGGCTTCATTGATTAGGAGCTGCAGCACCGCGCAAAGCGTTGTCCCACTGGCTAGCACGTCATCCACGACGACCACGGACGCGCCTGTTGGGACTGCATCGACGCCCATCTCAATCCTTTTCTCCCCCGAACCATGAGATGCGGAAGATGAGATGTGTGAGGGGGGTTTTGTGACGGAAACAGTGGGCGGAGGGAGCTTGCCGGCTTCGCGAATCAATGCCAAGGGCACACCAACCCGTGAGGCCAGGGCCGACGCGAAGACGAATCCGCCAACCTCACAGCACGCCACGACACCAGCCTTGTCCCAATCACCGGTGAATTGAGCTTGCAGCAGGGACGTGCACAGGTCCAGTCCGCCTGGGTGCTGGGAGATGTCAAGCACGTGGCGAAACCCGATGCCTGAACGTGGAAAGTCAGGCACTGGGCGCACCATGGTGGCGAGGCGCCGCAGGTCGTCGTGCAAGAACGGAAGCAGATGGTTTTGCGCAAACCTTTTTGCCGCCTTACCGCCGGTCGACTCGTTGGTGAAGGTGAAACTGGGTGGGTAGTCCGGGACCGGCGAATCCGACTGGCCATTTTGGCCGTTGTCCTCCACGGCGGTGGTATCGTCGTCGTCGTCTGCGGCGATTTCGGCACCTTGACGAGCCAGCCGCGTTTTTCTGCCAGCCTGGATGCGAACCTCGAGCAGTCTGCTCTTTGGGACCAGATGCGAAAAGGCTGCGACTGGCGCGTCGTCTCTCATTCCCGTGATGAGCAGCACATCGGATCCTATGGTGTCTCTCACGACGTTCAGAAAATGCTCTTCTCGTAGCCGGGGCCGCTGGCGCAGCTGGGCCTGGAAAAACCTGGTCAACGCAGCCCGGTGTTGCTCTTTGTACTGACGATCCCGCAGCAGGCGATGGAGATGGGCCCCCGTAGCCGCCGCGTAGTCTCGCTTGGTCGCGTCGCTGATGCTGATGACGCGCGCCGGTACGCTTTTGTCGAGACGGTTCACGAACATGGAGACCCAGACGTCGGCACAATAATCCTTGCCTGCGCAGCTTTCGCCCGTGACAAGAATGATGAGCGTTTGCGCCTGCGCCACGGGTGCCGTTGGAAGCGGACAGGCGTGAGCCAGTACGTTCTGAGGGTCTGCCATGTGTTTGAGACGGGCCAGCCGTGGCCGGTTCGACCCGAAAGCCGTGCGTGCCAAGGAGGCGTCTCTGGGATCCGGCCCCAGGTCGGCGCCGTACGCTCCGCAGCTCAACGGCAGCAGCTCCGTGGCCACGTCGTACACCCACCGCACGGTCGCCCGAGACACTTTGGTCCCGTCCTGGTCACGAGGCCAGACACCGGTGACGACGCAGGCAAAGTCCCATTCCCGGCAGCCGAAGGCGGTTGCATCGGGCGCCACATCGCGGACCGACCCGCCACCCTGCAGAAGATGAAGATAGCAGAGTGGTGAGGGACGAGTCTCGACCGCCGCCACCAACATGTCGGCCATGTTCACCTCTCCAATACGCTTGAGGAAGAGACACCGTTTGAACGACGACATCTTGCCGCCGCCGTGTCCACCATGCATGCCGGACATGTACATTTCCGTCTCGAACAAACCGACGCCGTCCACTGTCTTGCCGTCGCGCTGCGGCCCGAAAACCTTAGCCATTAGTGCGGGGGCGCGTTCGAGCGTTTCGGAGCCGAGCTCACCGTCGTCAGTCGTAGAGGGCTCGACCGTCGTCACGCCGAGGCACAGCCCGTCTTTTTCACCGTAAATGTACGCACCTACAGAACTGCTTCGCGGGGACTTCTGGGCGACCAACTCATCAAAGTGGCCGAGTTTGCGTCGCGCTTCGGCGCTGTCGCGGAGGGGAATGACCCAATTCCGAACCGAATACATGGGAGCCGCGCACGCGCGGAAAGTGACGCTGACCACGATGCCGAAGTTGGTCCCGGCTCCCTTGATGGCCCACAGCAGGTCGCCCTCGTTCTCCGGGGGCGCAGAGTCGGAGTCGACCGGCCGGTGTCGGCGGGGCACACGACCGATGCAGAGGACGCGGCCAGAGGCGACGCTGACGACGACGGCCCCGATGACGGCGTCGCAGGCGAGCCCGTGGAGCCGGGCCAGGTGCCCGATGCCGCCCTGCAGCCAGAGCCCCGGCCCCACGCTCGGGCGAGCCCCGAGGGGGCACCGTCAGGCCGGCCGCCATTGTCTCGCGGATGATGTCCCCCGACTTGCAGCCGGCCTCGGCGACGACCGAGAACCCATCCGATCCCTCCGATCCTTCCTCCTCCTCTCCCTCCCTCGCCCCGAGAACGTGCACCCGGTTGAAGGCGCCCATGTCGACCGACACGACGTTGGGCCAGAGGCAATGGCCGCTGTGGCCTCCGCCAAGGACGGTCAGGCTCGTCCCGTGATGCAGAGCCCATTGGACGCATTGCTGGACATGTCGAATCTCTGTCGGCCTCACAACAATCGACGTCGAATGGCGCAGACGAGCCTGGCGGTTCTTGACCCCGCCTCCGCCTCCGCCTTCGACTCCGGTTCCCAAAGGCACCTGTGCCATCAACTCTGGCAGCGCCGTCGCATGCTTCGTAAAGGCCACCATGATCTCTGGCGAGCCGAACAAGAGACGGCCTTGGCCTTGGTCTTGTTGGGCTTCCTCGCGCTCGCCCAAGGCGCGGCACACCTTGCGCCACTCCATGCTAACAGCCTTGTTCGCGCCCGCATCGTGCATGGCGCATCCCGCGACAAATCGACCAAACTTGTCCAAAACCTCGTCATCATCCGCCACGCACACCACTCCCGTGGGGAAGGTGGCCGTTTCGTGGCACACCAAGCCGTCAAAGTGCAGCGTCGCCTGATCGCGATGGAAAACGACAACGAGTCCCTTGCTCGGCGGCTGCTCAACGAGCATTTCCAGTGCCCGTTCGATGAACTTCCGCTTAGGTTTCATGCCATACATGCTGTGACAGAACAGGATGAAGTCAAAGCGCCCGACATCTTCGGCCGTGCTCGCGGCCCTGTTCGTGTCGCTCCCCGCAGTGAATGGAATATGCCGAATGTCTGGCAGACTTTCTAAATCGGGCAGTGGCGACACTTCCTTTCTGGTAGACGGAAACGTTTCCTCCAGCCTTGCAGCGAACAGTTTGTTGGGCTCGTATGCAGTGTATTTGCGGATGATGCATCGGAGACGGCGGGGCAAATGTCCCAGTATGCTTTGAGGGCCAGGTCCGATTTCCAGCACTGATATACGAGCACCCGACTCGGCAAGAGGATGTAAAAGCACTGTGAGCCGGGGGAGGATGAAGTCTTGGTATGTCGACCGTCCCGAGTCCCCTTTGATGATGTCGAAGCCGGCACTGTATTCCGAGTCGGTCAACGGCCGCCTCTGGCATGATGTTGATGTTGCTGTCGTCGTCGTCGTGACCTTGTGCCAAAGCTTCTCCTTCAGCGACTCGAGAGTGGCCATGGTCGTTTTGCGCAAGTCTGTGTATGTGTGAGACGGTGGAGGATGATGATCAGGGGCTGCTTGCTTCGAGTTCACGGTTGTCCTAGTTATAGTAGGCTCGGTCAAGTTTGCCATGGCTCGTTGTAACCTCGTGGATGAAACATTCTGATGAGAATCCTCTGTTCCACATGCCTCATATCCAATCGGCGAGGCGCAAATAAAAACCGGTCACGTACTGCAGATCATGGTGTGACACCTTCCTCAGCATGGTGCCAATAATCATTCACCTCCTTCCTGCTCGGTGTCTGCTTCTGTCCTCCTGCCTGGCTTGACAGGTCCCCTCGGATGTGTAATGCCCGGTCCGCTATTTCTTAATTCACCTCTTGTAGGTGATCGAACAAGGCCGATATTGTTTCCCTCAACATCTTCGTCTTGTGGGTTGCTGCCAAGCTCGGCCGGAATATACATATTTCTTCTCCATTTCCGCATTTCCGCACTTCCTTTCATCGGTCACGTCCACGTCACCTCTACGATTGCCCAAGATTCATGACCCTTTAGTGCTTCAGCATGAGCCGGTTCGAGACCAAGCATGCTTCCACCATATCCGCTCCCATTCCCAGCCGACAAGCTCGTGCCTCGCAGAAGCGACGTAATCGTCGCGGCAAAGCCCACAATCCGTGCAATGCACCAGCCGCCAAGAGAGCCGGGAACTCCTCAGGCCCTCGTTCATCCAGCCCTGTCATTGCAGTTAACGGACTCGGCCGGCCGAGCATGGGACTTCGCAGCCGCATGGATGATGGGCCTGCGCAGACTGAAGCCCGACTGGAGAAGATGCGCGGCGCCGTGAGGACGCTGCTCGAATGCTTGGGCGAGGACCCCGACCGCGAAGGCCTAATAGCCACCCCGACGCGATTTGCGGAAGCGCTGTTGTTCTTGACCAAAGGCTACCAAGTCAATGCAGAAACAATGATCAACAATGCGCTCTTCTACGAGGGACATAATGAGATGGTCATCGTCAGAGACATTGACATCTGTAGCTTGTGCGAGCACCACCTCCTGCCCTTTACCGGAAAAGTATGCCTTGTTTTCAAACCTAGATTTTTTTTTTTTCCTCTACTCCCCCGAAAAGCTTACCGGAATCGTCAGATGCATATCGGCTATATTCCCTGCAACACCGTCATCGGCCTCTTCAAGCTCCCTCGCATAGCCGAGATGTTCTCGCGACGGCTCCAGATTCAAGAGCGGGTCACAAGAGAGGTCGCTCACGCCGTCATGGACATTCTCAAACCGCAGGGCGTTGCCGTCGTCATGGAGTCGTCCCACATGTGCATGGTGATGCGCGGCGTCGAGAAGACGGGCACAACCACCGTCACCAGCTGTGTTCTCGGATGCTTCGAGAGCAAGTACAAGACGCGCAACGAGTTCATGAGTCTCGTTGGCGTGAAAAAGATGTGATGACGACCCAAGGCTTGGAACTGGGTCAAGTTGTTATCGGATGTGGGTGTGTGTAGGTCATGTCAACTCGCGATTTCTACAAAATAGATGGAGGTTCATGGCATCAAGAGTGGAAACATTGGTAGACGCGCACACCTAGTTGGCTAACTGGCGACCCAGCCTGAAGCTAATGCGGAACCAGTTCATGTCGCTGTGGAATTTGCTCCAACCGTTGATGAATAGTGTATTAATAGTTGGTGCCAGCAACTATGCATACCGTATGTAGAACCGGAACCAGCTTTACGCATTGATTTGATACGTTGCCATCTCAATTCACGTAGCACCATTTTCTTCATCGGGGTACTTCTTACGAATTTGTGTCTAATTTTCTCCCATGGTAGGCGGATAGCAAACTTGATGAATGTTAAAAGTTTGGAAAAACTTTACAGGATAGGGGTATCCTGTGATATGAAGGGGGGTTTACCGGTGAAGTAGAAAACCGTCTTGACCGGACGAAACGACTAACGGTAGAGTTGCACACTGTGTAACACTCGCTCTCCGGCAATGCAGTGACACTCAATAAAGATTGCGGTGTGATATGCGGTGCAAGTCTCAAAGGCGGGATGACAGAATCAGTAATCATCATATCGCCAGAGCGCCAGATACAACCTGCATCGATCAACGGAGGCCAATTGGTGTTTTCGTCACAGAAACATGGCAATATCACAGGTTGACTTGGAAGCTGCTTGGGATCCCTCTCCACGATCCAGTCAGGTGAATATTCCTCTCCCCCATACGGGATTCGACACCAACTGCGTACCTGTCGTTCTTTGTAAGTATATAAGTAATCGCGGGTCAGGCAACCTATTTTACTTGCAACCATTTCGGCTTACCTCTGCCTTCACTTCAAGAGTAGATAAGAGAGCTATTTCCGACCAGCTGAAATTCCTCAATGCCGTCGTCGGCGTTAACTTCCCATTTACCAGAGGCCTGTCCTCCTGCCGAGCCCAACTATGCACCCGAAACAGTCAGCATCCCCCATTCATTCATTCATTCATTCATTCCGGCTCCAATGTTAACCTGACCTCCAGTCAAACACGTCAAGCTCAGTTGAAAAGTGCGACAACTCTGGGAGCGGTTCTGGGACGAGCTCAACTTCTGCAGAACCCGTCTCTGTGACCGAGAAAAACACTGGTTAAAGGATGGACGGGCCCCTTCTATCATCTGAGAGCGTGTGAAAGTTTGATAGGCAGGGAGAAAATAAAACAAGTTCTGCCCTGAGCGTGACCCGACACGAGGGCCTTATATCGATAGTGTGGCAGCTAAAACTTGAATGGCGCCACCGTTGCAGAACCGTTCATGTGTGATCTTAAGCCACAACTTTGCCTAGAGTCCAAAAGTTTTGCTGATGCAGAGTGATTCTGAAGACCTCTTGCCGCCCAGGTGTTGCACGAAACAAAAACAGGCGCGGACTGGCGACTTGTTACTCGTGCGCTTATTATCCCTCCCATGCCTTGCCGCGCCATGCCACATGCAACATGCAGGAGTTCACCGTCAGGCAGTGATGCGTTCCGTTGCTCTAGATCGTGAACGTGCTGTTTGATCACTGCTATCCTTCAATTATGCGTGTGGGGGGACAACGCGAGACAAATGCAAGCTCAGGACTTGCACTAGCGCATCCCTTTAGCAGCAAGGGCTTCCTGTAACTTGGCAGACCTCTCCAGCAGGTCCCGCAGCTCATGCACGAATTCGTCGGCGACGAAGAGCCCCTGTTGTTTTAGATGGTCTGTGTAGCGTTCCGAGGCCCCTAGTCGATCCTGAAGGGTCCTCTGCTTGTCCTCGGAAGCGAAAAAGGTCTTGGCCGCGTTGGCAAATGGCTCCTTGTAAATCCTTGGATATATATGCTGGTAGTAAATAGGAATAAGATGATGCGGGTGCCGCAGGATTTGCGCGATTGACAGACAGAGCTGCTCTTCTTCCCAAAACCTCAGGCATTTGCTGTACTTGTGGTCCACGGAGATGGCGCGTTGAAAGTCCTCGAATATCTTGTTCCGTGTGGAATCCGCCATGGAAGGGTCATGTCCACATATCCAGAGGGGCGGCGTGCACAACTGTTGCGGAAGAACAGTCGCCCACTCCCAGTCCAGGATGCCTTGAATACGAAGATCATCGTCCACGAGGATGTTCTCGCATCGTAGGTCCCCGTGACAGAGCGCGAATGATCCAGTACTCGAAGGTGAGCGGCAAAAATTTGGAAGCAAGTCTGCTAGGCTGAGCATGGCAAAAATCTCACGCATGGCGGTGTCTTGTGATGCATCGGCGGTGGGTACGTCGAAAGCATCGGTCAGCATGTCGTATTGATGTCTGATGGCAGCCGTGGTAGATTTGAGGGCTGGTGCTATTCTCCGACGAGCCCCAGAGTTTACTTTCAAGTCGTTCTCGACCAAACACAAACTAGGACCAACGACTGATCGTGCGTCGTCTTCGGGATCAGGGTAAAGGGACCCAGTTTGAGGGAACTGTAGTTCGTGCAGCTGTGCTAGGATGCCGCCAAAGTCGGCGTAAAAACGATTTCGTTTGTCTGTGGCAGACGAGCAGAGTGTATCGAGTTGCAGAGGTTGTCCGGGAAGCTGATCCATAATGAGGAATGCCTGGGTCGTATGTGAGTTATCCGTCAAACGCTCGCCGTTTCCGTATGCGTGTATCTCAGGAATTGGTATTGTCGTATTTCGCTGGATGAATCTTTGCGCGCTTTAGCCGTTGTAGCCAGCCCAAAAGGTGTCTAGACTTGCTTACCGCATGGTTGCCACTTCGCTTTGGAGCTTATTCCAGCCATCGCTAACCAGAGGGCTGATGGGTATGCGAACAACCCAGCGTATTTTGTCCATCGGAAACGAAACAAATAGACAGACATAATAGCTGCCGTGTCGTACAACATCGGAAACAAGACACTCCTTCTGATTATTGTATCGAGACGCTAGTGCGCCTACTGCGCTTTTGCTAATCGACTGAATAAACGCTTGCCGCCGCTCCTCCCGTTGATCTGGCGTGAGGGGGTAGTTGTGGACAGGCCACCACAAATGGGAAATTTGAGACGTTGTCCATGATAAGAACTGACACAGCGATGCCAAATTTGATTCCAAGAAGCGACGAAATACACTTAGTGAGATTGTTAAACATTGGAAGACAGAGCGGATCATTGTGTATGGAGTAAGTAGTCTTACCATGCATGGGCTTCAGCAAGATCGGAAACGCGGGTTCCTGAGGCTAGTCGCATTAGTCACGTGCACCAAGTGGGAACCCAAGCACCTTGGCTAATACAGAATGGGATGCAAAGTCAGAATTCAACACCATGGCCATATTGATCAAAATGCTCCGAGGGCGAATATCGAACTTCATAGGATTATAGGAGATGACGAAAGGCGTCGGAAAACATCAAGACGTGACAATTAGCAGAGATCCAGAGGGATTCAAATCTGAGCAAAGTCCGCCCAGCCCACGTTAATCCCATATTGTAGGAGCGACTCCCCGAGTTTCCTCGACTCACCGATGCCCCGTAACTCGTCTCTGCAACAGTCAGTAATCTAGTCATGGTAACCCTACGCTAAGCTGTTGACTTCACCATAACTCTACCGCGGGGTTACAACAATTCTCCGCTCAAGTACCAGCGTATCGGTATAACATGGAAACACGTTCGGACGACAAGTATAGCGCATGGTAGCATGTTTGCCCACTGTTTCAATCGCCAAGAGGGACTATCAAAAGGTCATGGCCAGCGATGGAACACTCTCGGTTATGCTTGAACGGTAATGTGGCTCTCAGGCGCCTGGGTGAATAAATTGCTGTCTTGTGCTTTATATCACAGACGAAATGGCATGAGGACGACCATGGTTAACGCGACCGTTGTTGGCAGATTGGGCATCGGGCAACGTCGGCCGGCGACTGTGCTCGAGATTTAAAGACCGAAATGGTGTGTGCTTAGGATGGCACCCAGGGACTCCTTCAACTTTGGCAAATCAAGGTAATTGATTACCCCTTATTGGGGAGAAGGGGGGGGAGGTAACGACGTGCAGGAGGTTGGCGCTTGCATCTAGGTGCACGTATATCAGTACATAATCAACTTTTCCGACTTGTCCACGTCCTCGGGGCAAGTCGCCGAGAGGAGGAGCGCCAAGAGACGACCACGAAACGTTTCGACAGGTTTATAGGGAATAGTGGAGATTTGCACAGTAAGGGAATCAGGCACCGACGGCTTCATGGTTGGGTTATCGAACATGTTGATGAGGGACGAGGATATGTCTGCCGAATAGATATACATAAAATTGCAATATTCGGTGCTGAACATGAGCTTGGGCTATCAACGCATTAATAGGTCAGCTGACATATATGAAGGTGTGCATACCTACCGTCACGCCAGCCGCCTGCTGCGTTTCCTGTAGTCCCAACGCCCTCCATTGTAGCTGGCCGAGGGCAATCAAGAGCGCCACTAGGTACGGATCGTGCAACGAGTCGATAGGAGTAACCATCTTGAGTTGGAGCTTTCTCAAGTTGACGGCAGGGGGGTTGTATCGACGTATCGTCGGCCCAACCCTTTTCTTGCGTTGAGCGATAATGCGACTGCGGTCGACATGAGCAGCTACGGGGATATGATCGCCGAGGCGGTAGTAGTGGCATGGAAGAAGGACACTGCCATGGCCACCAAGATGCAAGTAGAGATCGCAACTACGGATGCCAAGGTGAGAGGGCGCTACTTGGTGATGTGCATCTACCCACCGCCAAGACAATGGTGAAGGTTCAAGGCAAAGTGACCCGCGTATTGATCCTTCCTTTGCCACCCACAAGTGTCCACTGCCAAAGAAGTAGCGCTCAAAAAGTCGCCGTCGACTAGCATCTCGAAAAGCATTCCCTGTCGACGGAAGGTGCATCATGGCCGGGGGGGCAAGACCGCATTTGGGTAAAATATGCACGACAGCATCTCGAGATGCAGTCTCGTCCACAGTAGAGGCTCGATGAGAATGCGCTTTCTCGGTTGGCGGCGAGCCAACTCGTAGATGGAAAGGGCCTCTCTGTATTGAGGCATCGATTCGGGCTTGGCGGCGGTTCCATCTTGGCTTTGTCGAAGCATTGGGAGACAAAAGGACTTGATATTAGTAATGCCTTGAGGAACGAAAGGGCTGACACAGTATGATTATGAGTGAGCGTAAGGGAGCGTCTTGGATGCTTACTTGTAGGAGTAGGAGCACTACCTGCAGACCATCTCTTGATGCGTATACCACTGTTTAATTGTAGAAGTTGGACTAGCAGCAAGGGTTGTGTTAAACTATATGCAGCCTACTTAAATAGAGGCGCCGCAACGCGCATCGCGTATACTGCGCTCGAATAATCTGTCTAATATAATCTTCCTAAGACTAGCTAAATGGGCTCTAGCAATGAGGCCTCTTCTAGCTGTATTCACAGCTGCTTTCTTAGCTATCTTCTAGCTATCTTTTTATCCTACCTTCTAAAGATACTAGCTATTTCTTTAATATCTTCCTTCCTTCTAGTATTTTCTACATTCCAGAATTCTGTATGCTAAGGCCTAGTCCTACAAGGCACTCTGATTTAGAGCAAAAGTGATCGATCCCTACTTTCCGACTAAGCCCAAAATATCTAAGAAAATAAGTGCGCACCCTCAAGTACCTTCTTAAGCTTCGCCGCCTTTGCGCAAGTCTGCTCCTCCACCCAAGCCTCGGCCTTGTGAACCATGAGCTCCCACGTTTCCTTGTCCGCCGCCAGCTTCTCATTCAAGAACAAAATGACACACAGCGTCGCGAGCACCTCATCTGATGCGATTGTGTCCCCGTCCTGCAACGAAGACATCTTGTCCGCCACCGCTTGTCGCGTCCATCCCAAAACCTTTTCAAGCTCCGCGGTCCAGGTCCAGCTTCCATTAAATGTCTGGTGTCTTGTCACGATTTTGAGAGTATCCAGGTCAGTCTTTTGTTTGGGCGAATGACTATAGCCCCCCCCGATGAAACCAGATGCGGTTTCAGACCTGATATCTTTATCAGTTCCATGGCCGCTGATGGCAGGGACAGCTGATCCAATCCCACAGGCGGGAGAAGAAGAACCCGCGGGCGGTAGGGGACCGCCAAAACAGATGTCCGCTCGAGAAGCTCCAAATAGACCACCAAAAGGGTTCGTGGGAGGAGAAGAACCTGCGGGCGGTGGGGGACCGCCAAAACAGATGTCCGCTCGACGAGCTCTAACTCGACCACCAAAAGGGTTCGTGGGAGGAGAAGAACCTGCGGGCGGTGGGGGACCGCCAAAACAGATGTCCGCTCGAGAAGCTCCAAATAGACCACCAAAAGGGTTCGTGGGAGGAGAAGAACCTGCGGGCGGTGGGGGACCGCCAAAACAGATGTCCGCTCGAGAAGCTCCAAATAGACCACCAAAAGGGTTCGTGGGAGGAGAAGAACCTGCGGGCGGTGGGGGACCGCCAAAAAAACAGATGTCCGCTCGAGAAGCTCCAAATCGACCACCAAAAGGGTTCGTGGGAGGAGAAGAACCTGCGGGGCGTGAGAATCCGCCGTAAGGAGAAACGATGGAAGTTGAGTGGGAAGCGCGCCCACCAAATAATCCCCCACCAGTCATCGAGGCATTGGCTTGCGGCTGCTTTTCGACAATTGCCTCGTCCACAAAGGTGGTTTCTGGAGTCCCATCCTCCTCAACAGCCACAAATGAGCACCATTTCCCACTCACTTGATGCTTGATTCCCATCCGCACAGCCTCGCGTTTGACGAGCCTGTCGAAGCGGTCCTCAAACTCATCCTTGAGCAGCTTGCCGCTCTTGTTCTTAGCGTGGAACAGCCATCCACGCTGCTCTTCGAGCTCCTGTACTGCTTTGCGAGCAGCGAGCTGATGAATCATCGTGCCCTTGCTAGACAGCTTGGTTACCGGTATCTCTAGGCGCAGAGGGCCCTCGGGACATGTGCCTGTGAGCAGCACGGATTTGAGCTCGCGGCTCGGGGTCGAGTCAGCGAGCATGACGTAAACAGTGGTTCTAATGAAGGGGAAAAGAGCAGGAATATTGAAAGGTGTCTGCAGGTATCGTGGCGGCGACATGTCGGGAAGCTCGCTTAGCTCATCGATTTCGAATGCGGGCGCATCTGGCATTTCCATGTCTTCATCATTGATGTCTGGATTGTAAAAAGAAATTGGCTCCGTGCTCGGCTTTGTATTCGTTGGCGGCTGGTTCTCGATATTGCTCTCCTCAACCTCGATAGAGAGGCTGTCCATGACCTTTTCTACAAGCTCAAAGCCGTCGTCGTCTTTAGCAGCTTCGTCGTACACGATCTGTATTGCACAGTCGAGTACATGCGGCGCAAGCGCCCCTTTGAGCATCCGAATAATCTTTTTATCCATCTTCTCGAAATCGCCCACCGTTTGCGAAAAACCATTGCCGGCACGCGCAGCACCCTGAATTAGGCCCGAGCTAATAGAACTCCCGATTCCCAGAGTGAAAAGTCGGATAGCTCCGTTGCTTTTCGCGACGTTGTCGCTAATCATCTTGAAAAGTGCATCAGGGTTCCATATATCGCCATCGGTAATTAGAAACACTTCCAAGTTCTTGTCAGTACATCGCCTCTTAAAGATGTCCTCTACTGGCTGATACATCTCCGTCCCGCCATAATTAGCGTTAAACGAGTTGACATATTTGACAGCTTTGTTAAGGTTTTCTTGACTGTAGATTTGAGACCTTTCCCACAGAAAGTCGTGCGACGACCCAAAGCTGCAGATGTTGAATCTAACGCCGACCGGGAGTGATTTGAGAAAGACATGCAGCGCCTTGACTAGATTGGGTATCTTGTGACCATCACCCATGCTAGCGCTTCGATCGCACACAAACACCACTTCGGGCTTAGCAATAGTAAGATTGAATCGAGGTACAAGCGTCGTCATGAGTGCCCTTTGTCGCGTGTCTGGGTGAATCTCCAGGATTGCCGAGGGTTTAAGGAAGTCATCGGCCCTAATCAGGATGACGAAGTCTCGATCCAGCCCTACGGCGTCGAGGGAAAGGGTGGCTGATGCCCTTCTAGGCGACCATGACTCCGCTTTTGACGCGGAAAGTTCTGAAGCCTTGCCAATTGAGACGGCGAGGGGATGCGACGGCGACTCGATCTTGTTAATGCAGCAGCCCTCGGGCATTTCAGCATCGACAGTAATGGACAAGGAGCCGCCACCCTTCGTGGCATCATCAACGGCCACGTTGTGCGAGCGGGCAGACTGTGCATATCTAGGTGCAATTATGGTAGGAATAGTGAAGCGCACGGCATCAGTCTGGGTGTCATGGTTGAGCTCGGCAAGGTACGTAATCTCGACTTTGACCTTGGCACCAGGAGGAACGTTACCGACGAGTGCTGTGAATACATCTGAAGCCTCGTGACTCTGCTCGAGGAGAGCGGCCTTCTTGCCCTGCTTTTTTGCTTCGTCGTACGTGATCCTGGCTTCTCGACGTTCCTTGACAACACCTTTAACTATCCGGGTGTTTACAGTGCACAAGAAGTGGACGATGGTTACACCATCGAGAATAGGAAACCGGTAGCACACCTCGTCGAGCGATGCCGTGTCGTCAGGATTAAAGAAAACTTGCGTGAGGATAGTGCTTGAGGTGGAAGCAAGGATCGTGGCGTGGACGTTCACGTCGATTTGCGGAAGAAACTGGCGAGTCTCATCTCGCGTAACGTAACACCCGCAAGCGCTTGGCTCGGCCGGCTTCGGTTGCCGGAATCCAAACAATCTCGACATGGTCGACACGGTGAATTGAGAAAAGCTGTCTCGTACTAATGAGGGCCTAGTGAGGGAGGGTAGGGTGAGGGAGGGTAGGGAGTAAGTCGATGCAGAGCGAGGGTCATGTGTTTAATAGAGCGGGTAGCGAGCAGACGGCAGACGGCAAGATCGTATGTGCTGAAGAATTCATGGCTGACGTTGACTCAACTGCTTAGGAGGGGGAGGTAATAGACGAGGACGAGGCCTGAATCTTGCAAATGGTGGATGACACACGTCGGCATCAATGCGCGCCGAGTCAGCTTTTATGGGGTCACTACATGCGCATATCGCGTTCACATATAGGCATCTCAATTGATGGCGAAAATCAACAGACGCGAGCCACACCAAAATTGGGTGAGGATGAGGGAATCGTCCCTCCGGATCAGGACTAACGCGATATGCGCATTGAGTGACTCACTTTCATGCCAAAGACAAAGCTTGTAATGTATCTCTTTGGAGCCGGTAAGGCTACACTTTCGTACCGACCGGGATATTGACCAATCAGAAAAATTATTACTTTAGGTCACTGCCTCGTGCCAGCAAAAAAAGCGGGTCGGTACGAAAGTGTAGTCTTACCGGCGGCTCCAAGGAGATGGATCAGAGGAAAGAAGTTGATTTGACTCAGGCCGGCCATTAGCATCGGATTCTAGTGGGGTAAGGTGGGGTAAACGCTGCTCTACAGACGAGAAGATGACAACGGTTGTTGGGGCTGTTGTTGTTAGGGGAAAGAATGGCTGATGTCTTTAATTGAGGCCAGGCCAGCTCAAACTATACATTACAAAGTCAACAGGGCCTCTATCGATGAGAAATAACATGAAGCATTGAGTGCACGGCCAAAATATCTCGTCTAAGACTAATGCAGGACAATACACGGCGCGAAAGACTTGCATCGCCTTCGAGAGAGATTGCTTAGGTCTTAAGACGAGCGTCTTGTGTGGTGTGACATGAGAAAGGGAACATCGTCTCTGATCACAGGCCCGTTGCAGCAGTGGAAGGGCTCGACGAAGCCTCGAGATTCCCCACCGTAAGAGCTCAACACTGCATCATCTTGTCATCGCCTCCGCCATCTTCCTCGATCTCACTTCTCGTCCTCTTTAGCAGCCTGTTGGCTTGCTTCGTATTTTGCGGTCTGTTGGCGGAGAAGAGCTAGCTGCGCCTGATAGTCGGCTTCAGCCTCCTCGGGAGACAGTGTTCTGTCCGGCATGATATCCGGAGTCTCTTCATCTGGTGTGAGTTCTTTTTCGTTAGCAATTCACAATACCTTTGGTGGCGACAACCTGGGAGGCATACCAGACATCTCCCTTCGACTTGAGCCTCGGGCGGCGGTCTCTTGCTGGCCTGCCTTGGTTGTTTCGGATCCGGAAGACATGACGGGGATCAGAGGAGTCAACAGAGTTTGAGACCGGGAAAGAGAAAATGTTCCTTTGATGAGAATGTGGACGACGCTTAATACCCAGAAGAATGAATGGTGCTGTACCACACAACATTTGCTGCCTTGAGGCGACAAGAAGGCTGTGTGTCTGTTGCTGCACAGTGGCGGCCAATCATCGATGAGCTCTGTCTCTGTCTGACTCTGCGGGGTGTTAGTGCGGAGAATAGCTTACGTAATGTAAGGTAACATTACTACGGAGACGTGGGAGCTAGATTACTGAAGAATACCATCATTGGTAACCACATAGCTCTTTGCTGCCAATAGGGCTACACTTGCGTACCGACAAGGGCTATTAGCCAATAGAAACATCGCTATTTGAGGTACTTCTAGCCTATACTAATTCATGTTATAATATAAGTACTAGTTAACATCTAAGTTATAAAGAGCTATATTGCATGTCCTATGATAATTAAGTGCATCGCGGGTCACCCCCTTTTGCCACCCAGAAAGAGTGGGTCGGTACGCAAGTGTAGCCTTATGGGCACCAAAGAGATCAATATGGTACCTTTCAGGGGGCCAAGGCGCAGACCGGGCAAATCCCGAAGGATGGCTTTCCTTTTGAGACGGTGTGGAAAGTGATGATGATGAATTCAGCTATCTAAGCTATCCACATACGTGGCACAACGAGGCTATTCACGAGGGAAAAAGAGGGTCTTTGCCCTAAGTGCCGAGGTCTCGCAATAAATCCTCGAAGAGAGAAGACATCGCGATACTGATGCCTAAGATGTGAGGCTGCTGTATCTAACATTCCTCATTGACGATCAACGCAGGATGCGCTGTGAAAGTGAATCACCCTTGTGGATAGGCGAGTGATGCCGGCATCTGCCAATCTGGGGTTGACTCAGTCAGCGTTGCGCAAGAAGTTTCTCAGAACGGCTGATCCAACCTCGGATTTAACTAGTGAGTGCTCTATGAAGGTAAGATGCTAAGGTCAGCTAATAACTAGCACATGGAGTTTGAACTAAAACGCTTCCCTAATGGCCCGACGCAGTACCGCCCGATTATACTTGCTTATAATCTCACTTGCATTAGGCTATATCTGCGTTGAACCCAGCTGTGCCGCCAAGGTTCACATGTCAATGTCGCTTCCCAAGAGAACATATACACAATCGTGGACAAGGTGTGAGACAGTGTGGAAAGATAATGATGATACATTCAGCAATCTAGGTTATCCACACATGGCGAAAAGGAGGCTATATACAAGGGTAAAAAGGGTGTCTGCGCTAAGTGCCAAGGTCTCGCAGTTAGCCACTACAGAGGGAAGTTCTCGCGAGGGAAGTGATGCTTTAGATGTGGCTTTAGATGTGAGGCTGTATTATCCAACATTTTTTGTCTGACCTACCAAGATGACATGGTGGGTTGTATGCAAACCGCCCGCTGCAGTATCGTCAGCACAGATTGGAACCTTACCGAGTATAGTCATAGGTTCCAAGTGTTGCAACTCTTGTTCTTCCAATTGAAAGCTGAGAAGGTCCTGTAGTCGGCTCAATTGTGTCCTGCATGTAAGACGAGGCTGATGCGTGCATTTCATCGGCGATTGCTTCTTTCTTATCAATGCATTTTATCAGCCCATGGATTGATACTGCAGTCTCTCTGCATAATCACAAGTGACCACGAAGAAGTGGCTATTAATACGTGTTATGCCACCTCAATTTGCCAGTTTCATCACCAACAGCAACAACATCATTATCACTAGCAATAGCAACAGCAAACGCTTTATTCACAACTTTAAAGAACCACCTCTTATATACCAGCAAAATGAAGTTCTTCGCCGCTGTCCTGCTCTTTACTTCCGCTCTTGCCCTTGCCGCGCCGGCTGAAGACGTTGACTCTGGTGTCGAAGATGTCGATACCTCTGCGGCTGATTTCGCCGATGGTGACTTTTCCATCAACGAAATAGCTAGAGGAGTAAGTCTCTCACATCTCTATTGTACTTCTTCGCGCTGAAAGAAACAGACCTGCAACCCTCGAGGCTATTGCCAAGGCCGTTTCGCCAACGGTAAGCCTTTCAACCTTCGCTGCACTGTCGGCTCTTGCCGCGGCAGCAACGGAAAACGTTGCAGTAAGTATAAGTGTCTGAAAATGCAGTCATCGATATATTCTAACAATGTTATAGATGTCAGCACTAATGTTCGGTGCGTCTAATATTCGATATCGGTGTATGCTATTTCAATTACTAACCCTGAGATAGTCCCAACCTCGTCGTGTGCCCCCGTCCTCGCTAAATAGTGTTACGAACAAAGCGTGCACTAGATAATAGGCACGTTTATGGAAAGGAGAGAATTTCATGCCCGAAGAGGGTTTGTGGAGGCATGGAGAGGACAATATTCAGGGGTGTCGTTCGTTAGTTTTGTCTCTCTATCATGAATTTTCCTAACGCAAAATACAACCACGGTGGCCGCCATGACGCTCCTTCGTCTGTCTAATTCTTACTTTTTCGGTACAACATATTCTATGTATTGAGTTTGTCGAATCCTCTCTAAAAGAGCTATCACAGTGAATCATGATCCAGAATTGAAATCATTGTATGTCGTGGCGGACGATCTGAGTGCTCTCAGCCAGCCAAGTATGGAACAGGATATCTGCTAGCAGATCAATAGGATAGCATTGTAATACTCTCATTGAGGTGTGTGATGGCTGTAGATGCATCAAAAGCGAGGAGACGGAATCACGAAAGTGGCTATAAAAGAAATCGGGATTCAAGAGAGTCCTTCATATGATTAGGGGCGATGGAGACACAACATATGCGGTTGGTCCAGCTCTCGACTGAAGCCTCTACACCGGGTGAAATGATCACACATGGGCGTACATCATGACGCCACGTGACAGAAACACCCCTAACAAGGCCCTCTCATAGCAATATCCGGACTAAACAGACCTCTGTGAGTTATAACTTACATTCTGCCAAGATACAATCTACGGCAACAGGCTACTTTAACTCGCTCCCAGCAGAGTGTCTAGTTCCCCGCTAATGATACTCATGAAGAAGACGGCCATTGGTGCGAAAAGGACCGCATGCAGAAGTGAGTTAATGGCGACTAGGATGGCGCAGTATTCATCGTCGCCGCCGGCGAGGCCTTCCAGATGAATAGTGTTAGTGTTTATACTTGAAGAAGACTTTTTCATTTTTTAATTCCTTGTCAATCTTTATAGTGAACATGGGGAGCAATGCATCTCCCCGCAGTCCGACGAGAATAAGGCCAATACGGAGCTCGCTTTTATCAGGGTGGAATGCCCAAGCAAAGGCAAGCTAGTTTGTTTAACAGATGTCAGCCGATAGTGTTTAGTGGTTCAAGGGCCAACCTTGACTTGAACAATTGGTGGAGATACTAACCACGAGAAAAGGTGCGAGTATCCAGTTGACGAATAAACTAAAGGAGATTTGCTTCCACATTGATTTGTGCAAAACTTACGCGGTATGCGTACGGATCCGTATTTAGTGACCTATTGTTAGATATAGCAGCCTCATATCTTAGTAATCACCTTCATCGCGATGCCTTCCCTCTTCGCGGCTAACTGCGAGACCTTGGCACTTAGGGCAGAGACCCTCTTTTCTCCTCGTATATAGCCTCGTTATGCCACGGGTGGATAGCTTAGATAGCTGAGTTCATTATTATAACGGTCTCACACCTATAGGTCTGTGAAGTGAAATGCAGTTACACACCCTATGCAGTAAAGCGATTCTTGACAGATAGGTCTAATACTCTGTGACAAGAGTTCAGTCATGCTTTTCTTTCTCGTATATTCAAGAATCAATATGAAGCTAAGCGCTTATTTTTTTATTCTACAGCTAGCTAGTGGAAGTGCTAGCTTGGCTTTTCCCAATGGCGTTTTATCAGGCGTGACGCTTGATAGACAGGTTGCTACCAAACTGCAGCCGCGAGAGCACTTCACAAAAACATGTTCTCACAGTCTGCAGGGACCTTTCCGAGAAATTATCGACGTTTCCTGTCGGCAAACAAATGACACGGTAAATAACGGATGGAGATCTTCAGGCATAGACCTTAATCGCTGCCTTGTAAATATAGGTGGCGTGTTAAAAGGTAGACCAGAGTAAGTACTCTTAACAGATTTGTATTTACTTTGCATTTCTACTAATTATCTTCCAAGTGGTAACTTTGGTCGATCTTGTGACTTTCGTTCGTGCTACCTTACTAGCTCAGAGTCTTCGACTAGCGCAGTGTATAATTGCAATTGCGAAGATTGGGAGCGTGAGTTGAGGAAAACATCCATAGATCTTGGTTAGTCTCTTATTTACAGAGAATCAAGTACTTTTTAGGCTAATCTAGAAGACAGACGATATTCTCACAAATGAGAACGGCGTCCTTACATGCTATGGTATCCACGGCTGGTAGATAGTGTTTGGCTGAAATCTCTCTACCTCGCATAACGCGTCGCATCGCGCTAAGACCTATCGTGGCAAGGGATGTTTACATTAATAAAGGGGTCACTTCTTGCTTTGCTCTTAGGATTATTAGCATGACGATGCTAGTCCAGATACCTAATCTAATTGAACTTACATGCCCTTACCAAATAATATTAAGTGTGACGTTGTATTAGCGTTAACCACCCCTATCTCTGATGATTTAGTTAACACGTGACCGTTCTAACCGTCGAATTCGTTAATCTTTGACTAGGGTGCTTTCAAATTTGCTTATATCTGGGTCTATCACGACGCTGGGATGTCTCCGCGCACCCAAAGGGCCACAGAAATGGCTACGTCTAGTGGACAGTTTGGATTTTCACACATGAAACTCTGTTGTCCTTCTTTACTAGTATCGTAGCAACACTTCCATATTGAGGCGGTCCGTCCATGTTCTCGTTAAAAGAACTTATTTCTACTTCTAGAAATCTAGCAAGCAAGGATTGCAACGAAACCCGCTGGTTAACAGTTACTTTAAGAGCTGCATAGTTCGATTGTAGGAGAACTAGCATCACTTACGTACCTCTATCGGTTGCTTTGAAAGCACCGCGCCGTCATCGTCACGAATCTGTAGCAAATGCTTACCCGAGGAAACGAGAAACGTGCCATCTTTATCTAGGAGCCGGGTTTCGTATGTCGAATTGATGCGATCAATAGGCACAATTGGATGTGTCACATCAGCTTGAACTGAGAGGCTCTTTAGCACATTTGTGATAACGAGAGTTATTGCGACTGTCAGAGCCCGTCTCTGGAACCCAGATGAGATTTTCATGATGAAGGAAGTTTCTAGAGCCCCAAAATCGTTGTACTGAGAACGGCAGGAAAATTGGGTGAGCTTGCCGGAGCGAAAGGTATTGTTTCTTGCAGCCAACGACGAATAAAAATGCAATGTACTTGTGGCAGACTCGAATGGCAATGGCGGGTTATTTTGATGATAACTGGTGCATCACGAACTCCATTGAAATGTTGACAAATAAAGTACATGTACCTCAAATGACTACGTAAGTCTGTGGTTCCCGCATAGCTCCTACATTATAACTCCCACGATATTGATTCCACCGATCGGATGAAAAGGCAACATAAAAAACGGCCATCATTTCTCTCCCTTGTGAAGGATTAGAACGGGGGCTGATGCCACGCAGCACGTTGATCCGCTTCAAGCTGTTCAAGCTGCTCAGGCGTCAGCACACTCTTCCATGCATACATGTCCCCATACCGGACAAGGCGATGGCCCACAGCATTAATAAGATGATTGCTACCAAGCAGACCCATAGCAACTAGGCGAGGTTCCTCCCAGATAGTAAAGCCCAAGGCCCTATAGGGCGCAAACCGGACATATCTTATAGGTGAATAATAGACTGTCCTAGCGCTGGCAAAAGCGGTCGTTGGCCAATGACTGCGACCAAGGCCGCCTGGGCCAGGTTCCCATGCGGAGTCTGCAGGGCGAGCATTTACCGAGCACCCTGCCTCATGACACGACGGAGCAGATGAAAAGAGATCAGTCAATCGCAGATGGCTCTGATCTTCATCGTTGATGAAGCAGTCTAGGACTGTCCTCGCGTTTTCATGGTCCCACAAAATGCCAACTTGGCGCATGTGGAGGCGTTGAGCTTCGCTGGGTTAATTGCCCGTGTTAGAGGTGGCTGGATCAATGTCTCGAAGAAGGGCAAAAAGAGCGAGCAACCAGGCACCATTCAAGGCACGTTCTGCCTCAACCCACTCGAATGGGGCGCCTGCCGCTGCGCGGTCAATGTTGAATGCTTCACTCGGTGGCTGGGGCGGTGGTATGAAGTCAGGGTTGCTTGGCTTCCAGAAGCGTTGCCTACGGAGGTCAAAGGTGATGTCTATTAGACGCCGCGGTTGTAGCGCGACTAATCTTCGCAACAGCGTGTGGAGGCAGCGGTGCGCCGTGTCATGAACAACCCTAGCAAGCGCCAGTAGTTGGAGCGTGGACTCGGCCGTGGGATGTGGTGTCGGTATTTTGATAGCCCCGATAGGTTCCGTCTGAGTTGATTCGGCCTCTTGGAGTAATTGCCAAACGTAACCAAAGATGTCCCAATTATATTTGGCCATGCTCAATGACGCCACCTCATCGACTATTTCGGCCCCGATAGGCACATCGCTTAGGAGTGCGGCACAGACTGGTGACGCCAGACGCAGGCTGTGGAGGGAAACCAGGTCAGGCACACTCTTTGCAATTAAGATGAGAACCGGGGACGGAACCTCTTCGAGGGGAGGCATGCCTAGAGTGCCAGGTGCGAGGCCAGGGGGAAGAGATTGTATTTTTGAGTCGGTGGGACGAGTTTATCCCGCAGAAAAAGTGTTTTATTGTTTTATACTCCGTAGGCATCCCCAAGATCCAAAAATGGAAGGCGGGCCCGAGACTGATAAACGACCCATCAGACTCATATTAATAACCGAAAACATCATTGGGTGGAATAATATAGAACCGCAGGTATGGCTTCGCGACTAATGATAACACGCTACGTACATTAAACCAACAAACAACCTCACTAAAGAAGACAAATTATTATAATAACCATGACTTGCTAAATTTACTGTAAAAGTAGAGAGAGGGGGGGGGGGCAGGTGTTAGTAATTTACACATCCCAGTGTCGAATCATTTGACTTGGGAGACGGCGGACAACAATGGACTGGATGACTTTTGATAAAAACCAACAACGTTTTATTCCTCAAACTAATCCTCTATTTCAGCCACCTCAACGACCACTACTTGGCCAACTTGGCCAAGCCATGGCGTCTGGGATGGAAAAATCCGAGACTCCCTTCCAGTTGGACGGCACCAAAAAGCACCACACACACACACACCAAGCCCACAGAGGTTCCAGGAGCTAGTCTAGTTGCTGAGAACCCTTTTCCAGATCCCATAGGCCAAGAATCTTTTTATAGATCCTAGGAGCGGCCATGAGTCAGAATCTGTTCAAAGATCCTACGCCAGCTAGGTCTTCTTTACTAATACTTCCTTCAATTTTCGCCACATCTCTCGATAGTAATCACTGGCCACGTTTTCAAAGGTGGGATCTGTCTCATTCGTCTCCTGAAGGACCCCGGCAGGATCGTCTTCCCGACTAGTATGTCCATGATAATTGTAGCAGTGCATCGTGCCGTTTCGATAGGTAATGATACCATCTGTTACCGGAGAGATTGGTCTTGCAGATTAGCCTAGAATTACTCAAAACTCCCAAAGAAAAAAACGTTTTCCACACGAGAAGAAGGAAAGACTGACCGAGATCTATGGCATTATCGACCCAATCGCCGTTGGCACTCTTGCACTTGCAATGGTACACTGACTCAATGAGGGAGGCCTTGTGCCATTCACAATCATACATAAATTTGTTCGCGAGCGCATTACTAAAAAATAGGAGTTAGTAAAAAAAAAAAAATCGCCTTCCTTAAGATGGATAGCAATCCATCTATTAGAGAAACTCACACATGTCCACCTCGTAACACGCCGTCTACGACGTGCAGGCACTGCCCCAGGCCTATGTGTCCCCTCAAAAACTTGCCATGTGGGCCTGGGCAACGCCCTTCAACGCTGTCCGACGGTGGCTCTACTTTCGGATTACAAACCATGAAACTATGATGCGTAGTTTGGTCGAAGCCTTTGGGCTGAGCCTCTGAGCCGATGCTCAGAAGGGCTAGTGGGAGGAAAAAGATACCGCTCGACTTCATGATTAATGGATTTTAAAGGATGATTCTGAAGAATGATTTTGAAGGATGATGGTGATGTGATGCCCCGTGCGACTGAAGCAGGGGATCATGGCACAGTTTATATAGATGTGATTCTTTTTTTTTTTTTTTTTCTCCTCATCTCACATTATTGTAAGCCAATTCCTTCCATTAATATTCACGCTCCTATTAATATCCAACTTCCTTGTACATATCTACCGTCTCGTCGGGGGCAAAGGCCGCAAAGGATCGGGCAGACCAAGGCGAGCTAACAGGGCCTAGCATGGATAGCTACCGAGACCATGCCCATCATGAGTCCGTCGTCATGCGCGTGACCGACAAAGACTCTGTGCAAACCTGATTCGTGTCAGTGCTGTTGCGTTGCACAACGATGCCAAGAGGCCTGCTGAACCGAGTCGCCCCATGCACAATGTTGCCGGCGTGATGCACCGCAGCGCAATGCGGCGCATGCCCCCACCAAGATCCGCAAACGTCCTCCGATGAGCTTATCATCGGATGAGCTGCATTGGCCCGAAACGCTTATTCACCTTCATACATATATCAGATGCCCACGTATTAGCTATAACGCATCCATCATCATGCTTTGAGGCGCGTCATCGCCGCAACGCCCACGTTATTGCTACAAGCCTCTTGGCATAGACATAGCCTCCTTACATATACCGCGAATGTACGGACTATATCATCTTGTCTGAAATAAACCTCTCCATGCCCTACAAGTATACATAGTAATGATAAGCTATTCCTGACTCAGCTTGGTCAGGGGGGAGATTTCAAAGCGCCACCGGCAAATTTATGCAGCCAATGTGCTGCCCGTCATGTCATGTTCAAGGATGAGCCGGCAAGCTGCACCGACTTTCTTGGGGGGGCAATCCTGGCACCCACGCGAGTCGGTTAAACTCTCATCCGGCTGAAGGCGGGGTGAGAGCAGGGCCTTTTCTTTGGGTGTCATCTGTCTTCCCTTCCTAGATGCATGGAAAATAATACATAAAACACGAACTAAAAAAATAAGCGAGGCGATATAATGATAAGCACGCCATATTCTTCTTCTTTGATCCCCAAACCCGCCCGCAAAACATGCAACACACAAAGTGCCACGTGGCCCTTATCAGGGAGATTGATGCATGTCTGCGGGGCTGCTTCAATCTTGTCATGCCCAGAGGCAGCTCACGACGTCTTTACTAAACACGGCGATTATCGACAATTTTCTTATACTATTTGGGTACCGTGGCATGGTAGCCCGAGCCGATGATCCACCAGGCTAGGGAAATACGTTCGCTCCGTGCTATAGAGTGTCACTGCCTTGCCACGTTGGATTCCAGTTCCACGTCGCTGAAAGGGAAGAAGAGAAGGGAAAAAAGGAAGAACCCCGAGTTTCATTCATGTGAACATGTCAACTGGTTGTCTGTTGTTGTGCAACTTTATACAATGCGCTCGGGGCTCTCTCCTTCAGCAACAACGGGAACACTCAGTCCTCGTTCTGGACTCTGGAGTACTAGTTGCTCGTGTCGTCGCGCTTTCAACAACTCGGCTATACTCTTGATCAGTATGAACCAACCAGCCACCATGAGAACATATGCCATCCACTCGCTCCCAGTAATCGTAGCAGGGCCGCCGTCGGTGACTTCGCCAGACGTGAATTCGTGCGAGTTTGGGTCCGGAGGATCCGCATATCCGTCTGGACCGCGCATGACGGGTGCGCCACCGCTTCCAGAATCCTTCATGTAGAACCCATATTGAATCAGCGTGATTCCCAAACCGGCGCGTGAGCCATTCTTGGCAGCGTGTGTCGAGTGTAACAAGTATGTGAGCAAGAAGCCAACCAGTTGAAACGATGTAGAAATCATGCCGTTCCAGATGAATGAGAACACGGAGCCGACTGGCATTCCATCGACGTACACCTCGTCCAGTCCGCCTATTCCTGGGGCGAGGATGGTGGTTTCCCAGTATGGTGGCGCTGCATCAGCTGCCGCTTGTTCGTAAGACTGCCCGTCATTAGCGCTCCTCTTCATCGGGCCCATCAACAGATTACGACATCTTACCGGAGGCATTTCGTCCTTTTCGGAGTCTGTTCGCTCGGGCTTCGCAGAAAGGTTTGCAAATACGCCGTCAGACCCGGCACCGCCTCCAACGACACGCGTTCGAGAGCCTGAAGATGCATTCTGTTGTTGTGCTGAGGGCGGCGGAAGATGCCTCGACCTATCATCAACGGCTGGAAGATCTGGCGAGCAAGATGTTGTTGTTGTTGTTGTTGTGTTAGTTTGCCTCACCAGGCGTTGTCGGTCATCAGCGTCGTCATCGCTTCCATCACCCTCGTCATCGAAGGCATCAGCTAGATCAGGGTCGACATGATTTCGTCTGGTGAGCGATGAGGCCCGCGAATGAAACGAGGGAGGCGGAGAAGGAGGAGTCGGGTGCATCGGTTGGGGATCGAGGGACGTGTGAACGTCATCGTCTTGGTCGTTGACCTAGTCATGTGTTAGAACAGCACCTCGCCACTCCCCAGCAAACTCGTGAAAATAAATTCGGATGCATACCCTTTCGTATCGTCCGGGCCCAGGCATCATGAAATGTGATGGAGTTTGGTCCGGTAGAGTCTGGTCCTCGATGTAGAATGCTGGCACAACGGATAGACCCAATCGACCAGGGAGGCTCAGCGACGACAGAAGAAGGGCGAGGCGAAGGACAGAGGAAACAAGAGTGCGAGCATAAGATCAGGACAAGGTACAAGTACAAAGGCAGACTCGAATGAAAGGGAGGATCCGAGCAGACGTCGACTTGGTCGCAAGGGTAGTTTGGATAGACGAGGGTCGAGAGAGAGAGTCTGGGGGAGGCCAACTCGAGCGATGGGCAACCCCAACCCCATCAAACGGTTGACTAATTAGCGGACCAGTTGACCCGGGTGGTTTGCACGCTACGGGCACTGTGCCAGGGTGGATTGGAGGCCCCTGGAACATCTAATGTTCCCAATCCGGTCGTACGTGCAAGAGGAAGAAACAACCAATCAGCAGACAAGCCCGAGAAGAAAGACGTAGCACATTATTGTATGGACTACGGAGTACTCCGTATGCATGTAATATATTTACACAGTACGACGCATTGAGACCCCGCATGGCATCCCTCGACTGATCATACGATTTATCTCTGACAATAATACACGCATCTCGAGCGCACCTGGTGCCATCAGCGTCGGCCACAATGTCTCGCTCTATAGCGGTAAGTTCTTTCCAAACGATCCAAACTCCGCCTCGCCAGCATTATGGTCCAGCAACTCAGCAGCTGATGAGGAGACCCAGCGCCGTATATATGCCGATGCCTTTGCCAAATGGCCCAAGCAAGATTTACGACCAGATTACCAACTCCAGGATGTCCTTCGCACAGCGGTAGAAGAGCGCTACAAAAGTTTCAAGCCTGAGATGGAGGCCGAGGAAACTCTGAAAGCAAGGGCGTTGCAGTTTCTCGTGCAAAACAAGTACAACGACAGGGTACGAGCTGCTAGTCACTTGCCCAGGGACAGCGCATAGCCGGCAGATGTTGAGGGCTAACGTTGTGCGCAGTTCAAGCTTCGAGGGCCAATGTTGGAGCCTAAAAGCCAACCGACTTACTTCCATGACTTGGTAAGAGAGATCGAAGAGGCCCCAAGAAGGACATGGCTTGAGCGGCTGGGCAAACGGCTGTCCGGCATGATTCGGTTGCAATGATCACCCCGTGCGTGTGCGTGTGCGTGTGCGTGTGCGTGTGCGTGATTCGATTTTCGGCGGCGAGACGGTACGGAAACAGGTCGATGAGCGAACCCTTTCGACCAATACATGAAATGAAGTAGCCTCCCAAACCTGGGAAACACGCGAGGTTTTTCTCGATTCCGCATGATGTAAAATGTACGATATACGTGGATATAGCGAGAAGGGTATTGAACCTGCTTGATGTTGCATTAGTCTATAGATGGATGCATCAACAATGAGTAATTCATGGAAAGCGTCTTCTGGTGTGACAAATCGTTCAGGCCATGGCACTGCGACATGGTAGGTATATAGAAAAAGCTACAACGCCGAGACCCTAGAGCGAGGACCAAACGAACACAAGACACAGCGACGCAGCCCGCCGTCTCTATCTATTCGACTAAATGTATTTCATCTCCGGATCCAACTTGTCAAATAGATCCATGCTCTTCTCATACATGGTGAACACAATTCCACCGCTTAGGACCAATCTGACCAATCTGGGCAATGCGCCGCTCCAGAACGTCAACACACCTTCCTGCTTAAAAATCATGCCGGCACACCTGAATGTGTTGCCGTACTGCTGTCGCGCCTCGATACTTTGCATACGCGTCTTGACCGTGTCCAAGGGTTGCGTCACAAAGACAGTGATGAGGCCGGCGACACCACCGATGCCAAACGTGCCGACAGCACCCAGCTTTTCCCCCGGCGCCGTGTAGGACTCGGCCATTTGCTTGAGGAAGGTGTATGATCCGAAGCGAGTGGCACTGTTGGCCGCCTGGCGGGCAGTGGTGGGAACGAAGCCTTGAAAGAAGCCTCGAATGCCACGCTCGCGAGCGATGATGGGCACGGCGTGGAGGAAACCGCGCAGTCGTGGCTTTGCAGACTTCCTGTCATCTATGCTGATCAGTTATTAGTAGTCGCTCCTAGCTCCGCCGAATTTTCAAACATGGCATACAGCGTCGTCTTGATGCTCTCTGTCGGCGTTACGGCCAATAACGACTCCGTCACACCAGCGCCAAACCCAGCGAGCACCGTTCGGGGACCGGACAGCTTGCCGTTCTCATCAGCCAACAGCTTCTTGTACTGGTCGAAAGCGACGAATCCTGGTCACACATTAGCTTTCGGCAGCAGGTGCACAGCGCGCGTCACGCGCCGAAAACGTCCAACGTACGAATGCCTGCTTTGGCGGAGTTTCCGATGATCAGAGTCGTGCACCCAGCGTACCATTGCTTCCCGAATGGCGGCCATGGAAGTTTCTGGCCTTCCGCCAGTCGCCGGTTGAGCTGGGATCGTGTCTTGGCAACTATTTTACACGGAATCAATGCTTGCGCGGTCCAGGCGATGCGCTTCTAGTCTTGGTCTTGAATGCGTCGCCAGAAGGGCGATACATACACTCGGCAGGATAGGTGATTGCTTGAAGACAAGGCTCGTCAGCATATTCAATGTCAAAAGCCCTCGAGCAGCTTTGGGGGGGGGGACAGACGAGACGTACCGATTTCGATGGCTCCGGCCGTCGCGCCAGCCAGCACAGATCGTGTAGCACTGGGGCTCTTCTTCTTCCCCGGGTTGGCAGGATCCTGCGGTAAAGAGGCCATGGCTGCGAGGAGGTCTTATCGAAAACACGGCGCCGCGGTCGCGGGGGATGTGGGCGAAACTGGGAACGAGGGCTCTCAAATTCCAATGGCTTATTTATTTCCGGGATGATGATGTGCTTGCTGACGACCGTAGGTGGCCGAGCACGCACCGCTCGGCAGAAAACTGACCCGTGCCGCCCGCTTCCAGCGCACACTGTATTGGGTCGGCGTTTGTATTCCGAATATACGCAGACCTTCTTCTCACAACGTTGCCCGCCACGTCTGACCCATACAGTCCTGCATACTTCATATGAAGAATGCCCGTAGAGATGCCAGACTTTGTCAAAATATTTTCATCGGTGACACATCTTGCCCCGGGCACCCACTCCACGTTCCCCGTCCCACCCGCTTCAAGTTAGAGATTCGAGCAAACACGTTCCTAACCTGAGCTGTAGTTGAAAGTCGAAATCCCAGAACTCAAGATATTCAAGAACCATGATTAGCGCCCCTCGTGCGCGCGAGTTCTTAATAACACAGTCTGCAACCCATTCTCAGTCCTTGAATGGATGTTGAAGATTATGCAACAGTCTCAATGCGTATTAGCGGGCAACCCAATTAATCCAGCGGCCATGGTGTAACGGTTAGCATGGCTGATTTCCATTCAGCCGACTCGGGTTCGACTCCCGATGGCCGCAGTATCACAGAGTTATAGATCTCAGCTAATTTTTTTATTATCTTGGAATCACTACGCTAAAAGTACTTTTGTACATACTGCAGCGAGAAAGAGTTTGAAGTCCTTGGAACAAACGAATGATTAGGGCAAGCAGAGCGGAAGGGAGCTATGCGTAGCAGCTTCCCGTTTCCCTATTATTAAAATAACGTTATCCTAAAGATATCTCTCTTCTTACTAGTGAGACGCGGAATACTCATTAGCTATTACTTAACCGCCTATGTAACTGCCTTTAGGGGGGTTAGTTAGGGGCAGCGAGGAAGAGGCCGGCCCCTAGCAGGGGAAGGCCCCCGGATGAAATAGAAAAGCCTAAATATCTAAAGTAATTAGTCAAATTGTCAGTCAGTCAATCAGTCAAATCGTCGGTCAATAAAAAAAAACGGAAGTGGATAATAGTTACCCTAGACAGATGCAAAAGCTTTTTCCCCTGCGCCTATGAAGCTAATAAATTCGAGCAGCCAAAAGGTTCTAGTCATGAATTCATTGTGATACTTTGAGTAATACATAATTAATAGAAACTTCTAGCATTGTTGTCTGGCGACTATTAATAGCGTTACAACAGCCCATGCCACCTCAAATGATTTTGGTATCACACATTAGGGCAAGGTCCACCCTCATTACCAACACCGCGCCTTCCCAAGGTCCCTGTCCTGCTACAAATTATCCTCACATCCTCCCAGTTTTTTTTTTCTTCAAAATGAAATCCACTATATTCTTTTTATTGGGGCTCACTTACACATGTCTAGCAAGCCCATTAGCAGCTAAACGTGAGATGACAGATGTCGAGGTGGACAAACTTGTACAAGAGGTTTCACACCAAGCGCAAGCACTTTTCAAGTTTGAGAAACGTTGCGTAAGTAGCTTTCTACCCATGAAACAATTGAGACATGGAATGAAACTTGACGTGCGAGTAATGTAGGCAAGAAGTTGTCTTAATAGCAAACCTATTTACTTTTGTACAGTAGCAGCAGGGGCTGGGGCTGGGCTAGTTGGTTGCCCAATGGGTGCATTAGTACGACATTGTATAAGAGAGTGTGTGAGTCATAACGGGACATAAAGGGAATGGGCCTGCGGCGCTGCCACATACTCGGACCGAAAATACACCAAGTGCCCTTATATGTTCTGCGGGATCAATTGTCAGAGGGCATAATCAGAGATGTCATGATTAATAGAGATCAATGTCAGAAGAGATCGATTAATGTATCATTTCAATAGTGACGGAAGCCACGACTAACTAAAGGACTGAAGACCTGTCTGACGATCAAAGGTCTTGACGATCCAATTGATCAATGACCAGAGCTCGCCCCTAACGATATTATTGACGGAATAATCAAAGGAGACACTTCGAACAATATTGATGAACGGGATAGTTTCTAGCAATCAACTTGGCTTGGTTTAAAGTCGATCATGCTAGGTCCTGCTCGCCGCTACATTCAAGCGCCCCTGCAGAGAGCAGAAGGTATTGGACGCTGAAGCCATCTCGCGGGAGACCGTCGGCTATTATAGCTGCTTGCGCTTCCGCTCTTTAAGAAACCAGGAAGTTGATGCATTCTGCACGTTCATCGGGTTCCGTGTGAACCGGGCATATTCTCGAATGGTCTTTGAGCGCCCCGAGGCTTGGCGGGAGGACTGGCCGTATCTGTCTCACATAAAGAATTGGACTGTCTGGCCCGAGAGGCCTGGCTGACGCTTGTCTTTGGGTTAGACTGCTCCGAGTATTTGTGTCAATTGACGGCATGTGTGACCGTGGTATCGTATGTTTTCCGTACTTCACATGGTGCTGCTAACTTGCCTGGCGACATGATCACTTTTTTTTCGGGTCACCAAATGCGGTCTTGCTGATTCCAAATTGACGAGTAGGATTTAGTGTCAAATGGGCCAAGCCCCAACACCACCAGACACTACGACGGTTAAAAGCCGCTCATCTTCCGTAGTATAGTGGTCAGTATGCAAGCTTGTCACGCTTGAGACCTGGGTTCAATTCCCGGCGGGAGAGGTTGCTTTTTGTCCTGACCCTTCCTTGCCCACTCTTTTTTCGCCCTTTTAGTTTTCCCGTAGCAGGACTCGGCACGTGACTCTCTCAGCACGCGCTACACTTTTTACCTTTTTACTGTACTGATGGGTTCTGTGCTTTTCCGTCCAGGCGCGATTGGAATTGGCTCAGGCGCAGCACGTTTGTTTGCTGTCCCTTCGACAGTCGCCCTCGTGCGTTGTCCTGGAAAAGCTCGGTATCACAGCTGACCAAATTGGCGCTTGTGTCTCTCTCTGCGTATGTGTTTATCCAATCATTTTTCTCCACCAGATTCTGCAAAAAATCCGACGTGTCCCCACCACCGGATCGCGGTCATCATGGATGTCACGCCACTTGGAACTTGGAAATCTTATGGGTTAGGGTTAGAATCGGCAAGACCAGAATTGACAGGTGGGGCCACTGAAAAGCCAAATCAATGGGTCGGGCTTTGTGCGCGAAATATGTAGATCTGTTGACTTGCCCCTGGAAGGGACAATATCAGCTGGCAAGCAGGGAGGCGGTCACTTGAAGTGCCAATATTTCAACGCAGTGGTGAAGATGGAGATGGAAAAGAACGACGGGGGAAAAGCATAGTGTATGTAGCCATTGAATTTTTAACTCTGAAGGGGGGGAAGGGAAGGTGCGAGGCACCTGCCCCACCCAACACAAAACCCCGCTCGATGAGAATTTTTGCTGGGGGGAGTGAGAGAAGGATCATCATTTTGAGGAGGTTCTGAATTTAATTCTTTTGCCTGAAAGGTTTCATTCTATACATCGTGTTCTTTTTTAACTCGACTTTCCATCGAATCGCTGGCTCGGGGGAGTGCACGAATTTGTTATTGATGGCGCATGGCGAAACAGCCAGTGGCGGCAATGAAAGGACCGAACTGTGCCCGGTTCCATATTTCCATGGTTTCTGTCAAATCTTCGAATACGTGTCGATCTGTGGTGTTTTCACGTGAGGACCAGGCAATCTGACTAGTCGGTCGGTCGGCGCATTGCGTGCTGTCATGGTAATATTATCCGCCTCGTGACATTTGGTTCACGGCCACAACAAAGGCTTTGCCATGTTTGTGGCGGCCATTTGCACTACTGCACCTCGGCACACTGCCGCCACCAAGTTGGAAGAAACTCGGGAGTGGGTAATAAGGTGACTTGTCAAAGTTTTCCTTGTTGACTCATCTGCCTCTCCACGAACAGATTGTTCCGCTGGCGTCCCGAGAAGTCGAACCCGGCCAGCCAATCCAATCCAAGCGCAGACATGGCTCCCCCTTTTGGTCCATGTCTATCTAACTTGATCACAGACATCGAGATGCCGAGTGGCGGAGTGAAAGTGGCCCCCTTCAAGTTGGGCGGGCCATCGTCACCTTCTGGTGATCGCATGTTCTTCATGCTGCATGCTGAATCAGCATAAACTTTACGCCCAACCCGCCTTGGTTCGCACTAGCAGCTCCTGGCTTTGGGCTGTAAAGGAGGCCGTCGTTAATTCTGCCGCGATGGCTTCGTTGCCGCGCCATTGCGCCGTACTAACCCGACCACGGCGAACGTGATAGTTGAGGAAAACCTCGATGAGTTGCCACAAATTGGTCCAGAATGTAGGTAGAAACAAAGGAACTTTGTGAAGTGGAACTTGAAAGACAAGGTTGTAAATAACCTAAATCGCAGCCGCAAAGGTTTTGTCCGAGCTAATAGCCCGTGAAGTAGACTTTTTTCCCCATTTTTTTGCCTTTTCCCAGGCACAATGCTCACCTGGAATTGTTGTGGTGGCTGATGGCGAGGAACGAAGTCGACGCCTTTCCAAGTTGTCGCCATCCAAGGGGCGCCTCTTTTAATATTGCGTTTGCGGCTTGGTGGAATAGATGGATACATGACAACAATTCGCAAGCCTTCTTTCAAGTATATAAAGCGTCACTTTTCCCATGGAAAAGACAATCAAGGCTTTCATTTATTCATTTATTCAGTTCTACTCCCCCTCCCCCCTTTTCAACAAGCCGGCCGTTTCTCGCCGCCCGGTGACCACATACCATGGCTTTGGTTACCGCGCTCATCGGATTCGGTTCCATCGTCGGCACAGCCTCTACCCTTTCGTTCTTCTCTGGGACCAGCTTGGGCTTCATCTCATTCGCCATTGACAAGCTTGTGATTCCTGAAAAACATGTGATACACTACAATTTCAAGATTGGCCTTGACGGCGCAGGCACTCACGAAGGCTTCGGACCCCTCGAGGGCGCCGGCGGCACGGTGCCGCACATAAGAGTCTTCGACAATCACGGGAAGTTCCTTGGAAGGTCAATGGACCGCGTCCTGTGTGACGACGGAGAAGACAACTGCGTTCACAAAGTCCACCCCATCAAGCAGCAGCCTGCGTATGCTCTGCTCTCGGGACGAACAAACTCAATATGCCTGGCTGCAGTCGCCGTGACATACCCTGGTGGTGATCAGTATGGCTGGGTCGGAAATTGGGCACATAGCTGCTGTCAACCATGGTGAGCCGGCCGCCGTGTTTTGTTTACCTACAATTGTCCAATGTGGCGATCATCATGTCGTGACTGATTCTGACTCCGCGATGATGACTTACTAGGTACTACTCGGACATTGACGCCCAGACTGAAAATGGTACGGTGAAGCTTGATTGCGTCTGGCTGGGTGCCCAGGGCTACGAGCAAGGATACTCCACGGGCATTCGAATCCACTTTCCCGAGTTCAAGAAGGGCTTCTCTGGCAACGGAAACGATGAGCAATAGTATGTGTCTTGTCTTGTGTACTTCTTTTACGCACACCCCCTTCCCCCTCTCAAGAATCATCCATGATCTGGTCATGTCTAACAACAAACCACCTTTAAGCTACTGCAAGGAGAATAACACGGCCCTCGCCTTTTTCAACAACAAGGATCCCAAGTACTTTGATGGCTCCAACCAGGAAGACAGAGACGTGGCGAAGAAGGCCGCGAAGGTGGCCAAGAAGGCCGACAACAAGGCCAAGAAGGCCGAGCAGAAGGCCAAAAAGGCCGAGAATAAGGTCAAGACGGCTGAGGATAAGGCCAAGATGGCTGAGGAGCAGGCTAAGAAGGCTGGGGAGGCGGCCAAGAAGGCTGAGGAGGAGGCCAAGAAGCCCAAGGCTGTTCCGCCACCACACAAAAGATCAATGGACATGGAGAAGCGCTCCATCCAGTCCCACCACCATGGTCATTCCGCCACCTTCCTGTGCAAAAGCGAGACTTCTGTGGGACCCAGCTTGGTTTCGTTCCCGGAGAGGACCTTCTGCCACATGCCTGACAAGAAGCTTTACAGGTTCTGTGAGGATGTTAAGTCTGGCGCATGCTGGGACCACGAAGGTCACAAATTTGAGGCCAAGGGCCCTGGAGCAATTCATGCTCGGGCAGCCCTTCCAGCCATCGATTTTGACGCACCACTTGTTTGGGGCAAAAAGTAAAGTCTTTTTTTTTTTTTTGGTGTTTGGAAATGCCTCATTTCGAAGGGTTTTTTTTTTTTTTTTTGCTCTGCACATAAAACCTTTCGGGCTGTTGGTGTTGGTCCTGAAGATTCTCTCGTTCCTTCGGACACGAACATGTGTGTCCATCATATTTTGGGGCTTGTGCTTGCCAGGCATTGTTAGATTTTTAAAACTCTAAGGAAGCAAATAGTATAGCTATAGATTAGAGTCGCTGATAATCAACCTTGTAGTCCTTACCTTAATAATTAACCTTTTACACTTTGCCTCAGCCTCAGCCTTGTACCATGTAGACAAAGTCTAGTGTGACGTGATATCAGCAGTAGTGACTGGAAGTTTTGTTCCACAAATGCGTCAATCGATTCGTAAATTACTCAAGCAGGGATGAATCATGTACAACAGTACAGCGTCCGACGCATCTTCCCCCTCATGTTGTGTGCTCATCAGATATCCGCCAATCTCTCATGAGACTTGGGGCGTACATTTATGCCGCCGCCCGTGCTTCCGAAAAAACCCCATTTCCACCAAAACCATCCCGGGCACCACCAAGCCCTTCTCTCTCCCATCATTGTTGCTGCTGCTGCACCGGTCTAGCACGGCTCGAGGGCTCAGCAGGCCAGCGTTTTCTCCAATCAGCTCCCCAAAGATAGATGATGGGGATGAACAAGACAAAGGCCGCGAGGACGCCCGCGTATATACTAAACGTCTTCAAATAGCCCAGATCGGCGACCCATTCGGAGACTCGGAAGGAAAGCACAAACGCAATGAGGCAGCGGAAAGACGCAATGTTCACGAGCGCAGGGCCGGCCATCTGGGGATGGGACTCCAAGACGTACACGATGCCAATGGTGTTTGTGGCGAGAAAGGAGAAGGCAATCAGGCCGATACCGAAAAGGAACATCAGCTAGTGGAACCTCTCGGGATTGTCGCCGGCAAAGCCAAAGAGAAGACAGCCAACCACACCCATGACACATGGGAAAAGGAGATTGAGAGCCTGGATCTCGGGTTCGCGGTTGCCCCGTTTCTTGGCGAGCCAGTTGGCGAAGCGGTCGGCTCCCCACCCGGACACGACGAAGGAGGCGGCGGCGGCGACGATGACGGGGAACAAGCAGAACCCCAGGTGATAGAACGGCCAGCTCCACGGCGCAGTCAGCAGCTGGGGGGCGATGGTATAGCCGGCCGCGAGCGTGGCGGCAATGACGGCAGAGTTGAGCATGGTGATGAAGAACAGGTGAGGATAGAAGAAGGTGCGCAGACTGTCCCACAGGGCCGAGAGCCCTGTGTTCCAGTCGGCATCTCCCTGGTACAGCTGAAGGTCCTCCTTCCAAGTACGGGCGGGATACCTGTCATGGTCGATGTCTGGACGGTCTTGACCGGGTCGGAGACGGGTTGCGGGAATTCCCTCTGGAAAAAGAAAAGACGGGGGGAGGTTAGTTTCCATTATCCAAGCGTACTACCCGTACCTGGCTGGCCCCTACGGTGCGGGAACTGAACTCACTGTGTTCGTCGTCTGATCTCTCGAATTTCGTCTCGGGCAGGACAAAGAACATGATGATCCAGAACAGCAGACCAGCACCCGCAGTCACGAAGTAAATGACCCTCCAGCTCGCATGTCCAATGATGTACGGAGCAGAAATACCGAGTGTCACGACGATCAGGCCCTTGGGGGAGTAAATTAGCAATATTTTTTTCTTTTTTCTTTTTCCAAATGTACCTGAACGCAACTCCGTGTCGCCCCTCGTCTCATTGTGAAGAGATTGGGAGAGTTGGGGTCTCGCATACCTGCGTGGCAAAAACAACGCTAATGGCGGCATTTCGCTGATGGTAAAACACAATGTCCTGGATGATGAATGGAATCAAGCTTTCGACCGTGCCGGCACCCAGCGCTTGGATTACACGGCAAGCCAAGTGCGCCCCCAGAGAATGAGTGAAGCCCGACGATACACACCCAGCGAGGGCAATCATTCCAGTGGCCAGCAGGATGGTTCAGCGTCCGAGGGCGATGGAAAGCGGGACGAGGAAGAAGTTTGCCACTCCGATCATGAGAATGGGCAGAGATCCCAGCAGGTAAATCTCCCAGATGGGCGGTCCTGGGAACGCAGATAGGGCGGTAAGACCATTGATGCCGCTCGGTAAATGGATATGAACTAGAATCTTGGGGTCGATATCGGCATATTCGAAACTGAAGACTGGCAACATGGCGCCGAGGATCAACTCTGCCGCAGCGGCCATGGATCCAAAGAGGCAGAGGGACAGAATCGCCGTGACTTTTCTCCAGTCGGGCAGGTTCAGTGGATCTGGGCCAACATCAGCCATTACATGATACGACTACCATGAATACTCTTTGCAGCTTGCTTGCTTGCTTGCTTGCTTGCTTGCCTGCTTACCTTTGGGGTCAGCCGTGGGCATAGGTATCAAGTTGACCGTGCCATTTTCGAACAAGTCTTTCTCGACGCGCTGGACGTCGCCGTCTTTTTCCTTTGACGATGAGCTATCAGCACGATGCTCAATCATGGCCAACTCTGGCTGAGAGTCCTTTGTGTAGCCACGATTCAGAGCAGCGTCTTCCTTTGAAGCCATACTGATCGGTGATGACTCGGAAAAAAACCGCGAAGGGGAAAAAAAAAAAAAAATTGCTGCGAGCAGACAATCTCGGCTCAAGGAGAGAAGCGAGGACGCGAGGACGTTTTGAACCAACGGTGGAAACGCATAAATAAATCGGGGTTCGCTAATACTTCCGTATCGTTGAACTCGATGGCAGAGATAATGCACATGGGAACCAAGTCAGCACGAGGGGGGCCTGAGCGATTAAAGTGCCGCGTCGCATTGGACATTGACGGCGAACTTAATGTCCCCATCTCCACGTGTCCTGGACAGCCAGAGCCTATGTACATGTGTTAATAAATATACATACATACTAGCCTGCCTGAGTGTTTGTGATCAACATGATTGGCGCCATTCGTCTGGGGTCAAGGCTGAGACATGCATTCCTCCCCTGTTCGCCTAGTGAACCCATGTCAGGGTTCAATCCTCGGGCTGGCCGCTGAAGACATGTGTTAGCGGACAGGAGTTTCAGCTGGCTGGCTCGACTTGTTACCATTTGATGCGTGATGGACATGCCGCGATTTCACTCCCATCCATCTCTCTCATCTACCCAGGCATCGAGCTTCGAGTTGTTGATTGCTGCACTCCGTCCTGTTCTCATTATAATAAGACTATCCCCGCACTGGGAGCAGGGGCAGGGGGATTACAATGACCCCCCCTGAATTATTTTACAAATCTACATGCCCCAGTTATTCGTTCCTCTCTAACAGCTATAATTACTCCGTAAGGAAAATACGCAGGGGGTGTATTGTACCTGGTGAAATTTCGAGGACTACACAGACAGACAGACAGACAGACAGACAGACAGAAGACTAGTCCGTAATCCGTAGTCTCAGACTCTACAAGGATTGGGTGATAGCTGTCTCTGGTTATGTAGTATTATCTGCGTCCGTGGGTTTCGCGGCGGAAAAAAAGGCGGGCACCTCAGAACGCCACGACACATGTGAGATTGGTACATACATATTGCACATGTACTAGGATTCGGCAGACCAACGCGATACCACGGAAAAGTGGCAAGATGACAATCGGTCATGTCATGATTCGGAGCTTGGCTAATGCCACTACATAGATCAAAGACTAGTCGTAGCAGGGCGGCCTCGGTAAAGTAGAAGAAAAACCCATGGGATGGTATGGATTTGGTATTATAAAGAAGCAAGCAGAGACTAGTACGTATTGACTGAGCGGACGATTACCGTTCTCTGTTTGGAACCGGATTTCCAGGCATGGTTGTTTCTCTTTTTCACTTCTTCCCCCCCCCCTTTTTCCCAATATCTATCCCATGCGTCGTCATTAGGCTATAAAGTTGACGACAATAAAGCGTGCATTTTATCCACTTGCCTCGCCTCGCCTCGCACTTATTCTCGGCGCGTTACAATCAGGAACACATGAAGCTCTCCGTCATCCCCCTATGCCTTGCTGTCGAGGCACTGGCCCACGATGCATTCCCTCTGCCCAAACGAGACCTGGCGACCATCACGGATGTCCTAGACAACGTCAAGGCCAGCATCCGGAAGCTAGACACAGCAGTCAGCACAGCAAACGATCCTGGGCCCCTCCTCCTGGCCTCCAACGGCCTGATCTCGGCGCTCAAGACGGGTGCAAGCAGGGTCAACGGCACGACCCCAATCGACTTTCTCGACTCCGTGCGCCTCATCCGGCCGGTTCACGAGCTCACAGCCCTGGGCCAGGGCCTGACTGGCAACCTCAAGTCCATGAAGGCCAAGGTCAAGAAGCTGGGCCTGTGCGACGTCACCCTTCTCCAAATAACAACCATCAATACCAGAGCCCAGGATTTGATCAATGCCGTTGACGGGAAAATCCCCCCAGAAGCGCAGGAAATATCCAGACATCTTACCTCGGACCTGACCAAGGTCCTGCGGCAATCCAAGGAGGAGTTTTCGGGTCAGAATTGCACCATGGCTAGTGATGCAGCCGTGAGTAGCAGATCGGCTTCTCTTTCCGACGGACGCTCAATCATCGTTGGCTTTGCCGCTGTCTTGTTTGCTAGTGCTATTCTTATATAGTGTTGGGAGAGAGCAATGGAGGTTGAATTCGTTATCTAAAACACCGAATCCGTCTTGCCGCCTTATCAGCGCACTCCACACAACATGAATCAACAGCATTCTGTGCTTCTAAACGTCAAATCGTGACAAGCTGTTACTATTCTGTCATTCTACAAATCATGAGTCAAGAACTGGATGGGTTGACCGGCCGGTAGATGCAGACGGTGAACCGGGTAGGAAGGAACCATGTCAAGCAAGATTTTGTTATGAAACGGTAGGCTTTGTGCCCTGGCAAGCTTTGAAGACGACCACCATGACAGTCACTTCCACTGTGGGGGGGTATTGTCCGTCCCGAAGAGAACTGACAAGGTACAGACGATCATGTCAAAGCATTTTAAGTTCAAGGTCTGTCTACAGAATTCCGTTTCCTTCAATAATGGTACATTTCAGGCTGCCAGCCTGGCGTTGATTTGCGGCAATGCCAGTTGGGCTAGGCCTTTCAGATGCACACGCGTGTCATCAGAAGGAGCCGAGGGTCACGACTCACTCATGTGTCGTGTCATTGATTATCGGACCAGAGGGTCATAATTGGGGTGTGACGACCCCAACCAACTTTCATCACATGACGTTCGACCATAATTGTAATAAGGATTAGCACAAGTCCCTTGAGCTATGAACAGGTGATACTCTTGTTATTCAGCATGTTACAAGTCATGGACTGGCAGATTCGTGGATAGTATACACCGTTTATATACAGTACAACCGACTGTTCTTCCGAAGCGAAAGCCTGGCAATAGACATTTTTCGGACGAACAAGCGCCCAGCCAGCTGGTTAGGCGTTCCACCGGTACTCTGGACGTCAATCATCTATTCCTCCGCCCTGGAATCAACATTGGCGAGATACTGGGCGGCAAAGACACCAACTTCTGCGCACCTTGATACCTCTCCCTGGCACTGTTTCATCTTTCTCGCAGCAAGGAACAATCAGCAAGCTCCGGGCCGGATTGAGATATACCCGGATGGACCTTGGCCACGGAGATTCTCTCCCTTCTCAAGAGCGACGGAGGGCATCGTCCATTCGTCATCGTCGAACCTACTGCTACTACCGAACTGTTTGAAGTGGTCTTGTATACTGCTGTCAAAACCTCAGCAAGAGAGTAACAACGGACGATCCAGGCCAAAGATGGCAAACAAAGGCATAGATCTGCCGAGTCATCAATGGAAAGGCCCAGAACCCCAGTCGTGTCCAGGTACGGGTTCAGCGGAAATTTATCTAACTAGACTGCTGCATGATGGGATACATACACCTACACATACGTCCCAAAATGCACCGTTATAAAGCCGCTTTCTGTTGTTTTGTGACTAGTTGCTCGTTTTGATGACTAGAGCGGTAATCGATAGGGCCCGAATTTACTGCTGTTCTGCTTCATAGAATGCTACTGGAACACCCTGGCCTGGACACCCGACCAACTCTGCCTTGTGGAATTGGGCGCTCCAATCACCGCGATACTCAAGCCGCTCGAATTTCTGCAACAGCCGAACCACTATGATTTCTTGACGTCAGTATCGAGTGATATGGCGATGTACACTATCCGTGCAAGTAAGTAAGCTCACATGTAAACCCCATTTCAGTGACGGCAAAGTTTTGTCCTACATCGCGAAATCAGAAAATGGGAGTCAATTAACAACGGTCAGGGCAGGGGGCCACCCACCGATACATATTCTAGGGCCGCCATTGAAAGGGATATAATGCCAGGGTTTAGGCGTCCAGTGTTCCCATCGATCGGGACTGAAAATCGCAGGGTCGGCAAAGGTAGCAGAAACAGCAGGGTACAGGTCTGCTCGGCGTTGCATTGCCATGGTGCTATAGATGACAATATCCCCCACCGACGTCGCAATCTCGGGCTGCCCTTCCGGCATAGGCAGTGTTGAATCCTCGACTACGTCATAGATGTTAGCTCTAGCTCGGTGACGGCGCCTCGCGCCTGTGCATTTGGGTGGCCACGTACTGCATCCGCGAATGTTGAAGGGCACGGCTGGGTACAGCCGAAGAGTTTCATTGATGGTATAGGTCAAATATGTGAGGTTTTTGAGATGCTCATATGACGGTGTTTGAGTCAGACCAACAAGTTCAAGTACCTGGGTACGGAGTTTTCGCCAAATCTTTGGGTAGTTGCAGAGCTCGTAAATGGCCCATGATAGAGTCGCCGCAGTCGTGTCGCGCCCGGCTATGAGAACGGCAAAGATTTGATCACGGATCACCTTGGGATCGCGAGAAAAGAGGGCGATGTTGTGCAGAAAGGTAAAATCCTTGTCCGACTTGGAGCGTTTCTCAAGTTCTTCGATGGACAACTGCAAAGTGGAGTCAATGTATGGAGTGATGAAGCGCTCAATGGTCTTGATGCCGTCGTGATATTTTCTTAGTGGAAGTACACGACGGAAAGTACTATGAAGTGAGTCAGGAAAAAAAAAAAAACCCGCCCCCTATCATGGCCGGCTAAAAAAAAAAAAAAACCAGTCTTACATTTTCAGATGCAACTTGGGGAAAAAAACTACGTTACTTACTACAAGATGACACGAATCATCTGCATGCGCTGCACGTCGGTAAAAGCGCAGCTGAATTCAGTGTTGGGGTTTTCCAGTGCGCCCACAGTCTCGCCCAAGAGAAAATCCGTGGACACGTCTAGCGTCATTCTATAAAATAAATCGCAGATGTCAACCGTTTGGCCCGATGGTGGCAGCTTGGATATGAGCATGTCTGTCCATCGCGAGAAGATTTCGATATCCCGCACCCGTGCGGTAGAGAACATGGGGCGTATCAAAGCGCGGCTCTTTTGCCACAGTTGTCCATCAGTTGTAAAAATCGAATCGCCCAAGAAAGGACTGGTGGCGGAGTGCATGTATTCGCCCTTTCCATACTGGGTGAACTTGGTGGTGAGGATGGTCTTGATGTGCTCGTGATCTCGAGTTAGGATGATGCGCCGACGGCTAAACTGAAGTTCCACGACGTCGGGTGTCTTTGGGTCCCCTCGGTCAATCATGTCGTTGAAGTGCGCAAGCATACGGTTGTTGGCCTGCATGTAGGCGGCTTCAAGGAACATGTACAAGACTAGTCCGAACGATGGATTAGAAGAGAGCGACACATGATGATGATGGGCTGGGGGGAGCAAGGTACGAGGAGGCGATTACCATGGAATGGATTACTTGCCAAGATGGGAGCGGTGACACCAGAGCTCTTTCGCATACGGAATGGTATGTAGAAGAGCTGGAAGATCCAGAGTACCACGAGCAGTCCTGGCAGGGCCAGAACCGCCGTCCACATACTCACTGCCATCTGGAGCATGGCGAAGGGCGAAGGGCGAAGGGCGAAAATAACCTGAGCTGTCTGTCGCAAGAAGGAACTGTTGAAGGGGAAGTTGGGCAGACTGGCAGACTGGCAGACTGGCAGCGGGATCCCAGCATCATCTTCGTCCAGCACATGCGAGGGGTCGGGAACGGGGAACTAGGAACGAATAAATGTCCGGATCCGTAGGAAGTAGCTGCTCAAGGGGAGGAAGGGGAGGAAGGGGAGGAAGGGGAGGGGACGCGGCACAGTGCGTCACGCATCTCCAGAACTCCGAGTCTCCACCCCCGCACCTGTGTGACTGTGTCTGTCTGGTTGTGGCGAAATCACGATTGGACCATGTGACGAGCACTTGGGCGCTGTTATCCTTGCCGGAATCTTCATCTCCGTTGTTGCTTCACCATGTCATGCTTTCCCCGCGAGGTACTTAAAGACGCCTCTAATCCGTACCGAGTTAATTAGTATATGTACATAACGGTAACGGTAGCGGAGCCTGTCCGTGAACTGCGCCACATACTAACCTTGTCACATGAATACAACCTCGGCTTCTGCCCCGTCATGGTTTCTTCTGCCCATCTTACAGGATTTCTTCAGGCTTGACGACCACCCAGTTCTTGTCCGCCCAGACAGGCAGTCCTTCACGCTGTTGAGCCTCTGCAAAATCCTTCCTCATTTTGCTAATCTGCTGCCAGTACTTCTCTGTGCGATTGACCCAGAGATGGATGCCACCACGGCCGACATCCACGCCCTGGAATTGCATGGGGCCATCACTGTCCGGAGTATCGCCGCCAGCAAGAATCGGTCTTTTCCACGGGTCGATATAGGCCAGAATGGCAGCCCATTTACCCTCTTTCCACACGGCGGGTGTCCACAAGGTGGGCGTCATGACCAGCTCAAGGTTATCCTTCTCATTGTAGTTGCCGTCCTTGATTTGTTTCCGAGCAGAAGTGACGTTTCCAGTTTTGAGGTCCCTCATCAGTAGAGTGACGCCGATTACGTTCTCGGGCTTGACGTTGTAGCCATATTTGGGGTCCGAGGCAACCATGCGCACCAGTTCTTCCGAGGCAGCGCTGACGACGTACACATCGATGCCGTTTGCCATGAGCTTATTGTACAGCTCGACCTGGCCGCGAAACACCTTGGGCGGGCTGACTGTGGAGCTTGTCAGTGTCCCTCCTTTTCGGTACGTGACCGGAATCGTCTTGTTCAACGCCATCAACTCGTCAACGTGGACCTTGAGCTGTCGCAGTGGGATACCACTGAACACTTGCGCGGCGAAGGGGTAGCCGACTGCATCGTCGATTTCGCAGAGGCGGAGATAGTAACTGTACAAGGTTTCATTGTGCGAAGCAGAGTCTTCGAATGGTACGACTCTCAGAGAGGGGTCCAGCTTGTCGCGCGATAGAACACACTTGGCCTCGAGGAACGAAAGCAGCGACTCCTCCAGATCGAATCGATAGCTGGTATTGTCCATGTCAAAGACGGCGTAGCGGCCCCTGTGGGCATTGCGCGCAATCATGTCGTTGAGAGCCTTTGCTGCCTCCGGTGGCCAGTGGGCCAGACGCGGCCCGGCGGTGTATCTCGTCTTTGTCGAAGCGGGAGTGGTGGCATCGACGAGGCCGATCAAGGACGCGACACTGAGCGCCGCCCACGTGACTCTCATTGTGCTGAGTTCGGCGGATCACCATCAGCCGGGCTGCTGATTGTTGTTGTTCCCACGCGCGCAACTCTTCTCTCGAGGGCGGGAAGGACGGGGGTTGCGATAAAGGTGACGAGCACCCCACAACTATTAATAAGCGGGCCGAGGATCTTGAAGAAATGAAATCGTCCTTGGTAATTGTTATTAAGCATATGCTTATTCATCGCAGCTACTAGTACTCTATGTACTCCGTACGTACGGAGTAGATCGTAGTCACTCGCGGATAGTCCAATCACGTCCGGCGAGTCTCCACACCTACCCCACTCCCCACCAATTTTTTCAAAAGTGGTGGTCAAATCTTTCGTCACTCCGGACTACTCCGGACTACTCCGTACTAAATGGCACCCCCCTTTTCGCCGTTATCCATCAACATTGTCAGTCTGCAGTGGTGTGCGCCAGACGTGATTGAGCCACTAGGTGAAGTGACATACAGACCACAGCAGAGGTTTTGCCAGCAAACGTTGACTTGATGGCCGCAAGAGGTTGTGGCCCCATGCTTGGCCCCATGCTTTCCCCCTTTCACCATCTCACGTCGCGCCTACTTCCCTACGCTTGCTCGGCAAAGTGAAGTCGGAGCTTGACACCATCAGCCGGACAGTTGGTCAATGTCAAGCCGTGTTTCACAGGACCAGCGGCAGAGCCGTCAACCTCGTCGATGCGCTGCATCATTCGCACAACAACGTAAGCGATCTCAGTTAGTGCGAATTGCTGTCCTATAATCAGAAAGTCAGTCAGTAAACGAGAATAGATTGACAATGATGACGGCAAGCGGTCACCCACCGATGCAGATTCTAGGGCCGCCATTGAAAGGCAGATAGTCCCATCCAGGCTTTCTCGTCTCCCAGCGTTCTGGTCTAAACACCTCGGCGTCTTCACCCCAGAGGTCTTTCCGTCGGTGCATGATGTAAACCTGAGAGAGAGAGAGAGAGAGAGAGAGGTGGTCAATACTATTTTCGTCACAATAGTTCCTGGAAACTGGACAGCAAGCAAGTTGCGAGGAGGAATGAAGTAGCGCTCACCGAGTATCCAACATCTGTACCCTTGGGCACAAAAACCGGCCAAGTGCCGTCAGGGCCACCGCCCGTGGGCAAGGTCGTATCCGTCAGTGCTGTGCGAACATTCATGGGTACAACGGGAAACAGTCTCAAGGCTTCGTTGATACACCACTGCAAATATTGGCAATTCTTCATTCTCTCGAAAGTTACTGGACGAGGATCAGAATACGGCCCGAAATCTTCCACAATGATTTTGCGGAGTCTCTTATAGATGGGCTTATATCGCTCGTCGGCCAGAGTATGGAAGAACCATCCCAGCAGCGAGGCGGTCGTGTCACGGCCAGCAAGAAGGATGTTTAGAAGCTGCGACCGCACCTCGGCGGGATCCTGCGTCTGCTCCGCTAAAGCGTTCAGGAAGACGTAATGATCAACCTTCTTCTCCGAGGGTTTGTTCATGGCTTTCTGGACAAAGTAGTCCACAAAATCATGAACTCGCTGCACCATGCGGCGAAATTCAGGGGTGTGCATCAGCCAGTAGTTGGTGCCAAGCCGGGCCGCGATGGCCAGGATGAACTGGGAGCGATCGAAAGCATATGCGAAGCTGCCGTCGTCCTTGCCGGTGTTTTTGATGCTATGTCGCTGGTCAATCTGGCTGTTGACACTCTCGCCGAACAGGAACTCGGTCGCCGAATCGAGAGTGAGGCGGAAGAATAGGACCTGAAGATCGACGGTGCCCGTCCAGCCGTCGCGACCAAGATGCTGATCCAAAACTGCCATCATGTTCTTGACATGTCTTTCCTCCAGTTCCAGGTCGCTGACTTGGCTGCGGACAAATTGTGGGCGGAGAAGAGCGCGTGAATGTTCCCATTGCTTGCCATTTGTGGCGAACTGAGCGGCAATCAGTCATGATGCATGCTCGTGCTGTTGTACTACCCGCCAAAAAAAAGAAAGAAGGAAGGAGAAAAAAAAAAACTAAAAAAAACTCACAATGCCGTTTCCAAGCAGAGGCGCAAAGTTTTCCGTTCGATTTACACCTAGTCCGAAATCTTTGAATTTCAACGCCAGCATGGTTTGGATATTCCGCGGCTCGGCTGTGAAGATGATCTTGCTGAAGAATGGCGACACGAGAGCCAAAGTGCCGACGGCACGGCCTTGGCGTTCCTGAAACTGATTGTAAACTTCCTGCAAGAAGTCGGGGAACCTCTTGGCCTTGGAGGCTTTGAAGCCGAGGTATAATGCCCAGATGCCGCTGGGATCCAGGGAACGCGTCTTGACAAGAGGTTTGCAACCCAGCTCTTTCGCCTTGGCCCTGTGCCGGAGTGACGTCAGAATGGAGTTGACGAGCATCACCATCAGGGCAGCCCCGAGGGCAATGCCGGCCAAAACAAGAGACGTGTGCATGATGGCGCGCGAGCAAAGCAATGTCAAAACCGTTGCGGGGTGAATGCGCAGCAGTACATATGTACGGACGGATGTACAGTGTATGTATAGGTCAAATAATCATGGGGTCGGTCAATGGTCCGTGTGGGAAAACTTGTCGCGTGACAATCATGAAGCCAAATTTGGCAAAGCGTCGGGCGTCAGCGTCGGACGTCGGGAGAACAAACGATGCCAGGCAAAGAGGCAATTGCGGCAGCTCCGGGCTCCACAGCCATCAACACCGGCATCATAGATCATGGACCGACTCATCGAGTCATGGCAAGGCGGGACTCCTTTTTGGCACGTGGATGACTGTTTGGTGAACCAGTCCCCGGGATTGAGAAGTCGGACATTTTCAATCCCACTTCGGACTTTGCAGTATTACCGTTCACCATTCACTTACCGTTCACCATTCACCATTCATCTGTTATTGAGTCTTTGGCTGGGCACGACTTGCCGACTTGCCGACCCCTGACCGGCGACCGCCGACATTGAACACCAGTTTTGTTCGTGCCGCGTCCCAGATCGACCCACGGAGCGCACGGGATAGCTGAATTGTATGTATGCACCCAAGTGTGTATTACTGGGTATGTATGTAATAATAAGTGAATGCCACCATGCCAATGCAATCTCATGATCAATTTTCTAATAACAGCGTAACCTCCAAGGTGGACACCCCAGAATCAACCCCTTTCTGATGAAAATTGTCTCAAAAAGTCGCGGGGGTCCACCCTGGAGTGATACCGGCTGAATACATCACGGAAGCCACGGGAGCATGTTCCGAAATCGTCTGCTTCCCCTGTCTGTCTGTCTGCCCTTTCACCACATGGTAATACAAAAAGGTAGCACCCGGCCCAGGCAGAGTGGTTCTTGCGGTTGCCACTTCAATACATCATCATCATCTTCGTACAAGCGGCGCAGTAGCAGGACCATGCCGACCTCAATCGTCCTCGTCTGGCTTTCAGCCTTGTCGACGCTGAACCTCTTCCCATGCGCCAATGCACAGGAACATGCGGGACGTTTCGATCCGCTCCAATACGTTGATCAACTCATCGGGTCAAGCGGCGGTGGAAATGTATTCCCTGGCGCCACCCTGCCTTATGGAATGGCCAAGGCCGTGGCCGACACCAACAGTGGTTCCAATCAGGGAGGCTTCACCCTCGACGACACGCCCATCACCGGCTTCAGCGTTCTGCACGACTCCGGGACTGGCGGAAGCCCATCACTGGGAAACTTCCCTCTGTTCCCGTACAATGGGTGCCCAGGCAACGACGTCAACGCGTGTGTATATCCCAAAACATCACGCACCAAGCTTTTTGGCAATTTCTCCAAGACCAGTGTACACGCCAAGCCGGGATACTTTGGCGTCACTCTCAACAGCGGGCCGCAGGTTGAAATGACGACGACGCAGCATACCGCGCTTTTCAAGTTCACCTTCAAGGGGGCCGGTGACGCGGACAAGCCGCTCATTCTCCAGGACCTCAGCGACCTCTCGGATTCGCGCCAGGACAACGGTACGATACGGGTCAACCCGAAGACTGGGCGGATCACGGGCGACGCCGTATTTGTTCCCAGCTTCGCCCAGGGCAAATACCAACCGTTCTTTTGCACCGACTTCCACGGTGCCGAGATTGCCGACAGCGGCATCTTTGTCGATAGCCGCGCCAGCGCCGAGGTTCATGAGCTCAAGATATCGCGCTCCATCAACGGCTACCCCTTGCCTGGGGGCGCGTTTGTCCGCTTCGCCAATGGAAAGAAGCCAGTGTACTCCCGCGTCGGCCTCAGTTTCATCAGCAGCGCCCAGGCGTGCGCGAATGCGGAGCGGGAAATGCCAAACTTTGACTTTGAGAAACATGAGGCTGATGCGCAAAACGCCTGGAGGGAAAAGCTGAGCCCCATCACCGTTGACACAAAGGGTGTCGATGCGGATCTGGTCAAGTCCTTCTATTCCGGCATCTATCGCACCATGGTCAACCCGCAAAACTATACCGGCGAGAACCCGCTGTGGAACGACGGGGAGCCGTATTTCGACTCGTTTTACTGCATCTGGGACACGTTCCGCACCCAGTTCCCCTTGTTGACAATCCTGGACCCAAAGGCCGTGGCGCAGATGGTGCGCTCACTGATCTCGACCTATGAACACGATGGCTGGCTCCCCGATTGCCGGATGAGCTTCAGCAGAGGCTACACCCAGGGGGGCTCGAATGCCGACAACGTGCTGGCGGACGTGTACGTGAAAGGAATCGAGGGCGGCATTGACTGGAAGAAGGGCTACGACGCCGTAAAGAAGGACGCCGAGGTGGAGCCGTACGACTGGTGCTGCCACGGGAGAGGCGGCATTGATTCTTGGAAAAGCCTGGGCTACGTGCCTGTCCAAGATTTCGACTACAAGGGGTTCGGAACACTGACGAGAACCATCAGCCGCACACTCGAGTATGCGTACAACGATTTCTGCATTGCGCAAATCGCAAAGGGCCTTGGCCACAAGGACGAGGAGGAAAAGTACATTGGGAGCAGCGGAAACTGGCACAACTTGTACAAGGCTGACCAGAAGTCGTTGTTGCCTGACGGGACGAACACAGGCTTCACCGGCTTCTTCCAGCCGAGATATCAGAACAAGACTTGGGGATTCCAGGACCCTCTCAAGTGCAGCAAGACCGACACCAAAAGTGTCTGCTCACTTACTAACAATGGGCCCGAAACATTCGAAAGCAGTGTGTGGGAGTATGGCTTGTAAGTGTCCTTTTTTTTTTTTCCGTTGAGAGAGAGAAGGAAAAAAAAAAAAAACCAATCTCGCATGTATAATTCATCTGTACGGCTGGAAGCTGATTCATCCTGCAAGTTATGTTCCCCACGACCAAGCTCGGCTGATTGCCCTATACGGCGGACCAGAGTCGTTCGTGAAACGTCTCGACTACCTCCACGACGACAAGATTACGTACATTGGCAATGAGCCTGCGTTCCTGACGGTATTCCAATACCATTACGCCGGGCGCCCAGCAGAATCCGCGCGACGGAGCCACTTCTACATCCCGCAGTCCTTCTCGGCTACGCCTGCAGGGCTGCAAGGCAATGATGATGGCGGCGCAATGGGCTCCTTCCTAGCATTCGCCATGATGGGACTGTTCCCCGTCTCGGGCCAAAACCTGTACCTGATCACTCCCCCGTACTTCGAGAGCGTCAAGTTGAAGCACCCGCTTACCGGGAAGACGGCGACGATTCGGAACATCAACTTTGATCCGACCTACAAGGACATCTACATTCAGAGCGCCACCTTGAATGGCAAGCCGTACACGAAGAACTGGATCGATCACTCATTCTTCACCGAGGGCAAGGAACTGGTTCTTACGCTGGGGAGCAGGGAGAGTAAGTGGGGGACTTTGGTGAAAGACTTGCCGCCGAGTCTGAGTGCAAACACTGGGCTCAATGGGACGTAATAGAGCGGGGAGGCGGGCTGGGTTTCTCGAGTCACATGCATGCCATGGCTTGACATGGATGTGCGGCTGGATACAACGAATTTTCTGCGCTTACGGATCCGTACGGAGGAGGGGACTTTGCATTCATCTCCACGTGGCAGGCATCTCTGTAGAAAGGGGGGGGGTTGGAGGACCCAGGCTGGACCACGTATCAAGGATTGGTCCACAAACCTTGCTCCGCGTTGCACCAACGTCTAAAATTAAAATTTGTTGTCTGATAGTTTCTGCAGCGGGTGCCCCCTAGTCACTTTTTCCCTGAACCCTGTTCTCTCGGGATAGTCGGGAAGAGGCTCGCCCCTGACCAGCCATGTCTCACCCCTGAATCCAACGAACATGATCATCATGGTAGTAATAGCCGTTGCGATGATCATCTCACGCCTATTATGTAGAAGACGAAGAGCAAGCACGGGGTTTTTGTTTCCTTTCTTTTTTCTCTCTTTTTCATTCATTCTTTGCATGTTCCAGCAGCGTCTTTCTCCAAGATGGAATCGAATGCCAACGAAGCGAGGTTTGTTTGAATGGCATTGTCTCTACTAGCATAAGCAAGCACCGTTTTCTCAGTTTGACTTCTGGCTAACTTTGTGTCCATCCAGCACGCGGGCACCATCCCTGAACTTTGACGGATTCGACGGCATGAGCGTGACACCACCCGGGCTCGCAGCAGAAGGTCCACCTCGTGATTCCCAGTTCTCGCCGGCAAGGAGCCTGCGGTCCCAGATGTCCCATGTATCACTCGCGGATTCGGCGGCCAACTCGACGGCGACGAGCGCCAGCGCCAGCGCGAGCACGAGCACAAGTTCAGTTGTCCCACTGCCGCTGCCGCTGCCGCTGCCGCTGCCGCCCCTGCAGATCAAGGGCGAGTTCGCCGAGAACGGCCTCCTCCACCCTCTGCCCGAGGAGGAGCTGGACCCAGGGAGCTTCGACATCGTGGCTCCCCTCAGGCAGGAGCCCAAAGTGTACTCTCTCGCGAAGCGATCCGAGGACCTGTTCTCCAAGGAGCACATGGGCATCATCCTCGGCGACGCGCGCCTCCTAGCCCAGTTCAGTCACTTCCTGGCCAGCGTGAGACCGCGCTCCCTCCCGCTCCTGACGTACTACCTCGACGCGGACAAGGCCATCAGGGCCATCGACTACGCCAACTCGGTCGCCGCGGGACTGGAGAAGAAGAAGCTGGACGGATACGGATACGGATACGACTTTGCGTCCGGCCCCGCTGACAAGGTGGCGAGCCGCACCCTCGAGGCCAAGCACGACGGCGCATTCGAGGCGCTGGCGAGGGAGGAGCTGCCCATGTTCATCACCCATGTCTGGATCCGCATCGTCAGCCTCTCCATCAAGCAGAGGGTCATGGGGACCATGCCGGCTCACCTGCGGGAGGCGTCGAGCGGACTGGCCGAGGTCTTCTGCCTGACTGACCCGTCCCGGCATGACAATCCCATCATTCTCGCCTCGAGCGGTAAGGCTTTCATTTTCAGCCCCGTCGTCTGGTAAATGTATGTTGTATGTAATGTAATACTGACAACCCAGCCCCGCAGAATTCCATCGCACAACGCAGTACGGCATGAGCGACGTCATTGGCCGCAACTGCAGATTCCTTCAGGGCCCGGGAACGAATCCCCTGAGCGTCAGGCGAATCAGGGCGCAGCTCGAGGCGGGAAAGGAGCACTTTGAAACGTTGCTCAACTACCGCCGGGATGGGTCCCCGTTCATAAACCTCCTGCTGTGCGCGCCCCTGATCGACTCGAGGGGCACGGTCCGCTACTTCCTGGGAGCCCAGGTGGACGTGTCGGGGCTGGCTCGAGAATGTGCCGGGCTCGACGGCCTCAAACGACTGGTGCGAGCCAGAGGGGAGGAGGGGGGAGGAAGAGCAAGGGAGAAGGAACTGCCCAGCCTGCCGAACCATGACGAATTCGAGAGCGAGAGACCAATGGGTAATATTAATAGCAGCGCCCTGTCTTGTCGCGGCGACACGGGCGACGAAGACGACGACGAAAACGTCCGAGACAACACCACGGTCCAGCAGGAGTCGTCTTCTTCCTCCTCCTCTCACCAGGGGGATACGCCGTATTATCTCGTGCTCGGGGAAGGCGCTTCTTCTTCTTCTTCTGCTTCTACTCAAGAGTCGCCCGCCGAACAGCAGCAGCAGCAGCAGCAGCTAGCCAGCGGTCGTCTCACCGGCGTCTACGAAAACTACCTCCTTGTTCGCGCCTCGCCCGGCCTCCCCATCCTCTTCGCCTCCCCGACCCTGCGCGTGCCCGGCATGCTGCAGAGCGCCTTGCTTTCGCGCATCGGGGGCTCCGGGCGCGTCCGCGACCAGCTCGCGCAGGCCCTCGGCGAGGGAAGGGGAGTCACGGCAAAGGTGCAGTGGCTGCCGTTCTCGTCGGCGCGCCGTTGTGCGACCGCCCGGGCCGCCTCCTCTTGCCGGGGGAGGCCGCGCTGGCTTCACTGCACCCCTCTGCGCGGCATCGACGGCGTCATCGGCGTCTGGATGGTTGTCGTTGTCGACGACGACGACGACGGCGCGGGCGCGGGCGCGGGCGCGGGCTCTGCGGCGAAGCACCCTGCCGTGGGCGCCGCATGCGCCTCCGGCCAGCCGTCGAGGGTCGCGCCGGCCATCGAAAGTCCTCCGCGGCGTAGGACAGCCGCACCTTTTGGGCCAGACAATGATCCCTGGCCGTTTGTGTGGCAAGGGTAGATGGATGTTGTATACGGGTCATAATACGGAGTACGGACTATGGACTACGGACTATCCAGGGAAGGTATAGATGGATGTTGCATATGAGGAAAGTATAACGTGCTCGTATTACATAGGGGGTGGTTCTGCATAAAATGGGCGTAGAGTTAGCATTCATTTCTTCCCTTTTATTCTCGGGAAACCGAACCGGTCTTGGTCCGATTCATCCGTAGTTTCGCAACGCATATCAAGGTGCTGTCACAGTAGTACGTACTGCAGAGGTACAATTCCTTGAGGGGGGACTAATGCATGCACAGAGTACCCCCGTAAGTAGCAAGGTATTAAAAGTTTCTTGTTCAGAACAGATGTATACATCTCGCGTTCTCAATGCATGAACCATGTACAGGATGCCCCTAATAACAGAACAATATCGAGAACCGCTCCTGGCTGCTGAACAATGGCCCGGCGGTTTCGTGTTCTCCCAGTGCTCGACTCCAGTCTGTTTCTTCACGCGGTCGAGGCGAGTTCTCTTCTGACGGCAGGGGCCATCCTTTCTCAGATGCACTGTCCGCAACCGACTTGGGTTCGGCTTGAGCTCCGGCCTCAGCCTCGGCCTCGGCTACCGAATCTGCATTCACCGAAGCCGTTCCGGTCCTGGTCCCGGCCTCGGCCCACGTGCTAATCGGGGTGTCTGCCGAGATCTTCTCGCGGTGCTGGAAAGAAGGCTTCCGCGGCGAAGGGAACTGGGCCTGGGCCTGTGCTTCCGCGGCGCCCGGAGAGCCGGGAGAGCCGGGCCCCTTGGGGGTGGCGGCCAGCTTGGACATGCGCAGTATGAACAGGCGGAGCGTGGGGAGGCAGGCGCATAGTATGCCGACGCTGATCTCGATGCCGGACCACAGGACTGCTCCGTACTGGTCGTGGGTTGGGTTCGACGTGTCGGCAAACTTGGTGAGGGAGCCGAGTCGCAGGATCGAGATGGCGGTTACCCTTTTTATCGAGTCAGGGTTGAGTTGAGCTTTTTTTCTCTTGTTTCCCACCATGTGTGTATGTATGTGACGACTTACAGAAAACCAGTCATGAACATCAGGGCCACGGCCATCTTCTTCCGGAACCGCAGCTGCAGCTTGCGTATCTCGAAGAGCGGGATGCCAATCATCCAGAAGTCGACGGCGACGTTGACGGCGGCGTGGACCCAGACGGACGCGTCGATCTGCACGCAGTGGCCCCTGACGCGGCCGGCCTGGGCGCTGTCGAACCTCGTCCAGCTGTAGCTGATGGGCGTGCACTGGAAGATGGTCTTGACGACGAAGACGGTGCAGAAGACGACGTGGAAGACGATGGTGCCCAGGAGGAGCCTCCGCGTGACCCTGCCCGGGAAGATGGACATGTAGAAGCAGGTCAGCGTCAGCTTCACCATGGTCAGGGCCAGGAGGTACAGGATCTCGGTGATGTACAGGTCGATGCCGTACCGGAGCATGTCGCCCGCCGGCACGGCCCAGACGCTCTTGCCCAGGCCGCGGAGCATCAGGACCATGCCCGTGATGGCCATGGGCACGGCGGCCACGATCATGAAGTCGTCCCAGCCCAGCCGGAACCGCTCCCGGCCGTAGATGAGCTTGTAGACCAGCCGGATCGACGTGATGACGGTCGTGACCATGCCGAAGGTGATGATGAGGATGATGAACTCTCGTGACCTGTCCTCGACGGGTTGCTGGCACACGACGCCAGTGAGGTTCCTGGTGACTTTTTGTTTCCCCCGAATGTTAGTCTTCTGGAATTGATACTGATATTGGCACTGGCACTGGCACCGGCTTAACTTACATATGGCTTCCGGTGCAGTGCACGCATTCAGCACGCATTCAATCACCGTCCCGTTGTCGGTCACGGCGGGACATGGAATCCTGTCTGCGGACAATATGCCCATGCATGATGTCTAGACCGCCGCATCTGATCGTCAACACATGGTGTCTTTCACCGGGGGTCGGTGGCATTGAATCTTACTGCGCAATCCGGTATTCTCCCCAGCACGGCAGTGTCCCACTGCACCGACTCGTTCGAGTGTCCGGCCATGATGATGATGAACCTTGGGCAAGGCAGATCAAAGTGCTTGGAGGAGGGGTTCTTTTCTTTTCATTTTTTCCCCCTTCATGCTTCCTCGCGTCATGTAGTTTGGTATTATACTCTGGACGGGCTTGCCTGTTCCATCTCATGTGGCGGCCTCTGTGGCGGCCTCTGTGCGCAACGAAGAGAAATAAGACTCGACGCTTTGACTCGATAGACGCCTCCTCTCCTCATCCACTTGTCGACGCTCGAGCTTTCCATGCGAATATGGTTAAACTTGCTACCGAGTACTTGGGCGAGTGGGCATACCCCGCGACACGGACCTACTAATGTGGCATGGTTCGTTGGAGTTTTGTCGTTGCCGTGCTCATCCCATTCCCATTGGGTGGACAAAGTCGGGCTGTACACCTGAATTGGTGAAACGGCGAGCTCAAAATCGCCGATTGTCACGATGCAACCCACGTGTCGAGGGGATGTGAGGATGTGACCTTGACGATGGGCCTCGAGGTCGGCCACAACTCGGCGGGCATTGTCTCTCCACGTTGCTTCCAAGCAAGATGATACCCATCTTCGTCTCTGCCCGAGATGCAAATCTCTGCGATGGGGGAGCGAGCGCACAGGCCCCCAATGTTCGTGCGCGAAAAATTCCCGATTAGGTTCTGCCCCGTATTTGTGGTGCCGCCGCGGTGATTTGCGTCAAAGCTGTTGAATTTCACAGCCAATCAGGACCACTTCGGCTGGATTGCCCGGTGGAGTGTACATTAGGGCTCGTACTGCCCACAATCTGTACCTATGTAACTTGTACTTTACATGCAATACAAGCAGTCACACCATACAATTCTGACAAAAGCGCCGGCCTCCACCTACATCTGAAGTCGTCGCCGCCGTCACGCCCAGGCCAGACTTGGTGCACAGCCAATGCGGCATCATGACAAGGATACGGTTCGAGCCGAGGCCCGCACGGTAATCTCCGGCCAAACAACTTACTGCCTGTGTGCTCGGATTGCCGTCCCATTGCCCCGGATAACTCGCATCAGATGAGACGTTTATTGTACTTTGAACATTAATATTACTTTGCCGAGCCTTGGCTTTCCCCCGCAACTCTGCGGGGTAATTTCGTAATTGGCAAGTGAACCTCCGATCGTTAGATCATGCCGAGGCTGGACAACCGCCGTGTCTTAGAGTACGAGTACTTGATCAAGGTCAGCTCAAAGACAAATCATTCTCTCCAGCCTCATCACTCCTGTGCACCGTGTAGCCCGCCGCCATGATCTACAACAGTGGAAATGTCGCGCAGTTGCCCAATGTAGATTTGCTGACATTTCTGTTCGGTGCGTGAACCCGTCGTCTCCGGAACTTTTGGAACTCGCGCCCCCCCCTGCTCGCAGCTCCTTCTGGGAAAACTTGTTTCTGACAACAGCAAGCAATGATAACTCGGTACTCCGTACAGACAGCCCAGAATCTCGCGCGGCCGAGGATTCCGCTGTCCACGCAGAAGCGCACGATCCGAGCCACGTCATCACGAAGGGGAGAGCGCGCGCCTTGACGCGGCAGTTTGCGCATTTCCTCCGCCACAGCTACGGCATCGGCAGCTCGGGGCCAGACAGGGACATTGTCGTGTGCGTGTCCAGCGGCCAGTGTGCGCTCCCATGTCTTTTCTGGGGCGTCATTGCCGCCGAGGGCATCTACTCGGCGGCGTCGTCTGCCGGCACCCTGGCGGACATCGCGAGGCAGATCCGGGACGGGCCGGGGGAGCTGCTCGTCTGCACCGAGGATCTCGCCCCTCTCGGGGCGGCCGCAGCCGAGGCCGCCGGCATCTCGAAAAGAAATCTTCTCCTCCTGAAGTCGTACCCGCGCGTGGAGCTCCGCAGCGCGGACGGTGCCCTCGCGTGCGACTTCCGACATGAGCTCGAGTGGCCGAGGTTGACGGATCCAAACGAGCTTGAGAATCGCGCTGTTTGCATCCTCTACTCCTCCGGGACCACTGGCCTGCCAAAAGGTAACATTGTAACTCCGCAACTCTGTATATATTACGGCCCTCCCTGCAGAGAGAGAGAGAGAGAGAGAAAGCTGCGAGAGCTGACTGGAAAGCAAAAGGAGTCCGAATATCTCACACGAACATGGTTGCCGAAGCCGTACTACCTTCCCACCAGTCCCGCCCCGTGTTCGACAGATGGGAAAAGGAAGGCAGACCATTCGGCCGGCGAACGCTCGGCCATCTCCCGACGGCTCACATCGCCGGTGCCCAGGGCTACTTCGTCACGCCCCTGTACGAAGGCACATGCGTCTACTGGATGCCCAAGTTCAACTTTGACGACTTCATCGAGTACTGCCGGCGCCTCGAGATCTCGCACCTCTTCAGCGTGCCGCCGATATTCATGGCCATCGCGAAGCACCCCGCGGTGAGAGACCAGCTCAGGCACATCCGGTTCGCCGTCACGGGCGCCGCGCCATTGAGCGCCGACACGCAGGACGCCGCCGAGAAGAAGCTGCCGGACGGCGCGTACATCTCGCAGATCTGGGGGCTGAGCGAGACAACCGGGACAGTCACGAGTACGCCGCCCGATGTGAAGCTCGCCAGTGGGTCGCTCGGGTTCTTGCTGCCGAACGTGACCATGCGGTGAGTAAAATTCCGCCTTGTTTTCGAAAACCCCTACTCTACAGTACCCTGTGTGTGTGTTTTTTTTTTTTTTTTTTTTAAAAAAAAAAACACACACACAATTCTGACGGGACAGACTCGTCGGTGAGGACGGAAACGACGTCAAGCCCGGAGAAGCCGGCGAATCATGGATCAAGGGCCCCGTCGTAACGAAAGGCTACCACAACAATCCGGAGGCCACCAGATGCTCCTTCACGGCCGACGGATGGTTCAAAACAGGAGACGTGCTGCGCGTTGAAAACGACCAGCTGTTCATCGTTGACAGGAAAAAGGTATGAAATCCTCTCCGAGACAAAAAAAAAAAAAAAAAAAAACCTTGGAATTTTCTGCATATGCTAACCACACCGAGAGAAATCAGGAGCTGATCAAGTACAAAGGCCTGCAGGTCGCGCCCGCCGAGCTCGAGGGCATCCTCATCGCGCATCCCCATGTCACGGACGCGGCTGTCGTCGGGATACCCCGGGACGGGAACGAGCTGCCGCGGGCGTACGTCGTGCTGGCCCCCGACGCAATCGGCAGGGTCTCCGAGGAGGATCTGAAAGACCATGTGAGGAAGCGGGTCTCCGGCTATAAGCAGCTAAGGGGGGGCGTTGTCTTTGTGAATGTCGTTCCGCGAAGCCCTTCTGGGAAAATCCTGAGAAGGCAGCTTAGGGATCGGCACAGCAGGGAAGGGGAGCAGTCCAAGTTGTGACAAGTTTTGCCGGCAAGAGTACTTGGTTAATATATGTTCCCATGCCCCCGTAATACTGTCTCAAGGCAATACAAGGGATAATTCACGCACAAATTAGTGGACAGTTGGCTGCGCCTCTTTTTTCATGCAATAAGTACGTGTCCCCATCGATGCAGTAGCCCAAACCTCACATTTGGAACGATGGAAAGAATGGAAGAAAGAGATGTGACATGGTGCGTAGACGTGGCTGAGTACGTAAACGCGCAGCAACGGATTTTTGAACGCGCAGCAGCAACTACGCCTAAAACAGATAAGGTACCTCCACACACGTTTTTATATAGAAAGGTACCTCTCTAATTTTGCGCACACTTAATCTGCAGAAACGCGCACTATCTCTTTAGAGCTAGTAAGGCTACACTTTTATACTAACTAGGATATTAACTAATTAGAAAAATTATTACTTTAGGTTACTGCCTTATGTCATGGCTTGCACCGAAAGGTTATAAAACGAAGTAATAGCTAAGACTATTGCAGTTACTACTAGATAGATACTAGCTAGGGGCAGGTACGTGAAGGTTTTAATCTCTAACCTAGTACTAATAATATGTGTAGTCTTTAATAAATACCTCGCTCTATAAGCATATAGCTATCTTATAGCTAGCTAGCCTCTTTGTTATTTATATAGCCTAAAGGTTCTTTAAAGACTTGCTTTAATAAACATCCTATCTCTAACCTCTGCGCTCCTAATACCTTGTGCTAGTAAAAAAAAAAATAGGTTAGTACGAAATTCTAGCCTTAGGGTGCGATCCAAGTTAGCGCAGTCATTTAAAAGCTAGCGCACTTAAGACCCCCGTAAGTATAAATTAGCTATAGATATAGGCAGAGTATTGTTTGTATTGTATTTATTGTATTTTTTCGGAAAAATTTGTATTTGTATTATATTTAAAAAAAAATTATATTTATTGTATTATATTGTATTATTAGGTAAAAAAAAAAGTGGGACTTTTTATTAGATAAGGTTATTATTAGGATTAAAAGAGAATTAGTTAATAGAAACCTTTTATTATTAGCTATTTTATCTAATTAGTTATATAATTTATAATATTATATTATTTTAAAGATTTTACTATAACTAGTGTTATATATAATATTATAACTTTTTAATAATACTATTATTCTTAATACTTTATTATACTAATAGAACTTTAAGAAAAACCTTTATATTATATTATTTACTATTACTATAAATTATTTTCTATTTCTATAAATTATTATTATTATTCTAATTAAAAAATACCCTAAACTATTATAAAATAATTAATTAATAAATCTAAATAAATAACTAGGAGTTAATAAAGGGTATACTTAGTACTAAATTATTATAATATATATAATAAGAACTTTAAAAAAGCTTAAACTATTTATTTACTATTTAAACTAATTTAATATTACTTTTAGCTTTATAATTCTAAAGCTTTAAGAAGTTATATATAGTATCTCTATATATCTTATTACTATAATATATTAATAAAGAATATAATAGACTAATATTTATAATATATTAATATATAACTAATAGTATTATTTAAATTAGGCTATATACCTATATTAAGCTATAAAAAAATAAGTTTAACTTATTATAAGTAAAAATACTAGGACCCACTTTTAAATAATAAATAAAAATTATAAGAATAGCTATAATAGCTTTAATAACCTTAATTATAACTAGGTTAACCTATTTTTAGTAGTTATACTAAGACCCACTTTTAAATCATAAATTATAATAACTATAATAGCTCTAATAACCTAAATTACAATTAGTTTAACCTATTTTTAAAAATAATACTAGGACCCACTTTAAAATAATATATTATGATTACTTTAATAACCCTAATAACTCTAATAACCTTAATTATTATTAGTTAAATCTATTTTTAGAAAAAGAACTAGGACCCACTTTTAAGTAATATATGATAATTACTATAATAACCCTAATAACCCTAACAAGCTTAATTATAGTTAGTTTAACCTATTTTTAGAAATAATACTAGGACCTAATTTTAAATAATATATTATAATTATTAAATAACTATAATAACTATAATAACCTAATTATAATTAGTTTAACCTATTTTTAAAAGTAATATTATAACTTACTTTTAAATAATAAATTATAGTTATTATAATAACAATAATTAGTATTATATTATTACTATAATATTAAAAAATATAAAAGAGAAAGGTATTTTATTTTATTAATATTTTAAAAAACCTTAAAATACTAAATAACTAAAAAGTTTAGCTTTTTCTATAGTAATTTACTTATACTTACTAGTATTTATATTTTATTTATTTATAAGTTATTTATTTATAAGTTATTTATTTATAAGTTATTTATTTATAAGTTATTTATTTATAAGTTATTTATTTATAAGTTATTTATTTATAAGTTATTTATTTATAAGTTATTTATTTATAAGTTATTTATTTATAAGTTATTTATTTATAAGTTATTTATTTATAAGTTATTTATTTATAAGTTATTTATTTATAAGTTATTTATTTATAATTAAACTTTAACACTAATAATATTAAGAGCTATATAAGTAATATAACTATAAGTAATATAACTATAAGTAATATTAGTAATATAAGCTAATATAAGCTATTATAAGCTATTATAAGCTATTGTAAGCTATTATAAGCTATTATAAGCTATTGTAAGCTATTATAAGCTATTATAAGCTATTGTAAGCTATTATAAGCTATTATAAGCTATTGTAAGCTATTATAATTTATTTATTTTCTAAATACTACAAATACTACAAAATACTACAAATACTACATGTAGTAAAAAAATTTCCTTGTAGTGTAGTATGTAATGTAGTGTAGTATGTAGTGTAGTGTAATACAAAGCTCTGCTAAGAAAAGGGTGCTAAAGACAAGGAAAAGGCCCTTAAAGGTTAGAAAAAGAAAAAAGAGGTGTTACGATACGAAAATGTAAGATATAATGAGTGTGAAGGTGATAAATGATTTAACTAGCTAGAGGTCAGAGCTATTGTCTAATATAGGGGTTCTAGGTCACGTGCTAGCCACATCTAAGATCTTGTGGCATTGACAGGCCACATCCTAAGGTGACAGGCTAACTGTCAATTCTAGCACGTAATAAATGCGGGCACCACGGATAAAAGAGATAGCTGTCCCAGCTATCTAAGATCTAATGAATTTGTAATAAGCTAGGAAACGGGCTCTTGCAAGGGAAATTCAGTTAGATAGATCGTCAGGTCTGGCGGTCATTAAATCGGTCGTCGAATTGGTCATCGAATCGGTCATCGAATCGGTCATCGAATTCGTCATTGAATTCGTCATTGAATTCGTCATCGAATTGGTCATCAAATCGGTCATCGGGTTGATAACTTGACCTACGGGATCTGTAACTATAGCGGTCGGATTAATAATCATGGAATTGTATATCTGATTCGAAGTGCAAGTCAAACGGGCGCTCTGAATCATAGTTAATTTGATCGTCAGATTGATTAGATTAATCAGGTTGACGGTCAGGTTAACGGTCAGGTCGACGATTAGATTGATAATCCGAATCGCTGTCAGATTCGTACGGATAGTCACATTGATCTAGCTGATAGATCTGATGATTGATAGCTTGGTCAGGCCACGAGCGTTGCAGAGGGTTAGGCAACGAGCTTTGCAGAGGGCGTTGCAAAGGGTCAGGCAACGAGCTTTGCAGAGGGCGTTGCAAAGGGTCAGGCGACGAGCTTTGTAGAGGGTCAGGCAACAAGCGTTGCAAAGGACGAATTCGGTCAGGATGTTGAATTCGGTCAGGCTGTTGAATTGGCTGACGAATTTGCTGACAGGCTAGCTGCCTTTGAAGGTCATTGCGCTCTTTAAAGACTTCCTTAACGAGGTCTTTAAGCTGTTGAAAGTCATCCTCTTCTATCGCTAGCTTCCGTTGAAGGTCCTGTATTTGCTGCTGTTGCCATTGAATTTGCTGCTGTAATCGCTGCTCTAATTGCTGCTGCTGCCACAGATATCGGGTCCTTAGGTCCTGAAGGTCCCGTTGATGCTATTCTTGCTGCCACTGGAATTGCTGAACCAGCTGCTGTTGAATCTGTTGATATTGCTGACTAGCTGGGCATAGGTCCTTAAGGTGCTGAAAGACCTGATTTCTTGAAGGGAAGGTCTTCTGGCAGATGCCACAGGTTCGGCGCTGATGATCTTGCTTGTAAAGCTGCTGTAATCGCTGTTGCTCACACTGATCTAGCTGGTGTAAGGGAAGCATTGTATCTAGCGAGCTTTATTGGATCGGAATTGACGAATTTGTCAGATTTGACGGTCGGGTCGAAGGTCAACGAACGGATCGAAGGAAATCGAAGGTCGAAGAATCGAAGGTTAAAGGTTGAAGGTCTTCAAAGATCGAAGGTCTTCAAATCGAAGGTCGAAGGTCGAAGGTCAAAGGTCTTCGAAGGTCAAAGAATCGAAGGTCGAAGGTCTTCGGGTCGATCGAATTCGCACGATCAATTGAACGGATCGAAGGTCGAAGGTCTTCGAAGGTCTTCAAAGGTCGAAGGTCTTCAAATCGAAGGTCGAAAGTCGAAGGTCGAAGGTCTTCGAAGGTCGAAGAATCGAAGGTCTTCAAATCAACGGATCGAAGGTCTTCAAATCAACGGATCGAAGGTCTTCAAATCAACGGATCAAAGGTCTTCAAATCGAAGGTCTTCGATGATCGAAGAATCTGACAATGGGAGCGATGCCTAAGGGAGCTATCAGGCCTAGCTAAAGGGATAGCTTGATTAATTGGTCAGATTGACGGTCGGATCGAAGTCAACAGATCAAACGGTTAGATCGAAGGTCAACAGATCTAACGATTAGATTGAAGTCAACGAATTGAAGGTCAACGAATCTGACGAGGTCGGATTGAAAATCAACGAATCTGACGATCAGAACGAAGGTCAACAGTTCTGACGGTCGGATTGAAGGTCAACGAATCTGACGATAGGCGCGATGCCTAGAGACTATCAGGCCTATTGAAAGGGATAGCTTTGACGGGCTTGGTGGATTGGTTGACGAATAGTCGGTTTGGTGGCTTTTATTAGCAGTAAAAGCGCTAGAGGTGCGCAATGATCAGAGAGCAATTGCTACCACTTGTTACGATACGAAATGTATGATATAAAAGAGTGTGAAGGTGATGAAAGATTTAACTAGCTAGAGGTCAGAGCTATTGTCTAATATAGGGGTTCTAGGTCACGTGCTAGCCACATCTAAGGTCTTGTGGCATTGACAGGCCACATCCTAAGGTGACAGGCTAACTGTCAATTCTAGCACGTAACAAGAGGGCTCTAAAGAAAATAAGGGCTCTTCTAATTCTAATAAGAAGAAAAAGAAGTAAAAAGGTTATAAATTAGATAAAAAGGATAATAAAGAGCCTATAGAGGGATCTTTTATGCTAGGAAATTATAACCTTTCTAACAGAGCCCTTAATCCATATAAGAAACCTAGCTCTCACAGGACTAGTTATAAGAGCTCTAGTAATAGTAGCTCTAATTCTAGCTCTAGTGATTTAGATAATAAAAAACAAGAAATTAATACCTTAAATGGTTTTAATTATTACAGTAAAGACATAAAAAAGGCCCTATTATATAATACAGGTTTAACTATATATATAGTTAATTCTAGGGAGGTCTTTAGGGATTATACCCCTTATAAAAAGAGGGAATCTAACCCTATTATAACTAGTAGTGGTCCTATTTACGCTAAGGGTCATAGTAGTGCTGTTTTTAAGGTCCTATATTAAAAGAATCCTACTAAATATAGGACCTTAGTGCTAAAAGATACTCTATATTTTCCTTAGCTTAATATTAATATAGTTAGTGGTCTTATACACTATATATCTAGTGGTTATTTTATAAAAAACCATCTTTTTCTAAAAGATAAGTCTTATATTACTACCCTAGATATAGAAAAACATAGTTTTTTCTTCTACATTAAGAACTAAACTACACCTAAGTTATATAAAGGGCCTTGTAACAAGGAATCTCATTATATCTAACCTTTTACCTATGCTAGCTTTAGGGGTCATAGCTATCCTATTAGCTACCCTATAGAGGTTTAAATTCCCTCTAAAAAGCCAGATTAGGCTTCTGATTTAGACGAAATCGCTAAAATTAATAAAGATAATAATAATGTTAAAGATATTATACGGGATAATTTAGGGGATTTAGTCTCTTCTCTAACGCCTATAGCCCTAGGTTAGGTCCCTTATAAATCTAAGGAAATAGATTTAGGGGTATTAGAGGGCCTTAGTAATAGAAAAAGATCCCTAATACCTCTCTAAGAGGCCTATGGTTCTTAAGGGGCCTAGCAGGGGACTAAGGGAGAAGGCCCTAATCTAGACCCTAATTCAGGCCCTAAGGATTTTCAATATTAACGGTTACTAGAACTAGCTAGCCTATGGTATGTATAATTAGGGCACCTAGGGCTTCCTTTACTAAAGAAAACAAGCTTTATTACTAAAGGAATCCCTAATTTTTCTAAAATTAAGGATAAAGATTTTAAATATATAGCTTATAATCAATCTAAGGCAGTTAGAAAACCTAGGAAATTAGCTATCCCTAACCCCCCTAGAGCTCTAGATTAAATAGAGGGGGATACGCTAAAAATCAGCCCTATACTATATAATAAACAGTTAATTTACTTATTTCTAGTTAATCAAAAGACTAGATATAAGTAGGTGATCTTATTACCTAATAAGGAAGGCCTAACTGTTTATAGGGCTATGAAGGGCTTCTTCAGAGGGCTTAAAAATCAACTAGGTTAATATCCTAGGTACCTTCACTTTAATAGGGGCTAAGAAATTAATTCTAGTTATTAAACCTAGTTAAATTCTAAGGGAATCAAATTTATAACTTCTAGTCCCTATATTCACAAGCAAAATAGATTAGCAAAGCGTTTAATTCGTACTATTCTAGATCAATTAAGGGCTACTATCTAGTGGGCAAAATTACCTTTATATCTATAGTGTTTTATATTACCTGCAGTTATTAACCTAGTTAATATAACTACTAATACCACAAAGGATAAAAGCCCTAAATAACTACTAGCTAGGGAGTTAAATCAGCCCTATATAACTAATATTAGCAGTATTAAAGCCATAGGATCTCACTATAAGATTCTAATCCCCCTAGAAAAACAACCTAAAGCCTAGAAGTTAGCAGCTAGGACTATCCCTAGAAGATTATTAGCTACACTAGGTTCTAACACCTACCTAGTGTATAACCCCTCTAAAAGGCTAGTTATAAAGACTAGCTTTATTAAGATTATAGAACCTATAGGTCCTATCTCTAAAGGATTACCTAGGCTTTCTATAGGGGATAACCCTTTAGAGGGGGAAAATAATTTAGTATAATAATAAGATCTAAATTAAGGTTTAAAGGATTACCCTATAAATAACATAGGTATCCCTATAGGTTAAGAAAAACTACCTATAGGCCCTAAAGAACCCCCTAAAGGTCTAATTCCAAAGGCCTTAGAGAAAGCCACGCCTGTAACTTAACTAGGAAATTAGATTTTAACTCTAGACCTGAATTTTAACGAAATTACTAACTTTAACCCTAATATTAACCCCATAGATATTAATATTAGTTTCTCTTCTTCTCTAGATTTTATTAAAGAAATCTACTTTAAGGTATAGGAGAAGCTAAAGGAAAACAACCCTAATAGCCCTAAACCTAAGACCTAGAAGCAAGCTATATCTAGCCTTAAAAGGGATAAATAGATAGAAGCTATATATAAGGAATATAAATAGCTTCTAAAGGCTAGTACTTTTAAATTTATAGGGAAAGACTAAGTACCTAAGGGCTAAAAAGTACTAAAAAACAGGCTTATATATAAGCTTAAAAAGGATAAAGAAAATAATCCTTTAAAATAAAAGGCCTAACTTATTACTAAGGGATTTATACAAATTAAAGGTCTAGATTATCTAGAGACCTTTGCTACCACAAGCATTCCCCCTAGCTAGAGGATTTTACTAGCCCTAGTAGCTTAAAATAACTAGGAAATCAAATAGGTCGATTTTATAGGGGCTTTTCTTAATAGCAAGCTTTAATAACAGATTTATATAGTTATTCTAGACGGATTTATTAAATTCCTTAAAGCAAATCCTAAACTAGCTAAATTAGCTAGAAGTTTTAGCTATAAACCTTCTAAAGATTAAGTAATTTTATTATAGAAGTCTTTATATAGCCTAAAACAGAGCTTAAGGGAATAGTAATAAGCACTAATAGTAGTGCTAAAGTCCCTAGGATTTAACCCTCTTATATCTAACCTAGCTATATTCTTTAATCCCTCTACTAAAACCTTTATTATTACATATATTAATAACTACCTTCTAATTAGACTAGATTTACCCTATATCTAAAGACTTAAAAAGGAACTTCACAAAGTCTATCTAATAGAAGATAGAGGGCCTGCTAAATTCTTCTTAGGGGTTTAAATTATACAAGATAGGCCTAATAGAATACTAAAAATTTATTAATCTTAGTATATCTTAGAGGCTTTAAGTTAATTTAATATACTAGATAGTAAGCCTATTAGCATACCTCTTTAGCTAGGCGTATTAGCTACGTAGATAACTAAGCTTTTAATAGCTAGCGAAATCAAGCTTTATTAGTGCATTATAGGGACTATAATATACCTAATATTGCTTATAAGGCTAGACATAGCCTTTACACTTTAGTGGCTATTTACAGCACTAGCTAGCCCCTATATAAAGCACCTAAAAGCAGCTAAAAACTTACTTAGGTATCTATTAGGGACTAAATTCCTCGCTATAATCTATAGGGGAGACCCTAAAGGTATAGCTAGCAAAAGCCTAATAGGTTATTATAATAGTGATTTTATAAGGGATAAAAAGACCTCTAAATCTACGTACGCTTATTTATTTAAGCTTACTAGCGGACCTATTAGCTAGAAATCAAAGAAAGCTAGTATAATAGCTCTATTAACATTAGAAGCTAAAGCTAACGCTATCTACAAGACCTTCTAGGAGCTACAGTGGCTTTAGGGCTTATATAAGGAGTTAAAACCCCCTATTTCTCCCCCTGTACAGATATTCTACAATAATTAAGGCGCTATAACCACAGCCTATAACCCTGCCTTACATAGCTATACTAAGCATACTTTACTAAAGTTTAACTATATTAGGCAATAGGTATTAGCAGGTTTAGCTAAGATTAAATATCTAGATATAAAGTTAATGCCTGCAAATAGTCTAATAAAACCGTTATCCATACCTCTTCACTAGGCTTTTATTAAGCTTTTAGGGCTTAATAATCACTAAAAACCAACAACTAATAACTAAACCCCTTTAATAGGGAACCAAAAATAACGTTAAAAAGGGAGCTATATTTAACAATAGCTAGGAATTCAAAAGGGGGTCTTTTATCTTTTCCTATTTTTCCCTTTTATCTATTATTATCTAAAAGTTATTATTTAAAAGTTATTATTTACCCTATAGTCTCCTTATACGCTTTTAATTGCTTTTAATGTAATTCTTTTGTAGAGGGGGTGTTAAAAATAAGACTTATCTTTAGCCCTTTTCTAGTTAAAGGACCTTTTTATTACTAGCTTGCATTGCAAGCCTGACAGCTGCACTGCAGCTGTTAATAGTCACACAAGTAACCGTTAATGGCCACGTCGTAGCTATTAACAGTTATAACTAACTATATGGATAACTAATTCTAATTAATTATAAATTAGTTAATTACGTTGTGACTGCAAGCGTAGCCATAACCACGCCACTAGTAATTAGGTAAGCAGGCTACCCTATACGCGGGTTACCCTATAGCTATCTTTAACAGCGATTTTCTCTTTAACTAGAGGTTATATAAAAGTCTTGCATATAGCAAATTAAAGCTAGAAGACAGGGCTTTTATTTAATATAGGAATATTTTTTAAACTAAAATTTAGTGCATATAGGTTACTAGTTTGTATAGTAGTAAGTTAATTTTTTAGATTTTATATATAAATAAATTTTGCGGAAAATAAAAAGTAGCCTATAAGACCTCTCTAGTGGTCTAAATTCACTAATATAGTTAGTGAGTATATAAGAGGAAGAAGATCTTTTTAATCTAGCTAGATAGCTAGGCCTCTTAATCTAATAGCCGCATTGCCTGTATAACATTACTAAAATCAATTCTATTGCTCTATTAGCTATTATAAAAGTAATTTAAATTAAATTTAATTAGTTAATAACTGCCACAAACTTCCGTTGCGTTGCGTTAGTTATTCTAACGTGGTGGTTTTACTAGTCCCCGACCGTAAAGCTGCACCTGTACAGCTGTTGCCAGCTGGTAACTAGCTCCCTACATTTCAATACTTAAGGTTAATAAAAAGGCTTACCTCCTTAAACCTATATAAAGCTTATTTATTATACTCTATATGCTTTTTAACCTTATTACTATATATTAGTATATTATCTAAGTAAATAATATAAGTCTTATTAATAAGTCCTTTAAGAGTATTATTAATATACTCCTAAAAAGTTACTAATATATTAACTAGTTTAAATAGTATTATAAGATATTTAAAGTAGCTATATTAATAATAAAACGCTATTTTTTACTTATTACCTAAGCAAATATATAGCTAGTAATATATATCTTTTAAATCTAGGACTATAAAAATAACTATACTTACTAATTAATTAAGAATTTTAGTAATAAGAGGCAAAGAGGCCTTATTCTTAATTATAATCTTATTTAGGCCCTTATAATTTATATAAAGCCTTAATTTCCCTCCTTTCTTTAGAATAAATAAAATTAGGGCTTTAGCTAGGCTAACTAATCTTCTAATTTACCCTTTAAGCTATATACTTATAAAGTACTCTCTAAGGACCTTAAGCTTTCTTTTAGCTAAATTATATATAAGCCTTTAAAGTAGTGTTTTTCTTTCTTCTAATTTAATAGTATAAGTATAACCTCCTAGTTTAGGAAGCTTACTTACTAACTCTTTAGAAAAAATATCTATAAACTCCCTATATTTTTCTAGGATTATTAGTATAAGGTATTTAGTACTTTTATCCTAATTTAATATAGCTTTTTTATTACTTATATTTTCTAGAATTAGTATAACTATAATACCTTTACTTTTTTACTATAAATAAGTATACTTTAGGATTTATATAGCTACTTTACTATTTATTTATATATCTATTACTACTAGGTCTTTTAATTAGCCTTTACCTTTTCCTTTTTAATTTTTATTTTCTAAAATACTTAGCTTAATCTTTATTACTTCTAATAATAAAGTAATTACTACTATTTTTTTCTTCTTATATACTTATTACTTACTATAAGTAAAGAAAAGATATTTTATTATTACTAGATATCTTTAATATTTATACTCCTAATATATAATTATAAGTAAATATTCTTTAATCTAGTTTATACCTAGAATTATCCCTTTACTTATATTAGTAATAAAGTAGCTAACTTAGTAAACTTTTATAAATCCTATACTATCTTTTATTTTAATTAATTTTTTTAAGATTTCTTAATATAAAATCACTTTTTTACTTACACTCTTTAGTATTTTATTTAACTAGATTATATTCTCCTAATCCTTTTTTAATAATAATTTTAGATAAATTATTAAAGACTATATACCTATATTAAATAGCGCTTATATAGCTAACCACTAGTTATCTTATTATAGAGATGCCTATATTCTTATTTTATTATCTATAGGGTACTTTATAGTAAGATTATATTCCTAGGTCTATGCTAATTAAACTAGTATTATATTAGGAGCAGAGTATTGTTTGTATTGTAGTTAGTGTAGTTTTTAGGAAATATTTGTATTTATAGTGTAGTTTCTTTTAGCTTATAGTTAGTGTAGTGTAGTTTGTAGTTACTACACTACACTATAAATACTACACTACACTATAAATACTACACTACACTATAAATACTACACTACACTACAAAATAAAGTGTAATAATCTAATTTTTTCTTAATTTAAATAAATAAGCTTAATACAAAGCTAGATAATATAACTAATATCTATTTATTCTTCTTTAAAAGGACTAAATCTAGTATACTTTAATTTACTAGGATTAGATTCCTAAGGCTAGTAAACCTATTTTCTAAAAAAAATTATAATTAGAAAATTATTTATAGTGTAGTTTTTAGGAAAATCTTGTATTTATAGTGTAGTTTTTTTTAGCTTATAGTTAGTATAGTTTGTAGTGTAGTGTAGTTTGTAGTGTAGTTACTACACTATACTATAAAAACTACACTACACTACACATTGTAGTGCAATACTCTAATTAGGAGACATAGCTTTATTACTACTTTCTCTATGCTTCTTAGTTATATGCCTAGTACTTTTATAGGTAAAATAATCTAGTGCCTAATAAGCTAGTAATATATACCTAGGCTTTTTATATTTATAGTATACTAAGGATAATCTTTTCCCTTAATCTTTACTTTATTACTATGCTTTATTTATAAGTAATATAAAATAAAAGTATTATCTCTTTCTTTTAAGGTCTTAACTTTTTTTATTACTTTAGCCTAAGCTTATTATAACCTTTGCTTTCTTACCTTAGCCTTATAGTTAGCTTTAAGTTATTAAAATCTCTTAACTAATTATTTACTTCCTTATAGTATTATTTAGGCTATTTAAAAAGATTATAATTCTGTTAGGAGCGCAGAGGTTAGAGATAGGATATTTATTAAAGCAGGTCTTTAGAGAACCTTTAGGCTATACAGATAACAAAGAGGCTAGCTAGCTACGAGATAGCTATATGCTTATAGAGCGAGGTATTTATTAAAGACTACACATATTATTAGTACTAGGTTAGAGATTAAAACCTTTACACACCTACCCCTAGCTAGTATTTATCTAGTAATAACTATAATAGTCTTAGCTATTACTTTATTTATAACCTTTTAGTATAAGCTATAATAAATTAATCTCTCTTAACCTTTCTAAGGATATAAACTATTAGCTAGATTATTATATAGCTAATACTCTAAAGATCTATAAGAAACACGCTAGTACCTTATAATAATAAAGCTATAGATAATTAAGGAGTTAGAGAACCCCTATAATCTAAAACTATAGATAATAATAGGGTATAATAAACGCTACTTAATCCTAATTTAGGTGGAGGTATAGACTATATAACTAAAGAAAAAAGGGTATTATAATAACGCTATAAGGTTATATAAGCTAAGCTACGTTGCTTTTAAAGGAGATAAGAGGTCTTATAAATAGAGGTGTAAATTAGAGAGCTTAAGGCAAATCTAGGATTAGCTAGACCTTAAACTAGACCTATAATTACCCCTTAGATATTAGCTATAATTTTACCTATAGTTTATAGTAACTTAGTAGTAATTATATAGTAAGGTAGTCTTATTAAAACATAAATAAAAATGCCTATATATAAAGGGGAAATATATAAAAGCCTATAGAATTTCTTAGTAAACTTAGATATATTATTTAAATTAGACTACTATACCTTAAAGGATAATATAACTAAGGTAGTGCATATAAGTAGCTACCTAGCTAGTAATATAAAGTGATAGTAAATACGTTATATAGCTATAAATAGGTATGTAAATTATTTATTAATTACCTAGGTAGATTTTCTAGAATAGCTAAAAACTAAAATAATAAATATAGGTATAAAATACTTAGAAGTAATAAGGTTACTACTAAATCTTAGGTAAAAGAATAACTAATTATTTTAATTTTTTATATAAGCCTAGGATAAGGTAAAAGCTAAGTTACCTAAAGAAATCCCTATATATCTAAGAATTATAATCTTTCTAAATAGTCTAAATAACACTATAAGAAAGTAAATAATTAGTTAAGAGATTTTAATAACCTAGAGCTAACTATAAGGCTAGGGTAAGAAAGCAAAGGTTATAATAAGCTTAGGCTAAAGTAATAAAAAAAGTTAAGACTTTAAAAAAAAAAGGTAATGCTCTTATTTTACATTACCTATAGATAAGGCATAGTAATAAAGTAAAGATTAAGGGAAAAAATTATCTCTAGTATACTATAAATATAAAAAGCCTAGGCATATATTACTAGCTTATTAAGCACTAGATTATTTTACTTATAAAAGTACTAGGTATATAACTAAGAAGTATAGTAAGAGTAGTAATAAAGCTATATCTCCTAATATAATACTAGTTTAATTAGCATAAACCTAGGAATATAATCTTGCTATAGAGTACCTTATAGATAATAAAATAAGAATATAAGTATCTCTATAATAAAATAACTAGTAATTAGCTATATAAGCACTATTTAATATAAGTATATAGTCTTTAATAATTTATCTAAAATTATTATTAAAAAAGGATTAGGAAAATATAATTTAATTAAATAAAATACTAGAGAGTATAAGTAAAAAAGTGATTTAATATTAAGAAATCTTAAAAAAATTAATAAAGATAAAAGATAGTATAGGATTTATAAAGGTTTACTAAGTTAGTTACTTTATTACTAATATAAGTAAAGGGATAATTCTAGGTATAAACTAGATTAAAGAGTATTTACCTATAATTATATATTAGGAGTATAAATACTAGAGATATCTAGTAATAATAGAATATCTTTCCTTTACTTATAGTAAGTAATAAGTATATAGGGAGAAAAAAATAGTAGTAATTACTTTATTATTAAAAGTAATAAAGATTAATCTAAGTATTCTAGAAAATAAAAATTAAAAAGGAAAAGGAAAAGGCTAATTAAAGAACCTAGTAGTAATAAATATATAAATAAATAGTAAAGTAACTATATAAATCCTAGAGTATACTTATTTATAGTAAAAAAGTAAAGGTATTATAGTTATACTAATTCTAGAAAATATAAGTAATAAAGAAGCTATATTAAATTAGGATAAGAGTACTAAGCGCCTTATATTAATAATTCTAGAAGAATATAGGGAGTTTATAGATGTTTTTTCTAAAGAGTTAGTAAGTAAGCTTTCTAAACTAGGAGGTTATACTTATACTATTAAGTTAGAAGAAGGGAAAACACTACCTTAGGGGCTTATATATAATTTAGCTAAGAGAGAGCTAGAGGTCCTTAGAGAGTACCTTATAAGTATATAGCTTAAAGGGTAAATTAGAAGATTAGTTAGCCTAGCTAGAGCCCTAATTTTATTTATCCTAAAGAAAGAAGGGAAATTAAGGCTTTATATAAATTATAGGGGCTTAAATAAGATTATAATTAAGAATAAGGTACCTTTACCCCTTATTACTAAAATTCTTAATTAATTAGTAAGTGTAGTTATTTTTATAGTCTTAGATTTAAAAGATATATACTACTAGCTATATATTTGCTTAGGTAATAAGTGGAAAATAGCATTCTATTATTAATATAGCTACTTTAAATATTTAGTAATACTATTTAGACTAGTTAATATACTAGTGACTTTTTAGGAGTATATTAATAATACTCTTAAAGGACTTATTAATAAGACCTATATTATCTATCTAGATAATACGCTAATATATAGTAATAGGGTTAAAGAGCATATAGAGCATATTAAATAAGTTTTATATAAGTTTAGAGAGGTAAGCCTTTTTATTAACCTTAAGAAGTGTTAATTTTTAGTTAAGGAAGTTAAATTTTTAGGCTTTAAGATATTAGAGAAAGGTATTATAATAGACCTAGTAAGAGTTAAAGCAATTATAACCTAGCTAATACTATATAGTGTTTTTAATATTTAGTTATTTCTTAGCTTTACTAGATTTTACTACTATTTTATTAAATAGTATAGTAAAGTTATTATTTTACTAATAAATTACCTTAGAGGGAATTAACTAGTAATATTTAAACTAAAACCCTATAAGTTAGTAGTTTTAAAGAACTTTAATAAAGATTTTAGGAAGCGCTAATTCTAGTGTATTTTAACTTACTTATATATCTTAAAGTGAAGATAGATATATCTAGATATATAATTAGGGCTATACTTATAATATTAGTGCTAGGTCACTAGCACCTAGTTATATTTATATTAAGGAAAATAACTAATACTAAATTATAATATTTAATACCTAATAACGAATTATTAGCTATCTAAGAGGCTTTTTATATATAAAGACACTATCTTGCTTATTTAGCTTATATAATTAAAGTTATTATAGATTACTTAAACTATAAGTACTTTACTATAAAGCCTAAGCTTACTAATAAGTAAGTAATTACGCTTAATAAGCTTTATCCTTTTAATTTTAAGATTATATATTATATAGGGAAATTAAATCCTACTAACTTACTTTTAAGAAAACTAGATTTTATAAGTAAGGTAAGGAAAGAGGAAGTAATAACTATATAACTTCTTACCTTTTTATCTAAATTTATAAATACTAAGTAATAGGAATACTATAGTAATATTATTAGTGCTATAGGTTCTATAAAAACATCACTTAGTGTAACTAATAGTTAGTTATAATAATACTATAATAATACTACTAATATCTAGGGTTTTAAAAAATCATAACTTAACTATATTCTTAAAGAACCTAATAATCTAGATAATCTTAGAAGAGTTATATTAGTAAGGTTATTTAATACTTTTTATACTTCTATTAATAAGTAATAAGCTAGCTATAGTAATACTATTAGTACCTAGCGTATATATTATTTATTGCTTAATTATTTTAATTTTCCTATTAGACTAGCTATTTTTAATAGGGATAGACTAGTATAGGTTATTACTAGTAAGTAGTAAGGGCGCCCCTTAAAAACATTACTTATTTATATTCCTATAAGACTAGAAGTATCTATTAAACTAATTACTTATAGAGATATTATAGCTAGGATCTAATTTATTTAAAGAACCTCTTTTAAGTTTAACTCTAACTTTCTAGAAAAGAGCTTAGAATTAAAACCCCTAATTTAAGTCTTATTATATAAAGCATAGTAAGGTAATAACTTTACTATAGCTTAATTAAAGTTACTTAAAAGTAGCAATATAGCTATATCCTAGATATAGTTAATTAAACTCTCTAAGCTATTAATATTTAAAAATTATATTTTTATTTCTTTAGGTATAAGAAAAGAAATTTTATTACTAACTTATAATAACCTTATTACTAGGCATTAAGGAGTAAGTAAAACTCTTTATTAGATTATAAACTAATATTATTAGCTAATAATAAAGAAAGATATAAAGGTATATATTAGCACTTATATAAATTATTAGACTTTAAAACTAAGGCATTATAAACTATATAGTAAGCTAGCTACACTACTAGTGCTTAATTACCCTTTTTAAGAATTATTAATAGATTTTATTACTAGACTTTCACTAGTAAAAGACTTAAATTAGACCTATAACGCGATTCTAGTTATTATTAACTATTTTACAAAATATAGCATTTATATCCCTATTTTAACATAACTAACTAGTAATAAGCTAGTAACTATATTCTTAGAATATATTTTTAGAGACTATAAAGCCCTAGAAGGTATTATAATAGACTAAGGTTTTATATTTACTAGTGGTTTCTAGATAACTTTTTATTATCTTCTTATAACTAAGTAACTACTTAGCACTGCTTTTTACCCCTAGATAAATAGCTAGATAAAACGTTTAAACTAGGTCTTAGAATATTATTTAAGAGCTTTTACTTATACTAAATAGACTAATTAGGTAAATAACCTATTAATAGCGTAATTTACGTATAATATAAGTAATTACTTAATATATAGCTATATACTAGCAAAGGCATTATAAGGTTATAATCCTAGAGGTCTATAGTAAGTAATAGTAAATATCCCTTTAGTAAATAATTAAGCTAAAAGTAAAGTTTTAGTACTAAGAGAGAAGTATATTATAATTAAGTAGCTTTTAAGTAACTTATAGACTTAGTATAAAAAATATTATAACTAGAAAAGAACTTTAATAAGGTTTAAAGTTAGTAACTATATTTTATTATTAATAAAGAATATTAACCTAAGATACCCTTATAAGAAGCTAGCTATAAAGTACCTAGGCCCTTATAAGATTAAAAAGGTAATTAGGAGTTATAGATTAGTGTATTAATTAAAATTATTACCTAGGACTTAATTATATAATATATTTAATATTACTAGTCTTAAACCTTTTAAAAGGGACCTAATAAATATAGAAAATATATTCTTATTATAAGATACTATTAAAGATAATAAATAAGAGTTTAAAGTTAAGAGAATTATTTTATATTACTATAATAAAAGGTATTATAAATATCTAGTTAAATAAAAGGGCTATAATACTTTAGAGAATTCTTAGGTATTAAAAAGGGATTTTATTACTAGAGAAATTATTAATAACTATAAGTAATAGCTAAGTAGTAAAGTTAATATAAGGTAATTATAATTTATAACTTAATACACTAAAGATATTAGAAAATAAAGTTAATTTACTTAGATAACTTAAATAATTTATTATATAGCTACTAAGCACTTATCCCTTTATAATAAAGTTAGTCCTTAAGACTACTAGTCCCTTATTATTAGTAATAGCTATAGGAACTATAAAGAAAAAGGCCTTAGGAGTATTTTTATTATTAAAATCCCTCTCTTTATATATATAAACCTAAAGTACACTAAGGAGCTTAATAAAACTAATATATTTAGGTAAATTAATAGTATTTAGTGTAAACTACTAGTAAGTTAGTTAAGTATTAGCTATATATATTAAGAAAGCTTACCTTTAGGATATTTTAGGCTATAAAGTAAAGATAGTTTAAAATATTAATCTAAGTCTTTAGATTTATAGTATTACTTAGTAGCGCTATTATAGTATATTTATTATATTTTACCTTATAAGTAGTATTAGTAAATATTTAAGTATAGTAAATATAACTATACTTATTAGAATTTTTATAAACTAGAATAGTATTCTATAGCTTTTTCTTTACTTTTATAATAAGCTAGTAGTAAGTTAGTAGTAATCTAGTGTCTAGGTAATAGAATTATACTTACTTTATTTTAATAGTAGTAATTACCTTTAGGAGTAGCTTTAATAAGTTTAAATAGCTTATTATAAAGCTATATAATTTAAGCTAAAGTCTAGTAGTATATTAGTAATAAGTAAGTAAATTCTAGTTAAGAGAGATATACTATAATATAGTTTTTATTATTTTAAAAGTAATAAGTATATTTTATTAAATAGCCTATTAAATATTAGCTATAAAGAAGTAATAAGTAAATAAAGAAGTTATACTTAAAGATTTATTATATTTTACTAAGAAAGTCTTTTTATTAATAAGGTATCCTAGGATCTTATAAGTGCTATTTTTTAGGAGAATATTTTATATTATTACTTACTAATAATAGTGTATATATAAAATCTTTTTTAAAGTTATTTTACTAGTAATAAGTTAGTAATAAAGACACTATAAGGATATAATAAACTTATAATAAGATTTTAAAAGAAGTTTACTTTAGAGAAGACTTTATAAGAGACTTTATAGGAGATTTTTTAGTTAATAAATCTTCTTAAGGTATTAATAAAGGTAAAGTTTAGGTATAAGACTTAGATATAGTAAACTAGCTATAAGTTAGCTATAATAGACTAGATAGAGAAGTAATACTAGTAAGAGTATAAACTTATAAGCTAGATAAGGGCAAAAAACTAAGATAAATAAGGATAGATAATAATAATAATTAGGGACTAAAAGAGGTTAGTAACTACTAAGTAATAGTAGTAAGAGAGCTATTACTTAGCTAGTAAGGGTAACTTATAAGGTTAAGGGATATTATAAGAGAAAGAAAGTGTATAAAAGGGGGGAAAAATTAGTTTCTTTTATATTAACCCTAGACCCCTTAAGTAATTTAATACACTATATATAGGTAATTTATAAATTATAATAATAACTATTAGCATTACTAAATATATATATACCTAATAGCTATAAACTTATAGTAACTATAACATAAGCCCTTTAGTTAGACTATTTAGAACTATAGTATTAAGTACCTTATTTATTTAAACTAATTATAAAAATTAATATAGGTTATCTATTTTTTTTTCTCTTTTAGCTATATAATAGGTAATAACATTTGTTTTACTACACTAAAGCTATATATAAGCTACTATTTAAATATTACTAACTATAATAGGAGGGGTTATTTTTAATTAGTAGTATTATTATCATTATTTCTTTTTATTTACTTATATATTTAGATATAAGGTACCTTATTTTATTTTCCTTATAAAGCTCTAATATAATAACCACGCCCTAAGTAAGTAACTTATTTTATAATTAAGGTTAATTATATATAGGGGAGGTATTATATTAGGAGCGTAAAGGTTAGAGATAGGATATTTATTAAAGTAAGTCTTTAGAGAACCTTTAAGCTATATAAATAATAAAGAGGCTAGCTAGCTATAAGATAGCTATATGCTTATAAAGTAAGGTATTTATTAAAGATTACGCACATTATTAGTGCTAGGTTAGAGATTAAAACCTTCACGCACCTACCCCTAGCTAGTATTTATCTAGTAGCGACTGCGATAGTCTTAGCCATTACTTCGTTTACAACCTTTTAGTGCAAGCCGTGACAAATTCTTAGATATATAGGGATTTCTTTAGGTAACTTAGCTTTTACCTTAGCTTAAGCTTATATAAAGAATTAAAATAATTAGTTATTCTTTTACCTAAGATTTAGTAATAACCTTATTACTTCTAAAGTGTCTTATACTTATATCTATTATTTTAGTTTTTAGCTATTTTAGAAAATTTACCTAGGTAATTAATAAATAATTTATATACCTATTTATAGCTATATAATATATCTATTATTACTTTATATTACTAGCTAAGTAGCTACTTATATATATTACCTTAGTTATATTATCCTTAAAGGTATAGTAGTTTAATTTAAATAATATATCTAAGTTTACTAAGAAATTCTATAGGCTTTTATATATTTCCCCTTTATATATAGGTATTTTTATCTATATTTTAATAAGACTACCTTACTATATAATTACTACTAAGTTACTATAAACTATAGGTAAAATTATAGCTAATATTTAAGGGGTAATTATAAGTCTAGTTTAAGGTCTAGCTAATCCTAGATTTGCCTTAAGCTCCTTAATTTATACCTCTATTTATAAGACCTCTTATCTTCTCTAAAGGTAATATAGCTTAGCTTATATAGCCTTATAGTATTATTATAATGCCCTTTTCTCTTTAGTTATATTATTTATACCTTTACCTAAATTAGGATTAAGTAGTGTTTATTATACCTTATTATTATTTATAGTTCTAGATTATAAGGGTTCTCTAACTTCCTAATTATCTATAGCTTTATTATTATAAGGTACTAGTATGTTTCTTATAAATCTTTAGAGCATTAGCTATATAATAATCTAGCTAATAGTTTATATCCTTAAAAAGGTTAAGAGAGATTAATTTATTATAGCTTACACTAAAAGGTTATAATAAAGTAATAGCTAAGACTATTATAGTTATTACTAGATAAATACTAGCTAGAGGTAAGTGTGCAAAGGTTTTAATCTCTAACCTAGCACTAATAATATACATAGTCTTTAATAAATACCTTGCTTTATAAGTATATAGCTATCTTACAGCTAGCTAGCCTCTTTATTATTTACATAGCCTAAAGGTTCTCTAAAGACTTGCTTTAATGAACATCCTATCTCTAACCTCTGCGCTCCTAACAGAGGAGGAATCACGTTAATTTATGCTATAAGCAAAACTCGAACGAATTTGAGTTTAACTGCAGTTACGAATTATAACTCTTACGCTAACGCAGCTATAAAGTTTATCGCAAACTTTGCTTTAATCTTATAGCCAGAGTATTGTTTGTAGTGTAGTTAGTGTAGTTTTTAGGAAAAATTTGTATTTATAGTGTAGTTTTTTTTTCCTTATAGTTAGTATAGTGTAGTTTTTTTTTATAGTTAGTGTAGTTACTAACTACACTAACTACACTACACTATAAGAGAAAAAAACCTACACTATACTACACTATAAAAAAAAATACAATACACTAACTATAAGAAAAAAAAACCTATAATATAAATACAAATTTTTCCTAAAAACTACACTAACTACACTACAAACAATACTCTGCTCTTTAGTATAGCTTCCTAAAATTACTAAGTAAGTTATATAACCTTTTTCTATATTTTTCTAGTAATAAAGGTATATAAGTTAATATTGTTTTATAGCTTAGGAAGTAATTTTATAAAGAATATAAAAGTATAAGACTTTTCTAGGGCTTTTTTTAAGTAGATCTCTAGTAAAACTAGGAAAATACTAAATTTAATAAGGCTTTAGCCCTTATATTACTTTATATTCTTAAGCTATATAGTTATTCAGGTATTATAGTTTATAAAGTTCTTAAGTAATATAAGTATTTAGGCCTAGAATTTATTCTAGTTATTCTTAAGATTATTCTAGCTATTAGCCTATTATTTATTAAGGTATTTATTTTATCTTACCCTATAGTTAGTATATATATAGTTAAGTATAAAGAGGATTTTTTAGTCATTATATTAGTATTTTTTCTTTACCTTATTAAAGGTATAGTTTAGGTTATTTATTTATATCTTATATCTCTAAGGGTTTATAAGGTATTAAAGCTTAGTAATATTCTTAACTTTAATCTCTTAGCTATTATTACTTAAGGAAATACTAGCTTTTTACTTACTTTTCCCTTATACTTCCCTTAAGTTATCTTTAATAAGGTTAATAAGCTTTTATTCTTATTTTTATAATCTTTAGAGTTTTTCTAACTAAGTAATTTACTTAAGTACTACTATAGCTTTACTATAAGGGGTAAAGGGTCTTATTATAAGTATAGTTTTAGTAGTATATAATGTATTTTTACTTATAGTATTACCCTTATTTAATTAGGTATAACTCTTATTTATTAGGATTAAGTTATTATCTAATATTACTTTAGTAAATTAAGTAATTCTCTCCCTTATATTACTCTTAGGTAACTAGTAAAAGAAGCTTTAAAATTATAAGAATAATAGTAACTAAGTAAGAGATATAAGGGCTTTAGTATATTAACTAAAGCTTACTAAGTCTAAGTGTATTATATATATAAGTTACTAGCTTATAGCTAGTAGCTTACTAGTATTATGTAAACCTAGCCCTAGGACGTGGCTTGCCTACGGAGTGCGCTAGTGCACCTGTAGGCTGTGTTATAGGTGTTATTATAAGTGGGGCCTTATAGTTTTATCTCCCTAACCTCGTAGCTACCTACCTAATTACCTTATAGCCACCTACCTAATAACCTTATAACTACTTACTAAATAATTCCTCCCTTATTAAAGACTTCTATCCTTAGGGATCTTAATGCCTCTCTCTTACTAGTATTACTAATAACTATAAAAGCCTCTTTTTATAATAATAGTTTACTATACTACTAGACTTTCTCTTATATTAAAGCTATTTACTAGCTTATAAGCCTCTTTAATAAGCTAAAGTTTATTCTTATTTAAAGCCTTTAAGTTAAACCTCCCTTACTTTTTTAGTATAATATTACTTAACTTAATAAAGTTAAATAAGCTTATTATAGTATAAATAATCTTAATTTAATCTAGAAAGTTATACTTAGTAATACTATAGTAAATTATCTTAAACTTTTACTTATAATACCTAAAGAGTTTTTTAACTATTACTTAAAGAATAATATACTAGAGATTATAAAGTTTAGCCCTTATTCTTAGCCCTTCTTTATTATTAGGATTCTTATTTAAATAATAGTAAACACTTATAAAGGGTATAAGTAACTTAGCTTATATATAAAATCCTATATCTATAAGGTAAAAACGCTTTCTATATATTTAAAATAACCTAGTAAAAGCAGTTTAAAGTAGTAGTTTATTATAAATTAATCCCTTAGCGCTTACTAATATATATATAAAGATATTATTATTAAAATTTATAGCTACTAGTATATTCTAAGAGATATTACTCTTTTAAGAGAAAAATTACTTTTACTTAGTTACTAGGATAAATATAAGTATATATATACTATTAATAGTACTTATTACACTATAAAATATATATTTACTTAGATTTAATATAATATATATAGAAATATAATCTAGCTTTAGTTAATAAATAAAGGTAGTATATAAACACCTTATTAGATTAATAAGCCTATAGAATATCTGTGGCTTCTTTCGGACCCTTAGACAATAGTTAGTCCAGCCGTAGCTAAAGTGTGGGTCCACCAAAGGGATGCACGCAATGCGATTAGCTGCATTATAGGCAACCCCACACTGCTTATAGTAGCTTTACACTACTACCTTACTTTTCCCCCTTTTTGCTTACTTTTCTCCTAGCTAGATTTCTCTCCTTCTCTCTTTTCTTAGCTATTATTATTAACTTTATTACTATTATTAAATTTAACCCTTTACACTAGTATAATATTCCTTAGTATAACTAATACTAATTAGTAGTTAAATATAACTATAAATAAGCTAGGTATTATAAGAAGAGATATTCCTATAAATAACATAGCCCCTTACCTCTTAAGCTAACTTATATAGGCTATTTAGGTAAAGAGGTATAACTCTAGAGTGTACTAAAGGAAAATAAACTAAAATCCTAGTTATAGGCTTATTAGACTTTTAAGGGATTAATCTATTAACTCTTAGGCCTTTAAGATATTTAGTTAATTATTAATCTTATTATCTATTATAAGAAAACTAACTAAATAACTAAATCTATTACTATAAGGCATTTTATTTAAACCTAATATTAAAAATAACCCTTAGCTAAGCTAGCTAACCTATATAACCTCTTTTTACACTCTTTTATAAACCCTTTTCTCTTTTCTTTATAGCTTTTTATGCCTTAGTGCTCTAGGTATTAAGTTACTTCTATGTCTATACTATCTTTATAGCCTATTTTTCTCTCTTTTACTGTTTTTCCTTCTTTTACCCTTTTTCTGTTATTTTTGTTATTTCCCTTTATTTATCCTATTAATCTTACTAATCCTATTTATTTTACCCTATTTATCCTATTTATTTTATTTATCCTGTTTACCCTATTTTTCCTGTTTTTCCTATTTTACCTATCCTTTAGATTTACCTAGTTTATCCCTCTTAATAAGCGTAGAAATTACCCTATTATTATACTACTAGTTAGTTTATTCTAATTATTTAAGAAAACTAAACCCTTCTTAAGAAAGGGATAAAATTAAATATTAGACTATTAATAAGATAGACTCCTTACCTTACTTCCCCTAATACTAAGGCACCTTAAAAGCTACTAGTAATAGCTTCTAAAAGACTAGAAAAAAATAGTTTACTAAGGTAACTATAGCTATATTTATTTACGCTTATAAAAGACTAGGAAAAGCTTACTTAACTAGACTTAAAGACTACTATATAGCCTAAGCTTAATAATTAGATTATAAGGTTTATTTATACTAGTAAGTATTAGAATTAGTAAGGAAAAAACCTCTAGGAGAACTTTAAAGAAGATTTTAAAGGTTAAACTAAAGATATATTTAAGAGAGTTACTAATAAGCTTATAAAAAAGCTATAAAACTCTCTATAAGATAATAATATTTATATTAGCTAAGGAGTAAGCTTTCTTATTCTATTAGCTCTTAAATATATGCTTTAAGAAGTAATAATAACTCTATAGCTAAGAGATAGGTTATAATCCCCTAAATTACCTTATATATAACCCCTATAATTTACTACCTTAAAGACCTTCCCTAATATTCCTTACCCTTAAGGGGAATAATTACTATATCTCTTATAAGAATCCCTATAATAATCTTAGTTATATTAGGAATTTAACCCTTAATAACTTACTTTCCTTTCTTAATCCTTCCCTTTAAATAAATAAATTATAAAGAAAATATCTAAGCTTATAAAGATATATAAGAATAATAATTACTATAGTAAAAAGCTATATAACTTTCTCTTACTAAAGCTTATACTCTTTAAGAGTAAGTATAACTAAATTAACCTCCTTAAGTTATATTTTAATAAGGTATTTTCTATTATATTAATAGGAGATACTAAATAGCACTTTCTTAATTACCTTACTAGTAAGAACCTCTTTTATAAAGAGATAATTATAAATATCTATTAATACTTTAAAATAAAAAGTAATTAATAGTTTTATTACTATAAGTAAAGTAATATTACCCTTAAGAATATTATTACTTAAAACCCTAAAAAGAGTAAGCTTAAGTGCCTTAAGATTTTATTAACTACCTTAAAGAGAGTCTATAAAAAGCTATACCTCTTTAATATAGTAAATATAAAGCTTTATAAGTAAACCTTAAATATAGTCTTTAGTATCCCTAAATATTAGGTAGTAAAGTATATATATATACTAGGCTTTAAGAACCTTACTAGTAATCTCTATAAGTTAATTATAATTATAGAGAGTAATATAAGAAATAACTAATACTACTAGTATTAAGATAAAGACTTATTAGAGGTAATATTTATAGATTACTAATATAGCTAATAGAATTAAAGAGACTAAGGAAAAGAAGGTTATTATAGTAACTTTAAATAACTTAAGTAATACTTTATTTATAGTAAGAGTAATTACTAGTTATTAAACTATACTAATACTAAATATTAGAAAGAGAAAGGGAGGTAATAAGCTAGTAAGAACTATTACTTACCCCTTATAGAGAAGAAGTTCTAAGTATTCCTTACTTTATTTAAAGGTAATAATAACCCTAAGGAAAAGAAGGTAAAAGACTAAGAGACCTAGCTTAAGGCCTTTACTTAGGCCTAAGATAATAATAATAATAATATTAAGGAGAAGCTATTATTAAAGGTATACCTTAGTATTATATAATTCTTTTACTTAGGATTATAAGTAATAGATAATATTAATATCCTTATAATACTTAAGAATTAGGCTTTTTAGTATACTTTACTTAAGTAAGAGCTATATCTTAAAGAGGCTTCTAATAAGGATAATTTAATCTATTATATATCTAAAGAACACTATTTTAAAGAGGTCTTTAAAGGAATTATACTAAATATAAGAGCCTTAGGCTAATTAACTACTAGTCTAGCATAGGCTAAAGCCTTACTAAGATTAATACTATTATTAATAATTAAACCCTATAACCTAGAAGTTATTAGATTTAGTACTAAATTAGCAATAACACGTGGCGTTATTTATATGCCTATAAAGCTTAGCTAAATTAATTTCTATATCCTTAATATTACTATACCTTTTCTCTTTTCCCTTACTAATATAAATAAGATAAAGGTTAAGATTAATAACCTTGCTAATATATTAATTTAAAATAACAAGACTATACCTATTATATATAAATAAGGCTACCCTTAGTAGCTTCTAGAGGTAAGAGAAACTATTACTTTTTACCTATTAAAAGGAGAGATTTATTAGCTTTACTAAAGATTTAGTTATTCTTTAATTTAGTAGCTTATAAAGATCCTTTAATAAGCTAGTTATAATATTAAATACTATATAATTAAGAAGCTTACTAGAGTCTATTACTATTATTAAATAAATAAAAAGGCCCTTAGCTAGTTTAAGTTCTCCCTTAAAGATAACTATAACTTTAACTATAAGATTATTATTAATATTATATAAATTAATAGGTAGCTAGTCCTTTATATTATTAATTTAGTAACCTTATTTTAAGTAGCCTAATTCCTTAACCCTAAGAAGTAAAAAGCTTATAATATTTAGGATATAATTAGAGAGTGCTAGATTAATATATATCTAGGCCCTCTAGACTAGATTATTTATAATACTAGTAATAACTTTACTTTAGCTAAATTTAGGTATTATACTTACCTAATATTAATTAAGATTAATAAGATACTTATTAAAGCCTATAATAGTATTAGAAAGGTTAAAAGATATTATAAACCTCTTTACTAGGCTTATAATATTATTATAGATTTAATTAGTAAAGAGATTACTCCTAAGTAATAACTCTAAATAGCTATTAAAGCTATTAATAACTTAGTAAGCCCTAATAGCCTTATACTTATACTACTAGTCTTTAGAGCTTACTTATAGATAATAGATAAGTTACTACTAAGTATCTCTATTATTTAATAAGCTAAAGTAATTTAAAAGATAACTAATAAAGTTTACTATTACCTAGCTAAGAGGTAAGTCTATAAGGCCCTTAGCACCTAAAATAGCCTTAATATATTACTAATATATTAGCTATTACTATAGGCTAATATATATATATAAAGAGAAAAAGGTAAATAGTATAGCCCTTATAAGCTATTAGTTACTAATAGGGAGACTTATATAGTTAAGATACCCTATAGCCTAGCTAAGTTTTACTTTATAGTAATAAAGCTATACTATAAGGACTTATAGTATATAAGGGCTAATAAGTAAAGCCTTTAGGGTATTAAGGAGTATAACCTAGGCCTAAAGGCCTCTTCTTATAAGATAGCCCTTTCCTATAAGGGGGCTAGGGAAAATAAGCTATTAGTAAAGAATAGTAAGGTAAAGGAAAAAAAGAAAGAAATACTAGTAAAGAGAAAGTAAGGGAGGCTAAGGAAAAGCCTTATAGTTTAATTTTATATTAATAAGGGTATAAAAGGGCTTATAAAGGCTATTAAAGCTAAAGGTAATCCTATAGAAAGCTATAGAGTTAAAGAACTTATAGCTTACCTTAAGGTAATAAAAGCTACCCTTATAGGAAGTTATAAAGCTAATTACCTTAAGGTAGTAAAAGTAAAGGTAATTAAGGCCTAGGCTTATAATCCTAATAAAGCTATTAGACTTATAAATCTCCTTATCTTTATTAATAAAGACTAAGAGAAAGCATTATTTAAAGAGATTATAGCTAGAGAAGTGCTAAATATAGTATTCCTTATAGTAAAAGAAAAGGCTAACTAAAAGCTTGCCCTTTAACTTTACTAAGAAGGAAAGATTATAACCCTAGAAAGCCCCTTTAAATAATCTAACTAAGCTAAGATTAACGCCCTATAAGCTTATAATATATTTAGGTTTATAATGTTTAATTTAGCAAAGTATAGAGGCTATAGGATCTTTAATTCTTATATAATCTAAGAGATTAAGGGCAAAGGGACTAAATCACTATATAAGAAATTATACCTTATTATATAAGGGTATAATAATAAGGGAAAGAAAGCTATCTTAACCTAATTACTAATAATATAGTAATTAAGCTAATAAATTATTATAGCTCTTGCCCTATTATTAAGGTAAAGAGAAATCTATCTTTAGCTATAAGATATTATATAAGCCTATGTTTAATCCTATATAACCCTAAACAAGCTAATTATTATAAGGTTACCTAAGTAAATTACATACCTCTTTCTAGAAGGTATAGTAATAAAGGTAATTAAACCTCTCTATAAAATTATAAAGGCTAGAACCCACTAGTAAGTAATGTACTTTTATTACCATAGGGATAACCTTAAGATAATAACCTTAATATATAATCCTTACTTACTAATTATAGCCCTAAATAATAAGAATCTCTTTAGAATCATAGGAATATAAATAAATAACACGCTAGGCCTTAGTAATAATAACTTCTTTAAGAAAGAAAAAAGAGAGCTTTAGAAAGTAAAGTTTATAGCTAAAGAAAAATAACGCTTAATAACTACAAATCCCCTTATCTTTAATAGCTATATCCTAACCTAGAATGCTAATAATTTGCTAACCCTAACCTAAAAAGGCTAAAGTTAGAAGATTAAGGAAATTAACCTACAATTACTAATAGTAAAGTAGGATTATATAAAGCAAAGAGCCTAAGGGAGTTACATTATAATAGTCTATTAACTAGAAATATCTTATAACCTATTAATTACTATATAACACTAAGAACCCTTTACTAATAATATCTTATAACTTAATAAATACCTTAAGTAATAGGTTAAGTATTAGTAATAGGGATTATAGTATATCCCCTTAACTCTTAAAGAGATAAAGCTCTTTATATTTATAAATAGGTCTTTTACTAATAATAAAGACCTTAGTTTATAGATTAGATATATTATTATAATTAGCAACAAGATAATAAAGGAAAATAACACCTTTACTTTAAGAGGAAATATCATTATATATAGCTCTATAAAGAGCAAATATGTAACCTATAGCACACTTATATCTAAGCTATATAACATAGTTTAAGGCGCTAATATCGCGTATGCAATATCTATAACCCTTTATTAAATTATAGACTAATTAAAGATACCTTAAATACTAATAACCCTTTACATAGACTCTTTCTTATTATATAAATACCTTATAAAGCTAGGTATAATAAAAGAGAAGTAGCTTATAATTAATATTATAGCTCTCTAATAGTTATATAAGAGAAAAGAGATTTATAAAGTTAGGTAAATTAATAGTGGCAATAACCTAGCTAATATAATAATAAAGGCATTACTAAATTTAGCCCTTTTAACCTTAATTAATTTAAACGAATTAATAATTTGTGTGAAAGGCTAGGTTAAGAGACCTATAAGGTTAGGTAAAGAGGAGAATTAATATAATAAGCATGTAGGTATAGATTATAGTAACTAGGTTAATTAGAATAACTAAGGCTATAATAGCTAATTAAAGCTATAAATTCTTATAAAGGGATTTACTTATATACACTTTCCTTTAATTTAATTTTTATTACATTTTTAGGCTCCTTTAGCTATAAAGAAAAGAGAGACTACTAGTATAGCTTTCTTTAGACCCTTAGATAATAGTTAGTTTAGCTATAGCTAAAGTATAGGTTTACTAAAGGGATATATATAATATAATTAGCTATATTATAGGCAACCTTATATTACTTATAGTAACTTCACACTACTACCTTACTTTTCCCCCTTTTTGCTTACCTTCTTTCCTAGCTAGATTCCTCTCCTTCTCTCTTTTCTTAGCTATTATTATTAACTTCATTACTATTATTAAATTTAACCCTTCGCACTAGTGCAACGTTCCTTGGTGTAACTAACAATATCCTTAATACTAATAACTAGCTTATTTTAAAGTAAAAAGCTATATTTTACTATAGCTTATTAAATACTATAATCTATAGGAAAATTATTATTATTTACTTAATTAACTAGTATTTAGTAAGCTTAATATTTATATTATTTTAAAGCTACTAATAAAGATTAAAAATATAGCTTTTAGTATATAAAAGATCTCTTTAAATTACTATTTAGTTAAGATATAAAGAACTTTCTTATAGAAAGCTATTAAGGCTATAGATAATCTATACCTAGTAATTATAGGAAAATAGTTATTATTTTATAGTAAGTTCTTTATAAAAAGAGTATTATAAATAATTAATATATTAATAACAAGGTATAGTTTATTATTATTATTATTATCTTTAACTAAATTTAGTAAGAATTACTTTAAAGAAAAGAAGTTTATATTTATCTTTATATTATAAAGTATAATAAAAAATATAAAGTATACTAGTTTAACTAGAGAGTATACTAATTTAACTAGAGTATACTAAAATATTTAGTATACTCTTTTTTACTATACTAGTAGTAAAAATATAACTTTTTCCTTATAGCTTATCTCTTTTAGCTATTTAACTAGCCTTACTAACTTAGTATATTATAAATAAAGGCCTTTAGAGGTATAGTAATTACCTAGGGTATATACTATAAAAACACTAACTAAATATAGGAAAGCGCTAGTTTTAATGTAATAGTAAGCCTAAAAATAATAAATTTTATATAACTACGCTAATTTTTAAATGTCTGCGCTAACTTAGATCGCACTCTTACTAGCTTTAAGGAGAGAGTATGTAAACGCGTAGCAATGGATTTTTAAACGCATAGTAGTAACTAAGCCCACGTGGTAGCTTTATATGTGTTTTTATATAGGAAAGTACTTCTCTAATTTTACGTATACTTAGGAATACGTGCTACGCTTTCTTTGCAAATTCCTTACGCTTACACTTAGTATTATTATTATATATTAACTAGCATGTCGTTCCTCAGCAGACCCGGACCCGGCCAGGTCCAGGCCCGCTGCCGCGGCACCCCGTTTCTTCTTGGCGCGGTTTTTAGCACAGAGTTTCTTAACCTAAGCCACATAGTCCTCCAAGGCCTAGATAATTAAAGTTAGCCCTAACTTAGAGCCACCGCTATACTAGAATAAAACCACTTATATTACTCCTAGTAACTATGCTAGCCTAGGTATTAACTAACTACTAATGCTCCCCCTACTAGCTAGTAACGTTTAGCTATAAGCAAATTAGCACTAGAGTAGGCTTAAAGTAAGCATAGATGCTAATATTACCTTAGAATATCTGTAGTTATAAACCTAATAGTTAAAGTAAGCACTAGACATTACCTCTTTCTATGTAAATTAGCCCTGCTCCTAGGCTAGTAATAAACTAACTTACTAATAATATTATAGCACTAGTGCCCTAGATTCTTAATTAATTATATCTTATAAGACACACACTATAGCGCTTAAGGTTCACCTAGCTACCCTAGATTAGACCTAGAATAAGCGTAAAATAAGGGTAAAAATAACTTACTTTAAGATCTTTAGACTTAGCTTACTCTAATTATTTTGCTATAAGGGATTTCCTTAAATACCTCTCTAAGGCTATAATTTCCTAGGTAAATTAGAACTAGAATAATACTAATAATAAAATACTTATAGTATTTATTAATATTCTATTGTAAATTTCTATATAAAATATTAGTAACTAAATTAACACTAGGCTAGAAGAGCCTTAAATAGCTCTAAGAAGGGGTAAGGAGAATAAAAACCTATAGGAAGTTTAATATAAGAAAAGAAAAAAGGTTAAAACCCTATAAGGGGAAAAGCCCTCTTTTATACTTAAGAAGGGGGGGGGGGAATAAATTATAATATTAACTAGAAAACAAAGCATAAGATAAATAAATATATAGATAGCATATAAGCAATCTAGAGGCAGAACTACCTAGGCACTAGGCCTAAATTACTTACCCCTTACTATAAGTAAATAAAACTATATACTTAGACTTTATAAGGCATTTAAACTAGTACTAGGCTAGAGTTAGCTAAAAAGTAAGGTACTAGAGGAGCTAGAAGTAAAGCGAAGAAAAAGTAAATTATTATTATAAATTAGAATTTACCTTACTATAAAATAAAGCAAGAGGTATAGGGTAGGACTAGCATAGGGCTAGAGTAGTATTAAAGGGAGCTAGCTAGGATTACTACTGCATATTTTTCCTCTTCTCTTATTTTCTATAGGATAAGGCTAGCGTAAGCTAGCACTAAATACCTATAGTTAGCCACACCTAACGCGGCGCAGGCCTGTAAGAGAGCTAGCGCTAGCCTATATACAGACGTAAGGGGGTTTTTCTTCCTAGTATAGGGTTTTCCCTCTTAACTAAGCGGTTAGAGTACTAGGACTAGCTACTTAATTAGCTATCTAGCGTAAAGAATATATATATTAACTAGCGCTATATAAGCTAAAATTTTAGTATTATTAATAAATATGTAGTTTATAAAGCCCTAAGTGTGCGCGAACTTAGAGAGGTACCTTCCTATGTAAAAACGCGTGCGGAGGTACCATATCCGTTTTGGGCGTAGTTGCTGCTGCGCGTTCAAAAATCCGTTGCTGCGCGTTTACGTACTCGACGTGGCTGTTCCTTCGCTTATCGCATACCTAATCTCCATTGCCCTACTGTCACATGCCACGCGCACGTGACGATAGTCAGTAGTTGCCCTCGTGGTTACACCAACTTTCTTGCAATCCTGCACAACACATCATCTGTGAGAACCCAGAAGGTGTCCTAGAATTCCCCAATAGACTAAAATGTCCGCCAATTCTAGCCGCTGCTAACATTGCACCTTACAATTAAGACCTGTCGCCGCGCCTATGCCATATAGGCCCCGTCGTTGCGTGCACGTCGCGCCTTACAACGCACAGCGCCTTACATCGTCCACAAAGGCCGAATCGCGATGGCCGAACGCGATGACGAGATCCACAGACTCCAGCGAGAGCTGGAGGCGTTGCGTCGCGACCTGCGCGACACCTCGTACGATGAGTATTTACGCCTTTGCCACGAAGAACTCTTCACAACGCTTCAGATACAAACCATAGCGAAATCAACGCGCGGTGGGATCACCAATGTAATGAGCAAGCATTATCCATTGAAATTACGTCCTTGGGGTGAATTTCTTGAAGGGCAGAGACGGTGTCACCACATAATTCAAGACACAATACCAGGCTTCCTTCTGCCCTCAAGAAAAGCTGTTCGTACAATGGCGGAAGCTTCGAACAGAAGAAGACCGGTCGCCAGTGAGCAGGATCTCAGGACTTTTGAGCATCTAGCTGTCGAAGATCCTGTGGAAATCATATTTGCCGCGTTTTGTTCACGATCTCAAGACCAGCCGAACAGAAGGGAGCTTGATTGCAAAAGTATATTATTTGACAATCAGCCTCACGGTGCGAACAATTCTAACAATAGTGATGCCGTCGAAGCCTCGGGCCAAAATAGGCCAGATAAATGGGTTATCCGTACCAGTTTCTCAGGAGACCGGTGTATTGTATTCCCTGTTGAGTACAAGGCAGCACACAAAATATCACTCGAAAGTTTCCAGGAGGCTATGCGTAAAGAGGACTTGTTTACCCGCGTCATCTTAAGAATCTCTAGCGGCAAAATTAGCAACGATGAAGAGACGAAGCTGCAAGAAAAGATGGAAGACACTGTTGCCAAAGCTCTCGCCCAAACGTTTCACTACATGGTTCACATCGGCACTAGTTATGGATACCTCACCAATGGAAAATCCTTAATCTTCTTATATATTGGAGACGATCCCAGGGTCCTTTACTATCACTTGTGTCAACCGGAGACCGATGCTCAAGGCAGGGACGGATCGATAGATCCATTTCACACTGCCGTCGCTCAACTGTCAGCGTTCTGCCTGCAGGCTTGCCGGGACTCTCGTAAGTCCACCTCGTGGAAAGACATAGCCATGCTACGCCTGAAGATGTGGCCGCAGCCGTACGCTGAGATGCGCGGTGGGACACCAGAAGAAGAAGAATCACCCCAGTCAACGAGATCTGACCCATCTTATGCTGGACCAATTACTGTTGCACAAGAACTTACAGTAGCGCTACGACGAACAACAAGGGCATCATGTAAACCCATGCCGGAGCTGGGCGCCAATGACACCAGCGACGATGATTTAGGTGGTGATTCCAACAGACGGACTCACGGTCTGCAACCATCGCTGATAGTGGAGCTTCCTGGTCCCAAGAAACGAAGGGACCCTCCATCAGGAAGCGAGGAGACTCGAAGCAGTGAGGAGTTGGAACTGGAGGCCCGCCCTTACTGCACACAGGAATGTATGCTGGGCCTAAAAAGAAACGGGCTTCTCGACGAGAAATGCCCTAACGTGACACTACATCGCTGTGCCTCTAGAAGTATGTCGCATCCCATCGATGCAGCCTCCCTCAGGGAGCTTCTACGCGAGGTACTGGGCCGGCCCGTCTACCGCCTACGTTCCGTAAAACCTCTGGATGGTGAGGGCAAATACGGAGCGACAGGGTCGCTTTTCAAGTTGTCACTACCCCACTATGGATATACATTCGCTGGGAAAGGAACGTTCGCCGCGGCTGTCAAAAGACTGGAACATGAAGAGGAGGTTTATACGCGCATAGAACCGCTGCAAGGCCACTTCTCCCCCGTTTGCTTAGGCAGTATCCCCTTGGATACGCCCCTTTGCTTAGGCAGTATCCCTTTGGATAAGCCCTACCCGTTGGAACCGGTCGTTCACATGTTGCTCATGTCATGGGCGGGAGATGAACTCACATCTGAGGATGAATTCCTACCAGAACAGAAAGGGTTCCGCGATTTGCTTCGCAAATACGGCGTCATCCATAACGATATGCGGCAGCCAAACTTTCTTAAGAACCATGAGCGAGGACGCATCATGCTCATCGATTTCGATGTAGCGACTATTCAACTACCTGTGCAACACAAGCAGGTCAAGAGGCTATCTCACAAGAGAAAGAAGCATTCGCGTCGTGACTTGGGGACCGTGTCGGTGTGAGAAATGGCTTAGTGTTGGAACAAGCATGATATCAATTCCTTCGCGTGGGTGTAGGCTCGGTCAAGGGGTCACTAAATGCGCATACCGCGTCCTTTCGCATCCTTCTCAAAGTGGAAAGGTACCTCTTCTGTTTTAGGCCTAGTTACTACTGCATGATTAAAAAATCACTACTGCATGTTTTCCTGCATTTACATTGCTTACAATACCCGGCGGGAATAGTAGCTTCTGCTCTAATCGTCTCTCTGCCCGTGTTACTAGTAACTCCTTACCTATTCATGGGACTTTATGGAACAGCTTGATAGGCACTACGTGAAGAAGCATGTCTTGTGAGGATGAAAAACGCTTTACTAGACTGGCTTGATGCGCAGACATCTTCATGCATCATGCCAGGCAGGAGGATATCAACACATCCCTGGCCCTCCCCCACAAGCCTTCATGAACCTCCCGTCCCAGCTTCCTCGTCTCCCGCAACTCCGAACTCCTCGAATGATTCCACGGTCGCTGCCCATCCACCTCTTCCCTGGAGAACCAGCTCCCGTGCAACCCATACGGCACCCGCTGCGGCAGCCGCACTCTCGCAACAACGGCGCGCATCCCCGCATTCATCCTCGGCGCATCGATGATCCACAGCTCACTCACGGCATCAACACCCACGTTGCCATGCTCATCCAGCTGCGACTCATCGAAAACATACGTCAGCAACCACCCGTCTTCCTCGCTACCTCCATCCCGCGGCACGAACCGCGGCTCTTGCGCGTACCAGCCCGCTGGTAGTTGAAAGACGCGCACGGGGTCATTCGGATCGGACGAAGATGCAATCTCGTCGAGTGATCGCGTGTCGACGCACCCCGTCACCCTGGCGGCAGGCGGATCATCAATGCCCCGCGCAATAAGCTGCTGCACATCAACTCTGACGAGGGCGTCAATCTTGACGGCTCGGCCTAGCGCCGCGGAGAAATTCGACGCGGAGCTGCACCCGTATATGTACCGCGCTGGACTCATGGACATTGCATCCGGGACCGAGGGGAACTCAAACGGTAGTGAGAGGAGAGCCCACTCGTGTGTAATGCTTTGGGAAGAGGCGTCCCGTGGGAACTGGTAATAGTATAGACGGCACTGGTCATCTTTGGCCGGGGCCACGGGAATCCCACCGGCTGAGAAGATGAGTGATGGCGACGTCAGTCGACATGCCAGCAGGTGCACGGCGTCCGGGGAGTCCCACGTGTTGGCGGTATGGAAGATGCAGCACGGGTCGGTATGGAACCAGCGCACAGTCTGGGGCGAGTAGCGCGGGAAGATGCCGAACCTTGAGGGAGAAGACGGATCGTATGACACGACGGGCAGATTGCGCGCGAGGTTCTGCGGCGCAAGCGAGAGGGGCAGGTCCATGATGATTGTGTGTGTGGGCGAGACGCCGAAATCGTGCATCATCTTGGGAGATGAGATGCCCGGCACGGCAGCGTTGAGGAGTCGTGGTCGTGGCAAAGTCTTGCGGGAATCTTGTTCCGCCGGAATGACAGAGTACCGCACAAAGGGCGCGATGAACGTCGAGTGGAAGAGCAGCAGTTCCCCCGTCACAGGATCTGAGCGAGGATGAGCTGTCGTCCATTCACGCATGAACGACAACGGCCCAGTACCACCGATTACTACTGCATCCGCCCCAGTCCCGGCTTCCATGCCCGTATCCATGGGTTCGTGGTTTTCTTCGCCTTGGCCTTGGCCTTGGCCCTCGCCTTCTGCATGATGCCCATTGAACCAGCCAATAGTATCCAGCGTCGGCAGCGCGATGCGCATGGGCGGTCCAGACTCACACGTCGCCAAAGCCCGGCCATCATGATACAAAACACCCGTGTTCGCGACCGAGATCTTTTTGATTGGGTGTAGTGATCCCGGCAAGTGCGATAGCACGACGAGCGAAACCGTTCGTAGAATGCTTGATGTGATGGTGTACAAGGTTGAAAGAGGGTCAATGAGCGTCGCGATGGACGGCAAGATGGGCGTTCGAAGTGGTGTCGTCATGGAGGACAGGGACAAGTACACATCGGTGAGGATGAATTGATTTACGAAATGCGGTACGACTGCATCATCGCTGTCGCTCTCGATGAAGGCTACGCCGCTGAGCATCCCGTCGCCGTCGAACCAGTGCGCATCGCGGCCGAGATGGTCGTTGGTCACCGGGTTGCCGCCGTTGCGTACGTATTGACCGCCTCTGAGCTCGCGAGGGAGTGTGCCTGTGTATTTGCAGGGTGTAAGGGGACGAGTCGTTTGTATTGGCGCAAAGTTGCCTTGCAGGTATCTGCGCACATTGTTAATTGTGCTTTTAGTCAAGCTTGAGTGAGTAGTCGATGGGTGGTTTGCCGTGTGAGGGGGACAAGGAAAGACTCACGGATGTGGCACGGTTCTTTCTTTCTTGTCTTTGTCTTTGTTGAGCCACGTCCATGTTAGTATACTCGATGTGATAGTTACGCAGATGAACAAGGCGAGTGTAACGGCCGAAACGGAGGACAATGCCTCTGAAGGATGATACATCTTCGTGAGAACGTCCGTTCTGCGAGCCGTTTGGTCCTGGAACACGCTCAAGCTTGCACTTCAGAAGGTGCACGAGTATATTTCATGGCGTCGATGCAGGTATATCTTCAACGGTATTACAATGGTTTGAGATGTACTACCGGTGCGACGAAGCATGGTACGAAGAACTTTGCAATAGCAATGTTTGCGATTCCTGTGCCAGAAAACTACGCGTCATAACTCCCGGACAAGTTCCCGATCGGCCGTAGCACGCTTTCATCTCATGTCGCTATCTGCGAGACGGTGTGACTGACTGTTATGATGAAGATACGCACGACGAAGCCTAGTAAAGCAAAGTGGATCACAAAGATGACGACTGCATGCCACCGTAGGCATGTGCTCGCTTCAACATGCTGACGTCGTCCATGGCGAGGCGATGGCACGATGACGAGAAATGGTCCGACAGAGCTAGCGCTCGGTGCGGAAAGGCGGGAGTTATCTACACGCCCCGGTGTGCATGTGCAGTTCAAAAGTTCTTGGTCATGACGACCTTACTTGATGCCAGATATGAGATGGCAGAGAGAGGGCAGATGCTAGATGCCACACTCAGACATTTGGTTATCCATGGCGAGTTCAGACGTCGTCTGGTCTCTTTCTCCAATTTATGCTCCATAGACACCACCACTTTGGAATCGCAGCCAGTCTTGATTCGTTGGCGTCTTAGTGCGTTGAAACCATTCTTACAGCACAGAACAGAACAGAACAAGTTCACGCTGTCTCCATTGTCGCGGCGCTGGTCTAAATCATGGGCTTTGACTATGCCTTGGTGTAAGTTGGAGTTTATATACAAAACCGCGTTTACCACATGCTGAAAAAGGGGGAGGGCAGACACGTCAAATATACTATTCCGCCAGCAGTCATTCTGACATTTTTCTACCGCGGCATCTCTACTCGGCTGGATCTGTACCGCGTCGCATTTTTGGTGTCCATTGCTGTCATCGCAACGATACCATGGGACTCGTACCTCATACACCAGGAAATCTGGACGTACCCGCCTCACGTCATCGTCGGTCCCAAGCTATTCGACATTCCCGCCGAGGAGCTCTTCTTCTTCGTCATACAGGCGTACAATACCAGCATCCTGTACCTTTTTCTCAGCAAGACTGTCACGCACGCGGCATATCTACTCCCCGCTCAAAGATGCAAGTCGAACGACGACGGCGGCACTCACGAAGCCGCACTCAAACACGGCATATTTGCTGTCATGGCCACCGTCATTTCCCTCGGGGCATGGATGATGGCGCACGGGGGCCAAGGGACGACGTATCTCGGCCTCATTCTCGTCTGGGCCGGTCCCTTCGCACTCTTGCTCTGGGGTCTGTCGGGCTACATGATCCAGAGGCTACCATTGTCGACCACGCTTCTCCCCATCGTCCTACCGACGCTGTACCTCTGGGTTGTCGACACCATCGCCCTGCGACGCGGCACCTGGGTCATCGCCAGTGGGACAAAGCTGGGCATCCACGTCTGGCGCGGGCTCGAGGTCGAAGAAGCCATCTTCTTCCTGGCGACGAACACGCTCATCGTGTTTGGACTCGTGGCATTCGATCACGCCGTCGCAATACTTGACGCGAACGCCTCGACATTTCCACGCATCGCCGCCACGCCGTCCCCCGCGCTCCTCATACGTGCATTGGTCTTGAGCAGTGCGCAGTACGACCACGGTCGAATACATGCCATTCGCGACGCGGTGGAGCGACTGCGCAGGAAAAGCCGCAGCTTCCACTTTGCCAGCGCCTTTTTCAGCGGGCGAACGCGGATCGACCTCGTGCTCTTGTACTCGTTTTGCCGGGTAGCCGATGACTTGGTGGACAACGCCAAGACGTCGAAAGAGGCGTTTGAGCACGTTGCCAAGCTGAGGGAGTACTTGGATGCCGTCTTCCACGCGGGGGACGATGGAAAAGAGAGGATGAGCAACGCCCCTGTTGTTTTGAAAAGAGGCGTCACGTCGTTTCCCGAGGATGCACGCTCTGCGCTCTTGCATCTGCCGACGTACTTGCCCAGCGCGCCTCTGTACCGTCTCCTCGATGGGTTCGAGACAGACTTGCGCTTCAACAACGATTTGGGCACAGCGTGGCCCATTCAGGATGAGGCACATGTCTCTGAATACGCAGCGTGCGTAGCAGGCACGGTGGCAGAGCTCTGCATCGAGCTGATTCTACACAATACGACGACACCGATACCGCGGAGCATGCACGGCCATCTTGTAACGTCGGGCAGGCGCATGGGCATCGCCCTCCAGTACGTCAACATGGCGCGCGACATTTCCGTCGACGCGGCCATGAACCGCGTGTACTTGCCCACGACGTGGCTCACGCAGCAGAAGCTCAGCCCAGATGATGTTTTGGCCAATCCCACGTCTGCCGCGGTGCTGGGCCTGCGTGAGAGGCTACTCGACGAGGCGGATGGCATTTATCGCGACAACAGGGGTGCAATTGACGCTTTGCCCAGCGAGGTGCGCGGGCCGATGCGCGTAGCTGTTGAGAGCTACATGGAGATCGGGCGGGTGTTGAGACGGGGAGGGGGAGAGGGAGAGGGAGAGGGAGAGCGTCGTGTGAGAGCTGGTCGTGCGACGGTGCCGGTTGTGCAGAGGGTGCGGGTGGGTTGGCGGGCGTTGCATGCGTAGTTGACTAGTGAGGTGAGGTGAGGTGAGGTGAGACGGTGAGATTGAGATTGAGATTGATTGCAATGCGGATGGATATACGGGAAATGTATGACGACACGACAGAAATGCCTTTTGTGGTGGTCACTGGTTGGCGGCACACATGTGGCACATCAGTTCACATCGATTTATAGCCTTTGCGCTACTCTAGCAAAGTGACCCAGATAGACAATGCAGCCGAGTCCATTTCTTCCATTCCATTGCTAAAAAAAATCTCCCGCTGTTTTTTTTTTTTTTTCTTGTCAAGCGTATCCCCGTCATCCAGGGGGGTGACATCACACACCAAAGAGCATAATGGCGGACAACAAGTCTTTAGGCGAAAAGCCAACTGCCATAGTAATAGGTTCGCAGAACTCCAGTCCCGTCCCCCATTCCCGTTGAATCCCTATTATAACACGTTTCCCTCCAATTTCTTTTCTTCAGCATCTCAAAGCTAACAAGAGTTAGGCGCCGGCATCGGAGGCGTCTCAACAGCAGCCCGTCTCGCCAAAGCAGGCTTCGCCGTCACCGTCTTTGAAAAGAATGAATTCACAGGCGGTCGCTGCTCCTTGCTTCACCACGACGGCTACGTAAGTTGAAAATCAAGACCAGATCTGTCCAAGTGTTTCAGGTGAGTAGCCATCAAAGCTAACACGTCCGTCCCCCAGCGCTTCGACCAAGGCCCTTCACTACTCCTCCTCCCACGCCTCTTCATCGAAGCGTTCAGAGACCTCGACACCTCTCTGGAGGCTGAAGACGTGCACCTTTTCAAATGCGAGCCAAACTACACTGTTCACTTTCATGATGGCTCCAACTTCGAACTGTCCACTGACCTTGCGCGGATGAAAGGCCAGGTAGAGAAATACGAAGGAGCAGATGGGTTTGAGCGCTACTTTGCCTTCCTGGCCGAATCGCATCGGCATTACGAACTTTCCGTGCGCCATGTTCTGCACCGGAATTTCACGTCACTGCTGTCCATGCTACGGCCGAGTTTTCTTCGGCACGTGCTTACGCTACATCCTTTTGAAAGCATGTATGCGCGTGCGGCGCGATACTTTAGGACAGAAAGGCTCAGGAGGGTCTTTACCTTTGCGAGCATGTACATGGGCATGTCGCCATTTGAAGCACCGGGAACGTATTCTCTCCTGCAGTACACGGAGCTGGCAGAGGGTGTTTGGTATCCCAAAGGTGGATTTCACAAGGTGATCGAGGCGCTCGTCAACGTCGGCGTGCGATTAGGCGTAACGTATCGGATGAACACGCCCGTGGCACAGGTGATGCTCGATGAAGATTTGAAGCGAGCGAGAGGCGTCGTTCTCGAGTCGGGTGAGCGCGTGGCTGCCGACGTGGTCATCGTGAATGCCGATCTCGTCTACGCGACGAAGAACCTGTTCCCGCCATCGCGACGCGCGGAGCGACTAAACGAGCGAAAGGTGTCGTGCAGTTCCATCTCGTTTTACTGGGCGCTCGACAGGCAGGTTCCTGAGCTTCACGCACACAATATTTTTCTCGCAGACGAGTATCGCGAGTCGTTCGATGCCATTTTTGCAAGACAGGATATGCCGGACGAGCCGTCGTTCTACTTGAACGTTCCGTCGCGGGTTGATCCTACCGCCGCGCCAGCAGGGACAGATGCGCTCGTCGTGCTCGTGCCCGTGGGCCATTTGCAACATCAGAGCAACGATGCAATGACCAGTCAAGACCAAGACTGGACCGGCATGGTGTCTCGCGCAAGAGAACACGTGCTCGCCACCGTGGAAGCACGCACCGGCACCAGCTTGCGAAAGTGCATCCGCCACGAAATGGTCAACACGCCTGCGACATGGAGAGACCGCTTCAACCTGGACAAAGGGGCCATCCTTGGACTCAGCCACAGCTTCTTCAACGTGCTGAGCTTCCGGCCGCGCACGAAACATGCCGACTATGAAGGATGTTATTTCGTCGGGTCGAGCACGCATCCTGGTGCGGGGATGCCCATCTGTTTGGCTGGGAGCAAGCTGACGGCGGACCAGGTGCTGGAGGAACTTGGGATGCACAAGCCGTGGGAGAGGCAGCAAAGGGAGAATGAGAATGGGAAGGAGAATGATGATGCTGACATGCACATGGACGACGTGGACGTGGAGCACAAACTGGGGCGAGGGTTGAGCCAATGGGGGGCAATGGCGTTGATGGGGGTGGTGTTGATGGGGGTGGTGTTGATGGGGTGGTGTTGATGGGGTGGGTGTGGATGTGGATGCGGACGCGGGCGGACGGGCGTGGGGTGCCGAAGTGGATGGGGGGTCGGCTTTAGTAGAGACACACCGCTTTAGCTCCGAGTCCATCGAAAAGTCGAGACTCTAAAACCCTTGTGATGATTCATGACGTCTTGAAGACAATGAGCTAAAACATGTACCACCCGAAAAGATGTTGCTGTAACTCATCGATTTCCTCTACGCGCCATCCATCGCCTTTCACTATGCCGTGCCATCTCTACATGCTTCCATCTTTCGGTCATCAATGATCATCGCGTCATCGTAGTCGCGTCATCGTAGTCGCGCCAGCCATGTCAACCACCACAAAAGATGTCATGCACGGATCCGTACTCTCATCAACGACAATCCAGGATCGCAAGTGCCGACCGCACTGCCAAGCCGGGGCTCGATTTAGCGATTGGCGAGGTCAGCCATGTCTACGAGGCGTTCCTCCGGCCTCATCTCAACATGAAACATGGTGCAATGCTGAGCGATAGACCGGTCGGCGGTGTGTGCATAACGATCGGTTCTGGATCGTATATGCAATATGTAGGCTCGCGACCTACATGTACATGGGTAACAGTCGGACGATACTTCTTTTTTCTTTTTTTTTCTTTTTTTCTTTTTTGCCGCTCATGCATTTGCATTCCATGGATGGCGTGGCTGGTTGACCAGATGGATGGAGAGCCATCGTGTCATGTGAGTGCCCAAGTTGAAAGCAGATCGACTTATCGGTGGCATCATCACAATGTAGTCGTCGACACATGACCTTTTCCGCTCCAACTCCATATGCCGCATGTCCCGCAATCGCCCAGCCACATCACATACCACCCACCAGACAAGTAAGTGCCGTACCTGAGTTCGTCTTGGTGCTAAAAAAGCCGTAGGACGTCATGAACCAGCAAACGATCCCCCAACGAGTTACTCTCCATTTTCAACGGCCACATGGACATTCATAATTCATAAAACCCCCGTCAGACACGCACATCCATTAAATAGAGTGACTTGTTCATTCATGCCCCATCATCCTCCTGGCATAGTTCACACCTTGATTCTCATCCTCATCCTCTTCTTCACCTCTCACAATGGGAAACGACGCCCTGAAAGCCAACGGTAACACCGTCGACGGCTACACAGCCGACATTAGCATCACCGTCCGCGGCTCCGATGCATACTGGGCCATCTTTGCCTTCATGGCCTTCATGACACTGCTCTTCATAGCCCACAGCTACACCAAGCCACGCACCGAGCGCGTGTTCCACTACATCACCATCTCAATCACCATCGTCGCGTCCGTCGCCTACTTTGCCATGGCATCCAATCTGGGCTGGGCATCCATCCTCGTTGAATTCTTCCGTGCCGACAACAAAGTCGCAGGGACCACGCGCGAGATCTTTTACGTGCGATACATTGACTGGTATGTTCTCATCTCAAATGTTTCTCCCATTCGCCTTGTCAATAGCAAAGCGTTGTTAACGCCGATTTTCACAGGGTCATCACTACGCCACTGTTGTTACTGGACATCCTCCTGACAGCCGGAATGCCATGGCCCACTGTCCTCTTCACGCTGCTCCTCGACGAAGTCATGATCATCACGGGCCTGGTCGGCGCACTAGTCAAGTCAAGCTACAAATGGGGCTTCTTCACATTCGGCTGTGTCGCGTTCCTCATCATCGTGTGGAACGTCGCATGGGTCGGGCGCCGGCATGCCAATGCGCTAGGCAGCGATGTCAGCAAGGTATACCTCATCACCTCGGTCTGGACTCTGGGCCTGTGGTTCTTGTATCCTATTGCGTGGGGGCTGAGCGAGGGTGGAAACGTCATTGCCCCAGACTCCGAGGCGGCATTCTATGGGACGCTGGATGTGTTGGCCAAGCCCATCTTTGGCATCTTGTTTCTCTGGGGTCATAGAAACATCTCGGCTGCGCGGTTGGGGCTCGCCACTCGTGATTATCAGGAGGTGCCGCGCGCGGCGTTGCTTCATGAGAAGGGTGAACCTGTGCCTGGGGCGCGTAGTGGCGTTCATACTGGTGCGGGTGCTGAGCCTGCGGTGATTGGGGGTGCGTGAACTTGATGAGTGAGCACAAAATATGTGAAATTGGGTGTTTTTTTTTTTTTTTTCAAGTATGGTTGTGTCGATGGGTGGAGGTTGTGGTGTTGCGATGGCACGGGGAGCTGGAGGTTCGGTTTGGCCGTTGACAGGTTGAGGTTCAGTGTTTCAGATGAAGCTTTTATACCCATTCTAATATGCATAATTCGATATTTATTATATGTTGATCGCCGAAACGATGCAAAATGCATAAACTTGACAATGCAGACGACGATCCAGCCCGGAACGAAACTGTCAAAGCCTCCAGGAAAGGCTGAAGAAGGTTGACGGATAACGCCGGGGAAAGGCTCGTAGCCGCGACGAAGATAGACCGAAGAAGCATTGTCTCTTTCTTGTTTCTCGTTGGTAATTCTTGCTCTTATTCTACTATTAGATTGTGTAGATCTTGTGTAAGGATTCAAGGTTCTTATAGATCTATTCAAGTTTAGTATTACAATGTCACTAAGACCTCGAGGAGCAGTCCCTCGGGATATGTGCGTGTTATCGATTTTGAATTTGCACTCAAATTTGACTTTTTTAACGAGTCATCATTTTTCGCCGCTGTCTCGAAACCTAATAGCGATGACTCGGCTGGGCAGCGCGCCGAACCGCAGTTATAAACCCTTCTATTAATCCCTAATCTCGTGATATATATAACTGATGCTTGATAGAGATAGATACTGCTTCCCTTTAGGCACCCCGGGCTATCAATAATACGGAGAAAAGTTCCTGACAAGAGATTTTTCATTATAAACCATGAACAACGATACCAAACCACGTCACTAATAGAGGGCCGGCTTACTAGTGTGGTGCTTGCTAAATATTGAGGCTCAAAGTCGCGACCCAATAGCGGACGGGATGTAAATGAAAAGAATTGGTTTAAGAATTAAGCTTCAAAACAATATAGCTCTTAAGAAGCGTTGAGTAGAGGATCTATGATATTATAAGTCAAACTTCAATTCCGAGGCATTATAGCCAATTCTACCTGACAATACCTTGGTGCGCTATAATCGTTTATTTGCTGCAATCTTACAAAAGGCTTCACATCCTTCACATCCTTCCCGTCATCCACATCTAACATATTCCCAAATCATTCGCCCCCCCTTGCTTCAACATGCCTCATCCTGTCCTTATAATCAACTCGATAGGACAAATCAGCAGACGAGTCTTCACCAAGGAAACAAGGAAAAGCCAAGGCGCCGTTTGACGCTCCGATGCTTTGCGCGGTGACCGAGAAAACGAATTCATAAATTTAACGTGCTGAGCCTGGGGCAGAACAAGAAAACAGCACCCATCACTTCAAGAAAGACAATCAAACTACGATGAGACCATCAAAGTCAAAGCTACCTTCTCGCAAGGGTCGGTCACACCCAGTGGGCTATTGCACCTGCTCCGTGTCCTTCTCAAATACACTTCACTCGCGACTGACCAGGAGCAGACTTGGTAGAGCTAAGAACCAGCGTTACTCTGGATCCAGGATCACTGGGCAGCAGGTAAATGTGAAGCTTTTCAGTATTGCCATTGATCGCTGGGGACAGCGTGCTAGAATGGCCGAGTCATTGTATCGATCGGAGCGAGACTCGGCGAGGCCTCACTTGTGCTCGATGGATACTGCCCCGTCGAGGCCAGGCGAGAAACCCATATGACCTCTCTCGAATGGAACGGTGGGCAGAATTTTATAATGTATTGATAAAGCTTTGATTCGCTAGCTGTTCGTGGGTTTGTCGTTTAGGTAGCTAAAACGCCTAGGTAAAGAGGTATGCTGATAGGCTTACTATCTGGCATGTTAAATCGTTTTAAAGCCTCTGAGATATACCAAGATTAGTGGATTTTAAGCACTCTATTAGGTCTACCTCAAACGATTTAAACCCCTAAGAAGACGTAAATAGAGGCAAAATCAATCAAGTAAAGCCACGCTAAAGCTGGGTAAATGAGCTGGTACACCGCAAATTCCAACGCTATCCTCATCCTCGCTCGCTCTAGAAATCGTGAAATGGTCATGTCCCATGTGCTCAGTTCCGAAGCATGCCTGTGTATGCATAAGTCATCAGAAACTCTTCTCCCATGCTCCCCACCATATGCCCATGTTTGCTGCCACGACTAGGTCAAGCATCTTCAATCCTTCGTCGTGTATGATCAACTTGCCCAGCTTGGCTGTTTTCCCCCGATTACCACCGCCAGCCCGCTCGCTACCCAGGTTCAGTCCAAAGGGGGAGACAGCTCCGTCGTCTCTTGCATTACAACTGTTGTTACCCAGCGATCCGTCGTCTTGTTTGAAAAGCTTTTCGAGATTACCTTTCCACTGCTCCCCACGTTCTACAAAAAGCTCCGAAGAGGGAAGATTAAATCGCAACTCGCTCACCGTTTTCCCCGAAGACGCCAAGAACTTTGCTGGACCGTGGCTGGCGACCAGGGGATTGTAATTGCTGCTGGTGCCGAGCTCTTGGGGAGTGTGTCGGCAAACGAGACTGCGTCCAGCCTGACCTGTTTGAAAATCACATTTACCACCCCACGGGCTCGAGAACACGTATCCTCGAGGTTTCATGCCGGGTGGGGGTAGTCCATCAGTGGCAACAGCTTCGACGTTGTCCGACTTTTCACTGGTATTCGATGCGACTGATCCAACGCTGTCACTTCGATGGCGGGTCAACTTGTTGAGTCCAGTCTGCTCCAGACGCTGAATGGTCTTCCGCAACTTCTTGGCGAAACTCTGCGAGTATTCCATGAGCAACTGCCGTGAAAAGACGCCAACCTCGCCTCGGGAGGTGTTGCGATCACCGGCGTTGCTGCGTGTCATTGCGGCGAGGGCTGCGTCCAAACCGTTTTCCGCGAGACTGTTCTTCTTGCGGGACATGGTCCGGAATTTGGCGTACCCAGAGTTCTCGAGCTCTATATTTATGGACGGGTGGGGATGCAGCAATGGAGTCGATAGGTGACCCCAAGTCGAGGCCGACTGAGCTTCTCGTTCATCGCCAGCGTCTACAGGGTCGAGCTGTCGTGAGGAGACTCTACCAACATTCCACTGACTTCCAGAGCTCGGATCCCGGCGGACAATTGTCAGGGTGAATGGCGTGCCAGTTCCACTGATTGAAGTAATGCTGTCATTTCGGGGTGATGGGGAACGACTGGGTGCAGAATCAGCAGCCCGGGACCGGATCGCGTTTGAATGTGCAAACGAGCCTTGGACGCCTCCGGGCTGTGGGACAGGCGTCTCCAGAGGTAAGACTGGCAGTTGTTTCCCCGGGTGCTCAGGTGAGCCATCGGCTGTGTCTGCTGAAGAGAGGTCGTCCAGCGGTTGCGTAGGTTTAGAGGAAGCCACATGAACTTCTGGCATTGGACGAGGACCAACAGGCTTTCTCGTGGGCATTCCAGTGTGTAACCCGGCGGCAGTTCGTTCATGCACTGCTTTTCTATTTGGAGGCGGATCCACCCCAGGCTGACCATGTATTGATGGCAGTGTTGATATGTCGGGGCACTCGAGTGAGGGGCGAGTGTCCCGACCAAGTCCATCAGCAGCACTCAAAGACTCGAGTCGTGGTGGGTTCGAACTTGTGGAAATTACGGGCTGTAGAGGTGGCAGGCGTGTTCCATTTGCCAGGCCATCGGGCGTCAAAGCACGAGCTTGGTCGGCGACTGGTTTTCGATGGATCGTGAGTGGCGACGAGCCGCTTTCTTCACTGGATCGCCATTTGTTGTCCTCACAGACTGATTCGGGAACTTTGACGTGGTCGGCGGGAATCTCCAAATGAATGTAATATAGAGAGTTGGTAACATCCTCGCCAGTCACGTTCCGCTCCTGGGGTTTCACCGTGGAGAGAATAACATCTGGTAACAAGACGTTAGAGAGAAATGGAAATCAATCAGCCCGGGATTTGGAAAGTAAACCTACCTCTGGTGCCCGGCACCCGAGAGATGTAGAGAGTTAGGGGATCTTTTGCCTCATCAGCTGGCTTTTCGGGATATTGAGGGGGGTTTGCGGCAAGCTCGTTGAGGGCGGTCAAGGACCTGGCCTCCATGGTGGTCGAGTCGGGTCCAGCGAGAGCAAGAGCGTTGTGGTGACGATGAAGAATTTGCAGAATAACCAAAGTTGGGCCTTAACTTAAATAGGCTGGATCCCGGGCTCAGGACAGAGTCAGGTTCTGCCCAAAAGTGCCATGCGAGAAGAAACGAGCGTCTGGTGAAGCGAGGGGAACACGAAAGAGGGCAGAGGGACCAAAGGGAAACAAACGTTGCGCTACCACAAGGAGATGGGGATGTTAAAGGGAAAAGAACAAAGACAGGAATGCGAGATGCTAGCAAAGGCGGCTGGCTGCTCAGCCCTCCTATCCGTCATGTCAAGCAGACCCGAAGCTTTTGACCCGAAGCTTTTGATTGTGTTGCGGGCTATTTTCAACAAACGCCGAGTCAACAGATCAAGGGTCCAGACTCCAGCGGCGGTCCAGTGCGGTGGTCCAGGTGGTCCAGGTGGTCCAGGTGGTCCAGCTGGTCCAGCTGTCCACTTTGTGCTTGACAGCTGTTCGGGGAGTGAGGGACTTACGTCACTGCCCCAGCCTACCGGCCCCAAGTGCCCCTCTTGCCGCGTGGCAAGACAACAATCAATCTCTTGTTGCTTTCTTCAGACGGAAGGGCGACAAAAAGAAATGAACGGACGAACAGCCAATGCCATATCAGACTATCCGTCGCATCGAGTCAGTGAGTCAGGGCTGTGATGCAGCGTCAGTGCCGAGATTATGCGTCCACCGACATGCATGGCATGCAATTCAATTCCATTCCCACCAAAAGCCACAGGAGCGGGTTTCCCCGGGTTTCCAGGCTTGCAAGTCACAACAGGGCGCCCTCAATGCCCTCAATGCCCTCAATGCGGATTATCGTCACCATGATACTCCCATGATACTGTCTTGCGTGACATGGCCATTCGTAACTCCCCGCGCTCCAAGGGCCATTTGTCTCGGTAAACCTTTTCATCTGTTCACGTTCATGTTAACAGATCCTGATGTCCATGTCAACGCCGTGGCTGCGCTCTCTTTTATCCTCGTGCATTCCTGTGTGTGCGTGGTCGTCTTGAATTGCTCCATGACACTCACTGCTCCTTCAATTAAATTGCTACTCGCGCATTCGTTTCATGCAAACCCTCACTCAACTACTCAACCCCGTGTACATGACGGACGCAAAGTGCCGATGCGTAATACATGTAGTGGCTAGTCATGCTGCAGCCAGGGTAATTAATCCCCGTCAGTACGGATTAGCGCCCAAGTACCCATCAATCGCTCGGTTGGCCAGGGCATCTAACCACCCATCTTACGGGTTACACAACGTCGTCTATTGATAAACACATGCAGCTTCTAACAACAAGTCGTGATGCTGGCAAAAAGTATTCCACGGACTGTTCAGAATAACCTACCACATTGACTTGTACGGGGTCACTTAGCAGCTCAAGTTTCGATGAGATTGACGACCGCGCCATGAATTATTTGACTAGAAGCTTCCGAAGAGAATGTGGGAAGAAAGGCATCCGCACAGGCTATTGGAAGCCCAGTAAGTTTCCGAAATCGCCTTCAATCACAGAAAAGGGACGGACGATCGAGAGTTAACATTTGTATTGTTTTCCATAAAAAAAAACAGCCGGCACTCAATTTTCGTCGCGGAAAGTGTCTTGAGTTGAAGCGAGCTGTATTGAGATTCAGAATATGGCACGTGCTAGATCACGTGTATAATGGCCACCAATCATGTCCCGATCAATGTAATCCCGTAGCATCAAAGCCTCCCGGGCCAAAAGAGAAATCTAGCACGTCAAACTGTCGTCGACAGGCTTCAATCGCTGCCACCTGCACTCTCCTTCCCTAAAGCCGCGCTACTGGCCCTGGGTCCTTCGTCACACTGCACCTTTTACCATAACGACGTCGAGTTGAATCATGTCGCCGGCTCTGCAAGCCTCCGCGACCATGTTCGCGCGACGGCAGTTCGCCGGAGCTCCGACCAGCACGAGCTCACTTGTCGTCGTGGCCAGTCGACTGATGGCTACCCAGCAGCACCAAAAGCGAGGATATGCTACTCCTATGGGACCGCCTCCCAAGAAGTTTCGAACGAGCAGACAGGTTGAGTGGCCGTGGGACAAAGAGGGCACCCTGGATCGACTGGGAAAGTACTTCCTCTTGACTGAGATGGCAAGGGGAATGTATGTTCTGATGGAACAGTTCTTCCGACCTCCGTACGTGGAAACTTTCGCAATGTTGACCAAGGTCTCAATTGGTCATCTTGCACGGTCCGAAAAGCTAACCATCGATACGCAGATACACGATCTATTATCCCTTCGAGAAGGTAAGAACACTATCGACACACATCAGCCGTCACCAGCATCCCCAGATTGCCCACCAGCATCCCCAGATTGGAAACTAACAAGAGTCTCAGGGTCCCATTTCCCCTAGGTTCCGTGGCGAACACGCCCTTCGACGGTACCCCTCAGGTGAAGAGCGATGTATCGCCTGCAAGCTTTGCGAAGCTGTACGTTTATTCTATGAATCACTCTGGAGACTGAGCTGATAAAATTTGCAGATCTGCCCTGCCCAGGCTATTACCATCGAAGCCGAGGAGCGTGCCGATGGCTCCCGCCGAACTACCCGTTACGATATTGACATGACCAAGTGTATCTATTGCGGCTTCTGCCAGGAATCCTGCCCTGTCGACGCGATCGTTGAGAGTCCAAATGCCGAATATGCCACCGAGACGAGAGAAGAGCTACTGTACAACAAGGGTGTGTGGAAACATTCTCCGTGCCAATTGTTCCCATGTGAATGCTGACCTAACACCACAACAGAGAAGCTATTGTCCAACGGAGACAAGTGGGAGCCAGAGTTGGCCGCAGCCATTCGCGCCGATGCCCCATACCGATAGACCACAGACAGTCAATGACGAGCCACCACATATATATTATCGTTGATTCCCTTTGTATCAATAGTAAAAGGCTGGATGAGGGCGCGTCGTGAATGTAGAGCGGTGGAGCGAGGTCCCAATTGGGAAATGTACATATATTGGCCAAGAGAGCTATTATCACTGCATTGTGCGCGCGTATTGCCAGGCAATAATGTGATTTTATGTCCGCCTTGTGAAGACATACAGCACTATTCCCAAGTTGTTTTGTGGAAATATTTGCAGCGCAAATCACTCTTCACGTATTGACGACGGCCAATTACAGTTCTATTCATGTACCCTAAGAATATGCGAATATAGTAGACTTCGCCCTCCCAGCGTACGAAACGCATCAACCAAACAGGCAGAAGTCTCGGGCCATCCCATCCCATCGAAAAGCCAACCAATCACGATTCCCCAAAGCCAATCCACCCCCTCCCGACTTACCCACCCATCCCGTATCACGTGACAGCAGCTCCAGCCCAGCTCCGACCTCCGTATTACCAAGTTGCTCAACAAGCCGCCAGCGAGAAATTTATCACCAACTCCATCCTCGCGTTCCGTCATATCTAACCCGCGCCATCCCCCATACCCCCCCGTCTTCTCCACGCCGGTCAACCGCCAATTGACTCAACTCGCCTCTTACTCTCTACTCGGCCCATCGACAAGATCCCGGACCACCCACGACCGACAACAACACCATGTTCCGCACCGCTTTCCTCCGCTCAGCGGCGCGCGCTGCCTCCCGTCCTGCCGTCCGGAGCTTCGTTGCTCCCCGTGCCCGCACCCGCGCCGCTCCCATGCTACCCAAGCTGCACAAGGTCCTGGGCACCAGAATGTACAGCGCTGCGAGCAGCTTGAAGAAGGAGGAGGTCGAGGGCCGAATCATGAGCTTGTTGCAGGGTTTCGACAAGGTACGTCGTCTCACGGACGAAGCAGCTTCCTCGTCATGCCGGTGCCAACTAACATTCGCAGGTCAACGACGTTGCCAACGTGCGCTATTCCCCCCCCCCTGGATCCTCGCAATACATGCAGGCCGTCATGATTTGATTTAAAAAAAAAAAAAACTAAAAAAAAGATCTCTCTCTCTCTCCACACAGATCAAGCCCACCGCCCACTTCGCCAACGACCTCGGCCTCGACTCCCTCGACACCGTTGAAGTCGTCATGGCCATTGAAGAGGAATTCAGCATCGAGATCCCCGACAAGGACGCCGATTCCATCCACTCTGGTGCGTTTTCCCCTGCGAACCTTGACCCTCCGATACTTGTGCTGACCCTTTTTTCTCCTCTCCGCAGTTGACAAGGCCGTCGAATACATCCTCTCCCAACCCGATGCTCACTAGGCGGTTCTTTTTTCCCCTAGGAACAACGGAGGCGTCGAGCAGTGAAAAACCGAAACAAGGCATATTTTGTACTATTAACTTGCTCTACTCCCTTACAAGGGAGGTCCAACTTTATCGCGCGGTGGGTGTAGAGTTTTTTTTTTTTTTTTCTTGTCTCATAGAGGAAATCGGATGAATAAAAGAGAAACAATTTCCAGTATCCTGATTTTAACGTCTTGACCCGTGAGGCCCCGGTGTGATTTCCCCTCAGTGCTCCGTATTGTGCCCGCTGAATCAAATCAATGGTCAATGGTCAACGGCAGGCGTGAGATTATAGAGACGTAGTCAATGGTCAACAGGGGTTGTCGTGTCGTGAGATTATAAAGATGTAGTCAATGGTCAACAGGGGTTGTCGTGTCGTGAGATTATAAAGATGTAGTCAATGGTCAATGTCGTCGTGTCGTGAGATTATAAAGACGCAGATGACTGATCCCCAGATGGAGCACCAAAGCGAGGCATCACGAACGAACGGACGTCCATTCGCAAGGTCATGCACGATTTACCAAACAGGGCCGACGCGTCAAAGGCATGACGTACATCTAGCCCATCGACTCGTAACTAACTACCCAGGTGCTCAGGTACGTACGTAGACATAACTACAAATCAGACTGCTGCCAAATCACATCATATACACAACAGACATGGAGTCCTCTTGAGAAATTCAACAACACCAGACCCATCAACTCATGCGCAGCACACGCTGCAATGAATTCAATTGATACGCCATGAACAGATAGATACCAGGAACACCTCTAATTAGTCGGGAAAAAAAGGACAACATGTGCCAAAAGTAGCCCCCTCCAACCATTTTACGTGCCACACTCCATCGTAACCCGTCTGCGCCTAAGGCGACGGGTGTCATCTCATCGTCACTGAATCTAAGACTCCCTCCGTATCCTTGTACATTACCGACCTCGACGCCATGGAATTCGCGGAAAAAGTCCATCCATGGCTGTGCCCAGAAATTTCATTCGAGATCCGTATGCCCCAGCTCTCGGAGAAAGCCCAAGTATACGGACTTCGTTCGTCAAGAGGTTGGAAAAGCTGATGCTTGCTAAACAAGCCACTACATCTCCTTGAAATATGAAGAAGCAAAAGGCGCCCGAAAATGAATTTGCGTGTCGTCCAAATGCACAAGTTGGCTCCGTCGAGCGTCGTATTTGGTTTCGCTTTTTCGGCTCAGTTGGAAACAGGCGCACTGCAAATGATCGGACACCACATGACAGAAGCCAAACCGTTGTGTTCAAGGGGGGGAAAAAGACGGAAACAGAGGAGCAACGTATAAAATTGAAACCAAACTGTCCACGCCAGAAATTCTTGACAAATAGATTTTAAGCACCTTCACATGAGCCTCCTAATTATTTTGTTCTGTTCCTTTTTGGTATCCCGTCGTCATCCCGCCTCGGCATGGCAGAGGCAGCCGATCCGACATGAGTCGCTCGCGGCGTTGTATTCGGGGAAAAAGCAAGTATGAAAGCATTCTATGCCATGATATGCAAGGTCGTTGAAGCTCTTCTTCAATCATTCTAGCCACTTCTTCTATCGCAGAGAACAGCGCTGGTGTGTTGCAACAACGAACGCCTTTTTTTTTCTTTTTTTTTTCTTTTTTTTTTTCTTTTGGCCTCCATAAAAATCCTCATCAGCGTTGGGTGACGGATAGCGGATCTCTGTTCTCCTTGGAACCATTGTTAGACGCGTTTCTGCCCGCCGCAGCGCCGGCGTAGCTGCTCAAGGTCCCAATGCTCAATCCTGCCGAGATTCTCTTGCGCATTCTTGCGCTGGATGCATCGTCTTCTTCCTCCATGGCAAACACAAAGGCCGGATCTTCTTCGTCGATGGGCGTAGTGAACCGACCAGTCACGGATGAGCTGATACTTCCGCTGGAAACATGACGCTCCATCGCGCGGTCTTTCCCGATAGGAGCAAGACCGCCGCCAGAGCCCAGTCTTGCGCTTGTGGGATGAAGATGCGGGCTGGAGCCCGCGGCCGTGCCCAAACCACCCACTCCATCATCAAGTCTGCTGCGCTGCAGCTGCTGGGAAAGAACCGACATGGACTCGCTTGTGGTCCGGGCACCTAAAGGACGGCTGCTTGACCCCTGGCTTCTGTAGTCATCGCCCATCTCCTGCGCCAAAGTCGATTTTCGAAGGGGACTTCCCACGTGACCAAAGGCTGACCCAAAGCTGCGAGCTGCTCTGGCAGCATCCTCTTCCTCCTTTTGACGCTGAAACAGGGATCCCCAGCGACTCGGGCTGGTGCCCATGGGACTTCCACTTTTGGTGATGCCATCGGTGACAGGATCGTCCGCTCGCATGGATCCTCGCCTTGCCTTCTCGGCAGGCGTCAAAAGCTCCTGTAGGTTTTCAGGAACGTAGTTCTCGGGCAGGTTGTCATCATCGAAAGCAAATTCGGCCTCCCAGTCTCGATCCACCGAGGACGTCTTTGGCATGCTCGAGCTCAGCATGCGGGGTTTTGCGTATCTGGACGAGTGCATAGCTCGTTTGCCGAAATATTCATCGCCAATGGCAGGTTGAGAATTGGGAGGGCTGCTTGCTGTTAGGGTCGCCAGGTGCTCTGATGAACCAAAGGCCGAGGTGTGAAGCAACTTGAGCGTCTCGGACGTTCGGGAATCCTTTGCATTGCTGAGTGAGGGCGTAGGGGATTCGAGACCGAATTTGGATGGCACAGAGGACGGCCAGGGCGCTGCAGGGAACCGGGCAGCGTTGGAGATGCCGTTGGAGTCAAACGAGGCGGGGAGAGGAGCATCGAGTATAGATAATCCTTTGCCATTCATTGGTGAGAGGCCAAACCCCAGGCGAGTTGCGTCTTCGTCTCGGGGCGAGCCATAATTGGAATGGCCGTAGGGTGAATCGATCGACGGGATGCCGTTGTCGAGACTTGCCTGGCGACCGAGATGGTGAGACGGCTGGCGGTCATCACGATCAAAGACGCTCGCGTAAGCGGGCTGGTCGGCACCGTAGAGAGAGGATGTGAGAGCACTGGCGGACGATTGTTGATAGATGGTGGAGGATGAAGATGTCGGGGATGCAGGGCTCGGCGGGGGTCGGCCGGCGAGATTGACGGGATTCGTGCCTATCGTGACACCATTCTTGCCGTAATTTATGCGTCGGCCGTCGGGTAGGATGTGGATGTTTGCGCATTTGGGCCCGAATTTGCAATTGCCCTGGAGCGATCCAGGCCATGTTAGTTGCAGCACAGATGCCAAGTGAGATGGAAGTGTCTGCTGGGTCTCGGAGAAGAAAGAAGAGAGAATTGCCACCAAACCAACCTTTGCGAAATACTTGCAGATTGTTTCAGACGCTGCGCCGAGATCATGGCTGAAGGGACAGGCATTGCCAGCCTGACAAGCGCCTTGACGGAAGAACTTGCATGGAACATGAGATGTGTCTGTATAAGTGAACGAGTTGTCGTGGTCAGCATACTTCTGCTTCTTGGAATGCCATTGTAATGAAAAGAACAGGCAAATTTTCGCAACATGTGATCAAATCAAGAGCTCGGGGTCAGGCTGTCGTGGTTATTGTGAGGTGGGGGCGGGACTTGGGAGGTCAATTGCGGCACGACTCGGAAGGAGCGCTCGACTCGCAGTAGCAATTCAAGACGCGGCTTCCTATGGGCGGCGCGGGGGGGGGGAGAAAAAGAAGCAGAAGAAGAGTAACAAAGGCGGGCGATTCGCCCAACGTACTGGGAGGACTCCGGGGCATCATTGCGGAGGACGGGTTGGCGGCAGCAGCGCCGTTGGGGATATTGAGGCTGCCGCTGCGGACGTGACGATACTCGGGCATGGCGGCGGAGGGAATTGAGTGTCGCGTGAAGGCAGGACGCCTCTTGCCTGGAGAAAGAAGAGGAGGCGATGGAAGACCAGCAAGGCCGGATGGAGGAGAGGCGAAACCGGGCGAGACGGGAGGCAAGACGGTGGAGAGAGGGGACATGGCCGAAAGACGATCCATGGTGCTGAATTGAGCTCTGCTAATATGGAGCCCAGCTTGTTTTTGGTGCCGAGTCGTTCTCGGCCTCGTCAATTTGTGGTGGTGTGGGCAAGGTGGGCGCTGGCGGGCACTGGCGGACGCTGGCGGGCGCGCGCTAGCAGCGGGCGGTTGGCAACTGTCTCAGACGGTCGCTGTCGCTTCAGGAAATGGGTATTAAAAATGGGTGGCACAGTGGGGGGAGACTTCTGGTCGGGTCGCAGCCTCAGGCCGGCCCAGCGTGGCCTCAGGCGTCCGGTGGTGGCCCTGGGTGGTGGCCCTGGGTGGTGGCCCTGGGTGGGCTGACTGGTGGTCGCGGTCAGCTGAAGACGCAGGTCCGGCAGGCGCGCAGACGGCGGCTGGCGGTGGGCGGTGGGCGGTGGGCGGTGGTCGACCGGCCCAATGAATTCAGGCCCAGTCTTGACTTCAAGGGCTTCGTGTTACCAAGATGATGCAGCGACGTCTTGGCTGTCTTAAATGGTGCCGCCTTGCCTCATCCGAGCTTCTTCCAAAGTCGGCAGGTTAGTCATCAGATATCTCGTAAGACTCTGTACCATATACGTCGGATATGTATCGAGGGGGAAAAGGCAGTAAACGTCGGTAGGAATAGAAAGCAACCGACCCGACATGAAAAGATACTCACTTGTATCGTAGTCCAAACGCAGAGCGATCGAGATCGAGGTTGCAGGTTCCTATCTCACCAGGTACGACTTGACGACCCACGGATATCAAACAGAGAGTATGCGGGAAAATGTGAAAAACAAAAACCAAGACAGCATATACCCGAGAATAGATGGCAATAACTGGCCATCTGGGGGTGGGTTGCCTTCTTATGGACCACGCATACTTGAGTAGGTCGGATGGTGCTACACACACACACACACACACACGAACAAAGCCATGCACCAGATCATGAGTTCCCGCCTCCCGCCAGGCATCCACCGGTGTAGAAACATATGGCACCAGATTCGAGCACCAGATTCGAGCAAGATGGTTTCATCTTGTTTGTGCATACAAACGCCATGTACATGCACGCGCGCAGGAATACGGGCCTGCAACACACACACCGTCGACCGACATGCCATCAAAATGTCATCACGTTCTCCATCATGGTCTCCCACCATCTCCCAACGCTGGCTCACCATCCCGTCATCTTGATATCTGCTGGTTGGTCGGGGACCATTCAAGCTAGACTCACCTTCTCATTAGCGCGAGACAACTAGTGGCTGCGCTGGCTTGTTTGGCAGGCGAACAAGGTCGTCAATTGCAAACGCCACTCCGTCGTCTGATGGACGCCGCACGCGACAACTAGACAGGCGCTTTCGCTGCTAATAATAACGAATCGCCAGCGTCGCGTCGGGTCTAGTTCACGGGTCTTGTCGTCCAAGTATAGCTTGCTTGACTCACATTACTCACATTCCAAGGCGGCAGCGCCGTTTGTCTGGTTTGTCTGGATTTCAGGTTTGTGGACGGACATGGAAGGTGATCGGGTGGCCGCAAAAACCAAGCCGCCACAAGGGGTGCGACTCACGTCAGCTCTTCATGTCACGCACGCGTTCACGCACGCCTCATTCTTTTTTTTTCATCTTGGAAGTTACCGAGCCACCGAGTCACCGAGCCACACAAGGACCGTCATGATTCGGCTATGAGAAGTTGAACAGTCAAGTCTCCGGGCGAAAGAGAAAACCTCTACGTCCGTACACGCAAGGTATCTATCTAGGAGGTGATGTGCAGTGTGCACTAATAAGGATTACATGTATGAATACATATGTAATGGAGTGCACGAGATCTTGCCTCTGGATCCCCCGAATGCAACCCAACCCAATACGCCGGCATGATCGGCCCGTGATTGCGTCAGTGGATGCATGGCCATGTCCAGTAGCTTACGTAATAGCTGTACATTACTCCGTACATGACCTGTTGTAGAATGCTCCTGCCCTTTTCGCCCCGCGTCATCTCCAACTTTTCCACCTCGGATTGCCATGTTTGAGGCCGTGGTCGCCTTATTATTAAGGTGGTTAAACCGTACGTACAGTGGTGTACGACAAACTGCTGGGTCGGTCCAACGATAATACAGCTGGCAGCTGGGTATGGCAGTGGCAGGCACCTCGTGCTCCACCCCAACTCGACAATGAAGATATGTAATACGGAGTACATGGTGGCATGATACGAGTGCCGAGGCCAATCAAGGCCTTCGTCCATCCCTGTGCATGCATTTGCTGCACCCCGCGTTCGTTCGGCTTTCTGTATCGGGAACATGTCATGTCTCTGGTCCCTGCACAACGCCTGCGGTCCGTCATGCCTGCATTTGAATCTCCGTCATTATGTCAGCTGATCGGCCTTTTTTTTTTTTTCCTTATCGGCGGAGAAATACAGAAGTGGCGACTTTTCACATCACAGCCAATTCCTGGCGCCGAGGCCAACGGCATCATTCTTATCGCTTTCTTTCGAGGCCGATTCCTTTTTCAATCCTTCCGGCTCTCAACAAATAATGAGACGTTGGCAGAGAGTTTTTCAAAATGAATCAGAAATTAACGCCCCAGCCATTTGCCCATGGTAATATATGCTTGTCCACGTATCGCCACATCACTAGCCAAGTCACTCGTTGTGGCTTTGGCTATTTTGTAGCCTCAGGAACCATGAACTGCCAGGTACATGAAGAATAGAACAGTCCGGGGTTAGTGTTCACATTGTGCCAATTACATAAGGTGATGAGGGCGCTTTTCCAACACCAGAAGTGGGAGTTTACCCTGGATGAGACCGTCGCATGTACATGTCGGCGACTTGGCCGGCAAGTGCTGCAAGGTTTCCATCACATGATAGGTAAGATGTTGACCAGTGTCGGGTTACGGTATGTTATGTTGGTCTTGAAGGGGACTTGATCGCTTTCGGAAACTTTCCAGTCTTGGAGACTGCTCTGCACCCCTGTAGTTTCCATGTGTAGGAACGGCTGGTGAGGTGAGATGTAAATCATACTGATACCATAGATCATCGATTTGATCAAAGCGTCTGCTTGTGTAGGTGTACTTCATGTAATTGCTCAACATTATTCAGGTCTTGCCAATCACTTTAAAAAAGTGTGTTATGGCCCCTATCGGCAATCCGCATCTCAGCTACGCAGGCTCCTCATGATAATCCCATATCTAGTAGCTTTCTCAGTACATGGATGCGGATCACGCCTTGTTCCCAATCAATGAACTCGGTATACTGTTCTTGGGAAGGAATTGTATATCATTAGGGAAAGCGGAGCTATTCCTTATCAAATCATACAAATAGGCCGGCTCGAGCGGCTCGAGGTGGCTCGCGTGAGGAGCTAAATAGTAGCTTCCCACTTTTCCCTCTATTGAAATAAAAAAAATTAAACTATAGTAAAGCTATCCTGGAAAGATGGGGGAAATCCCTAACGATATATCTCTCCCTTCCATCTGAAAACTGAGTCGCAACCAAACGCTTCTCCGACGGGGATTGGAGAATTGATTCCCGAGTGTATCTGTAACATGATCCATTGCGTCCCTTGTTGTGCACGCGATATCCGTGGCCTCTCAAGCAGGTATTTCCGATGTGGGTTCCATCCAGGGCTAGAAAACGAGGGCCCAACTACACCGAAATCTTTTCTTTTTGTAGTGAAAGCTTCTCGCGGAAGAAGGCCGCCAAAGCCCCCATCAAGCCACCGAGCGCGTTGTTGCTATTCCTGCCACCACCCATGCCATCGCGGATCCATCCAGGCAGCTTGCTCTGTATCCGATGTGTAGTATACCTCCTATCAACAAGAACAATGGCCGCATAATCACCCCTATGACGGATGGCCCGACCAATGCTCTGGTTCACAGCCCGCATGCAGGCATTTTCGTAAAAATCTCTAGCCGCCCGTTTTGCCTCAGCCATTGCCTCGTCCTTGTTGGCCGTCGTCGCACCCGTCGAGCCTGTCAAGCTTGCGAGCGTGGTTGTCTCGATGTACTCCATCTTTGCTTTCCATTCCGGCGAGGCAACGTTGGGGTACGGCAGACCGACTATCATGACGCAGCGGCCGAGGCGGTCCGAGAAGTTGATTCCTTCGGACATTTTCCCGCCGACAACACTGAGGAGCAGAGCACCAGCACCACCACCTTGGCCGGTCAACGGCGGAGTGGTCGGGGTGGCTGGGTCACCGCCAAGAATGGCTCGTGTGTACTCCTGAAGGACTTCGTCACTCGAGCAGCCTTTGGTTTCCCGAAATACTCTCTTGCGAGCTTGCAATCGATCCCAGATGGTCGGCTGCCCGCTGTTTTCTTGAGGCGATCGACTACTCCATGCTGCGCTGACTTCGTCCAGGTATCCGTAGCTGGGAAAGAAGACGACCACGCCGTCGGGCACGACGGAACAAATGTTAAGTATCGCCAGTCCTAGGTCCTTGACCATCTCTTGACCCCCTCGGCGTTGATAGCTAAAGTCAAATGTGGTTCCGCCGGGACGAGCACCGGCAAGAGTCCAGACACACAGATTTTGGCGTGGTATAACGTGCCCGCAGCTGAGCGTCGTGATCTTCGCCTCGTCTAACCCCGGGAAGAGATGGTTTCTGTAGTCGTCAAAAGGCGACATGGTTCCGCCAGCTAAGATGACGGCTCTAGAGGATGATACGATTGATGAAAAGACATGCGTTGGCGACAAGAGTAGGTAGGAAAGCTGAATATCTGGCGGTGGACCGCCGATCACCTGGTAGAATATTCGACCCTCGGAGCTTGGGTTCGTGAGGGCCACCAGAAATGATACCAGGGCATGTAAAACGGGCGAGCTGGATTTCGCCGTGCCTTTCTTATTGGGATCGCTTTCCCTCCCGCCTTCTACAAGTGCTGCGTAGCTCTCGATTTTGTAGGCCAACTTGGACTCTTGGATGTACTGAATGAGCTCAAACATGTTTATTTGATCGATTCCTTTTGGCCGAGTAAGATCATTCGTGTCCACAACCCCGGGCTCCTTCTGTTAGGGAGATTAGCCATTGCGAACAGACACAAATCGAATACCACTTCATACCTTTGATCCTTGTGCGTTCTCCATCCATTCACATAATCCATCAATGACTCGACCAACTCTCCCAACGTTCACCCGATTAACGCCTTTGAGTTTCTTTCCGAACCTTTTGACATACACCCCCAGCATGGCGCGTCCCTTACGCAGCTCACTTAGTTTAATATCCGCCGCGTGGACATTGGCAATGGCGTCCATAATATTGTGTGCTTCGTCAATGATGACAACGTTGCCCTCCAGCTTGATGCCCAACGCCTCTCGAGCGCCCTTTTGTAGGAGCAGTGGATAGGGAAGCGTGATGATCTCTGCTCCTGGCAAGGCAGAGCGCGACGCATAGTACGGGCACACGGACAGAGATTTCCCCAGCTGATGCAGGTCTTCAATGTCCGGTATGGTGGCCAAAGCCGTGTCGCGGAACTGATGTGTTTCGCTGAGCAGCTCCTCTTTGGGCACAAAGGAGCATTTCTTGGTTGACTTGGACTGTTGGAGCTCAGAACATCGGTCGTTGATTGCCTGGGAGGAACCGAGTCGCGCCACTGACGGATTGATGCAGAGTCTTTGGCGGGAAGATAAAGGAATAAGCTTGACGGGTTCTTTAGCAGGCGCTTTCCCATCGGTAACGGATTGTGGTAACGACGCAGGGAATGCCGGGCGACGCAACTCGGTTATGAACTGAGATAGCTGCGAGTGCGTCCTTGACGTATAATAAATCTACTGAGGTCACTAACTGCGTTGCGCCGCGGAGTAAATGGGAGGAATGCCCTCGCACCTTGATCTCCTCATCCAGGATTCCATCGTCGTCGTCTTGCTTTTTGCGAGGTCCGCCAAGACCAAGGCGTTCTAGTACTTCGCGAGACTCTTTACTGAGCCCGGACAGAGCATCACGGGGACCAGCATCGCGGTCCTCCCAATCGTCCAGCAGCCATTCGGCTTCTTCAGCCTCTACATCCTTAATACTACCTGCGCCTGAAGGGGCCTCTAGCCGGCGTCGCTTCCTTGCACGGTTTTCGAGGGCTTTCTCTTTCAGTCTGATGGCCTCAAGTTTCTTCTCTCTATCTTCCCAGCGCTGAACTAGCTCATCGCGCTTGCGTTTGAGGAGCTGGTCAATGAGCCATGCCGGCTCATCTTTGAAAGACTCTCCTGCCTCGTGAAGTGATGTCTCGAACTGGGTTGACTTGTAGTTTCGAAGCCACGTGAGAGATGCGCATATAAGTGAAAGGGATTTGCCCTATGTATTTCAAATTAGCCTTCCCCCGCCTCGGCGGACACGACGAAAGTTGGCCCCGTCCAATGGTCCTCAGATGAAAAGGCCAACTTACAGTTCCTATTGGGCTCTCTAGAATCCCAATCTGGCCTTCACCTTGTTCTAAAACACCGTACACGGTTCTCATGAATTCCTCTTGAACATTGTATGGTGTGTATGGATGGTGAAAGTCCAACTTCTGCAAATGATGCATTGCATCATTCACATCGACCTCTGAATCCATCATGAGCCCATGCTTGCAATATGGTGGTGGGTCACATTGTCCGCTTTGCTATTATTTGCTATTGGGGGTAGTGGGGTTGCTTACCTAGCGGGCTTCACCACGGTACATAAAACTTAGAGGTCACCTGACGTGACCAGGACGACCCACCTTACAATCGGCATCCAGCAAGTCCACACACACCACACTAACAACGGATTTCTTAGGGCTGGCCTGCCCTCTCGCTAACAATTTTCCGGTTTCCGTACCAGCGAGCCAAACGCCCCGTAGGCGCAAAATCATCACCACCCACCTCCAGTCTTCGACGTAACACTTCGGAAAAGCGACAACACCACAACCGTCGCCATGCCTACCCGAACTTCGAAGACCCGCAAGCTGTACGTGTTAATGACATTTCCCGGATGAAGATGGCGAATTCGAGAGAATTGAAGGTGGCTGCACATTGCCTGCTATTGGCAACATTCGTGCTTGTCAGATGGATGTCTTCGTCGCCTCGAAATCTTAACAAAACAATCGGCCGAGAGACGGGAACAGATACGCTAACGCCATTTTTCTTTTAACCTCTTCACAGTCGCGGCCACGTCTCTCACGGCCACGGTCGTGTCGGCAAGCACCGCAAGCATCCCGGTGGTCGTGGTCTGGCTGGTGGTCAGCACCACCACCGTACCAACATGGACAAGGTTCGATCGATCAATTCCAAACAAAGCGATCATGGCACGAAGAAAAGGCGAATTGCTAACAAGAGCCCTGAAAACAGTACCATCCTGGTTACTTCGGCAAGGTGGGTATGCGGTACTTCCACAAGCAGCAGAACCACTTCTGGAAGCCCGTCATCAACTTGGACAAGGTAATTCTCCATGCTCTTCTCCCCGTTCGCGATGCAAGATCAATGCGCCGACAGATGATCCCGGGTACACCATTTGAGTATTCGGTGAGGGATGAGATGCATTTCTCAGAGTCTCATGATGTAAACGAGAATCCATAAGCCATCAACGACAATTAATCAAGACCCAAGAACGAATGCAAGAAGCAAGCAAATGTCGCTTCACCACCAGACTAACATGTTTTTTTTCTCCTTCAGCTGTGGGCCCTTGTCCCTATCGAGACCCGCGACGCCTACGTCTCCGGCTCCAAGAAGGACACCGTCCCCGTCCTCGACCTCCTCCCCCTCGGCTACTCCAAGGTCCTCGGCAAGGGCCGTCTCCCCGAGATCCCCCTGGTTGTCCGCGCAAGATGGGTCAGCAAGCTGGCTGAGAAGAAGATCAAGGAGGCTGGTGGCGTTGTCGAGCTGGTCGCTTAAATATGAACAAATAAACAGAAATCATGCCATGTTCGTGAAGCTTCTTCCGCCATGCTCTGTGCTTTGAACGAGACTGGTACGCTTACGGGAGTCGGGGGTGGCGTCAAGACAAAATCTTGGGCCACACGTGGAAGGGATGCATATATTTTTTTTCCTTCATGCCACCTTGTGCGCCCAAGGTGGATAGACGGGAAACGGGACCCAGGGTCGGGTTTTCGGGTTCAAAGCATCGCATTAGGGAACTCTTGATATTGGAGTTTTGACGAATGAAAAAAAAAAAAGACATGGATTTTTCGCCCATGCATGTTGAGATGTGGGACCCTGCGTGGAAGGTTGGCATGGAACGTGACATGTACAACACCACAGTTCGCCTATTTTGAAATCGCAGTAACGGATTTCTACGAGTGCTTTGTAGTTGCTGTACCCAGATGGCAGAAGTGAGTCAGGTGGTTCGCGGCCGTTGTCGGAAACATGCGACAATACTTCTTTCACGAATGAGGTGCATAAAGTCGCGTCCTCAAACAAGTTATAATACCCACTCGTGAAGGATCGCCTAACCGTACGCCAAATATGCTTTAGTTTTACATACATGAGATGCCAAAAGATTTTGTCATCTGGACGAAACCTGGTATCGAGGACAGAACTGCACGCTCTGAAGCCCCTATACTAAGCAGCCAGCATGTCCACCTCATCATCATCGCCGAAACCCTGGCGCTGCGGCTGATCGATTTGTAAAAAAGGGTGCTCCAGCGCCTGTTCCGCTGTTATCCTCCTGGACGGGTCCAAATCCATACACCTCTCCAAGAACCGTACGGCCAACTTCTCTTCTGCCGTCAACGGCTTGTCATCCGTCCGACACGTGCTCCACAAGATGATTTTTTCCATTGTAAATCCCTGTTGGCCGATAGTAGGAATGTTGGTTTCGAAAACACACCCGTGTAGTAATCCTGCAGCTTTCATACGCTTGGAGCCAAAGATGGTTGCTATCTCAATCATGGCTTCTACATCATCTGCTGAGTTGAAGAATGGAAATCGTTTCGAGAGTATGGTCAGCAAGATCACGCCTGCAGACCATATATCAATTGATGTTGTTTGTTCAGTGCACTTGAACAATACTTCAGGTGCGCGGAAGCCCCGCGTTCCTGCACGATTGGCGCGTTTTGACAAGCGTGTGTCTGACTTGGGATAGCCCGGCTGTGATGATGTGACTGTTTGAGCCCAAGCCGAACTCATTTGGCGGTGCTTGCGTGTCTCGCGATGCTCGTGACACAGACAGGGCTTCGACTCAGTACCCTCGCGTTCCGCCAGTCCAAAATCCACGAGAACGCCATGCTGAGTCGAGGGGTCGTAAAGAAAGTTGGTTGGTTTGATGTCGCGATGTGATATTTTGTGCTCGTGTACGCTCTTAAGGGCAGTAAAAAGGGATCTCAGATATATGGCAATATCGTGGGTCGTCATGTCTCTAAAATACGCCCTGAAATCGCCATGGCGAAAATATGGCAGGATCGCAACCACCTGGTCGGTGTTTCTGAAGGCCGTGATAAGAGGGCACACAGACGGGCACTGGCGCAAATCGTGCAACAATTCAAGTTCGTTCAGGATTCTTGCTGGACTCGAGGTGACGTAAATCTTTTTGACGGCGACAAATCGCGGTCTTCGTCGTTGGGAGTGTTCTGACGAGGGGTGGCTTCCATGTCTCTTGAGCGGTGGGGGCGTCCATTTGGAAGAATCATCGTCAAAATCCCAGCTGTTGTCGTATATATCGTACTGGAAATCTTCCGCTTTATATACGGTTGAGAATGTCCCTGTATCGGTGCACATATTGTCAGCTACCATCGTCGCGCGTGAAAAGAGTTGGGCTGCCACCTACCTTCGCCAATCCTCTTGATTAGGCGATACTTTCCACGAAACCCTGGGAAATCGCTGGCCAGTTTGTCCATGTCAGATTGTACACTGCTCTCGACTTGTTCATCATCTGAAATGTCGTCATCCTCGTCCTCGTCCTCCCCTTCTTCCTCGTCAACTTCTTCCTCAACTTGGTCCATCAAATCATCGGTCGCAGCAGATCTGGCTTCATCATTGGCCAAATGATCGGCATCTTCATCTACCATCATCTCTGTCTCTTCTGTCCGTGCATCTTCATGGATATCGAAGGGATCGTCGGCCCTTGGGCGTACAACGGCCGCGGCCATGCTCTCAGGTTGAAGTAGTGTGTTTTTCCAGCTTCTTTCGTTGGAGAAAGTGCCGCAAAGTAATGACAACAGGTCTGGTTCAACCTGGAATTATTACTGCGACGTCAACTTGTGGCAGTAAACCTTGCAATCTTGAACTGCAGGGCTCTTTGTCCGGTTGCATGGACAAGTTGATTGGAGGCGTGACGCGCGACTGAACAACTTTACGGATTATTAGTTTTAATAATTGGCTCAACAGAGTTGGCCATGTGGGGGGGGGGGGTCCATGTCGCCTTTAGCGGCAGGTTCGAGGGGCGATGGGGGCGATGCGCGTGTGTGGTGCAAACAAAACAAAAACAACCGTTGCTGAGGGACACAACAAGCTTGACAAGACACCATCATCGACATGGACTACATGCAGCCTCACGCTCATCTATTCATCAACATTCCAGACTCGCAAAGCTAAAGCTAGAGCTCTTTGCTCACCAACCGCCAAGGATTACTAACATCCAAGAATCAAGTCAAATATCGCTCACAGCTCACTACACCTTCATCTGCGCTTCTACCTTTTCCGCCCCCGAGGCGACACGATTGCCTGTCATGGCGACACTCAATTTCGATATCAACGATGCGCTCAAGCATTACATGTCTGATCCATCCACAATACCGACCCCAGAGGCTGACAGCGCGCTGTTCGATTGCGAAAATGAACCTAGCGCGCTCACAAATCCGGTCATCAACCCGGTGCTGAATCCTATCATCGACGCAGTCGCACATGATCCAGATGCGATCTTGCGACCGGCCAATATGGACTCATTACAGTTTCTTCTCAAGTGAGCTCCTCCACAATTCTTTTCTCACCGACTTCGCCGCTCCGTACGCATACTTACATGGTCAATCTCCCCAGATATACCTCGTTCTTACCCACACACTCCCTGAGCAAAGTATTCGACCTTGTCATGAGCGGCCTCAGTGCTGAATGCGACTACATTTACAACGACATGGACACACCAGATGAGCAAGATTCAGTTCCGCATCACAAAGAGCTACTCGAGATCTACGGCTTCTTGCTACAGTGGACCATTGCCGCTGTAGAAGCCAAAGCCGCCGAGAAGTCATCAGCTGCACCCGCTGCTCGCGGTCGAGGCAAGCCTAAGAAAGGTACATCAAACGAGGAGATTTGGGACTCTGCTACACAACTACAGGCCGCACTTGAAATCATGTGCAAGGTCTTGAAGCAGAAGTTATCAAAAATCTTCTTGACCACCAGCGAGAGAGACACCTTCATCGGGCTCCTCACCAGACCCGTTTACATGATATTAGAGAGCGAGCAGCGCACCAAGACCATGTCCATTCGCATGCACTGTTTCAAAGTCCTGTGCGTTGCAGTAAAGCATCATGGCCATGGATATGGTTAGTCTTCCTTTGTAAAATCTGCGATGACGATTTTTTTTCCCGATTTCCTTTCCCCCTACAGTTTAGGGTCTAACAATCTGCCAGCTGCCCAGATCAACGTCATTCAGAATCTCACATATTTCGAGCACTTGTCAGAACCCATGGCCGAGTTTTTGCATATCTTGGCCGAGACGTACGACTACCCACAACTTGCGGACGAGGTCTTGCGGGAAATCAGTAACAAAGAATTCAACTCAAATGACACTCGTGGTCCCAAGTCTGTATCGGCGTTTATTGCAAAAATCTCTGAACTGGCGCCGCGGCTGGTCATCAAGCAAATGACCATGTTGGCAAAACAGCTGGATAGCGAGTCGTATACACTACGATGTGCGTTGATTGAAGTATGCGGAAATATGATTGCGCATCTCAGCCGACAAGACGAGCGAAGCGAAAACCTCAAATCTCAGATCAACGCATTTTTTGACGTATTGGAGGAGCGTTTCCTGGATATCAACCCGTACTGCAGATGCAGAACTTTGCAAGTGTACATGAAACTTTGTGAGCTAGAGCAGAAGTTTCCCAAGAGAAGGCAAAAAGCTGCGGAACTCGCGTGTCGCAGTTTGGAGGACAAGAGCAGCAATGTTCGAAGGAATGCCATTAAACTGCTGGGAATGCTCATCAAGACGCATCCATTCACGGTCATGCATGGAGCACAGCTGTCTCGCAAGGAATGGCAGGACCGACATGACAAGGCGGAAGAAGAACTCAATGCATTGAAACCACCTCCCGGGATGCCAGGCTTTGGAGGGGAAAATGGTAATACCACGGTTGACAACGAGCTGCTTGACGAGGCAACTCAAATTAATTCTCCCCAGAAGGCAAAGCCAATGACTGACGAGGAGAAAATTGCCGCGGTCAAGAAGGCGCAAGAAGAAGCCGCGACTAGCGAAGCCATCGAAAAGCTGACGTTGACTCGACGATACTACAGTGAAGCTCTTCGCTTCATTGATGTGCTCCACGACGCCACAGGTGTGGTGTGTCAGCTGCTCGGCGCTAGGAACAAGAGCGAGGTCATCGAGGCCATTGACTATTTTGAGATTGGCGATGCCTACAATATCGAACAGAACAAGGTGGGCATTCGGCGCATGTTGAGGCTCATATGGACCAAAGGCAATAGTGATGAGGGCAAAGGTGTCCAGACACACCTGATCGAGTGCTATCGACGACTATTTTTCGAGGCCCCAGACTCCTTCAGCCCCAACGATGCAGCCAACTACGTCGCTCGCAACATGATTAGCTTGACGTTCGGCGCCACTCCCGCAGAGCTTACTTCCCTGGAGCAGTTACTTGCTACTATGATGAAAGGTGGCATTATTCCAGACGTGGTCATCACCAAGCTGTGGCAAGTCTATGGGGTGCAGAGACGTGAGATATCAAGGACCCAGCGCCGAGGAGCCATTATTGTTCTCGGAATGCTCGCAACTGCCAGTCCCTCCATTGTGGTCGATGAGATCGAAGCCATGCTGCGTACTGGCCTGGGCTCGCACGGTCGCAACGACCTGCAGTTGGCCAAGTACACATGCATTGCTCTCAGAAGAATCAATCCTACTGGGCGCCATGCGAAGGAGTCCACCACCACGTTCAACAGACTTGCCAACGATCATGCCGTCTTGGGACGTCTTGCGGCCATCGCTGAAGTACGATCAGGAAGCAAGGAGTGGTACGGAGTTGCAGAGCAGGCCATCAATGCCATCTACGCAATCTCCAAACACCCAGACGTGTTATGCTCCGAGATCATTAGGCGCAAGACCAAGCATGTGTTTGCGCAGTCACGCCCTGCTTCAAGGCCGACATCAAGAGATGAAACCAAAGTGCCCGACATGATTGTGAATCAGACAATGAACCAAACGATACCAGTGGACAAGCAACCCAAGACGCGAGACAATGCAGTCAATTTGTCACAACTTCTTTTCATTGTCGGCCACGTTGCCATCAAACAGATTGTGCATCTGGAACTGTGTGAGCTCGACTTCAAGCGTAGGAAGCAGGAGAAGGAGAAGCGAACACCAGCCAAGACAGACAAGGACAAGGAAGAGGTGGACGAGTTGGATCTGATCGGAGGCACAACCGAAAATGATTTTACCGAAGCCATGGCCCACATTAGAGAACGAGAGCTTCTGTACGGTCCGGACTCATTGTTGGCCGTTTTCGGTCCTCTTGTATCCGAAATCTGTGCCAATAACACCACATATGCAGACAAAGGTCTCCAGGCTGCGTCTACGCTCTGCCTGGCCAAGCTCATGTGTGTGTCTTCCGAATACTGCGAGACCAACTTACCTCTGCTCATCACCATCATGGAGAGGTCCCCTGATGCCACCGTGCGCTCTAATGCGGTTATTGCCCTTGGAGATATGGCTGTATGCTTCAACCACTTGATTGACGAGAATACCGACTTCTTGTATCGACGACTGGCAGACGACGACGCATCTGTGAAGAGGACATGTCTGATGACCCTGACATTCTTGATCTTGGCTGGTCAAGTCAAGGTCAAGGGTCAGCTTGGAGAAATGGCCAAATGCTTGGAAGACGAAGATCGACGAATCGCGGATTTGGCGAGAATGTTCTTCACTGAACTCAGCACCAAGGACAATGCCGTGTACAATCACTTTGTGGACATGTTCAGTTTGCTCAGTTCTGGTGGCAGGATGGATGAGGAGAGCTTCAAACGGATTATTCGCTTCCTGCTTGGGTTTGTGGAGAAGGTACGTGACAAGGCAGACTCTTGGAAGAAGGCTTATTATGCCAGATTGACGATTTTGCTGACACGGCAAACTAGGACAAACATGCCAAACAGCTCGCAGAGAAGCTGGCGGCGAGACTGCCACGATGCGAAACAGAGCGACAGTGGAACGACGTCGCATTTGCCCTGGGGCTACTGCCACACAAAAATGAAGACATCACCAAGACAGTTTCTGAGGGTTTCAAGGTGGTGCAGGCTGCAGCTTAATGTAGATCAAGTATGATATGATGCCATGGCAAATATACCCAATCATGACGAAGACGAATCGCACAGTACTACGGGTGATGATGATGATGATGATGCGTGTCGGAGAAAAGCCCTCGTCCTGCCCCGCATTCAGAATTAGACAGACGGCCTCCCTGTTTCGTTCCGTCTCTCTTCTCTACCAGATATGTGGCCGTACGGTATATGCGCTACGGGCACTTGTCGACGTGTTGTTTTCATTTGAAGCTGTGGGATCTGTTGGTGGTGGTCTCCATATCACAGACACGAAACACGCAGTGCACCACTTTTAGAAAATGCGACATGGAGAAGGACTCTGTTCTCATCTGGGGCCAAGTGAAATGGATCGCTCAAGTCCTTGTCTTGTCTTTCTTTGCTTTTTCAAAGCAGCTTTCTTCCGAGCCCTCATTTTTTTGGATTTCCCTAACTGCCGTGTAGGGTAGCTAGCTCAACGGACCACGGACAAATGCATGCCCCCCCCCCCCCACCCCGCACGTTATCGCGGCGACATCCCTGTTCACTACCTTTCCAGCCACGTGATTTTAACAATCGATTCCTCGACAAGACAAGGAAAGCACGGACCACTCGTCCCTTGACACCCTTGTTGTTACTGTCCTTCCCTCAAAAAGCTGTCTTTGCCGCTTGCGGGCAGGTGCGTCACGTCGTTCGCCTCGTCCAACAGACACAACTGCGCAGCTGCGACGTGAACCTGTATTCCCTTCTCAGACGCTTACGGTGTACACCGTGCTTACTCCGTACAGTCACATTGCATCAGAGCACCGCCAGAGTTCTATGCGCACCACCCACGGAGACTTTGCGCTGCGTAAAAGAACAACTAGACGAATTGCGCAGTGGCTGAATCTCGAACTGGCCAGTGGCGACGCCGTGATCGACACCATCGCCTCGCCCGCTCAACAAGTCCACCAGCGGCTTTGCTCGTCTCTTTCCGGAGCTCTACGTTTCGTTGTAGCGAGTCCTGGTGCACAACTACAAATCCAGCGCATAGGCGACCGAAGCTTCATCGATGCGAATACCAGCGGGCCATGGGCTTTATTGGAGTTGATTACACGACAAGGATCGAGATTGGGGGAGACCTTTGAGTAAGTGCTTGGTCATGGCTGGCACCGAGACGACTAGATAGCTGGCCCTCCGTCTCGTATATTCGCACCCTCTGTCCTCTCCCCGCGGTTGCCCAAGAGCCGAAATTGTCGAGACCAAACACGAGAAGTTGAAGCTGATTGATTTATTGATAGCTGTTCTTGTGGCATCGGATGGCGGCAGATTGCATTTTGGAAACCCTCCAAATACATACTTGCTTGCACCATTGACAAGCGCGCGCAAACCATTGTTCAAAATCGCAACACGCCCTGTCGTCACCACAACATGTACGACAAGACCGTCTCATTAGGCTCGCGCCTACATTACCCCATCACCATCACCAAGCTCCTCAAATCATCAGGAGACTCCATCAAGAAACAAGAAACAATCATCGAGTACAAGTTCACGTGGCGGCGGAAAGTTGGCGACGATGAATGGATCGATGAAACAACCTACACGGAATTCGATAGCCCGGCAGAGGGCAAATTGAAGGAATGGCGTATCAAGGAAGGTAGCGTCATCAGCGCCGATACCCCTTGCATGCTGGTCGAGGAAGCCTGCGGCCATGAGGTCCAGATCCAGGGATTGTGCAGCCTATGTGGCGCTGACATGACCGAGGTGAACTGGGCCAGCGAGGAAAAAGATACAGATCGCGCCATGATCAACATGACACATGACCAAACGGGGTTGATGGTCAGTGAGAGCGTGGCCACCAAGGCTGAACATGACGCACAGAAGCGGTTGCTCCGGCAAAGAAAACTGAGTCTTGTTGTTGATTTGGACCAAACCATCATTCATGCGTGCATAGAACCCACAATTGGGGAATGGCAGCGTGATCCATCGAACCCAAATCACGAGGCCGTCAAGGACGTCAAAAGCTTTCAGCTCAACGACGATGGACCACGCGGATTAGCGAGTGGCTGTACCTACTACATCAAACTAAGACCGGGCTTACAAGAGTTTCTAGAGGAGGTGTCGCAAATGTACGAATTACACGTGTACACCATGGGCACGCGCGCATACGCCCTCAACATTGCGCGGATCGTGGATCCCGACCGAAAACTTTTTGGAAACCGCGTCATCAGTCGAGATGAAAACGGCAGCATTACGTCCAAGAGCCTGCAACGACTTTTCCCCGTTAGCACAAACATGGTGGTCATCATCGACGACCGCGCCGACGTATGGCCTCGAAATCGACCGAACCTCATAAAAGTTGTTCCGTATGACTTCTTCAAGGGCATTGGCGATATCAATTCGAGTTTTCTTCCAAAGCGCACGGAAATCTTACCAGCGCCACCTCGGGCCAACGGCGCGCTGCTCGCTGCGAACGGCAGTGGCCAGGCCACCTCGAATTCGAATGGCTCGGCGACGAGGGACGAAAAGGCATCACCACTTGAGGAGCTGGCGAAAATGAGCGGCGCGGATGATGAGGCCAGCCTCAAGATACAGGCCGAGGAACAGGAGAAGACTCTGGAGAAGCAATTGACAGATCGGCCACTTCTGCACATGCAAGAGGAACTGGACAAGAAAGACGAGCTTGCAACTCAAAGTCAAGAGACTGGCGGTTCATCCCCCAACCACGCGAGACAAAACCTTCTCAGCGATGATGACGAAGAGCTCATTGCTCTGCAAGATCATCTGACAGACCTCCACTCATCATTTTACGAGACGTACGATCGAAGGCGCAAGGAAAGACAACAAGCAGAACCTACACACGCACCCGGCCACAGTCAAGTGCGGCGTACATCATCTGTTGATGACGGCGTGGACCTGTCCATGGTCCCGGATGTTGGAGACATCCTGGACGAGCTGAAGTCCAATGTCCTGTCCGGGCTCGTCATCGTGCTTTCTGGCTTGGTGCCTCTTGGGGTCAATATCGAGGATTCCGAGATTGGCATACAGGCGCAAAGCTTTGGTGCTCAGGTGCTGGATAGCATATCCCGTCGCGTCACCCACTTGGTCGTTTCGCTCGCCCGGCCGCGCACCAAGAAAGTCCAGCAGGCAGCCAAGATACCCAGCATCAAGATCGTCAATCATCACTGGCTCGTTGATTGCCTCAGCCAGTGGCGCCGATTGGATGAAAGACCGTATTACCTGAATATCTCGGCAGACTGTGAGCGCCCTGAAGATACAACAGAACCAGCATCCGAAGCCGAAAATGCGGAGCCGCAAGCTCGAGACCTCAAAGATTTTGACTGGGCTACAGCGGATAAAGACCTGGAAGACTTTCTTGGCACCGACAATGATGAAGAAGACGAGGACGAGGACGAGGACGAGGATGATGAGGCTGGGGACGGAGAAGTCCAGTCAGATGCCGATGACGTCGTCGACATTGGAACTGGTAGCGACAGCAGCAGGGAGACGGATGACCCTGACAAGCAGAGCAAGAAGCGGAAACAACCTGCCGAGGACGAAGATTCTGATGCTGAAGGGGCAAGCATTGCTGGCGAGAGCATCCTGGCAAAAAAACAGCGGTTATCACGCAATCGGGGCGCATCAAGTCTAAGGTTGGTGCGAACGCCGAACGGCGACATCGTTGAAGATGAAGGCGGAAGCCTGCCCACCCCTGGGCCCACCAGTGACGAGGCAGCAGCAGCAGAAGCAAGGGTGAGAAGTGAAAAGGGACAGGGAGATGAAGTGCTGCTGCCAGCTCCGGGTCATGTTGAGGAAGATGATTTGGATGTAGACGACGCAGAGCTCGAGCGAGAGCTTCTGGCCGAGCTCGAAGCTGCAGATGAATGAGGCCGGGCACACCTGAAATCTTCCCATCCTGCATGTCGGTCGCTTCAATCCACGGCCAGCCCAGCCGAGGGGGGACCCTTTCGGGGCCAGTGTGCATAATGATGAGTGGCATGGACTATTGGTATATACATGACTTATTTTGTAAAGGAAGAAGGCTCTTCCCTCTCCGCTGCACATGGGACATTTTGGCAAGGAGTTGTTTGTAGGGATAACATGTAGGGGATCATTATTTGATTGAAACTTGCGATCACTGCCTCTCCCCCCCCCAAAATTGCTGTCACCCCAGCCACTTGCCGACATTGATGTACTGGTGAGACGAGCATGAAGCAAGTACGTGTGACGCACCCGGGCTACTCATTCTTCGGCCGCCTCACTTGTTTGCTTGTTTCCTTTCTCCCCAGCTCTACGGGATTCGTCCTCGGCATGCCACGCGTCACAGCCAAAGAGCACCAACTGGTGAAATGGCACGGGGACTTGCGACTTGTGGACCACAAGGCCATCCTGGAGGAGAGAGAGGAGCTTGGAAACCCGCGCCGGCAGGTGGCATCTGACAAACAAGCTTGCTTCGGCTCCACAGATGAACCGCGAATGGTTGCGCATCCTGTCTTGGAAGCTGGTGATGGACCGGGTCCCGAGTACTCCGTAGACGTAGATTTGTGGAATGGATGGGGTTTCCTGGAGGTGATACTTGGTGCAATCTGGGTGACCGTGTGGCGAGGACGGCTGTGACCTCCTGATGTGACGATGGGAGTGTTGGCCAACGTTGCAAAAATGAGGAGAAGGAGATTGACTTGTATATATATATATATCCGCGGTTGCTCTTCCTGGGTTCTGGCCTAGGGACTTTTTTTTTTTTTCAAATTCCCCAGGCCGTCGTTTCTCGACTATTCGACTCGAGGGGGAATCGATCGACAACTCGGAACACGAGCACAAGCAGGAAGGCACAGGCACAGGCACAGGCAAACAAAAGGCAACAACAAAACTTCTCACCTGTCCTCTTTCTTGTTACGTGCCAGCAGCAATCCATGATGCGTTTGTTCCTCTCCGTCCTGGGCGGCTTCGCAGCGCTCACAGCCGCGCACATGCAAATGTCGTACCCGCCCCCGTTCCGGTCCAGGCACAACCCGTACACGGACACGACCGACACCGACTACTCGATGACTTCGCCGCTCGAGAGCTCCGGCTCCGACTTCCCCTGCAAGGGATACCACGCGCTCCTCGACACGCCCCAGGGCAGGTCGGTCGCCGCGTGGCGAGCCGGGCAGTCCTACAACATCACCGTCGAGGGGAGCGCCACGCACGGCGGCGGCTCCTGCCAGGTGTCCCTCTCGTACGACCGGGGCGGCTCCTGGAGGGCCCTCCGCTCCTACGTCGGCGGATGTCCGCTCTCCCCGGCCTGGGCCTTTACCCTCCCCGGCGACGCGCCCTCGGGGGAGGCCCTCGTCGCGTGGAGCTGGTTCAACAGGCTTGGCAATCGCGAGATGTACATGAACTGCGCGCACGTCACCGTCCTGGGCCGGCAGCAGCAGGTGGTTCGTCGCCGGGCGCCCCCCCTCTCTGATCCGTTGGGGGCGAGGCCCGCCATGTTCGTCGCCAACGTGGGCAATGGCTGCGGCACCTTGGAGGGCGCGGACGTGCTGTTTCCTCATCCGGGGCCGGATGTGGACTATGTCTCGCAGAAGATGGCGAGACCTGTTGGGAACTGCGAGTGAGGTACTGTGTTGGATGGGGTTTTTTTTTTTTTTTCCCCCAAGAAGGAAGATGGGGATTGCCTGTAGCTTCATGCGGAGTGACGCGATGTACGTGGAGAGTAGCAAAGTACGTAGTAAGTAGTCCGTAGTAACGTTGACTGATGACAGCCGACAGCCGTTGACAGCCGTTGACAGCCGTTGACAGCCGTTTCCATCCTTTAAAGCTCGTAATGGGACCCACGTCACATCCCTCATCATCAGCGTTTGATTACAAAATAAAAGTTGCAACCCAAAGTCGAGACGGGATTCCTTCAGTCGCGTCTCGAGATACCTGATGACAAGTCATGAAACCTCATGTTTCCCATCAGCGCAGGCACTAGACTTGACGTGTGCTGCTAGCCCGGCAAGTGTGCTGAACGTCTTGCCATGGCCGGATCCGACCAGCGCAGTCGGGCATGAGTAAATGGGCTCCTCGTGGGCGGCGGCGGATCTCAGATGTCCAAGAAGAATCCGCCTTGCGGTCTCGGCCTTGCTGTACCGAAGTGCAGGACCCGGAGAGACGGAGACAAACGATCTAGATGGGATCTGGACACGGTAGGATGTTGCTGGAAAACCCCCGAGGGGTGAGCGGAAAGCTTTGGCGGGCGTCACGCCCCCCCTGCAGAGCTGAGCTGCATGTCGTTCGAAGAGGGCGATGCCGATGCCAATTCGTCAGCGAGTCTGTCAGCATCCAAGAAGCGCTTTCCAGCGACGGGATGCCGCCGCCGCTTTGTTGTGGGTGTCAGCAGGGGCCAGGGGGCCCCGGCCCCGTCAGAACCATGTTCTGATAACTCGAACCCGTCCTGTATTCTTGACGACGAGGCTATGTACATTCGGCGAGCTCATCTCGGACGCTGTGTTCAAGAAAGACACCATGTCACCTGCAGGACTCGGCACCCAGACGGCTGATGATTCCGAACTTGGCGTGCTGTTGCCGCTTTGAGACGTACAAGGCTGCGGTTGCTGATGTCTCCTCCAGTCGATCATTGACACCCAGCAACACGCTCTGCGCCCGATGCGACCTGGTCGACTGGCTTCGTGATGAGTCGGTCCGTGTCGTGCGCCTCGCCTCGATGAGTGCCCCTCGCCTTGTCCCGGTCCATGAACTTGCCCAACGGTCGATGCTTCAGCGAGTTCAGGTGATCTAGCAAAGCGGCATGACTCTTGAAGCACCGACAGCACAGGCCGCATATCGACTCGCATGTGCCCACGTGAACCCTGCGGCAAGCCCGGCTCAAGAACCTGCGCGAACAGGTCGGACGCGTCTCAATATCCTGACGCGCCCTCGGGGAAAACGCCCCCGTGGTGTTTCTTTCCTCAACCTCTCGGCGTTGACCAATTTCCGTCCCGCAGTCGCAGCAAACGAAGTCGGTCGAGTGCTCCGTCTCGGCAATGTGCTCCTTGTTATTTGTCCGTCGAGTCAAACGTCTCTCTGCAGTCGCCGCGGCAGGAATGGCCGAAGATGACCTCAGGTGGTGCCGACGGACCTCGTCCGTTCCTTCGAAAATGAGAGGGCAGTCAGTCGGGGCATTTGACGCGGAAGCCGTGCGAGTGGATGAGGAGGTGTCTTTGGGACTTTTTCTCGGTGACGAGAGATTCTCGTGACATTTCGGGCATTTGCGAAAATGCGCTGCGAGGCCATGAAGCTTGAGGGCTCTAGTGCCTGGGACCGTTTGTCCGCATTGCTTGCAGGGAAGCGTGGTACGATGCCTCGTGGGGTTTTTGGAAACAAGGTGGTGCAAAAAGTGGATGAGGATGAGAAGGGTTTTTGATAGAGGTTGGAAAACTATGAATGAATACTCTGGTCGAGGTTTACAATATCTTGAGTCGCCTGTAAAGTTGGGCGTTTGTCGTCTGATTTTTTCCACAGTGCAGACTGGCTGAAACTCGATATCTTATCTTGGGGGCACGCTGACCGTCCGACTTGCCATTTTCATTTTATTATTCCATTGTACGTTTTTCTTCTTCCTCTTTTTTTTTTTTTTTTTTCCTACGTCAGTTCGAACGACATCCAGTCGTGTTCCATGGATATTGTACACGACGTGCGCTGGTACTTGGTCACGTATGAAATCGCACAATGTCGTACGCACATGGCAGAGCTGATTGGCCGCACATCTATGCACCTCTCACCAAGTCGAGGCCTGATGAAAAACCCGACGGCATAAGTGCGAAGTTGAGAGGCCTTTTTGCGGCGCTGACGTTGCAAACGGGAGAATCCCGAGGTGAGCGGAAGCGCGCGCGAGAGGATATATGGTCCGAGACTCGGACATGTTGCAGTAATAGCTGAAAAGTAAGGCCGTTGTCTGGGCTGAATAAGCCGTGTTGCATGCGTATGTAATAGACAAGTCCTCGACCAGGTCCTTGCGACGATTTTAGTCCAGAATAGGAGTCGATGTACATAAGTTGTCCCACCGGCTTTCTGGCCCGCTAATACCGGGAGGCGGCGCATCGACACGCCGGGATGGCCTTTGAGAGGGACGATTACGACGGAAAGTCCGCCTCCTCCAGGGCCACAGGAACTTTCGACAGGTTTTCTGGAATTGGCGATGAGATTCCGTGTACTCCGTAGGCCGCATACAATAGGTGTGACGGTTCCGAGAAGGGAACGGGATTTGCCGACTTCTCAGCCATGACGGGTGTGTTGGAACTTGGGTGCGGAGAAATGTGCGTGATAGTTGATTGGACGAGGCTTGTTTCGATTGAACCTGGTCCTGGTCGCGGGGACGGGCGGAGAGCGGGGCCCGAGGCCAAAAAGAGAATGAAATGTCCAACTTCTCGTTTGAGATGACCGACACGGCTGCAGAGTCTCCTCATCGCAGGCTACCCCGCACCGTTCGCAGTGCCCGTGCACTGTAGCCTTACTTTTCCCCCTTTTTTGCCTACCTTCTCTCTTTTCTCTTTAATTAATTATTAACCTTATAACTATTATCAAATTCGACCCTTCTTTGCACTAGTGCATTGTTCCTTAGTGAAACCAACACATTGTGTGGCTTGAAAAATGCTTTTCTTGCCCAGAATAGACTTTTTCGTATTACAGCCTGTGGGGGCGGAGAATGGCTTAGGTAATCAAAAACAGTATTAGTCAGTATGTTGCCCAAAGCGCACGGTTGCTACGGATCCGTAGATAGATGACTGAGGAATACTCCGAATACAAGCATCATTATCATGATTGTTATACCCCCAAACTTTTGGTAACACCTCAAGCCACACCAGAGAACGCTGATTCTGTTACAGTTCATTTCTCACCCTTGTTGAGAAACCCGAAGCTAAACCGATCTCGTCACAGGCAGTTCATAGAAGGAGAAGGGCTATGCCAGCCCGACGAACCTCGTCAGCCGGACATCCGAATCACGGAAATTTCCTCCAGCACCCGAGATCGTTTGGACGTACATGATGCACGATGACGCCTCACTGCTACCATGGGTTGCATTTACCCGGGGCCTGGCTGCTCTGATGACGAGGCTAGTGACTATCACCTGGGGTAGTATGCCGTTCGCGCGTGTGCATCTCGGCATCTACAAGATCCGACTGCGCTAGGCACGCACAGCTCAGCCTCGACTTCTCCAACGACCTCGAATTACCAATCTCGGTTCCTGATTCGTTCAACACTTGATGGCTTGTTTCTTTTTTTTTCCTTTCCCCGGGGGAGGCAAAGCATCGGGGCCTGAACATGCAGTGACAATGGCTGACTAGAGGCAGAGCAGATCCCGATGCTTCCACGCTAGAACTAGTGTGCGTATTGTTCTTGGTCAGAACCTGAGGTATATAGATGTAGACAGCCCATGCTATCGAAGGATCGAAGAAGCGAGGACTATTTAAACATGACGTGTCGACATTCGCCCCGACGTCCTAGCTCGCAAAATATCTCGTACTGAGTTTTTTTTTTCAAGGATCGCACAGTGATGCAAGTCCTCACGTCTCTGGCTTTCGCCCATCTGGCGACTGCCTGGCCCGGGCTCATGAACCGTAAGGCAAAAAACGCTTGCTCACTCTTTTGAGAATGGAGAGAAACTGACAAAATAATTGTTTAGGCCAAGCTGTCCCACCAGTAGTTCCGTTCCCAGATCAGCCAGGACTGCCAACACATGCCGTCTTTGGCGACTTTGACCCCGTGGCGCAGCTAGTATCCGTCCACGGAGACCACGAATATCAAGACCCTGGTCCCAATGATATACGAGGCCCTTGTCCAGGATTAAACGCTGCCGCTAACCATAACTATCTCCCGCGTGACGGCATTGCCACATACGAAACCATCAACTCTGGCCTATGGAAGGCATTTGGTCTGGATCAGACCGCGACGCAGTTCCTGCATCAGACAACAACCTTCTTTGACGGTGACCCTCTCTCGCAAAAGTGGTCCATTGGCTATGCCTCGCACGATGTTGATGCGCTAGGCCCCTTGGGTGAGGCCTTGCTAGGCATGCCAACAGGCATTTGCGCCTATGGGCATCTCAAATCAGAGGGAGATGCCTCCATCACCCGAGGTGATTTCCTCGCCCCTGACATGAATTCGAACTGCGCTTCCTACCCAGTCTTTTACAACGAGCTGCTCGAATTATCCAACAAGCGAGCCAACGGACTCATTACTCCTTCCGTGCTCGCCGAGCACCAGCATAACCGCAAGGAGTATTCCATTGCCAACAACCCCAACTACTTCTCGCCTGCCTTCGCTGGCGTTGCCTTCACGCCCGCTGCCCATACTTTCGTCTGGGCTTTGATGTCCAATCATTCTGCCGAAAACCCTCGTGGCTTCCTCGAGCACAGCGTCCTCGACGATTTCTTTTCCTACAAGGTCCAGCCCGATGGTTCTCGCAAGTATGCGTACGGCAAAGAGCGTATTCCTGAAAACTGGTACCGTCGCAGTCACAAGGATCCATGGGGGTTGGTCGACGTTCTCCTCGCTGTTGCCTCACAGTGTCTCGCGTTCCCTTCCACTTGCAAGGTGGGTGGCAACACTGGCACGGTCAATTCGTTTGAAGGCGTCGATCTTGGGGACATCTCAGGCGGTCTCGTGCACGCGCTTGAGGATTTGCAAGACCCAGCAAGGCTCGGTTGTTTCATTTCCCAGAACATCCAGGCTGAGGCGCCGTCGTCGCTTGAGAAGATCTTCCATGGCGTTCTATTAAAGGAAGCATTGGGCCTCGTGGACAAGAAGCTGGTGCCCGCCCTCGCTGGTCTCGGTTCTTGTCCCAACATGCCGCCTGGCAAGGGCGTCAATCAATATGCTGCCAAGTTCCCCGGTGCTCGCGCGAGAAGTGGCTCCCGTGCCGAGACAGCCAAAGACTCCAAGGGATATCCCAATGATGCACCGAAATAGATGGATCATCAAGTTCTCTCTCGCCGATAGGTCGAGGTTTTGTAGCATTAATTCAATGTGGATCTAGGAGGTGTCTTTACTCATACGCGAGGTCATTGCCTGATTGCTAGTCAGTTTCGTTCCAACGGCAAAAAGTGAAACGAAATAAGCCATAGCCATAAGCCAGAGATGCTTCTGTAAGCCACGATGGAAAATGCACAGTCTGCGTTTCTCCAGTGGACGTCACCAAGAGGAGAGACGCATTCATTGGTTCTCGCAACAGACCATTCGATACCACGATGGGCTTTAAGTGCATGGATCGAATGGATCAAACAAGACAATGGCCCTGTCTATACCCTCAGGGGTCTGTTCCCACCGGGGTTTCCCTCGAGATAGCCAACGACATCTATGGCGGCAGTTTCCGTCAAGCTCTGGTTCTCCGTGGTGGAATACCCCCTGCTTTGCAGCTTGTGGCATTTGCGCGACCCCCTTTTTTTTTTCATTACAACTGCACGCATTGACAAAAGGGTCGATGGGCTGAACGAGCAGTGCAGGATGTGAAGGCAGAAAATACTCGGACGAAGAGTTGCGAAACAAGTTTAAAAAGTAGTCATGGCTTCGACGTTTCTACGTCTAAACAACTGAAACCGTAGTGCCCCGATCCTCATGTAGCGCGACCTGCACCCCATTCTTACTCTCAGACACCAAGCTGACGGCCTCGACGTATTCCAAGCACGGATCCCGATTCTCCAGAACCTCAAACTCCCGAGTGAGTCTCACAAGCAAATAAATCGTCTGAGTGATGGCCTGCTGCTGCGCCGGACATATCCTGGGTCCACCTGAGAAGGCCACGAAGTCCCAATTCAGTCGCCGACCCTCGAACCGACTCGGCCTGAATTCATGCGCGTCATCGCCCCAGACAGCAGGGTCATTGAGCTTGGCATAGAGCTCCAGCATGACCCTTTGGCCCTTGGGAACGAGAACGGGGCTCATGCCATCTGGACCCCCGCCGCGGGGAATCACGGTATCGCGAATAGCCGTACGACTCAGACGGCCTGACGATCCATGGATTCGCAGTCCCTCGTATATGACGTTGCGGAACGAGTGCAGCGATTTGAGAAGCTCAAAGGTAACCGGCTCGTCGTCGTCCCCCAAAGCAAGGGCTTGGCCGCGAAGATCAGCCCATACATCCGGGTGCCGAGCGAGGTGGAACAAGACTGATGAAAAGACGTTGGAAATGCTTTGAAACGCCGGCATGAAGACGTGCAGCATCTCGAAACGCAGCATTGCGGGATCCGGGGCCACCTTGGCCAGTTCATCAAGCAGAACATAGTGGTGTCGGGACCTGTCGCCGAGCGCGCCTGCATCATTGCTGTCACGAGCCCTGTCAAGAGCGCGCGCCACCTGACGATCGACAAAGGCGTGAACAATCTCGACATTCTTCTCAAACTCCGTGTCACGAAAGAAGGGGAGTCTCCCTCCCAGAATGCGACTCTTGCCTAGGCTTCTGCGGCATTCTTTGAAGGCGGCAAGCATTTCTTCCGCCTGGGCGGATTTTCCGGCGAGGCAGTCAAACGATTGACCAAAGATGAACTCGGTGCCGCTATCGAGAAACTGGGCGAAGTTCTGTTAGTAGGAAGAGGAGAGAGAGGCCTTGTCAACTAAGAAAGATTCGATGAGAATGGGAAAAAAAGGTGAGGAGGCGGTCCCATCTCCCCCCTTCCCCACGGTGTCTTTCAATCCCCCCGGGAACGACTCAGGGCACAAAGGGGGCGGCATACAAGCTTGGTCATCCAAGGCATCAAGTCGACGGTCTGGCCGTCGCGCGGAATCACACGCAGCAGGCGGTCAACATGTCTCTCGAACCGATCCACGTCGTTGAGCTCCGCCCTCACAAAAAGCGGCTTGATCAAATTCCTCGACCTCCGCCACGCCGCCCCTTCATTCGTCAGGATCCCAGGCCCGATGAACCGCAGCATGGGACCCTCCTGCACCTCCTCCTTGTTGTAGTCCTCTGCCCTGAGGGACAGGATCGTGCGCCAGTTGTCGGCGTCCGTCGTGCAGAGCAGCGCGCCATGTGGCGAGCGTTCCTCGAACGTAGGCCCGCACTCGAGAAACTGCTCCTGGAAAAGTCGATTGTATCGGCCCTTGGCGAAGCCCTCGAGGCGCCGACGCTTGAGGTCGCTGCCCCAAGGGTCGAGGACCCAGGGCAGGCGATGAGGGTACCTCCTCGGCGCCCGGCAGCCGAGGCGGCGCAGTTTCTGGCCGCGCCTCCATCGAACGAGGATGAAGCGAACGACGAGAATGCTCGCGAGGGATACGAATACGGGAACCATGTGTCCTGTCATTATGGCTGGAAAAATAAAAATGCCCGTCAAGGCAATACGAGCAAACCAGTTTCCTTTTTCCGGGGAAACAGTACGTAGGGCAGCGTAAACTTATAGTTGTGGTGAAAAATCAACGACGAGATGAAACAGTCATGGACGGACCAGTCAGGCAAGTCCGGCAAGTCAGGGAGCTACTTATAGGGAGTACATAAATACCTTGTTTTAAAAATCCATACTTGTAACGTTTTAGCATACAATGCCCACCAACCCATGTACCCCGTACGCCTCCTCTCATACGCCAGGGTGGCTCTAGTCATGCAGAACCTCGATTTTTGGGATTTGGCACCGTCTTTCCGTGGGAGCCGGGCCCAGGATTCGTCGCCGTTCGTTGGGCTTCGCTCTTATGCCGGCCCAACACTTCCCTGGCCTCCAAGTTAGTCTCGGATCGGATGGGACGGGACGGGACGGGACGCGATGGACCGAACAAGATGGACTCTAATCAAGGCAGAGTTGGTTGAGTGATGAGCGTAATAGCGCTGTTTGGGAGGAACAGGGCCGGATATAAGCAGATTCTCACGAACCATGACTCAAACCCGTCACGCTGGGGACACCTGCGGAGTACAACATCTCCGCTAATTGGCCATGTAGGACATGGTGTCATTGTTTCAGACATACCCCGAGTAAGACATGGTGGCATTGTTTCAAGCATACCCCGAGTAATAAGACATGGTGGCATTGGTCCAAGCATATTCCCCCGAAGACGCGCCCAGAACAAGGTACCAGTAATAGCTATGTATGTATTATCAACAGTGGACAGTGGACACGGTGTCCATCAGGGGTCTGAGCCCGAACCATGTTACATATGCTGGGATTGGTTTGGTTGTTGGTCCATGTGCTTTGACTGGGCCGGCAATGGATTTGTTGGTGTTTACCGATGTGTCTAATACTGCACGGAAGGAACATGCCGAGTGTACCACATGTGCGGCATGAAAACGAAACCACTGGCACGCCCTCGAGAAGCTGATTAAGAATATCCTCATATTGATACATCACCTAATGCCTATTGTTTGTTTTTGCTAGAGGTACCAAGTATTCTCTGTCTCGACCCTCTTTGAAAACGATAACTCTTCGTCCATCACGATTGATTGAGGCGATATCTAGGCATGCGCAGGAGCGAGGGATGGTGGCTGAGCCAAAGCCTCGCCGGTTCAGTCCCACCTTCTTCTTCTCCCGTGTCTGAAAATCGGGACAGTTGACAGCTCCGATCCCAGATCTCACAGTCCACCGGACAAGACACTTCTGTCCCAGTAACGGCTCCACTTTCAAAATAGCTCGCAACCAGAGAAGTGGTGCAATTACTGTAAGCACTGCCCAAAGCCGTGTGACCTATGCTGTCTTGAACCACGACTCCCGATCCCGGATATTGTTGGGCCATCTTGCGAGCAGCTCGTAGAGGCGTGATGGGATCCAGACGAGAAGACAAAAATAAGATTGGCGCCGCTGGAACGCCCGGCATCGCCCTTCCATCATGCTCTGGCGATGTGAAGGGGCCGCTGAATCTCCAGTTGGGCTTGAGTGGCCAATGTGAGCATTTCAATCGGTCTAAAGCCCAAGCTCGTCCAAAAACCTTGGATGTCTTTTCTTGCGTTCGGGCGTAATCGAGCCACCAAGATACACTCTTGTCCACAATGTCCTCACCATCAGAGCAAGAAACGGCGTGCGATGATTCGGTTCTCGAAGACGGCATTTCCAAGTAGCTGTGTTCCGTGTAATTTGAGCTCTCCCCCAGCTTTTTGGCTTCAGTGCGGCAAACATCATCTGATGTAGGTGTGTAAGTGGATCCGGACCCAAGCTCTTCGAGTCCAGCATCATCGCCAGACATGGCAGCATGAAGAGACCGGGCAAGGGCGGGGAAGTGTCGCTTCGGGCCGTAGCTCACGAGGCCAATGGTTTTACGAACATCGTTTCCAGTGATGATGGAATTTTTGACACGCCCTTGAATGACGCGTGGAGATGTGTCGAGATTTTCAACCCAAGACCAAAAGTCCTTTTGTGCACGTTTTGCATTGGTAAAATCCGTGCTGTTTGCCAAAGGGCATACATCAGGGCCGGCTTTGAAACATCCTTCCCAGAACTCATCAAAAATCTCGTCAGTTTCTGCGGTATTTTGAAGTCCACCCTGTGTATCTGGTTAGTCTTCGATCTTTGCAACTGAAGTATGCTGAGTCCTGAGTCCTGACTTACAGGTCCAGTGGCATAGTCATCGGCATCTACAACACCATCGAGCACCATTCGGCCAACACGGCCCGGAAACATGGACATGAAGGTGGTGCCAAGAAGGGTACCATAGGAGAATCCCAAATATTGTAGCCTTGGCGTCGTCTTCTCACCAACATAACCGTTGGGGTACTCTTTCTTGCGGAAGAGGTGAATCTGGTCAATCATTTCAACCATATCTCGTGCCACGTTGGCCGTGCTGGAAAATGACATTACCCGACCAAATTTGACCTCGTTTGCGAGGCATTGCTGATTAAAGGCCTTGTTCATGGCAAGTGCGTAAGCCATAGGGCCTTCTGAGGGGAAACCGTGACCGATTCCGCTGTAACCACCAGCACCGCGCAACTCGACTGTCCACATGTTGCGCTGGCGTGAATCAGGAAAGCAGTTTGATGCAGGGGTGGTAAAACCTGTGCCTCTTGGGTCGAAGCCAACGATTTCATAGTGTCTGTGACCAGGTACATCAATCATTTTCTGAAAGCTTTTGGCATCGTCCCGGGCAAATTCGACGCCAGACTCGCCAGGCCCACCAGGATTGACGAGAACACTTCCTGCGAACCGGGTATCATTTGCTGGTACCTTGGCTGGCAGAGTCATGATAGCAATGGCAGTTGTGCGGGCATCTGATTTGTTGCGCCAGTCCAGTGGAACAAGAAGACGAGCACACTTGAACTCTTTGAGGCAGTCGTGGTAGACGACATCGTGACTGGGTTCGATGTCGGCCCAGTTGAAAACAAGATCATCCAGAGATTCAACGTCCGAGTCTTCAGCTGGATCTTCGGATCGGTCATTTCGAGCGGGAGTCAGCGAATTGGCAGTCTGAAGGTTTGATAGACAATCACTTCTCTTGTCTTGCTCCCGGCATCCAGTCGTGATGGATCTGCTGTTTGGAGAGCTTCTCGTGGGGGCAGTGAGGGAAAGGGTGACGAAAGTAGCAAAGATGAGAGCTCTTGAAAGGCAGAGTGGATACATGGTGATGATACTGGATAGTAATAGCAAGAATATGGTGGACGGATGGATTGCGTTTACATCGGCCCCGAGCCAACATACGAGGACTGAAACAGATGATGTTGCTGGGGAGAATATGGGAATAGAAGACTAAGAAGAGGATCAAGTACGAGCTCAGGAAGGAATCTCAGCAACAACCAGGCAGGGGGCATAAATCTGGCAAGAGCCAGCCAGCCAGTCTCCGCCTGAGAACCTCAGAGAGGGAACGGGATATCTGGACTTGCCACCAGACTTCGTTCATCAACTGCAGGCATCAACTGCAGGTGACACACCATGGCTCGGCACTGGAGGCAGCTGCGAGCTCTGGGCTACCGCCAACCGCCGCCAACCAGTCTGGTCCAATCTTCGACCTCGTCATGGCCTTCCTGCCTCCAACCCCACGGCCACGGCCTGAGCAGCTCCCTCTACGGAGCTCCCTCCACGGGCAACATGAGATGCCACTGCCGAAATCCTTTGTACTTTCCAACCCGCGATGCACGCGACTTGATATACGAAATCAACCGCGCAGACCCGCTTGCCTGCATGCCTGCCCGCCGCAAGTCAGATCATGGCAAGAAATCCTATTGATGATTTTACTTGGCCAAGATACCTATCTAGGACCGCAGGCTTCCGCAACAAACGCGTCCCATGCCATGAGCCGGAAATGTCGACAAGTAGGCTTGAGTTTGCACAATACACGGAGTAGACGACTTGAATATTGGTCAAGACTCCAATACTACTTATTCTTACCGACTTGACGACCACCGTCGTTGCCATCCATAGTGTGTTCAAAGCGCAACCGTAGCAGCCTGCTGTTGTCCAAGACTGCATCTTCAAGAAGCATCGAAAGCGCGTGTAAAACGAAATCGTGACGTCGTTCTCCAAGGGCCATGGCCATGGCTATCATACAAGCGCCGTCTTTGTATGATATCTGTCTGTTGAATGCCGATTCCATGTTGCCCCTTCTGGAAATGCCCATCTAAGACGGATCAGTTCGCTTCAGTGAAATGTTCTCTACTCAACGTCAGCACGCGCAATCGTCAGTTTCAGGTAGAGTAAATTGATCTTGCTTTCTAGACGCAAACAGGTCCACGCCGTTCCTGTACTCTCCTACCGTTCGACTGAATACATATGTACAAAGACGTGGCGCCCAATATTTTGCTTCATTGCCCTTTCCCACCTCGGTGCCAAGCTCAGCACCTCTCAGAAATACCCCCACGAACCTCTTCCATCACGTCACGTCACGTCACGTGTTCTATTTCGATACCGCAGGAGACACAGCAAATGTCGGCCGTATGAATCGACTGTGACAGAAAAGATTAGTCGAGCACATGGCTTCCAGAATAATCAAGTAAGTACTTGACAGAGAAGGGGGCGTTCACGAAACATACCTCTCGTTATTGTACACCTTGGTGTTCTCGCCCATCAGCTCCTTCTCCCGCTTCTGGTCGGCCCAGTACCTTCGGACTTGGTCGCGGTCTTCTTCGGCTTGCAAGAGGGGGATCAGGTGGATGCGAGCCCACATCTTCTCACGGGCCAGCTCGCTGTGGTTAAATTGGTCAGTCAAGTCCATACTTGTCCGAGTTACGTGACGATGCTGCATATTTCGTAGCTCAAATCCGTGGTCCTCGTCAGATTCGTTTCATCCGGTTTCCTCCGCAGCGAGAAGGGGAACAACACATACTTGGCCTCACGAATGCCACCAATCAGCTTGTACCAGCCGAAGCCCATGATGGCTCCAGCTCCAAGCAGTAAGATACCGGGACGAAAGCCCTTGGCTGGAAGATTTCGCTGTCCATCGGATACATCGGTGAGTACATCATCTATTCACATATCTTCTTGTTGCCGTTCGGATATGGCCCTTGAGCTCGAGCAAGAGGTGTGCCGTGCCCACATGATCCATTTCGGGGGCTGGAAGCAAGCATTGCGCAAGCTTTCGATCGTGCAAAAGTAGCTCTCTGGGAACGTGCAAACACCGAGGCCTTGCCTCCACGTACCTTGTACTGGACGGGCTCGTACCCGCCCTTGGGGGGCATATCCTGTGCCATCCTGAGGGTATTTTGTCTGGACGGTTCGAAGTCTTTATCGGCGATTGAGGTCAATGAATCGAGGCTGGGTGCTGTGTCGAGGTGTATTCGCAGAAGGAAATTAGGCTTCTGATCCGATGCCGCCTGCCTCCCAAGTTGTCCGTGGTGCACGTCGTCGCCGTAAAGAGTGATTCGACGATTCAACGTCTCGAATTGAAGATGTGAGGTGCGACTGTTCTGCCTGGGCACTGACTGGCTGGAGCTGGTGGCTTACGTAAGGGCATGGATCTGGCTACGGCCTAGCCGCCTGTAGAGGAGGCTGCTTTTTTCTGCACTCGTGCACATCTCTATTTGCGATTTAGGTCTGACTGTGGCCAATTCACAATTGGTTATGTTTAGAATGAGGTATGGGATGGCTAATGTTGGTTTGACGTTTGAGAGTATGAAATCACAAGGAGTCATAGCTTGCGAACACATCATTACACATCGTCTCTCCTAATACCTAATACCAACGGAGCATTCACTGCAAGGCCTTCGACACCCTCAGCTAAAGCACCACCTTCTCATGGTTTCTTGAAATGAGCGTGGAACCACGCAACTGCCTGGTCCTCAGCTTCATCAGCTTGTTTCGCAACATCGGGGACCTTGAGATCTGCGCGGACAGCGAAGCCATGACCGGTATTTTTATAAACACGAACCTCGCCTCGCGATGCGGCGGGGAGCTTTTCGACAATCGATCTGATCGACTCGATCTTGGGCGGCGTCACCTGATTGTCATCCTCGGGGCAGGCAAATGAGACAGGGACCTTGATCTTTTCAATATCGCTAGGGATGCTGAGGAGACTGGGATGCGCCGTAAAGGCAGCATCAATAAGCGGCGTCACACCATTGTCGAAACCGTGAGAAAGTGTGACGGTGTGTTTGCCGCCCCAGCAGAAACCCGCTGCCCCGACGGATAGCTGATCACCTTCCTCTTTGCGAAGCTGTTCAAAGAAGCCTTTGACGCTGGGATACGTCTTTGACGGTCTGCAGCGAATGAAGAAGGGGATTGCGACGACGAGAGTTCGAACCAGAGCAGCACTACCGACCGAGATTAGCTGAGGGGGACAGATGCAGCGTGTAAAGCGTGTGCATGCCAGGCACGGCTAGCTTACAATCGAGTGAATATATTGCCGGGGGCTAGAGCAGTCTGAATATTGAAAAGCATAGAAACAGGTGAGGCATTACCTTGAAGACATTGTTAGCGACGCGGGAAGCTTTCGGCACAACAAGCTTTATAGACCGACCAACCGTTCATGAAGTCGGGAAGATATACTTTGAAGTCGCCTTTCTCAACGTAGTGATCGGCAAGGATGCGATTGTTGACGAACTCCCAACCAAATGCATCGGGGATAATGACAACGATGCCTCTCACAGTCTTGCCATCCGCTGGCTCACTCACATAGGTGTCGAGGCCATAGAGCTTGGTGGTTTTGCCTTTGGGCTGGCCTCTGTGGATCTGCCCTTTGAAACAGTCGGGGCAGGACATGGCTTGAGATACGGCGGCACGATCTTGGGCACGGTGCGGATATTGCAACTGGGCTGAATAGAGCAGGGAAAGGTTTGGCTGGTTCAATCTTCAATTTGAAGGGCTCGTTGAAATCTGTACATGTACTTCAATGGCCGGTGATCAACTTGGGGGTATGGTATGTACTGTACGTATGGGACGGACAGTCACATGACGTGCTTACATTCCCGAATCCTAGTAATAAAACGGAGATGAAAAACGCAAACTCCGCCATTGGATGAGGCGACAAATCACGACAAAAGAATGGAAAGAAGCCAGTTTGACGCCGATGATTGTTTGATTCGGACGCTTTCCCCCCATGATATGCAATGCAATGAATGCAATGGTATGCAAACCCCGCCTTTTGATGATCTAACAGAGTTGGGCATCGCATCGCACCACAATCAAATCGATCGGATGACATAACTGTTCTCGTGGAATGGGACGACAATGTTAGAAAATCCTCGAGCTGGTCCGATGCGAAATGACCGAGCGACGTCGCAAGCATTGAAGGTGACGTCAAGCTCAAAAGCGACAGCAACAGCAACTCGTTATTGACGAAGACATCCTTTTGTCCCAACACTTGAGTCTCTACAATCATATGTATGCATCTGCAGTGCTTGACTAGCTGCCTCCCTGCCCGCGGATCACGACCAGACACGTCACGTCGGCCCAGCCCAGCCCAGCCCAGCCTGACAGTCTCAGCCCGACTGCGGGCGTGCTGTGCTGTCCTGATGCCTACTTCACATGTTGTCGTCGGCCTTGGTTTGACGGGATTATGCAGGAAGGAGGTTGGCCAACCGGTCCCCTGACCCCCAGACCAGGGGCCCTGTGTCAACTATCCCCGCTCCTGGCCTGCCCTGTCTCGACGGCATCATCTCCCATTCATCGCCGTCCGTTACTACTGCGCCAACTTCAAAATTTTACATTTCGAAATTCCTTCCAAGTGATCATAAACTTTTTGAGTTGATCACCTGTGTTACGCTCGTGCCCTCGGTCGCATGGAGCACAGGCTCTCAGAGACGATGTAAAATCGCAACAACCATCACCATGGCATGCTTCATTTGAAAAAAAAAAAAAAACTTCACCCCCTTTACCACCGCGACATCTCAGAACACGGCCCAGTTGCCTTCTTTCCCCAGCCAGCTTCCAATGGATCAGTTATACTCCCCGTGTCGCCTTGGACCACAGCTTCATTGCAAACTCCAACTCCAGATCCCTCCTCGCCACCATACCTACCTCCTTGGATGAATCAAACAATCAACCATGCACGATACCGTGCAAAAACAACCACACGCTTGTTCCGAACAACGCCTCAATTCGATACAACCGACCCTCTTGAATCAAATCAGACCAAAACCACCATGGACATCCCCTGGCACCCGTATCCCTACCCAACGGACAAATCCCCCCTAGAAGGCACAACAGCCCAGCACGAGCAAGAATGGCTCCACGCCGCCCTCACCGACCCAATCTTCGCTCACCCCATCGGCCACAAGGACATAACCGAGGCCACCAAGCTAGCCCTCCTGCAACGCACCTTCTGGACCCCTCTCACAGCATGGGTCGAAGCACGTCGGGAGATCCTCCCTGGGGGCGAGATCCTCGGCGGCTGGTCCCGCGCCGACATGTACGGCATGATGGACTGGTACCGCCTCTGCTTCAACATGACGTCCCGGTACGAGGACGCCGTAGCCGCCCACAAAGACGGCATCTGGCGCACCGTCATCCTCACCTCCCCGTGGTGGGACTGGCCCGAGTTCGCCCACCTCTACGTCAAGAAGGTGCGCGACGCCGACGGCGTGCCACTGCGAGACGCCAACGGGCGGATCCGAAGAGAGACGCGGGATCCTTGCGACGACAGGCTCGAGGACGACTTCATGGACCTCTGGGAGGGTGTCGCCAACACCCGTCCCCTGAGGAAGCATCTCTGCGGCAGAGTCATGCTGCCCGTGGACAGTACAAACACGACCACCTCGGCTGATCCATCGTCGTCGTCGCCGCCGTCGCCGCCGCGGCCAACATCCACCGCGAGGACCACTGCTGTTGCTATCGCCGCCAAGATCACGGGGAACAGGTCTGGTGTTGGCGTGTCTGGCAGGACGGCTACCCGCCAGGCAGCGAAGTGATTGTTTCCGTGAGCCCGCCCAACTACCCAGGTATCCGATCTGTTGCACACTTACCCCAGTACTGCCAAGAGCGATGTCTTCTCCTCTTATGATCCTGTCCCTGGTCGCTACTCCGGTTATCCCCTTGACCTCCTTTTGTTATGACTTCTGCTTCCTTTCCTTGGCCTGCTAAATGATTCCAGCTCTAGGGAACTCTTAGCCAAGTACGCAACCAAGGTCACCTATAGATTTACATGCTTACCAATAGTCTTGACAATGCTATAAAAAAAGCAGGTACTTAGCCACGAGCTCCCTAAGAGCTAGAATCATTCAGTAGGCCAAGGAAAGAAAGCAGAAGTTACAACAGAAGGAGTCCAAATGAAAAGCAAGGAAGCCAAGCTTGACTTCTTCTTGCTCTTCATTACATTCTCCCTATGCTCCACTAACAGCCTGGTTGACTTCAAGGGCACAACCAGAGTAGACCAAGGACAGGATCACAAGAGGAAGAGACAACGCTTCCTGACAAGGACCTACTTACCTACTACCTACCTACCCATCCGCCTATCCACGTACCCCTTGCTCCCCTTGCTCCCCGAAGGGAGGGCCAGTTGCAGGAGGAAAGGGGGCCAATATACCCCCGTTTCTAACTCGCATGGAATGGATGCACATTATGCCTTGGAGATACATTATTGCTGCATGTGAGCATAACATGCTCCATTTGTTGATTTATACCTACAGGAACTGAACAGAATCAACCAACACGTCACAGCCATGATGGCCGTGTCTTCGGGAAAATAAAAATAAAATTAAGGATAAAGAGTAGAACTGAATCAACTACGCCGCGTCTATCATGCTTTGTAATCTATGCTGAATAAAACAAGTGTTGCATCATGTCGAGTGCAGCGTCCGTGGGCTGCATTGATTCAATGCCACCCGATTCTTTCCAAGACATCCAGTCCTCCGACCCTGACATTCCCGAAATTGAGTGAAACTGTTGTCGCTGTAGTCATGTTCCTATTCATATCTTGTACCCAATAATTCGAATTCGAATTCGACGCTTCGGCGGTTTAGACATTAACATCATGGTTTCAAAATAGGTTGCCACCACCCCCTTCTCTTTATGCCTTGGTCACTTTCCTTCCTAGGCTCTTCTGTTCACTCAAGCCCACGCCACCGAGTCCCTCGCTAAGTTTCTTGGTCACCATGTCCGGGTCCGGCTCGTCGGATCCTACGAATGTCCAGCTCTCTTCCGTCTCGTCGTCTTCCTCGGCATCTGGTTGGTCGTTGGGGACCATCTTGCGCTTGATCAGGCTCTTTGCGTATTCGAGATCGCGATAAATGTTTTGAATAGCAGTTTCGACTCCTTTGTCCTGTGTTCCACGACCACATGTCAGCATCACTTTCTTCGCCAAGCACTGGAGGCTGTCGTCCATTGAAAAATTTGGTCGATACATACCTTGCGAATCTGCTCTCCCAAAACACGGGCCTTGGCGATCATGCGCTCGTTTCGAGTAGCCTGCCATAACGCTCTGCCAAAGCTGTTGGAGCCCCATCGCTTCAAGCCTACTCCTACACCAAGGTCTTCGACGCGACTGGCAAAGAAGAACTGATCGCCAAAAAATGGTCGAATAATGGTGGGGAGTCCAGCCCTCAGACTGGCACCCGTTGTGCCCGAGCCACCATGATGGGCTGCCGCGTCAATCTGGTTGAAAAGCCAATCGTGCGGCGCAGAATTGATGACCATGATTTCGGCAGGCATCTCTGGCTCGTCTGGGCGCGGTTTAGCCGGATCCTCTTTCGGCGAGATGCGATCCGACCATCCCTTGGACAGGATGCATCTAACGTCGGCTTTCAACACGGCATCAATGACCTCTTGCGTCATTTTGGCCGGGTCCTTCACAATAATCGAACCGAAACCGACATACACGAGCTTCTTGCCGTCATCCCTCGCCTTCTTGATAAAATCAGAGAGCGCTTTTGGAGGTTCGTATTCGTCACCCTCGTCCAAGAACCAATACCCAGTGACTCTGATCCAGTCCGAGAAGTCAAGAGGCGGGGCGACGACACTGGGGCTGAAGTTGTAGAGGAATGGCACCTTGTTGGGTTGCATCTTCTCCAAGCTTGTGTTGGGCAGGCCAAGCGTCTTGTTGCGCCAGCGATTGATTTGCTGCGCGGTCGCCTTCCAAAATATGTTATCAAACATGACATATGTCATGTAATTGTACGCTCCACCCATCTTATGCTCAGGCATGATGAAAGCATGTGGGTAAGCGCGGGTTCTGGTCCAGGGCATGGTGAAAGCCCTAAAGTAAGGAATGCCGAGCCTTTCCGCGACGTGAATACCAGCCATCGCAGATGGAGACTCGATCAAGAGTTCTGATCCCTCACATGCTGTATAGGCTGAGTCGAGCAGCTCGTCCAGCCAGCCACGGAAGGCAGAGCTGGCTTCACGAAGAAATGAGAGCGTGAAAGTGCCATTCTCAATGCACAAGCGCATGAGCTCGCTTGGGTCCCCCTCGACCTTCCTGAACTCGATTCCGTGAGACTCGATCCAGTCCTGGAACTCGGCGTGCGTGGCGATGCGAGGCTTGTGTCCTTCAGCCAGCAAGCCTTTGCAGAGTGAAATGTACGGCTGCACGTCACCCCTGGAACCAATCGTTAGGCATGTGATCCGCATGGATTGTGGGGGCTTGAAGTTAAGAAATGAGCCATCCGTCTCGTCCATGAGTATAGTCGGCGCGTTGGGCTGCGATTCGGCTTCTTGCGGTGGCAGGATTTCATGCTGGGGATACTCTTCCTGTCTTGCAGATTTTAGGGCATCTCTTTCAGCCATGGCTGCTTCCTGTTCCTCCTTCTCCTCTTGATGCAGAATCCCCGTTTCTCTGAGATATCGACATGTTTCCAGACTTTGTAGCAAAGTCACCGTACAGTCATCGCGGACATCCACCTGACTAAACTCAAAAAAAAGCTCCTCGTGACCACGAATTACAACTGTAAGTCCAGAGTATCCCAGACGGAAACCTTTCTCCTTGTGAGCAGTTTCGATGTCCTTCAGGGGCAGAATCAGCTTGGTTCTCGTGCCAGGCAAGAGACTGCGGAAACAAAACGACTTGTCGCTAATGTAGATCTTGCCGTACAGAGGCAAAACCCGAATGATGCAGCCGAAATACGTAGCTTGAAGTCTTTCCGTTGCGGGTAATGCAAAGTGAGCACGGAAACGTTCCATTGAAGTTTGAACTTTTCCATCAGAATCCTCTTCCAGCTCGTCTTCGTCTGGCCGAAGCCCCGCAGGCTCACCGTAATGTTTCCGGCCACCCTTCCACATACCCGACACCTTCTCGACATACCCCATGGATTCCGTTGCTAGAAGTGAGCTCATGCGCTTACCGGTCTTGTTCAGGTAGTCTGCGAAAGCGCCGGCACGCTGGAGGGGATAAGAGCTCATTTTGGTGATGCTCTGAAGTGTCGGAGTAGCGGGGACTGCGGGCTGCCGCGCGTTTTTCACGTGATACCCCAGCTGGCTGATGTGTCCCGTGGTTGCTGCGTGCTGAGCAGGAAGCGAAGCGCCAGGAAGAGACGGCTCGGACTCCCTTGGCAAATCATCGCCCTTGTCATCCGTGGACTGGCTTGATGCATCAGATCGACGCATGGTTGGACTGTGGAAAACTTCACTGCCCTGAAGTATTTGACTCGCTGATGGATCTTCGGTAGCAACAGATATTGTAAGGTTGGAAAAGCTGGGATCCTCGGTAGACGACTGCAGGTTGGAATCAGAGGACTCCAAGCCTTGCTTAGGACCCTTCTCCACACGACGAGTGCTTTGGATTCTGCGGTGTCCGCTGAAACTCCTCCTAGGACTTTGCTCTCGCATCATACTTGAAACCTCGTGGCTCCGTCTACCCATCTGACGCAAAGCATCCATGCTGGGTCGAGACGAACATTCCACACTAGCCCGTGGACTAGGGCCAGTTGCGTGCGGTGACATGGGCGCCAAAGTAGCTTTGACAGGCTCAGGGAGTTTTGGCGTGCGACTTTTGTCGACCTGGAGGCTGTGGCGCGCTGATGACTGTGATGGCAGAGGTGAGGTCTGACGGGAGATGTGCTCGCTCTTCATGCCCTGCTCTTCATCATAGTGCAGGTGCCCTTCTTCTGCGATAAGCTTTCCAGCGGTCCTGCTGTTCGATGAAGCGCCGTCTACGAGTATCTTGAGAACATTGATGGCCTCCTTACCAAAGTTGAAGAAGGAAAAGAAATACTGCGCGAAAGAAGATTAGTCAAGTCTTGTTAGGATCAGCCAACTCTGTCCATGTCAGGGGGTACGTACCTCATCGATCGCATAGGTCTCGTCGTTGTCAATGACTCGGATTTTGCATGTGTCAGAAAATTCAATCATCTGCGTCTCCTCCACGTCGATTATATTGTTGATGGGAAGTGATATCTTGACGCTGTCGCCTTCGTTGTGACTCCGAAAAATGACTCGCTGGAGGCTCTTGACCCATTCCTTCGCACTTGGAGCACTGTCGGCCTTGAAATTGTAGGTTCGATGACTGGTGACCACGTTGAACTGCAGACCATCCTTGTCCTTGTCAACAACGTTGGCTGAAATACCGAATCTGAGATCAATTTGTCCGTGCGGAAAGTAAAGATTTGTCGAGTCTCGGTAGTATGATAGCACATCACCCTTCAAACGAAACCAGTATCTATGATACTTTGGGTTCCGCTTGCCGCTCTTGGACATATAACCGGACTTGGCCACGGTATTCTATGAAATGGTCAGCCAGCTGTCTAGTGATTCGACAAAGACTTGGGACCGAACGCACGGCTTTCTTTGGGAGGTAGGCGTAGAAGCAGACATGTTTGGCTGTGATATACAGGAAGCCTTGGAGGAGCACGCTTTGCAGTAACCAGCAAGGATATTCTAGAAACAAGGGCGTCATGGTAAGTCAAACGATGTCACATTAGTGTCTTCCGGAAACCGATGTCAGGACGCACCTTCTATGACTTGTTCTGGCTCGTCAAATTCGAATATCTCCATGAGCCGCTTAACCAACGCCGAAGACTCGTCGCCATCGTCACTTGCTGCGATATCGCTAGATCGCCTCTCCATGTCGAAGCTGGGTCTTGCGGTCATTTCAGCTCTGGCCTGGAGCATGCGGCTCATTACAGGGGCTGATCGGTCATCCTCCCCGTCGAGAACTACGGCTGGTGGTTGGGAGTCCTCGATGGACTCGTTTGCATTGTTCGAGGACTCCAATGGCGGAGCAGATAGTTGACCTGATTCGCGCTTCTTGCTTTTACGTTTTGGAAGAGTGGAAAGAGATTTAAGCAGTCTGTGTCCAGATGATAGCTTCTTGTTGTGCCCACGTCTCTCGTCCTTGGCTCGGGGCGGGAATATAACGGTTTGGGAGAGGTCTCGACTCCCGGATCCCTCCGCATTTTCCCCATCTTCTTCGTCGCTGCTGCCGTCGTCGAAGCGTGTGTTGAAATCAATCCGAGACCCTGCCGCAGCTATAAGACCGAAAATGCTTTGATTCATATTGACAGACACTGCTCGGCCACGTCGGGAAACGATGTCATTCGGCGAGTCCTCGTCGTCACTATCGCTTTGCTTCAGAGGCTCTGGCATATCAAGGGTGGCGCCTGTGGGATCATCGGGTTTCTTCTTCTGGAGCTTTCGACTGACTCGTCTCCGAGTGCTGTTGCTGCGTTCGTCGGCACGGGTCAGTTTGCGGTCTTCAGCATCCCCGTCGCCGTTTAGCGACAAAGACGGGAAGCTGTCCATGCTAAATGGGATACTGGGAGGCGGGGTGGGAGGGGGAAATTGGGTTCGAGCTGGATCTGCGGATAGAAAGTAAGACGTAATAAGGTTCAGATATGCTGCTACTTCGTGCTGGTGCTCAAAAGGTAGCCTGACTGCGCTGTGACGCAGCGGAAAGCCGGCGTTGAGCAACGTCCAAGGCGATGAGATGATGCACAAAGAGAAGGGACCAGTCTATGGAGACTGCAATATGCCCAGGTCTGTGGACGCAACGGCAAACGCAGCTCCCCTCAAGCGCGAGGATGGAGAGGACTGATGAGTGCGAAGACGGAGAATGATGATGAAGGCTACGTCGGGATCATGGCTCGCCCAGGACCGACCCAGGACCCAGGACCCCAGCCCAAGCTTGTTGCCTGGCATGTCGCGGCTAGCCTAGCGGCCGGCCTGGATGGGCTGGACGTGCATGTGGAGTGGAGGGAGAATGGAGCTATTACGGAGTAGTAGATGCCATCAGACATGCAGCCAGTAATAGGGAGGCCCCAATCTGCTGAGAACGACCATCTGGCAGGTGCTACGAGCAGGTGTTATGAATGAACTGTTGTTACCGTGGTCCCATGGCTACAGTATTTTTGTGAGGGAAAGCGCGGGGCGGCAGGGGTCCAATCTGATGCCCGAGTGAGAGTGGAGCAGAGACCTGAAACATTACCAAAAATAATAGGGATAATGATAGTTGTATTTCTTCAGTCTGTACTCTATCTAAGCCCTATATAATTATGTTTAACTATTACGTAAGCCATTATCCACCTTAATAGGCTAGCCTATTTTAAGATAGTGTTAACTATAATACTATAATTCTTCTAAAACACTATAAACTATTTACCTTCTTAATTATTATTCTCTATCCCCTGCTAATTCTATGTCCCTTTCTCTAAATCCTAATTAGCTATATCCTACGTATTTAGTCTTAGAGGTTATAGTCTTTCCTAGCATAGGATATATACCTTTAGATTGTTAATGTGAATCTTTTAACCTTATCCCCTACCTAGAGGTTTAATCTTATATAATACTAATAATAACTTTCTCTTTATTATTAAAAGCTTTCCCTAGGTCTTATAAAACTTCCCCTTTAGTTTATTTTCCTTATTAATTTTCTCCTATATAAGATTACTTACTTTAAACTATTATAGTAATTTAGAAAAATCCCTCTTATTATTTACCTTTTAAGTTTAAACTAACTCCCTTCTCTCCTCCCTTAAATTAGAGTGCTATAGATTTATTTCTTAGACTAAGATAGGATTAGTTTCTAATTCTAATAAGTCTATCTTATCTTAATTATTACTAACTCCTATATATTTAGTAAATAAACTAAATCCTAATATTAATATTACTAGAGTTATCCCTATGCTTAATATAAACTAATTATTTAGAATAACTATAATACTTAGAATAGCTTAGTTCTATAAATTAAGTAACACTTTATCCCTTTTAACCGCTTACTTTATTAATTATTATTTTACTAGGCAGATATTTTATTTAGTAAGTCCTATAGAAGATAGATAAGAGATAGGTCTAAAAGTAACTATTATACTGTGTTTTCCTATGGTTAATTTAAAGTTTAGATTTTTAAAGTAGGATCTATTATTATAGTAAATTCCTCTTAGCTAACTAAAAATAAAGCTCTAGTTTCTATCCTATATCTAGGTAACTAAATCTCTAGTAGCTTTATTATAGGATTAACCTAATGCAAACCTTATTATATAGTTAATAGTAATTAGTACATATAAGTCTTTATTTTAAGCCTTAGGAGTAATAGGTCTAAGGTAATCTATTATAACTAATGCCTATAGTTCTAATATTATAATAGTTTTTAGAGCTAATCTTAGTAACCTAGTTCTAGTTTACTAGTAAATAAGATAAGATTAATAGTAAGACTTAATATCTTTTACTCTATCTAGCTAGAAATACATCCTATAAAGCTTTTACATTATAATAGTTAGGCTAAAATGCCTTACTATATTATAAGCTTATTAAAGTTTTAGTAAAACCTCTTTAGAGATTATATATTTAGCTAAGGATTTATTAAGTTCTAAATAATAAAGTTTTTAGTTTATAATTTAATATTTTAAAGCTTAATACTAAACTAGTTTCTACTATTTAGTTAGGATTATATAAGGACTATAAATAATTAAAGTAAGAATTTCCCTATACTATTTAGAGTTTAGCTATTCCTAAAGCTTAGTTCTAACTATCTCTAAAGTTTCATTATCTAATCTTTCTTCTTCTAGTATAATTATTATATTTATTAAAATTATTACTAGTTAATCTCTTATAGCTAGGAATACATTAACTCCTATTCTCCTCTTTACTTTATATAGATTAGATCTAAGTTCCTCTAGTAGTTATAATATCTTATCTGTAATCTTTATGATTTTTATTATATTAGGATAGTGTATATATTCTATATTTAACTCTTATAAAATGTCTACCTATTAAGCAACCTTCCTATAAACCTTAGAGAGGTTTGCTATTAAGTTAATAATCCCTTTATAGTCTATATATACCTTTAATAAAAAAGGTAAACTATTAACTAGCTATTATATCTCTTTTAGTCTAATAATAATAGCTAATATTTCTTTTTCTAGTATTATATAGTGTTTTTCCGCGTCCCCTAATTTATATAATATTTATATAATAATTTAAACCTTTATAAAATTCAAGTCTATAGCGCTTATACTAGGTTCTATGTCTTCTAGCTAGAATAAAACTCCTCTAGTTCCTATATCTAAAGCGTCTATTACTAAATAAAACTATATCCCTAGCCACGCCCTAAAAGTGGTATTTACCTAAATACTATAGTAAATCTAGAGTAAGGTATTTTAAGCTTTTAGTGTCTATTTAGATTTCTCCTTTAGAACTTTTACCCTTTAGACTAATAGCTTCCTAGATTTTATAACTTTCTAAACCTCCTAGAAAAAGACTTTCTTAATAGTTAATACTAGATTTAATTTACTAGGGATAAACTTTCTTAAGAAGGGCATTAGGTAAATTAAAACTAAGATTTTATTCTAAGTTTTTAGAGGCTACTATTAGAAGTGTCTTACTAGGTTAGTAAATCTTTTATAATATTTCCTTACTAGTTTAATCTTTCTATCTTTAATAGAAAATCCTACATAGTTTACCTTTAACACAAAGAGAGTTATCTTACGTTTACTTAGTCTAATTAGTGCCTAGGTAATTCTTAGGAAGTAGCATATTTATAAGAAATTAAAGTGATTCTCCTATGTTTTAGAACCTAAGTAGTAATTATCTATATAAATAGAAAATAAGGTCTTAATGTCTTTTATATATCCTAATATTAATTTGCTTTTTGTGATGATCTAGGCTTTGCCTAGACCTAGCAATATAGGTGTCAATTGTACAAGTTACAGGGACTTGTACAATGCGTATTCTTTTGTTGCCTTCTATGGCGCAACGGAATTGGGGTCAAACCCACATGGTCGCGCAGGCACCCGCGATTAGCCCTTAGGGCTAGACCATGACACTTTTAAATCTATCTTTAAAGAATAAATGCCTAAAGGTAATGTCTTTAAATCTAGCGTATATTCCTAGTAACCTAGTTAATCCTTATACTATATTATTATAGTAATACATTCTATTAGGGCCTAAGAAGGCTATCTTATGTTTATTAGGTAGATAAATTCTAATTACCTAGAATCCATTTAAAGCATCTGCTTATAAGATTACTGTTAACCTTTTGTAATAAATTAAATCTAAATTAGCTTCTATATTATAGTAAGAATAAGCTAATTTAACTATCTTGCTATTCACATTATAGTAATTATAAACCACTTAAAAATCCTTTCTAGGCTTTAGGGCAAATATTATTAGGGCTACCTATTCTAAATCTCTATAGCAAATAATGCCTGCTTTCTCTATAGCTAGAAACACCTTCTTTAAAAACTTATAATATATCCCTAAGTAATAGTACTACTTCCTTTTCCTAGGGCAGGCGTTTAGAACTAAGGGAATGTGGTATTATAATAGGTTAGTTATGTAAATATCTTTAAGCTTCTTAATAAAGTAATCTTTAAATATATAATATAGCCTTATAACTATTATCTATTATTTTACAGTCCTTACATAGTCTCTAAGTGTAATATTAGACTAATTAAACTAAGAAACTATAGTTTTAGATACTAAGTTTGCTAATAGTTAATTTATATATAAATTCTAGAATCTTAAGGGGTACCCCTTAATTTCCTAATTTCCTATATAAATTTCTAATTTACTTAGTCTTATACTATCTTATATAGCTTTCTTCCTATTTATGTTATAAACTAGCGCCTAACCTATAACATTTAAGTGCATTACTAAGTCTATACTATAGTCCCCACTATCCTTAGTTTCGCTAGTTAATTCTCTAATCTAGTTATTTATATAGTAATTTCTAATTTTTAAGGGGGCCGCCTTAATTTCCTCTTTTCCTATATAAATTAGGCATAGGTAGTGTACTAGAGTGTACACAGCGTAATACTATCCTTTTTTTATAACTAATCCCTCTTACTTATATTACTAACTACACAAATACTAATTCCTATCCCTAGTTTCTTCTACTAAACCTCTGATTATAATATTTATATAGTAATTTTTATTCTTTAAGGGGTAGACCTTAATTTTCGGTTTTCCTATATAAATTAAGTCATAGTTATATCCTAGTGTGTTTACCTCTAGATCTTAAACCTTTAAAATACCTAAGTCTAATGTATTATATAACCTATATCTAGCTTCTCTAGGTAAGACTTAATTTTCATTATTTATATAGTAATTCTCACTTAGTAAGGGGGTATCCTTAATTTTTAATTTTCCTATATAAATTAAGTCCTCACTATATCTAGAGGTGTCTATCTTATATTCTTCCTATAGTATTACTATATTACACGCCTCCCCTAAGATATTAAATAGGTTAAGATTATCTTCCCTATCTTAATCCTATTCTTTGCCTATATTAATCTTTATGCATTTCTTATTTCTTCCCTTATTAGTTTCCTCCTTATCTAAGTCTTCTAAATTATCTCTTATTAAATCTCCCTAGGATAATCCTAATTCCTTACTATACTATACTTCCTCTAGATCTTATTTAGAGTAGTTATAACTTATATTTAAGGATAATTCCCTTTCCTATAATACTTTATAATATTTAATCTAACTCTAAGTAATTATCTAATAAGCTAATATAGGTTTTAGTTAAGGGACGCTAGTATAATAAGAGGTAAATAATTTAATTTCTATCTTAGAGCTTAACTTAATAGCTATTCTATTTATAATAACGTTCTATAGTGATTTCTAGATAACTATAGTAGTAAACTTTAGTTTTAGTTTGCTAATAAGAACTTATTTACTAGTTATTTTTACTATATTATCTAAATCTAAACTATATAAGCTATATAACTCTATTCCTATTTTACTTATAGTAATATTATTCTTCCTAATAATATCCCCCTTAGTCTTCCTATTTTCCTAATGTACTCTTTATTTATACTTTATTTCCTAAGTATTCTCCGCTAGTATTCCCTTAAAGCTTATTATTCTAATCTTATTTACTAGCTATAGTTAAATAAGAAAACGCAAATAATTACTAACTTTATTATTTATAACACTTAGTTTTTTAACTCCTAGTTCCTAGCTTCTTCTATTATCTAGCTATTTAATTCTCTTAGAAGCTATTTAACTTTCTCTAGAATTTCCTAGTTATCTTCTATAAACTCTATAATCTCCTCTAGATCTATTCTCTACAGTAGCTAAGCTCTTATATTAGATCTTTAGAATAAGTCTAGGTAGGGATATATTAGTAAAGTTTAAGTTTCCCCTTTTATCCTAGTAATTATAATCTTTTCCTATCTATAATATTTAATAGTATTTACTCTTTATAGCTAAACTTTTCCTAATAATATATCCTAATCCTAAGCTAGTATAATATAATATTTTAATAATACTAGAATTTTACTTACTATAATCTAGAGGTAAGCATAGTAAGAAATCTACTAATTTCTATTATTTACTATCTAAATAGACTATTTTTCTTAAAGTTAAATAGTTAGAAGTCTATATCTTTTTAGGTAGCTCTTACTTACTAATTTCACACTTAAGCCACTATTAAGCAAGGCTAAGTTACACTAGATACCTTTAATGTAAGCTATAATATATTCTAAGGTTATTAGAACCTTACTATCTAGCTAAGTGATATTATTCTATGTAATTATAGTATTTATTAAACCTAAAGACTTATAGACTAGTATATTAGGGTATACTGCTTTTTTATATAGTTCTATAAGATTAGAAACTATTAACTTTGCCCTATTACTTTTTATTTTTTAATAATATTATATTAAATAGCTTAGTTACTATTAGATAATTAGGGCTATCTAAAGAAGTTATAAAATACTAATAAATATAGTAGTTTTGCTTAACTATTTCCCTAGGTTAAATAGTAAGACTTTATATTCTTTAGTAGCTTAGATATTCTTTAGAGCTAATCTTTAATAAGGTTAGGGGTTTAAAGTAGTATTACTTATTACTACTTCTCTTAGAGTAAGACTAGTAGTAAGTTTATAGGGGTTTACTATAGTCTTCTCTAAATATAGTTATAATATAGGAAGTATTTATTAGAATTCCTTAGCACTTATCTCCTAGAGTAGTTAACGTGTACTTAGGCCTAGATTACTCCCCTCTTATATAGTCTTATCTAATTCTAGAATTTCTTTAATTTATTACTATAATAGTTCTTCTAATATATTCTTAGGTTTAGTCCTTAATTTAATAATTCTCTTAGCTAGTCCTTTAGTAAATACTAGCTTACTTACCTTTTTCTTTCCCTTTAGTAATATTATAGTATTAACCTATCTTACTTTATTTTTCTCCTAAATATAGCTTAAGGAATAGTAATTTAGGAGTAATACTATAAATAATTAGAGTTCTAAATTAAGAATATATCCTTTAGGTAAGATTAGTTAGTTTATTTCTATAGCGCTAATAAAATTAGTTTAGTTTAAGTTATCTAATTCTCTTTAGTAATCTCTCTTTATTTATAGCCCTTTATAAGCCTACTAGTCCTAGTGTCTATTAAAGTCTTTAAATAAGTATTTATTCTTCCTAGTATAGTTATAACCTATATATCCTTATTTACCACATAAGAAACACTAGAAAAAGTCTAGGTCTCTCTAGGGTCTATCTTAAGGGTATATACTAATATTATTCCCTAAAGGTCTTCCTAGAGATTAGGATCTATTATTTAAATTATATTTTAATTAATTATACTAACTAGCTATTTATTACACATTCCTAGTAGCTTAAGCCTAGAATACTTCTATTTATCTTACTAGGTCTGCTATTTAGTTAGTAGTTTATTTCTCTCTTTACTATTGTTTTTCTATCTATTTCTATAGTGATCCTATTCTAGCTATTAAGATTTTATTATTAGATAGTTATGTTATCTTTTTAGAGGTAAATAAGTAATAGTTATATAGGATAAGTTTTAGGTTAGATATTATTAAGTCTTTTAAAGCTATACTATTTATTTACTTATTTAAAGCAAATAACTAATCTAACACTCTCTCTTATAGTTATATATTCACTTCTCTATTTACTAGATAGGTAATAAAGTTTGTAAAGAGAACTTATTATATATTAGATTTTATCTTAGAAGCTAAATACTTAGCTTATTAGATATAAGTATTTAGTGTCTTACCTAGTTCTTATATAAAACTATATACCTCTTACTAAGTGGAAATTTTAATAAAGGGATTAGGGTTTTTAAACTTAGCTAGGAATTTAGAGGCTATTTATTCCTAAGTCCTATCTTTATATTCTAAGTCCTTATACTAGAGAGCTACTTTTCCTTATAGGCCCTAAATAAATATTAAATAAGTAAAGGTATTAATATATTCCTTTAGAGTTTATACTATTATAGCTATTATTTTGTAATGCTTTACATATTCCTTAGCTAGCCTATCTCTTAGTAAGCTAGAGAATGTAATTCCCTTGCCTATAGTTAAGTTTATAGGGAAGAAAGGACTACTTATATTAAGTATCTATCTAGTTTCTCTAATTTTAATAGGTTCTTTAAATTAGAGTAATAGAGAAGGGAAAAGTAGTAAGATTTTATTTACTAGATAAGGCAGTCTTAGAGGGTAAATAGGGCTAATTAGGCTAGGAATAAACTCTAAGGATTTTCTATTATCCTATTCTAAGTCTAAACTTAAGTCTAATTCTTTATAAGTCCTAGTGTTTAGCTCCGCTAAAGCCTAATCTTATATAAAGTAATTAAGATAGGAAATAGGAGTTTAATAGTTTCCTAGGATAAACTAGTATTAATAGAGGATGATTTTATTAATAATGTGTCTAATCTCTTAACTAAGATTAAATAGTGAAGTTAGGGTTTTTATTAAAAGCATTTATAAACTTTATTATAATAAAGTTTTTAAGAAAATAGGAAAGTATTTAAGGCTAAACTTAAATTATTATATATAATTCATTGCTTAGTATTTACCTAGCCTAAGAAAAAAAAAGAAAAAAGAGAAAACTATTTTAGTCCCCCCCTAAAAATAAAACCTTTCTATTCTTACCCTCCCTAACTCCTTCTTACTAAGTCTAAACCTTCCTAATCTAAGTAATCTTCTATTATAAATATAGTATATAGTACTCTATTTACACTATACTATCTAATTAAAAGATTAAATAAGTAACTAAGTAAGGTTAAAAGTGAGTTAAAAGTGGGGGTATAGTTTATACACTATACCTCTAATTATAGTGGTATAATCCTTCCTATAAACTAATGTTTTTAAGGTTAAGAGCTACTATAGCTAGTTCCTTAAAGTATAAAGTTTAGTCTTTAGTCTACACTATATCTAGCGCATCCCTTAGAGTATCTATAGTTATAATACCACGTAAATATTATAACTTCTTAGTGTAATTACTTTAGTAAGTAAACACTCCTAGTGGGTTTTATAGCATATCCTATAAATAGTTTTCCTAGTTTATAGCACTTCCTATAAGCTTCTTAAAGTTATAAGTTTAAGGTCTATATTATATTATATTTATTATAATATATGCTAGTTTTCTATTAACTAAGGGTAAAATTCTAGTGTTACTAAGTACATAAATACGCGTTCCTACGCCTAAGTTCTATAGTTTAGGTTAAATTCTAAGGTTAGAGAATTCTCTAAGGTTATAACCAGAGCATTGTTGTATTGTATTGTATTGTATTACCCTATGTATTGTTAGGGAAAAAAAAAAGTGGAGTATTATATAAATTCATTATATAGTAGATTTTTAAAGTAATTTAATTATAGTATTCTTATTTTTATATATAATTTAGTTATTTATTTAAAAATCTATAAAGTTTTAGCTTATTTATAAAAGTAAGCTTATTATAGATATTATAGACCTTAATAAAGTAATTCTAAATTTAGTTTATAAAATGATTTTTTTTATACTTCTTAAAAGTCTTTTTATCTTAATATCTTTTTTCTTGGATATATATTTTATATAATTTTATATAATAAAATTAGCTTTTTTTAAATAAAAGAAAATAGTATTTTAAATATAAAAAAAATAATTTACTATATATTTATATATAAGATATAAATCTCTTATAATAAAGAATATAAATAAAAAGTGGGTCCAAAGTGGGGCGCTTTGTTATGTAAGCAATTCATAGTAAATTAAGTGAATTAGTTATTTAAGTGGGGCGAAAATTTTTACGTGATACTATTACCCCGCTTCTTCTTTTTTCTCTTTTCTTTTCTTTTCTTTTCTTTTCTTTTTCCCTTATAAAAATCATAAAAAACCGTAAAAAATCCAAATCACATAGGAAAAGCTAACCTGCTATTCTTACTATTGTCCCTTATTATTTTTCTTATTTAAGTTTCTTTAAAATCTCTTTTTAGCTATAAAAAAACCCAAAAAACCCCAAAAAAACCCCAAAAAAACCCCAAAAAAACCCCCAAAAAACACAGAAAATCATACAAAATAAACAACAAAAAAAAAATCAAATTTAGCAAAATTCAGCAAAATTCAGCAAAATTCAGCAAAATTCAGCAAAATATCAGCAAAAAAACAGCAAAAAACAGCAAAAACACCTCTTATTTAACATGGATTCCTCTTTTTATCCTTCTGATGAATCTTCTTAGCCTATTAGGTCTAGCTAGCCTAGCAATCTTCTAGGTTTATATGAAAAAGACCTAGAAAATCAGGCTAGTTACGAATTCTCTTTAAAATCATATATATTTACCCATAATTTATTTAATTTTCAGTTATCTGAAATTAATTTAAATAAAGAAAGGGTAATTATATGTTTTTGTTCACAGCCTAATTGTACTTTTACCTTTAAAAGTAAGGCTAAGAGATTCCAAGCTTCTAATAGAATATCCCATTATAAGCTAAAGCATAAGGATATTGCTACTTCTAAATTAGAAGAAAAACAACCTAGTAAGATGATAAGTAAGTTATTTATATTATCTAATAACTATCTTATAACTATCTTATTACTAATATTATAATAGTGCCAGAAATCCAGCCACAATCGCCAGGCTAATTATCTTTAACATCCTTTTTTCCTACTAAAAGGGCTCGAAATTCTACAATTTCCTTAGAGGAATTTTCATCAGAAAAGGCAATTAATCTAGTTATAAGATTTATACTAGAAAATAACATTGCTTTTGCTGTTGTTAATAGTAATTCCTTTAAAGAATTACTAAATTATTATTCTAGGTAAGTAATGCATTTTTTCTTATACTATAATATATATATATAAGCTAACTTAAACTTAGGAATAATAATTTAGCTTCTTTACTAAGTTATAGAAGTATTGCACATAGAATTCATACTATGTATAATATTTCTAAGCAGCAAATCATCCAGAAGATCCAATATAATCTTCAAAATCAAGGATCTATATCTATTCAGTTAGATATCTGGACTTCTATCAATTCTAAGTCCTATTTAGGTGTTATAGCTAGTTGGCTAGACCTAAACTTTAAACTTGAATATAAGCTTTTAGGTAAGTAAATCCTATTATTCTATTATAACTATAAGGTAAGTTATAATTATTATACTAATTATCTTATATTATAGGATTTAAATATCTATCAAATTCTCACACTAGAGCTTATATTCATGAATCCTTTAATAAAATGATTCAAGAATATCAGCTTAAGCCAAAGATAATCTCAAGGTATGTGAGCTATTATCTTTTATATTCTATAACCTTCTTTTACTAATAAAATAATACTAGTTTTACTAGAGATAACGGGTCTAATAATAATACTTTTATGTCTTCTTATATTAATAAGAACTATAAAAGTACTATTATAGAAGAACCTTATGATATCCGATGTGTAGCACATGTTTTAAACATTATTGCAAAGGATATTATAACGAATTTTATTAAATCAACGTCTTCTAAAGAGGATTTAGAAGCTTTTAAGAATAGTGAATTTTTACATTATTCTACGGAAGATATCTCTTCTATTAAAGAGAGACAAGATTATAAGGAATTCAAATCCTTAGCAAATGGTAAGTAATTTATTATAATTATTATTAGTATTATTACTAATATTTTCATAGGAATCCTTGGTAAAGTTAAAAGGGTTGCTATTATTATTAAGAATAACCAAGGATTATACAAGACTTGGTTAAAATCTTTACGTAAGGCAAAAAATGAAGGCTATATTGCTAAAAATTGCAATATTACAAGAATTCCTTTAGGTAAGTTATCTTTATTATATATATCTTATTTATAATACTAATTATATCTTTAGCCAATGAAACTAGGTAGAATTCAACCTATAAGATGATTAATACTTCTTTAGAGCTTAAAGAAGCTATTATTCTTCTTAATAGGGAGTCTAATATTGCAGCTCTTAAGGATGCTATACTAACTACCCAAGAATGGGCAGATTTAGCTACCCTAAGCAGCATATTAGAGGTTTTTTATGAACTTACTATTATACTTTAAAGCCAGAAGTATAATACTTTAGGTTTAGTCCCACTTTTCATTATTAGGATATATAAATATCTTAATGATATAAAAGAGGACCAAAAGGCTTATCTTCGCCAGGTATGTATATTACTTTCTTATATTATATCCTTTATATATTAACTTATAATAGGAAACTTATAGCCCTCGAGGCAAGGCCTTTATAGCATCTATAGATATTGGCTTAAATAAGCTAGCTAATTATTTTCCTAAAGATATAGGAAATAATTACTTCTTATATCAGCCTTATCTATATGCTATGTTATTAGACCCTCGGCTTAACCTTCTTACTATAAAGGAGAAGCTAAAGCTAGGAGATCAAACCTTAGAAAGGTTAATGAAAAACCTTGAAAAGGATTATAATTCGTAAGTATTATATAATAATCCTTTCTTAATTATAGTTTTAATATACTAATATATGATATTATTAGGATTTTACCTCTTTATAAAGAGAACCAAGCTAATATCAATATTAGCAAGCAAGATTAACACGCAAATACCCAATTTATAGTTGATCTTGCAGGGCCTAGTCAACCTAGGACTTTTGAAAATCCTAGGCCTAAGCCTAAAACTAACCTTTATAAAGGTTTATTTCCTAATAAGAGGGAAAAGTCTATTTAAAAGAATAGAAAAAATGAGATTTCTACTTATACTAAGCTAGATATTTAAGAAGATAAGGTAAGTAAATCCCTTTCTTATATTAATAATCTTATTAATATATTAATATTATTATAGGAGGATATCTTTAAATGGTGGGAAGATAATACTAAATCTTTCCCCATTTTAAGTATTATTGCTAGGAAATACCTAGCTATTCCTGCTACCTCTAGTGCTATAGAAAGCACTTTTAATACTGGAGGTAATATTCTTACAAAGAGACGAACTTCTTTAAAGAATTCTACTTTAAAGGAATTAATCTTATTAAAGAATTGGGAAAAGGAGGGAAATATTATTACTAAGCAATACTCAGAGCTTTATGATTATTATAGCTCTAATTCTGAAGAGTCTATATCTTCTTCAAAGGAAGATTCTAACTTAGGTAAATCTAATGATTTACCTAACATTAAATCTTCCTCTGAAGATGATATTTATTCTAATTCAGACCTTTAAGTAGGTTATTATAAGGGTTTTTTCCTAGTTTAGTCTAGTTTTCCCTTAATAAATTTTTTTATATTTATAAATGTTTTCCTATATTTTATAGTATTTTTACTATTATTTTTACTATTATTTTTACTATTATTACTACTATTATTACTACTATTATTATTACTATTATTATTACTATTATTATTACTATTATTATTACTATTATTATTATTTTAAAAAAACATAAAAAAGAAAAGTATTTTATTTTATTAATATTTTTAAAAACCTTAAAATACTAAGTAATTAAAAAGTATAGCTTTTCTTATAGTAATTCCCTTATACTTACTTATATTTATATATAAGTTATTTATTTACTATTTAATTTTAATTAAACTTTAACACTAATAATATTCTAAGTTATATAAGCAATATAAGTAATATATATATAAGCTATTAGAACCTATTATAAGGTATTATAAGGTATTATAAGCTATTATAGGGTATTATAAGCTATTATAGAGTATTATAAGCTATTAAAAGGTATTATATAAACTATATATACCTTATAATAAAGGAATTTAACTTAAAACTAAAAAAAAGAAAAAAAAATACAAAACAATACAAATAATACATGTATTGTATTGTATTGTAAAATTTTAGATGTATTGTATTGTGTAATGTATTGTATTGCAATGCTCTGGTTATAACTACTATTTACTATTATCTATCTTCTATTTGCCCACTATATTATAACGCCTGTTTTACTAAGTGTGTAAATATTGTTTCCTAGGGTTAGATTCCTAGGCTTAAATAAAGTTTATAGCGTTTCTTAATTCCCTAAGTTTAAATGCCCTATTTACTAGTGTCTAGCCTACGTTTAATCCACTAGTTTGTAACCCCTAAATTAACTAAGGTTATAATTATTCACTATCTAGGCTGCTAGTATTATGCTATACTAGCGCTATAGTGTTTTAGTAATTATTTTTCGCGCTTATTCCTTAGTGGTTATTTCTTATTTAAGTATCTAGCCTATTTATTTCCTATAATAAGGCTTTTCTATTCTTTATTATAATACTACTTCTTAAAATAATTAGTCCTTATTATCTATCCTATCCTAAGCTACTATTAGCTATCTTATTATAGGTATTTTAAGAACTCTCTCCTATAATTATTTATAAGTTTCACATAGCCCTATAGTTCTATGCCTATCTTATTAAGTCCTATAGTTCTTAATATTCTTATGTTATCTAATAGTGGTGTTTTCTAACTATAGCTAGATAATCTCCTTAAGTATAGTAATAACTATAGCTATATTTTATTATTCTTCTATATTATTTCTAGCTATAGTTATACTCTAATAAAGTTTATAACTCCTTTTGCCTTTAGTCTAGTTTATAGTTCTTTAATTATTTAACTTAATAATCTCTTAGAAGTTATTTATTAGGTATTCTTAGGTATTAAATATTTAAGTCTAGTAATAATTTAACCTAACTAAAGGGTATTATAAAGTCCTAGTCTTATTACTATAAAACATTACTAAAAATAATAGGGATAATAATAGTTATATTTCTTTAGTCTGTACTCTATCTAAGCCCCATATAATTATGTTTAACTATTACGTAAGCCATTATCCACCTTAACAGACCTCACTAGGGCAAGTGGGCTGTGCCTTCTCACAAGGCCGCGCCGTATCTTGCTTAATTAATCCGTACTGTTCTCAAAATCGGACATGAAAACATTTGTTGATGTACATCCTTGGCTGAAGCCTAACGCACATAAGGAACCTGCATCTGGCTCGGCTAGCAAGAAAATCGAACGAGCGTTGGAGCAGTTCCTCGCACTGACACCCTGCACTGCCACTTATCGCCAGGTCACATGCAGCAGGAGCTTGTGGTCAGTCAGATCAGATCAGAAGGTTAGAAGGGGCGGCATGACTAGGCCTAGTGAGCGACAGCCAGAGAGAAAGGTAGAGAAGTCGTTATTAATACCGACGGGAAGGAGGGAGACGGGAAGGAAGGAGGGGGGCGGTGACGGGGGGCGGTGACGAGGGGCAAATCATCATCAACTAGACTCAAGCATGCTGCAGTAATCAGGTGCTGGCTGCCATTTCCCGCCCGCCAATTGCTTCTCGACATTCGCACTTGTCGACATCCAGCCGGATCAGATTGTGCACATCTGCATGCGTCATATTCGAAGCAAGGCCAAATGATGACGAATCAGTGGTATACGGAGTACGAGGTACAGAAATAACAATATAAATCGCCACCCGCAACTGTACTCCTTGTCCAGGTTTGGTCTAGCAGACGCGGCAAAGTCGGGCGGCAAAGTCGGGTGGTTCGCCGGGTTGAGGATACAAATACAAATGATATTTCAGAGGTGCAAAGACTGGAGATTTTAGAGACCAAGGACAAAACGGGACTGAAAGAGGAAAATATCCGGGGTTGATTAGCCCAAGAGCAGAGAAGCGCTTTACGATTTGCCGACAAATCAAACCGTGAGTCACGGATCTCGCAGTGTCGACGGGTCTGCGCTGTCCGTCGATCCAACCTTCCGCGTTAATCCTGTGAAAACCCAATGTTTACAGGAAACGTAGGGCTTCAAAACACCCATCAAACCCCGTCCAAGTCCAAGTCTCGACTCCAGTCACTTACCACCTTATCTGACTCTCTCGGAAGTTGCATCTATCTCATTTACTCGTCTGCTTCACCTGTCTGCTCTGCAGCTCTGCAGCTCAGTGTACATAGGAACACGGAATACACCAGCCGGCCTCGTTACCCACATACCACAAGACGACCACCATGGCGCCGCTCTTTCCCCCGTCTCTCATCTCGGAAGATGTCTCCTCTTCCATGCCCCAAGGATACACCATCCGGCCTCTCGAAAAGAAAGACTACGCCAAGGGTTTTTTGACATGCCTGCACGATCTAACCTGGACCGGCGACCAAACAGCAGATGAATTCGGCACCCGCTACGACGAGATAGACACCCAAGGCAAGGGCCCCCACTATTACATCGTCATCGAGCATCATGGCCGTATCGTGGGGACCGGTGCCGTCATTATCGAAAAGAAATTGTAAGCCAGAACGTTCATGCTGAGAATTCTCGTGGTCCGATCTGTATGGACGGCCACCTCATAAAGGCCAACAAGAACCATTCAAGTGGAACCGAGACTAACAGTATTCAGCATCTGGAACCGCGCACTGGTAGGCCACGTGGAGGAAATCTGCATCTCAAAGGACCATCAGTCCAAAGGTCTTGGCCTGAAGATGATGAATGCTCTCGACAGTGTTGCCAAGAAAGCCGGGTGTATTAAGAGCTTGCTCAACTGTGACCCTGCCAAGAGCGGCTTCTACGTCAAGTGCGGGTATACTCATACTGGGATGGAGATGCAACACTCGTTCAAGGAGCGCGAGCTGTGAGGAGAGTTCTTGGAACCGGAGAGATGAACTTAATACGCAGAGTTGCTCGACATGAGCGAAAGTGGCTTCTTTCCCCGCGCTGGCCACGATGAGCACAGAAGAGGAAGGGACATGCAGAAATCGTTCAAGTTCAATACTAGACAGTGTGGAATACTCGTGCTACGCCCCGCCTTACATTAGTGCTATGCAGACTGCCCTTGAGATATTGAGCTCGGAAGGCGAATTCAGACCAGCCGTCCCCTTCTCTGCCTGTCGCCGAGACCGCCGTTGTTCCCAGTCGCTCGGCTGGTGATAGCGCTGGATCACCACGGGTTCACTGGACTGCCAGCTGGAGGAGAACGCCGACCGGTTGAGGGTTTGAAAGTTTGTTGGCGGAATCGTCTTGTACCTTATCCTAAGAGAGTTTCTTACCTATGCGGGATGGTCCAGAGAGTTATGTACATGGTTGCTCCTCCTGAGTTCCTTCTGTTTCCATACATGTACTTCATGTATTTCTCGCCAAGATGTGGGTGATTTCAATCCCCAAACTTCATCTGCCCACGTCGGTGCCCACGGGCGACCCAAGAAAGGAACATATATCCCATCATCCACCGTGGTAGTGTCCACCGTGATAGTGTTCATTGCCTATCGACTTTCCCGCGACCAGCTAGTCCACGCATAGTCAGAGCTGCTGGTGCTCGAACGAAGGACCACCCGCCATACACCACAGGCCACTCTGCGCGATCGGATCGCTCCTTTGAGATGCATTTTCGGGGGTCTGGGACTGTCGCGAGCAGCGAGCCGATGGGACGACTGGAATGCTCACGGCGGCGAGATGGAGCACCAACCCTCTGTTTCAACTTGCCCAGGTCCAGCCGAGTCTCCTCGTCCCGGCCGGTCATGATGACTCCCGTCCCCATGCTCGATTCCGCGATGCGATGCGCTGCGTCCGGGGTCGGCGGACCTCGTCGTACAACCCGCAGAGCAACGACGGCTTCTGCGGGAGTCCCGGAGCGGCCGAGCAGAGTCGACAGGACGAGACTGTCTTCCAGGGACATGCCGCAGCCGGAACCCTGCCACGGGGTAGTGGCGTGGGCGGCATCGCCTACGAGGCAGATGGGGCCGGAGACGTATGTACGAGTCGGCGGATGGTCCCAAAGATACATGGCCGGCTGCTGAGGTTGGGAGCAAAGGAGCTGTTGATGTTGTTGTTGGTGGTGATGTTGCTGTTGTTGACAATCGGCATTAGCAACATCAACGTCGTCCGAAGACGGTCGGCATTCCACCCAAACAAGTCACATACGATTACGGACAACATACCTCATTCACCGCCCTGTTCAAGTGAGGCGGCCAGTCCTTGTACAGAGTCTTGATTTCTTCGGCGGGTACCATCCGATGCCACTTGTCAGATGCGTCGCCAGGCTTGTCCTACGCACAGATGACGAACTGCACCAGTGCACCTTGGTCCAAGACGTTATGCAGCAGATACGTGGCGTCGCCAATCCACATGTGTTCATGTGTTCACGGGCATCCTCGACATCAACCAGGCCCTCGCCCTCGCCGAAGCTCGATCTGGCATCCGCGTAGAGCTTCAAAGCCATGACGGCCCACCAGCCAGAGTTTCTCGGGTTCGCAGCCGCGTCGTCTTCACCGAGGACCATCCTGCGCACCGTGCTGTGGATGCCATCGGCACCGACGAGGACATCACAACTCGTGAGTGGTGCCATCCGCGAAGTGTAGCGTGACAGGTCCGTCCTCCTGTGCTGCTCTCTCCACACGCGCCAGTATCCTCGACGCATGCATTCGCTCTGGAGGGACGCCACCGAGGAGTTCTCGCAGAACAGCAGCGCGGTGCACGATGCTCGTCAAGCGCCGCCGGCCGTGCGGATGTCTATCCATGTCCTCGTCAATCATCTTGTTCCGTCCTTCGCCCTGGGCGAGCATGAAACGCAAGCCCCATTGGGCCACGGTGCCTGCACGCTCAAGACATCGGGCGGCCGAGGAGCCGAGGAGCCGATGAGACCAAGAGCATCGAGGCCATTTAGAGTCACCCCGATGGCGGCACCGGCTTCCTTGAACTCGGCGGCCGACTCGAAGATGTGCACGTCCAGGTGAGGGTGGTTGAGCAGGGCGTGCAGGAGACAGGCGCCGGCCAGACCTTCTCCTAGAATGGCGACTCGGATTGATGAAGACATTTATTTGCGCGTGCAATTGGAGGCCTCGACTTTGGAAGAAGTCAAGGTCAAGCGCTGCCCTGTGTCGGATGTTGGCTCGCCGGCCTCAACTTGCGCAATAACATGAGCCATTGCGGCAAGTGTGTCGAATCCATGCCGCCCCAAGGAGTCCAAGCCCCATGCGGTTGACGACTTGATCCTACATGATGAGAAATGGTAATAAAACTCATCAATACTGCGTGATGAGAACCCGCAGGCGAGCTCACCCGCCCCCCCAAATATTGCGCACTGTGTTGCTCCGAGGGACAGAAACCCCTGAAAAAGGGTACACGCAGCCGGCGCGAGCTCGGCCTTGCAAGGCGCACTCGCGACACGAAAACGAGGGATTTTGTTTCGGTCACACAGGTGAGATGAGGTCACCCTGGTCCCTGAATTCTGCCTGCAGGCCCGTCTTCTTTTGGCATGTCGACGCCGGCAGTCTGTATGTAGGTGCTAGGGATTCCGGCAAATATAGTGAGAAAGCAGGAGAACCGACTATATAGGTGAAGAGGTTCTTCTTTGCACTACAAGACCTTGCGTCAGGCCAGGACACTGACATGATGGTCAAGATGGCCTCCTGAGTCTTGAGCGCAGATTCGACAGACGATGAAGATGCCGTCAAGAATGTCCAGCGAAACCAAGCCCTTTCTTGGGATCGGACGAAGCTGCATCTCGCAGTGAAGAGGGCTCTCATCATGGGAAGAATCAACGGTCTACTAGCCTACAAGCTCCATTCTATCCACCCTTCCTCTTGATCCAAGTAGTACTGCTTGTGTTGAACACCACACTCCTCATCTACAACCTCACGGGCTCCCAAATCAGCTTCGAGCATGATATCAGCAACGACATGGGCGGAAAGGTTATTTTTGAGTCCCGAAACCATTGACGGCTGATTTCTTCTTCGCATATCGCCATTCTAATAACAATCACCTCTGACCCTTTGCACAGCTCCCGCACGATCCGCTCTGCAGTACAAGATCAAAACCAAAACGTCCCGCAAGACGAACAGCCTCTTTGTCGGGAAGCCTCGGCCAAAAATTGACAAGGCCTGGTCGCATTTACAACGATGTACCGTACACGAGCAATCCACTGCATCGAGAGACGGAATATTTAATGTGGCCTCGTGCAGCGTCCATGATCAAGCTATCGGAGGAGCTGAGAAGCATGAACAAGACCTCGATCCCGCTACGAGACACGGAAGTGGCTACATTGGGTACATTGAGGGCATAAACATGCTGCATTGTGTTGCAAATATTTCCGAGGAGGCCATGCTCGTGCTGCCCTAGCAACAACAAGATCAAGGGAAACAAGGGGGGGGGGAAAGGCACGTACCGACCGTCCTAGCAGAAACGAATGTGTCGGTATCAACACCAAGATCACTACCCCGAGCTCAAAGGCACGGATGCGTTTATGCCCGGCCACTGGGGGTGAATGAGCCTGCCCAGCGCCCACCAGGAGTGCGAGGCGCTGCCAAAGTTGTAAGTACTCTTCCTAGATCACTGCCTCGAAGTCCTCCGGGAAAGGCATCATGTGTGATGCCAACGCGGCGGTCAACACGTACCACTGGAAAAGCGACGACGACATCAAGGGTGATTGATCAGGGCCGCGGAAATGCACGGATTGGAGTCGTGTTCAATCATGGCTCGGGACGCGGGCGATCGAGATTCACGACAAGGATGAATTCCTCGGCAGATTGGTGGGAAGACGCGAGCTTGGATCTGTAGGACCTGTGTATTCTCGGGCCCAATAAACTATAATGACGCCAATTGCTGATGCGCGACAGCTTCAACCTCTGTATTCGATCGAATTGGCGTCGAGACATGGTCCACGTGAACGAAGCTCTTCAGCTCCCCGGCCGCACAAGCATATCCGTACTTGCACTTCTGCCCAACATCCAACTATGCAGTTTCTCCCAGTTGACGCATTTCTGCAACCCGGGAGCATGACGTGTCGGAACATCCTGTTGTCGCTCGTCCCAGTACACCGCGTACATGGAGTAATCGACGTGGCACATGACACTCTGACGTAGATCGTCAAGACAGTGATCTGGCAGACGTCAGAATTGCTCAAGATTCTTTCCATCGACAAGTCACAACTGTCTCAACGTACCTGCATGAGATTGAGTGTACACGAACTCTGCGCCTTTGGGATCCAAATCCGGGTAGAAGTGATCCCGGTAAAGGAACTTTTTAATCTTCTTTTCCTGCCGAGAAGCGCGTCAGAACCCGTCGAACTTGATTTCCTCATAGTACATACCACACAATGAAGATTATGCGCAACTCCCAAGCCTGCTGCGTATCCACCGCCCCTGAGAGGTATCGAATCCCTGCCATGTAGCTTCATTTCGTCTTCAGATATCCGCAGTAATGCACCTGCCTCTAGAGTCAGCGCATTTGAGAGGGCAGCATCACGGGGTTCATCACATGCCTCGCATCAATTCGTGCACGTTGTGCTCCCATTCTTGTCCGGGAGGGCCCGTGAACCGCGTGTCATTTGACACCATCTCACGGTACTCATACTCTATCACCGCATTCGCCGGTGCTGAAAAAAATGAGGGAAGAAAGAAGAAGAAGAAGAAAAGAAGTTAATACGACATGTTTGAATAAATTTAGATCCTTGGCAAAAAATTTCACAAAAGATGCCTGCTCACAATAAGGATCAGATAGCTCGTGCCTGCTCGATCGATTGGCGCGCGATTCAGTCGCAATCTGACTCGGACTCGGACCCGGACTCGGGGCGGCGAGACGCAGAAGGACAAAGCTCAGAATTGCGCAAGTAAGCGTCAATAAGACGTTCGCGAGAAGCGAGACTGTCAAGAGGCAGCGTCTGCCATTTTTCGACAGCAGCGATGCCAGAAAATGTCGCGGCTCCTCCGTGTCCTCCTCCGTCTCACCCACGCTGGCATCATCGGAAAACGTTCCTTCTTCGTTCGACGACATGGCTCCGATATGGGAAAAAGGCACGAAGAAAAGGGGGAAAAGGAAAAAAAAAAAAATGCATGCACAGTTTAGAAATGACTTGCGTCAGGAGGTTCAATGTGCCACATGCTGTGTGAGATGGGCCGACTTGAAGAAGTCGGCAACAAGACAACAACAACAACAACAACAACAACAAGGCGACGGACCTCAGTCAGCTCTGTTCAGAAATGACAAGTTGACGCAGACGCAGGCTATACTATGCGACTATGCGAATGTGAGGCACAAGTCGTCGGCAAGCCGCAATTGGAACCATCCAGCCCGGCGCGAGACGGAGAAGATTGTCCACACAACAAATGTTTCCTCGAATGCCAATTTCCCAGGTTACATGTTCCCCTAGAAAGGGAGAAAGAAGGAAAGAAAAAACACCCGTCTAATAACCGTTCGGCCACCGTCGTCTGTTGCTGCTGCCGCGCCCGTCACCACAGGTATATATATACATGCATGCCTCTTTCTCGAAATCTCCACATGGATTCCGAGTTGGACTCGTTCATTTCGGCGCGCGCTCCGTGTCATAGACTCAGCAACCGCGGCTGCCGTGCGCCGACACGATTCAACCGAGTTCGATCCCGAAAAGCCCCCGTCGTCGTCTTCAAGAGCAACATGGCCTGGATTTCGATCTTGAAACGAATCCCGATATTGAAATGAAATAAATAATAAATGAATAAAACCAAGGGCCCTCCCATCCTCGATTGATACGGGCTGGCTGACTTTGACCGGCGACGAGCAACACGACACAACGCAACCGCCCACACGCACGCAATCCTCGCTGGTGCAACAAATGTATAAAACAACCCCAGTTTGCATGCGGCCGCAGTGGCAGACAGCAAGAGCACCCATCTCGAGACGTCTCACCTCTGATCCGTTTTCTTTTGCAGTGCCGTCATGGCAGGATTGTTACGTGTGATTGTCTGGACACAGATTGATATCCAGGGAATCGTGTGAATCCCCACCACTAAAGTGCCGGGGGCTACTTTTGTTCACGGCCGACATGACAGGTTTTGTGACAATCCCCCTAGCGACAAGCACACATCAACTTGCCGAAGCTGACTTAATCATCGGGTGTCGTCTCCCCTGATCATGTCGAAATCGGCGTTGGATTCGCCGTGCGCAGGCCCCCTGGACAAGTCCCCCGACAGCTCCATCTATTGTATGCGCTCTTTGTCGTCGCTCAGATTCCTTTCATCGAAATCGAGCAGATCAGAGGCAAACACTAAACTTGGCAGGCAGCCGTCAGGGTTTCACAAAACGTCTTTGACGCTGCATTCCGAGGAGATTGTTGGATTGGTTCCACGTAGGGAGGCTGTGTAAGGGCTCGCTTTTGCTTTCTTGGCGGATGTGAGAACAATATACAAAAAAAAAGAAAAATCCGGCGTGCTCTGCATCGAGAATCAAGACCTGGAGTCTCGTGTAGTATTTTAGCCAGTGTATTCGCGAGCATTGTGGTTTTTCTTTTCGGATCTATACACCACATGGGGGTCAAGATTGCAGCACCTTGTCTCGTTTATCCCGAAATCTATGCTCCTTCGTGATGCCGCACTCATGGGCAGCCGTGCAAAGACGAAACACACACCAGGCCGGTGAAAGTGACTATATGTGGGCATGGTTTAGTAGCGGAAGCTGAGATGGCAAGCTCTACGCCGTAAAAACAGTATATCCACGCTCTCTGTTGTTCTAGCCTTATCAAAGCCCGACTTGAAAATCAGACGCCTCCCTCCGTATTCATCATATCATTATACAAACATCCCCCTCACTGCCACAAACACAGCTTTCCACTCCCATTGCCACCAGCAACCCAATCCATGGTCGGATGGAAATGCGCCACGGCCGGGACCGCCGTGATTCCATCCCCGTCCAACTGAGCCAATTGGCTTCCGTCAGAGGCAAACACGTCCACGAAGCGGTTCATGTTGGCAATGACGAACTTTTGAATCCCGTCATTAGGCCGCTTCTGCCACTGAGGCTTGAGGATCGTGACCCACCGCCCGGTCTGGTTGTTATGATGGATCTTGTGCCTGGGCTCCATGGCCTCGGCCGATATGTCGTGGCCGGGTTCCCAGCTCGCCGCGTCGGTGAAGTCGTAGATCTTGACCAGGTCGTCGTACGACGACGTGGCCACGTGGCCCGCCGGACTCCACGAGGCATGCGAGACACTGAGTCGCGACTCGTGCTCGCCCAGCAGCGCGGGGTGTCGCAGGTCTCCCTTGCCGCTGATCCTCCGGAGATCCCAGATCTTGAGCGTCCTGTCGAGCGAGGCGGTGGCGAGCAGGTGTGGCTGCAGGGGGTGGAGCGAGAAGCCCCCGATCTTCTGCTCGGACAGGGCCCAGATCTCCTCCTCACCTCCGGGCGCGCGCATGTCGTGGCGGCCGACGCCTCCGCCGAGGGTGGAAAAGTACAGCACGTGAGGCTCGGAATGGGCCATGTCCAGGGCGGAGATGGGCATGTCGGTGTCCATGTCTGACGGGGCAAACACTTGCACGGACGTGCCCTTTTCCAGATCCATTTTCCGAATCGAGCTGTCGTATGAGGATGTGTATACCGCATTCGCGTCGGTGGGGGGGAAGACGAACGAGGTGATGGTTCTGGAATGGGTCTTGAACGCCGAGATTTCGGCATCGGCCGTCGCATTGTCGTCGTCGTCGTCGAGCTCCGGCGGCGTCTGGGAGCCATCGAACACGCCAATGGTGCCTTCCTTATCGCCGGCGAATACCACTGGCTTGTCTTCTGTCGGATGGAAGCCCAGCGCGTACACTCTCTGGGGGGTGATTTTGATATCTAGTTCTTGTCAGTAAGGTGCCAACGACGACGGGGCCACGGCCGCGGACGGGGACGCCGAGGCTCCGAGGAGCTTTTTTTTTTTTTTTTCACCATTCGGTAGCCAGTGCTCATAAAGCTTTAAACTGCCCATTCGCTGCCGCAATTCCTTGAGGCTCTTGTCCGTCGTCTCCTTGATGTCGTCTTCGGTGAAGGTGCGGACGCCGGGCTGCGCGGCTCTCACGATGCCTCGCAGGCTGTTCAAGCCGGCCGCCCACTTCTTTCCCTCGACGGCTATATCGCCAAGGTTGAGATCGTCGGCGACGCGCAGTTTCTTGGCCTTTGCCTCCTGTGCCTGGTGCTCGGCCTCGACTTCCAGCTTGCGCTTCAGAGTCTCATTGTCCGCCTCCAGGCCGGCCAGCCGCGAGCTCACGCGCGTGGGCCTCGTGGATTCGCGCTTGATCGGTGGTTCGGAGCGTCTGCTGCTGCGGCGTTTCGGCGCTGGTTTCGGCGCGGGCTTGGCCGGTATGACTTTCTTGGCGGTTGCGGAAATGTCTGTCAAGATGGCGCGGTTCGCCGCAATATTCTCCAGACGTTTGCGCTCAAAGGCGCTCATCTCTGCTGATTCTTTCTTCACGGGCATTTTTTGATCGTGTATCTATTCCAGAAACGGGGCAAGTTGAGAATGGCCGAACAGAGGGAGGTTGAGAAGGCGGTTTGCAATTGTACCGCCTCCGAGGGCCGTAGTGGTGGTCAAAACTTGCGACTGCAGATATGTTCAAGTCAAAGTCGCTTCCCACGTTGCAAAGGCACGATGCCATGAATCAGGGTCGCCAACTTGCGGCCGACGCACGCGCAGCCGTCGCGTGTGGCGAACTTGTTTAATGAATTCTGGCGCCGAGTCACGCGGCGCGAAGGGGGAAGCGCAACTCCACCAACAACCTGGGTTGGGTACCCGGATTTTAACCGATGGCTCATTTCAGGGTTCCCTTTTTTTTTTTCCCCTTCCCTGAATCTTTGTTATGAGCATCCCGATGGAATGAGGAACGAAGATAAAACACAATTCTTCTCTCAGCATGTCGTCCACCCTTGTGCCGTTCTTGTATCAGACAAGAACGCTGCAAAGAGCTCTTCGCAGCCGCAATGTAGTTCAATTCGCTCGATCCGCCCATGTGCCTCCTCGACGGAGCAAGCCTCGCAAGCAGGACAACTCTATTCCCTTCGAATGGGATCACGACACGCCACTCGACGACGTGGGCAATGCTGCAGACAAGCAGTCAACAATCACCCCTTCCGAGGCCGAGGTGTTCAAGGGCATATTCGATGACATTGCCCAGGGCCGCATGCCCTCTGCCAGAAAGCGTCCCGCGCCGTCGGGTCCCACGCCTCACCTTCACGTCTCGTCGGCGCCGTCGTCAAAAGAGCAGGCACCGGGCATGGCAAGATCCATCGTCGAGCAAGCGCGCGTGACGGAGTTTCGGGATAAAATCTTGCGCCGGTATCCCCCCTCGTTGCGGCATGCCGCACAAGTGGCCCTGGGCTTGTATGAGCTGGAACCGAAATCGAACAACGGCGCGGCCAGCAAGATGATGGAGCTGGACGAGGCCTATCGGGCAAGGCGGGAGGAGCGAACAAAGTATGAGGCCGCAAGAACGGAAGAGCGCGAAAGGGTGGATGCCTTGATGGAGGCGTGTGACACGGATGCCGCACTCTGGCGCGTCATGGAGACGGAAGTCTTCTCACTGCCCGCCAGACTGGGCATCGCGCAGGGCGCAAAGAGAAAAGGCAAGACGGGCAAGGCGGGCAGAACCCGCCAGCACAAGTCTGCAACGGAAAATAATGCACCACCACCTGCTGATACGCATGCCGCCGATGAGAAACGAGTCATGGACGTACACGGCCCGCTGTACCCCCATTTCATCAACCGCGGCCTGGCCTTGTTCGAGACGGCCCTTTCCCGCCCATCGGATTACGCCTTTGAGATTCTGCCTCGTATCAAAGAGCTCGGTCTCCCGTCATATGTTCTCGGCGTATCAAGTCCGTTTTATAGCCGTCTTGCTCGCATGCACTGGAATCGCTTCGGCGACGCCTCCTCCGCGTTGGACGTGCTGCAAGAGATGAACTCGGCCGGCCTGTACGCCGACGAAGGCGTTTGTGAGCTGCTGATGACGATGCGGGACCATTTGCACGGTTGCGCTTGGGGTGCGCAGGGCCCGTTTGTGATGGGCGTCATGGAGGCGCCGCCTTACGATGGGACGTTGACCCAGAGGTTGGAGGACATGGAGAAGCACGCGGTTCGGTCGATGAGTGAGAGGGCAGCAGAATCTGCATCGTCGACGTGAGAATTCGGACATCGAGTGGAGGCTTATACGATTGTATGTACCACGTTGTGCCTTTTTACTGTACTATAACTGTGTGCGGCTGTTTTCCTTCCAACTTGAACGCACTCTTTCTTGGCTTGTTTCCGCTGCGCTCGCCTCGGCAAATACCTTCTCTCAACTTGTCGAGATGCACGTCACGTCACGAGCAACATCAGCTTCGCCCAGCGGTTGCAAACATGAACATTCCTTGTCCCGTCTTGTGTGAGCCTCCGTCCGTCCGTCCGTCCGTCCGTCCGCCAGCTCGGATCAAAATCATCAGATCAGCGCTCACTCACTCACTCCATCGAGCTGAAAGGCGATGAGGATGTGGGTGGGCCACAATCATCGAGTTGTCCACGCACGCACGCTGCTTGCATGGATTCTACATATGTATAATTTCTGCGCTTCCCGGTCCCATGTCCATTTGGCAAGGCGAGGCAAGCCAAGAACGGTCCAGACCGGGCTAGCCGAGAATGGGAATGGGCTCAACTGAGTGAGTTCGAACGAATAGCAGCCACACCAAACAGGGGCTTGTTCAGCTCCAGAGAAGGTTTAAGATGAGGTCCACCTGCCTGAACAGCTTGGCTGCCAGGTAGTGCCAGGTAGTGCGCCAGGCTGAACTTATTGTGGCTGTTGGCGTGCAACCACTTGGGCACTGGATGAACGGTCTGGGTGGATGAGGCTTGTATGTATGTATGTATGTATCTTCGGTACACTGGTATTTTTATTTTTATTCTTATTTTTGGACTCTAGGTCGTCCACGACTTCCATGGGGTCCATCAGATGACAAGCCCGGCCCGTCCATCACACCACGTTCTTTAAAAGAGACCAACCTCCACGCCACTTCTTCCTTCTCTTGGCCTCAACAGAGCCACCTCGCCCAAGACAGCCCGGTACATTCCTCGACTTCCCAAGCAATGGCCGCCCCTCCAGAAAGCATGACGCCCGTCGCAGCAACCACCCAGCAGGCTTTGCCGAACAAGAACTCGCCCGTCGACCAGCAGGATCTCGACGACTGGAAGCACCGGTTCAGCCAAGTCGTATCTCGCCCCGGCGAGGTCGTCAAGTCCAGGTCCCCCGAGGGTTCGCAGCCCTGGCAAGCCGGCTTCTTCGACTGCTTCAACCCCATCGATACCTGCCTGATGACCTACTGTCTGCCATGCATCACTTTTGGCAGGACGCACCACCGGATCAGAAAGGACGGCACGCTCAAGGGGTACGAGCCCATCAATACTTCTGTATGTTTTCTTTTTTTTTTCCCTTTTTGCTTCGTACATGCAAACTCGACAATCTGATCGATGCCGATTACCGGCATCGAACCGAGTCTAACTGACCCTGCCAAAACGCAGTGCCTCCTCTTCTGCGGCGCCGGCTGCGTCGGCCTCCACTGGATTCCGCTCGCCATGCAGCGCATGAATATTCGCGAAAAGTACAATCTGCAGGGCTCGTGTCTCGAGGACCTCGTCCTCTCGTGCTGCTGCCACTGCTGCACCATGGTACAGTCGGACAAGGAGGCCGGGCATCGCGAGGAGTTGCTGCGGAGCGGTGGTGGCGTGCAGCAGCAGTACCGGGCCAACACGGATGAGATGCGGTATCCTCCCAAGTCTGGTGGTTAGGGGGGGGGCAGGAATGAAATGACACTTGGTCTCCAACAAGGGAGCTCTCCGTGGCGGAAACACGCCGGAGAAGAAGATGTTGGTCAGAGGTGGTTGAATTCGCCTGGACCTTGATCTTGGTCTTTTGGTGAAGCATTGATTGCCGGAACGAATTGGATGGAAGAATTGATTAGAAGCAGTGCGCGCAGATACGCTAATAACACGTCAAGACCTCATTGTCAGCCGCCTTCCTTTACCAAGTCCAAGAGTTGTCATAATGTATGCAGATGACATATTGTCGCACGGACTTGACAACGTTGGACTCGTTCAAGCGGGCGGATTCTCCACCAACCAACCCAACCCATATAAAGCACATCCCGATTTGGACATTCACTCGATAATGATTGGACAGATGGCATTGCAACACGTTCACATTCACGCCCAAGGGCCACACCCCCTCCTCCGACTCTGAGGGAAAAGTGAGTGACTTTTCACAATGACCTGCAGACCAACGGCTATAGAGACCCGAGAGCACAATTATATTGTGTTTTTCTTGACCAAAAAAAAAGAAGGACACTTTGATGCGTGATTCTGGCTCTCTCTCACTTTCCCCCCACCAGTGCAACACGGAGGAGCAAAGTCCATGGGCAGTTTCCGCCCCCCCAAACAGCTGCTGCGCACTCGTCAACGTCCCCCCCCGGGCTCGGCCGATCAAACAGGCCTCGCAGTTGCGTGAGCCCTTTTTTTTTTTTTTCTTTTTCAAAAATCACCTCTGCTTTCCCCTCCCACCCATCCTCTTGCTAACCATGACAACTCAAGGGTCCCCCCGGGCAGGCAGTTCCGCCCAGTCGACGCGAGACTCCCCCCCCCCCTCTCGCTCCATCAAACGAGACGCGCGGTCCGAATCCCCCATCTACCTCTCCTCGTCGGTGCTCATCACCCCCCGGGAAGCGAGGCAAGCTCGCCGGCGATTCTTCGACGACCTCGGCGCAGGCGCGCAGTACCCAGGCATGCCCAAGCCCATCTCGAGCGCCGACCAGCTGACCGAGGTGCAGCTCAAGAAGTGCTTCGACATACTGCACGCGTGCGGGACGGCGACGGACGACGGCGCCACGCTGGAGACGACGCGCGCGAGCATAGACGGCTTCCTCGACGCCGTCTTCAGGGACTGGAAGTGCGATGCGGAGGCGGCGGAGGGGGAGGGACTGGTGAGGCCCGAGCTGGAATTCATGGTCGAGGCCGAGGTCGTTGCCGGGACGATATGCAGTAAGTTTTGCCTCCTCCAAGGTATATATATATAAAAGGAAGAAGAGGATATATAGAAAAGGAAAAAAAAAAAAAAAAGAGGGAAACCACACACCCCCCCACCACCCAAAAACTTTGATAGCTGATCATGGTGGGTGGGCAATGTCCAGCTGCGCCTGACCAACACAGGGACACATCGACCTGCCGCGCCTCCAACACCTGCAAGGCCGACATCTCGGCCGTCGTGTCGTACAGCTGCAACCCTGCCATGCTCAAGATGGAATTCACCATGCTTGACCCCTTTACCGGGCGGCCCGAGGCCTTCTGCCCGCTTGGGAGGGCTGACATCCGATGGGCCGGCGCCGAGTGGCGGGATGCGCTGCGCCGCTCGCTGGCAGATAAGCTGCTTTCCAGGATGCATCGGTACAACAAGCACTTGGCTGTGTGGCAGGCGAGGAAGCTGATTCGGGCGTGGAGCAAGGGGAGTGTCTGCCTTGGGCCGGGGGTGGGGGAGATGGGCTTCATGGGGGAGAATGCCATTTCTCTGATTCTACTGGCGTTGGGGGAGACGGAGTAACGAGAGGCGTCTTTTCTTTTTTTTTCCCTTTTCTTTGGGGGGGGGACAGAATGAGGTGAATGCTATTGGGTATGGGTTTGATAGCTATTGCCATTGGCTTCATTGAGGCTATTCGGGGGGGGGCAGCGTACGGAGTATGTTGCTCAACCAGGACTGCAGAGTTAAACGACGCCCGATTCGTCTTACGCGACAGTGCAGCAAAGTAGAACTGGTTCATTCATTTCGTACACCATCATCATGTAAACAGACATACAATAAAACACCCGACAGGCTATTAACGCGCGCCGACAAGACGACCACGTTTCGAAAACAAAACACCAGCTGAAAACTGAAAAAAAATCGACATGGCCTATCCTTATTCCAAGTGAACAATATAGAAATCCCATCTTGGTGGAGAACCCAGCACCCAGCAACGGACGGTCCTACCCTCCCCCCCCCTGCGCTGCCTCATGAATCTCGTCCGCTCCCTTCTCGCCAATCATGTACGTCGGCAAAACGATAAAGTAGCCGGGAATCTTGGGAAACGCACTCGCGTCCACGACACGCAAATTCTGCACCCCTCTGACGCGAAACTTGGAGTCCAGCACAGCCATGGGATCATCGTCTCTGCCAATGGGACACGTGCACGAGGCGTGATGGCCCCAGGCTTCCCTCCTCGCAAAGTCGGCAATCTCCTCGTCCGACTTGGTGTCTGACCCGGGCCAGAACTCGGAGAACTTGGTCGGAAAGGGAGGGATCTTGTCAATGGCGCTCCGGGCAACCTTGATGGCCTCCACCAGGGCCTGGGTGTCCTTGTCTGCGGCACCGGAGCCGCCGGTCCCGGTGTCGAGGTAGTTGAAGTTGATGTCGGGCGGCTCGCGGGGGTTGCTGGACCGCAGGGTGACGGTGCCGGCCGTGTTACGCGAGTACGCCTTGAGGATGAGCCACGACAGCTGCTTCTTGTCGCGCGTGGCGTCGACCGAGTAGCCCGGGTAGTAGCCCTTGAACTGGAACGGCGCCGGGGTCATGAAGATGTCGGGCACGTCGTTCTCTGCCACGGCCGACTTCCTGAGGTAGCCTACCGCCAGGCTGGCCGGGTAGGCGCCGCGCTGCGAGATGTCCTTGTCTTTTTGCTTCCACTTGTCCAGGCAGGGGTCGTTCTCCTGCTGCTCGAAGCCGCAGCCGTCGAGGAAGTTCCATTTCTCGGGGTTCTCGGCCATGACGCCGACTTCGTATCGATCCTGCATGTTGGTGCCCACGCCGGGGAGGTCGTGGACGAGCGGGATGCCGTGCTTCTCCAGCTCGTCCCGGGGGCCGATGCCGCTGAGCTTCAGCATCTGCGGCGTGTTGTACGTGCCGCCCGAGAGGATGATTTCCCTCTTGGCGCTGGCGCTCCCGGATCGTATTGGATCTTGGCCGAGGTTGGAGTTGGGACTCGCGCCGTAGAGGTATCCGCCCTGGATGTAGTCCACGCCCGTGGCTCTGGGCGTGCCGCCCTCCTGGTCGAACTTGACCTTTGTGACAAGCGTGTTTATCATGATGTCGAGCTTTTTCGACCCGTCGTCGACGAGGGCCATGAGATAATCTCGGGGCCCCGATCTTTCCCCGTTCTTGGTGGAGATGGGTATGAAGAAGAGTCCCGTGCGGTCCTTGTTATCCGCGGCGTTCGTGTCCTGGAGAGCGTTGACCACGTCGGGCGTCAGATGCGTGGCCAACCCGACGAGGTTCTCGGCTAGTGCGCGCGCAACAGACAGGGCGAGGGCGTAGATCTTGCCGTCTCCCAGGGCAAAAGCAGGATTAACCAGACTCGTCCACAGCCACCCGTTGAAGCCGTGTCCGTTGGGGTTGCTGCGGACGTACGTGTTCTTCTCTAGTCGTTCAAAGTACCGGCGCATGTTGTCTGGCTGCCAAGTCTTGTCGTCGGTGAGGTTCGCGATGTACTGCCAATCCTTGTCGTCGGGCAGAATGCTGACGAGAGCGTTGTGAACCGTACATCCGCCCAGTGCTCCTGCGCGAGGATAGAGAATACCCAGAGGTTCTGCCCCGTCGGGAGGACTGTTTCCAACGTATAGTTGCCCGTCTTGTTTCCTCCACGTCATCTTGGAATCCTTCTTCTGTCTCTCCAGGTCGCTGTAGTGATTGACGTAGAAGTTCCATGCTGTTTTCGGATCCTCGCTTGATAGCAAGTTGAACAACGGCACCTGGTAGTTGTTAGTGTCGGCATGGTCCTCGCCGGCCTCGATTAATAGCACGCTGTGGCCGTAGTCTGCGAGTCGAGCTGCCAGGGGACCGCCACCGGCTCCCGAGCCGACAACGATGTAGTCGTATTCAACGGAAGGATCCGGTCTTTGTACGAATTTCCTGTCGAGGAATAAAAGGAGAAAAGATATGTCAGCTCGTTTTCTCTTCGAGTACGACGGAAACTACAAAGCAGACTGACCCTTGAATTATTTGACTGAGGCCGAGCAGGATGACTGAGAAGCTGCGGCGCATTTTGTCGGCCGCCCAAGTCGAATTGAGGAAAGGAAGAAGAAGAAATTCCCCCGTCGATAGCTAGTCGGGTTCACGAGGCGCCATAGTTTATCAGTCAAGAGCAATGTTGCCACCAAGAGGTTCCAACCCCACGCATCTCCAGCCGTCTCCATTGGCAGCAACCGACACATTCTCCAGCTTACGACTTACAAGACATGACAAGACATCCTATCTCACCTGCGCTCCTGGGAGACATTGTCACCAAGTAGGGTTCGGCCAATGGCGCAACGAACCAAGCCATCGGTTTCTCCACCCCTTGGCGTGTCTCGGACCTCTGTACGGAGTACGGATTACCGGCATCATCATTGCTGAGGCTGCGACGGCGTGCATTCCTGCATGTCTTGCAGCCTTCGTGCCAACGTGTAAACGTGCGATCGATCAAGTCTGCGATCGCAATCCGCAACGTCCATGTTGCGGACGCCGATCGGCAATTGGCTGTCCCGCCTTGATTGTATCAGCCGAGGCAATTGATCGGCATGTGCTCAGGCACACGTTTTCTTCTCGTTGTTCTTTTTTTTTTCAATGACAAGCAAGACGTTGCCCCACCCCGCACAGCATTAAAAATACACCAAATTCCGTGCCATCAAACTTGAAGCCTGAGGCCAAAAAGTGAGCCATCGATTAATCTATTATTAATACCAAGTAACGCGGGGTCGTGTTCTTTTCTTGGGTGGCAAGTGCGACCCCGCCTTGCATTCGCATTTGGCAAGCATGGCAAAAAGATCAACAAACTCCCGAGTCCTGGGCCTGTTGACTTGACATCATTCAATCGTTATCCTGCCAGGCAGAGCCCATTCTTTCTCTCAGTAGTCGCGCCATGTCAGATACCGCCCAAATCACATTGTTGGACCTTCCCAGCAGGGAGCCATGCTCTGCGTGGTCCCTCAATCCGTGGAAGAGTGAGATCATTTCAGTCCCTGATTGGCACGTTGCGACGTGGGAAAGCCGCTCTGCTGACTAGATTGCAGCTCGGCTTCTACTCAACTACAAAGGCCTGGATTATAAGACTGAATGGGTGAGATTTGAATTCCGGCCTTCTCTCGGCCATTAGACCATCTAAATATTGGTGCCAGACCGAGTATCCCGACATCAAAACCAAGGTCCAGCCTCAGTGAGTGGCACCCATCGCTTGAACCCACGAGAACCCGAGTGTGAGGAGTGCCCTTATTAATAAAGGCAGCCTTCCTCCTAATGAAAATGGCACGCCGTACACCATCCCAACTGTGAAGCTCGCCGACGGCACCTGGATCATGGATTCGCGCCAAATTGCCGACGCCATTGAGAAACGTCACCCAGAACCCTCTGTGCATCTCGACTCTCCATACCTCACCAAGGTAGGAGATGTTCTGTCCAAAATTCTCGAGCACGTCCGACCGATGTGTTTCAGTCGCGTCCCCGTCAACCTTCTCAACGAAGCATCCGTTCAATATTGGTACGACACCCGCAAGGAGCGGCTTGGCATGTCTGTTCAGGACTATGAGAAGAACCATGGTGGAGAAGCAGCATACAAGGCTGCCGAACCGCACTTGAAGCAAATGACGGACTTGCTCAGGGAGAACGACGGGCCATTCTTCATGGGCACTGAGCCGTCGTATGCTGATTTTGTTTGGGTAGGTGCCTTGGTCTTCTTTAAGAGAGTAGACGCGGAGGTTTTTAAAGAGGTTCTGAAGAGGACTGGCGACGGGGCTGTCCATGAGTCGCTCCTGAATGCATGTGCGCCTTGGTTGAAGAGGGACAGTTATTGAGGTTTTGCCTCAGCAAGCCACAAGCGGGACAGATGCCAACACTACAGCAAATGCAAATATCTTGTTATATCATCTAATCGAAATACACACCATTCTTTCCTGTTTATCCGCAGCGAATGCCACTCTCGAATACAACCTTGTCAACAGATGGAAACTATTCTCTGAACAGAATCTCTGTCCCTATTTTTGCAAGTTCCTTTTCTTCTTCTTTGCTGGCATTGAACTCCAATCATCACCCGACTCAACAGGTTCTGGCTCTGGCTCTGGCTCCAGTGTGCGCCATGGCATGGCTAGTTATTCTGGACTGTGGTGCGCCTCTATCTCTGAAACTGGCTCCGGCTCCGGCTCAGGCTCAGGCTCAGGCTCTGACTCGTTTTGCAGCTCAGCATCCAAAGGTTGTCGAGTACCCAAGCGCCTCAGCTCCCTTTGACCACTTTCAAGAATGGCAAGCTTCTCGATATATCGCTCTCGCTCTGCGCTGGCGCTCTCAGTTTCGCCAGCCAACAGCGTAACCTCTTCGTCTTTGAGATCAAGCACGCTTTCGGCCTGGAAGAGATCGGGCAGTCTGTTGACGAGGCAACGTTCCACTGCCAAAACACTGACGTCGTCAACGAACTTCCTCAGGGCAACCTAGAACTGACGTTAGCACTGCCATCCTCATTCTTGCGCCGCCAAAGATGTACTAACCTTGTAATAAGCTTGCATGTAGTCAATTGCAAGCTCGCTTCCAAATCGCTCCATGTCGACTTCGGTCTGCTCGGCCAATTTATTCGAGAGATCCAACGAATAGATGTCTACTAGGCACCCTTTTCGAAGACCCTCTGCCTTAAACATCCTCTCCAGCTCTATCTCCAGCTTGTCCTTTCGCCTTTTAGCCTGAGCTTTCTGCACACTTTCTGTCAAATAGTGGTTGTACGTGATCGGGTGGCCCTCAGCGTGTGGAAGGAGCAACTCCTTGGATTTCTCACTCAACTCCTTCTTCAACCCCTCCATACCGTCCCCGATCATGTACAAGATGGCAGTTTTCGTTTCTTCCAAAGCGACATGATCAGCGATTGCATCCGCGACATCATCCACCACCTGCAGTATGTTGTTCTTGACTTCAGCAGCTAATGCCTTCCATGGCTGGCATTGTTCGGCAAACAGCTCGCTAATGATGAGAGGGTTAAATGTGCCCGGAAGCTCGCGGGCCCTGCTACGGCTCATCAGGTGCTTGACTTCATTGATGTAGGTTGACCTAGACACCTGTTTAGGTCCGAGGGACGACCAATTATCCGGCTCTGTTTCGACTATGGATCGATAATGGCCCTGGGCGCGCATCTTTTCCTCAAACTCGGCCAATGTGTTCTGAACTCGAGCTCTCAGTCGCTTTCTGTACCCTTCCACAGTTCTAGCGCTACCGAAGAACGGGTTGCTGTATTCTCCATCCACGGCCGCTTTCATGAGTAACGTGAAATCGCGACTGACTTGGAGCAAGTACTTGCGCTGTTCCATCAAGGTGCTTCGCGGAGTGCCCAGTCGCTCCAATTGCGGTTCGCACATGGATATCTCGGCCTCGACGTCACGGAGAAGGTCTGGAAGCTGTTGCAAGATTTGGTCTTTCAACACGTTGCTTAGCCGGGGTCTCAGCGACTTGACACCCAAATGAGATGGTTTCAATGTAGTCCACGCGCCAGTGGAAAAGAACTCGGCCTCTGCCTCGTCTCTCTCGGCAGAGGTGGCTTCTCTCATTTTATAGTCTCTGTTCTTGAGAACGTGCCACCCAAGCCGGAAAATCACGTCCTTGTTCTGGGCCAATTTGATGTATGACGCTTCGCTGTCAGATCCCGCGTCCAGGGCATCAGGTTTCGTGATCAATCCCAGTGTACGGACGCCTCTCGGATCAACCTCACGAGCCACTTCGGTAATCTCTTGTAAAGCAAAGTCGCTTTTGGCCGACACGACGGCGAGAATAATGCTCCGGGGTCTTTCCACGTACCCACGTACCAGTTTTCTCACAATCTCGGCATCCTGGACAGACTGGTCGCGATTGCCCGCCCTGAACAAGCCGGGTAGATCGACCATTGTCAGATGTGGCTGCGAGGGTCCGCACAATTCCACACGAAGGATGTCAGAGCTGAAGACTTTGATGTCAGAAAGGCCCATTGCCTCTCGGGCCTTGTCCACCACGCTGCCAATGTCTGGTGCGTCAGCATTGATCTCGGCGCTGAAATGACTGAGACGCTCCCTTTCTTCCGTTGGGCGATCCGGCCCAGGATTGATGGAGACCTTGACAGCGTGAGTGACGTGGCGTCGAAGCACCAGCTCTGTTGCAAATCGGGTGCACAGGTTGTCTTTTGTGGGAAAGCTCATTCCGGAAATTGCTTCCAACACTGAGCTTTTCCCCGCGGACTGGTCGCCACAGACGACGATCTGGGGGAGGTCCACATATCGACTGATGCCCTTGGACCGAAGCTTGTCGATGATGTCGAGCAGATGACGGTGATCTTTGGATGGAAGAGCAACGGAGGCCATGGCTGTCTGGCTGCTTTCTGGGAGGTATGAAGTCATGAATGGTCGTCAGATGGCCATGGTTCAAGAAAAATGATGAAACTGGACTGGTGGACTTGGTTCGGTTCTTTTATCTGTTTTTGAGAAACAAGAAAAAGTGCCATGAATCAGACCTGTCCCGTTTCGCCCAGAGGTGCAAACGGCGAGCAGCTGCACCCCGAAATTGAGTGAATTTCTCATATTATGCTGTCAGATCAGATCCGCGTACATTACACCACATGTTTGCCACCGTCATGCGTGCATTCGAGAACAGGGCATCCAGTCATTGCCAACTGCCAGCAACCAAAACACAAACGACCAGCAAACGAGGGTCTCGTAATTGCGGCGTGAAAATGACGATGCACGTTGGAGTTCCCTCAACACATTGAAGGCGGGTTTTCGTATTACTCGGTGCCGTTGTATCTAGTGTGACTCCATCTGCAGCCTCGTATCCGAATGAACAGTTCCCAAGTTCCCAACCTCCAACAGATGAGAGTGACTGCGACTCAACAAACGTAATGCACGAACCCGGACCAACAAACAAACAAACAAACACTGCTGGTATCTTCCACCCTTGTTGTGCAACTACCCAAAACCTTCTACTGTCCGTTCTGCTCCCCCCCCTGCGGCTTCTTCATTGATGCGCAGTCCGGCTTGCCTTTATTATTTCCCTTCGAGCCAGCGAGTCCATCGTATTCGGGATCGGGGACCAAGCAATCCAAGCCAGGAATTTTGCGCAAGGATCCATCAACAGTGACGTCAATTCCGTGCCCAAGTTTCTCAATGTCCTCGTAACCGGCTTGCATGGAGGCTTCATCTCGCTTCGCATCTCGGTCGGTGGCGAGCGGCGCCGCAGTCGCAGCCGTGGCGAGTAGAGCGAGGATCGTGGAAACCGTCGTGAGCTGCATGGTTGCGTTGTGTGCGATGTGGCAACGATGAGACGTACGTGCAATAAAACCCTCGAAAGAAGAAGAAAAAAAATTGAACTAAACATTCACCCGAGAGGGGCATCTCTAGACGGAATATTTATGTTGGCACCCAAGTCTCGACAATAAAGAAAAACACATGGCGACCCAGGTGCTCGGGTTTTTCTGTCTCGGATTTTGATCCCTGGCGCCCATCTAGCATGCCTCGGATGCATTCCAGCCAAGTCGGGTCTGTGTCGTTGGCTTTCAACCATCATAGTAGGATATGAAGTCATCTCATGAGCGGATTGCTTCTCATCGAGGATCAGCTCGCCTGGGCGTGTCTTGGGGCAAGGGCAGGCAAAACCAAAGCCAAGGCGCAATTCCTGAGGAACGAGATTAGATCGGGTCCAGGCCGCCGGAGGAGGCTGGCACTTCTAGTGACACGCCTTTCCTATTTCCATATAGATTGTGTAGATGGCCGAGGGTCAGCAGACGATGAATGCGAGGGATGGAAAGCTTGCATCTCCGGAGCTATTGCCAGAAGTACTTGCGGTATACTGAACATCGTCAGAATCATCAGCTACCTCTATTGACTGTCGATTTCAGCGCTGCATCCCGACGGCCCGGGAGGATAAGTCGTGGCCCGTGGGACAGGAATCCCGTCAGTTCAGTCGAATGAACTGCCTCAATGTCCGGCAGCGAACCAGTTACGAAAGCCGGGGACCATCAATACATGGGCCAAAGGGAATCTCAATTTTCTACTTCTTTACCGGGTGAAGGTAGGCTTGAACAAGGCGCGGGCGGCAACATGGGAAAGGGGGGGGGGGTTGAGCCTCGGTTTGTGCGCAACTCTGGGCGTGCCGAATATAAGTGAATGGGAAAAACTCGCCACGACTTGCGAAATTCTAAACGAGAGATCCTTTTTTTTTTTTTCTTGCGCCAGTCAATCGTGGAGACTGGAGAGCTTGAACGCGGTGTCAATAGATTCGGCCTTTCCGAGTCCCGAACTGGAAAACTTTTGAACCCCCCCCGTCCGATGAGCCTTTTCAGTTGGCGCACAGCACAGCTGAACCCGGATCCAAGCCTTTTGATTTTCACAGAGCGAGAGCTAGATGTGGTCAACTTGATATGGGTTTCTTCTCGAATTCCCTGGTTCTCCGTGGAATGTTGCGAGGAAAGCTGTCTCACATTCCGACTGACTTGCCATCTGCGTCAGACGGGGCTACAAATTTTCGCGGGGCGGATAACCATGGAGGAAGACTTTCCTCCGTGTCTCCGTGCCTTCTTTTCTTGCAAACAAACGAGGCAGGAAATGGTGGAGAAAAGAAAACCATCGCTGGCATGGTTTCATATTAGCCATACTAGTTGACAGCACCAGTATCTCGCGTACCCTACGACGAGGTGCTTCGTACTTGAAAAAAAAAAAAAGTCGTAACCTCTGCTCTCGGAATAATCAATGAGCTCAAGTAATTTTCTTTTTTTTTTCCCCCATGCAAGAAGATCACGTTGAATGTGACGTCCAGCTTGGAGGCGGTCGGCTTCCATGGCCGTGATTGCAACGAGGCCTGCCACGATGGCGATGGGGCGTAAAAAATCCCGCCAGCGGCTTCTTGTCACGATGACTCGTTTGTCGCGCTGGGTCGGAACGTGCCGAGGTTTCCGATATGTTCTTGGACGCGGGTGCTTGAATGTCGTCCCGAAGGCAGTAACATCTCATCGTTTGACAATCCGCGCATACAAGGAAGTCAGTCAGTCCCCGGAACACGCACCATCGCTCGGGTGGTTTCGGCAATGTGACGTTTGGAGCAGTCAAACGCAATTTCGAATTGCCAGGCCTTGTCGTTTGCGGTGCCGCACCCGAGGACGGACGAGGGTCTCACGGGCCGTGGAAGCGAACGTGGTCATGATGGCCATGTACATACATACACATATGGATGCAAATTTTGAAGTTATTGCACTTGAGCTTGTTGGATAGTACAGCCTCGCATCTTAGGCACCACTTTATCGCGATACCTTCCCTTCGCGGCTGATTCGACCTTGTTGTACTTGGCAGCCGCCGATAAGATCAAGCAAATTCCTCGGTCCTTTATTGAGTTTTATAATCTTTTTGGGGTCATTGGTTGTGGCCAATGCTGCAATGCATCTAATGTATAAGAAACATGATAATTACTAGCAATACCTAGCTAGTGTACTCCGTACATGTAATGATTAACATATAAATAATTATAATTATAGTAATAAATAAAACTGTTGGAACAAGCATGATATCAACTGGGCTGCGCGCCCTTTGATTGGCCGGGCGCGTTGCATTGCGGACGACCCACTTGCTCGGGCTGACCTCGTACGATAATGCAGCGAGGTCGGCAGCGGGCATCGTGGCCTCCCTTCACGTGGCCTCCGATAGAGGCCCTTTTTCCCTATAATATCACGCAACCTTCTCTGAAAACCCTACTAGTATTACGGAGTAGGTCATTGGTATCCTGTAGGAACCCACAAAAACCTGTAATAGGAATAAGCTTCAAGGTTATAAATACAGGGGGCTATAAGGTTAGAGCAAAGTTTACGATGAACTTTGTGGCTGCGTTGGCGCAAGATACAGTCATGATTCGCGACCGCAGTCAAACTCGAATCCGTTCGACTCTTCGTCCTTTATTATCACAAGGAAGTATGGCTTCCTGTAGGACCTCTCGTCTGGTGGAGGAGATGGCTGATGTTGAGAGCCGCAGTCCATACCTCGATGCTCCGTTTGTTCCGTCCCGTTTGCTCTCTCGCGTTGGCCGTTATTGATTTTTATAATTTTTTTTCCCCCCTCATTGGTTGTGGCCAATGCATCTAATTTAGTCCGTATGTGAGGGGAACATGACAATTGCCGGCGATGAACCATCCTTACCCATGCACCGGGTGCATGCTGCATGCATGTTATGCATGCTTGGTCGTTGCAACAGCCCCCCATCGCGTTCACTTCACTTCCAACCCCTTTTGCGGCAACAAGACGGTTTGTTCAAATATTCAAATATCCCTCGCTGGCAATCGTTGAATCGAGACTCCAATAACGTGAATAGAACAATCGACCGACTTCCAACGCCCTCACACTTCTTCGCCACCCCCTCCTTCACCACCCACTTGCAGACTACGTGATACCCTCTCTCTCTCCTTCACGATAATCTCCCCAAACCAAGCTCTGCAACCATGTACGAATGCGACATGTGCACGCGCAGGTTCAACACCTTTCGCGCCTGCTCGCAGCATATGAATGCCCTGGACCACTGGGCCCCGAAAGTTCCCTGCGAGACGTGCGCCCTGAAATTCAGGACCGAGGAAGACGCCAACGAGCACATGAGGGACAGCAACCATTATGAGACCTACTGTCCATCATGTGACCGCCACTTCCAGAGCAACAACAATCTTCGCATGGTGAGGACGTGAAAAGAGGGCCCGTTTTGCGTAAATCAGTTAAAAAAAAAAAAAAAAGGAAAAATAATAATCTTGAAACACTAACATTGGTCTGACAGCACTTAAAGTCGCATGTTCACTGCGGGATAAGCGTCAATTGCCCCTTTTGCAACAAGGGCTATACCGCGTTCAGCGGTCTGAGCCATCATCTCGAAACTGGGTCGTGTTCCCAGGCCCCGTCTTTGAATCGGGAGACCATTCTTCGCGCCGTCCGTGAGCGAGATACGCAGGGTATCATCACAAACAGGCAGATTGAGTGGCACGACGCGGAGAGTGTCCGGTATGAAGTGTCGGCGTTGTCATACAATGGCTTTAACTGGGAGTGTTATCTTTGCCATCAAGAATTCGCCACCCAGACAGCCTTGACTCAGCACGTCAACTCGCCTAGACACAAGCAGAAAGCGTATAAATGTCCCAACACGCGAGGTGGGTGTGAGAGGCACTTTGTTACGCTGGCCGCCCTGTTTAACCACTTGGAGAGTGAGCAGTGTTCTTTTATGAGGTTTGAGAATGTGCAGCTGCACGCTAGACAGATTTTGGATGGGCGATGGATGATCTCATTTTAGTCAAGGGTCGGGGGGGGGGGCTTCTTTTCTCCCATTCTATACTTTGTTGTACAATGCAATGCTGCGGGCGTGGCTGAGCAATGTCAGAGTCTGAAAACGTCAAACTGTGGCAGTGTCATTACATCTCGCCAATCCACGTTCCGCCCACTTCCTGAAGATGCGCGTCGTGCTGTCCATAGAGACTCAATCATTTCTTCGAGAGCCACGAGGTTTCTGAACCCCAGTTTTCTCTGGTTTTTGAACCATATTCTCATCTTGTCTTGCATCTTGGTTGTGTCACACTCTGCTCCGAGAACGATCACGGGCCACAGCATCATGTTGCCTAGCTCGCCCCTGCCGACCCTTTCAGTCGCCACCAGCTCGTGTATTCCAAGCTCCACGAGCGACTGGACTGTGTCTAGCCCGGCTCTCCGTATGCTGCGCTGGAAAAAGACCAGGCGGGCATAGTAGAAGACCTGGGCGGTGTGATGAAGAACCAAGCCCTGGCATTGGTCTGGCGACATCATCTCCTGAGGCGGCAACGTGGGGAAATCCAGGTATTGTTGTAATTGGAAAGCATCTAGCTCCTTTTCCAGCTCTGGTGTCAGGTCATGCGCCGCAGTGCCCAACTTGGTCATTCTGTCGTATGCGTGCAGGAATGATCTGGATGCGCCATAATATGGAAACGTGAACTCTAGGCTTTCTGCAGAGGCTTCATTCTCAAGGAAGGACTTGAGATGTTCTGGTACGGGGATCTCGCACAGAATAGCCATTGACACCATGTGCCTCTGAAATGCAGCCACCACGCCTGCATCTAGGCCACGGGCATGCAGCTTCGCAAGGTAGGCCAATCCACCTGTGACATGGGTCCGCCATCGACTGGTGGTGCCTGAAATTGCGTCTGCAGCTATGCAGGCCATGATTGCCATGGCGAATGACTGATCCTGATGGCTGTCAGCCTCGAATAGGTTATTGCGAAGGTGGGCAATTGCCTGTTGGTCGTGGTTGAGTGCCAGGACCCGATCTTGTTCATTCTTCAGGTTGCCCAAGTTGTACAGGTTGCTGGCTGCGGAGGCGCAGAGAGCGTGGAAGATGGCAACGTTTGCGTTGGACTCTCCCGATCTTGACATGAGGCCTTTGAGGGCCATGGGCAGCATCATTATGCGACAGGGATTGTGTGGCTCGTCAATGAGCACGAGTTTCCGGCTGGTGAAGGTGACCCAGTGATGGATCAGCCTTTTCTGATCGGATGGCACCGACAAGATGTCGAGGTGACGGGGTACATGGCTCTCCGAACGTGTTCTTGGCAAAAGGAGGCCCGAGACCGGCGACTTGGCATATTCGCCGTTCGATCCGAGACTCAGCAACGTTTCGGCGGCCGGCACTGTGTCCGCCGACCTGACGTCTCCCGCATCAGCGGGCGGTGTCCACGTCTGGTCGGTCTCGGATGCGTGTGCTGTATGAACAGTTGTTGGAGAGAAGGGTATTGGCGAAGCGTGTGGCCGCTCGACCTCCGGCAATGGTGGCTGGAGTGGTGGTGAGCTGATGGCAAATACAGAAAAGCCACCCTGATCTGGTTTTTGTTGTCCACGGTCCCATTCATCGATTTTCGACAGAACCAGATCAATGTCCGGAGAAGGAAGCCGAGGAATTGACGAAGCTCCAATGCTTGCCAATGAGCGACGAGTCACCCTGTTTGTGTGAGAGTCTTGGTCCAGCTCCTCCGACCCATGATCGCCGAGGATGGTGGAAGCGTTCAGATGGATCCAGTTCAAGCGAATACCATATCCTTGGCATTTGACGCCGAGTCGACGGCATCTTCGACATGTCGGGGCTTCCCTATGGGAGCCGGCTGTTTAGTATATAGGCAGATCCAGAACGACATGGGCGGCAAGGCGTGTCTGTCTGACAGTACGGATTACCCCATGTCAATGCTCACTTGTTGTAATGTTGGGCAAACTCACTCATCGCATTTAACACGGCGCGCACGGCAGGTCCAACAGCCCGTGAACGTTTTTGTCCGGCTTTTAGGTGTCGCGATCATCTGTTTCGTCCCGAATTCTATTGCGGAAAGCGGCAACCGGTTGTCGTGCCTGTGCGGATGCGAGGTTATGTACGAGCTCGCTGTGGTTTACGGTTTTTATCTCCTTAGTCGTGATACAGCTTGTGGAGTCACGTCAACCAGGGTCTGTATGTAACCAATTAGATGAAAGTGAACTAGAGATACATACTCCGTACAGACCCTAGTTAACGTGACTCCACAAGCTGTATCACGACTAAGGAGATACGAGAAATTGCACTAGTAAGACCCACCTTCGGACCTTCAGACCCGCAGCGATTGGCTCGCTTTAACTTTCCATCTGTCTCTATCGGACAATTAATTGCCATCGCAGATCCACGCGCCTTTTCTGTTTATTTTCTGTGAGAAATGGAGAAACAGAGAAATAGACAGCGAGGTGCAAGTTCCGACGGCAACCAACGTCAATTGGATTCCGCCTCTCTTTTCCATCTGCAGGTCCCACGTCTTTTAATTAAATTGTCCGTCGTCGTCTCCATCCGACATTCCGACGTCCGCTTCCGCGGGCGCTGTTGCCCTGTCGGGGGAGGCCGAGGGCGGGTGCGACATCTCACTGCATATTATATAAAGCTTCTCCCCGAACGATGTAGCCTCCGTTTCACTCTGCAAGGAATCCCAAGTCTGCCTCGTCCTGACCAAAAGTCCGTTGTGGCTGCTTTCCGCCCACGCATTCGTTGGTGTGAGTCCGCTCAAGCAAACCACAACCAGAACGGTTGTTCGAGCCAGAGTCGACGGCAAGTCAACAGCCGAAATGCCAGAAAAGAACAACAATCCCGCCACCTACAAGGACGGTGAAAGCGACGAGTTCGAGTTTGGCGGCTCCCTCGGCACCCTCGCCCTGATGATCGGCTTCCCTCTGCTGATGTGGTACATGTGGATAGGCGCAATCTACTACAATGGCAAGCTGCCTCTTCCCGAGGAGGGCGAGACCTGGTTGGCGTTTGGTCGTCATCTCGCCCATGTCGTTTACCAGGGCGCTTTCCCAACTGCCCAGGCCTGGGCCATCTACTGGGCGTTCTTCGTCTTTGAGATGGCAATGTACTGCTACATGCCCGGTGTGCTGATACAAGGTCGGCCTCTTCCTCACCAAGGCAACAAGCGTCTTCCATACTACTGCTCTGCGTACTCAAGCTTCTACGCGACCATCGCCGTCGCCGGCGTCTTGCACTTCACCAACGTCTTCCCTCTGCATACTCTGGTCGACGAGTTCGGCTCCATCATGACAGTGGCCATCTTGTCTGGCTTCCTGAACAGCTTCATCGTCTACGTCCAGGCCATTGTTCGTGGACGCACGCACAGACTCACGGGTTATCCCATCTATGACTTTTTCATGGGTGCCGAGCTGAATCCGCGCATTGGCATTCTTGATTTCAAGATGTTTTATGAAGTCCGCATTCCATGGTATATATTACTCCTCATCACCTGCTCCACTGCCGCGAGGCAGTACGAGACTTATGGCTACGTCTCTGCAGAAGTCATGTTCTTAGTCATTGCGCATTACCTCTATGCCAACGCCTGCGCCAAGGGGGAGGACCTAATTCCCTCGACCTGGTAAGTTTCGCCACACTGCGGACTATGAAGCATGCATGCACCCTTCGCTAACCCCCCCCCCCTTCAATAGGGACGTGTACTTTGAAAAGTTGGGCTTCATGCTCACCTTCTGGAACCTGGCCGGCGTCCCCTTCACCTACTGTCACTGCACCCTCTATCTCGCCACCCACCCTCCGTCCGAGTATCGCTGGAACCGATACGCACTCGCCGCGCTCTTTGCCGTCTACCTATTCATGTACTGGATGTGGGACACATCCAACAGCCAAAAGAACTATTTCCGCCAGATGGAGCACCAGGGCAAGCTGACCAAGCGAAAAACGTTCCCGCAATTGCCCTGGCGAATCGTCAAGAACCCCAGGGCATTGGAAACCACCGCGGGTGATCGAATCTTGGCAGATGGGTGGTTTGGGATCGTAAGAAAGCCGAATTATGTTCCCGACATGTTCTTCTCGTTTTCTTGGGCCTTGATTACTGGGTTCAAGTAGGTGCCTCTTTGAAAGCATGGCGCAATGCCAGCCAGCTGAGGAGGGGGATTTTTTTTTTTCTTTGAGCTAACGGTGTAGCTAGGAGCCCGTTTCCGTGGTTTTACCCCGTCTTTTTCATGATCATGATTATTCACCGCGTAAGCAGAGACATAGAGCGCTGCAGGCGCAAGTATGGGGACGCGTGGAAGCAGTACGAGAAGGAGGTGCCATATCTTTTCGTACCAGTAAGTGAACTCAATGGCCAAGCATACCGAGATCTATACTGACTTGGCACAGTACTTGATTTAAAACGCAATGTGGCCCTCAGAGGCTGGCGGTTCCCGAGTTTCAGCGTCGCTTTATACTCGAGTTGGCTCGACGATACGAAACATTGCAAAATCGTTGATGTGCAAATGTTATATGTCCGTAGCCGGTGGAAGGCATGAAGGGTAACTTGGGCATGGAGAGGGGGTGTGGGTATTCACGTGGTTATGGCCACGTACGTACATACATGTTAGAATTGTATGATGTGATAGCTTATATTGCATGTAAGGTATAAGTTATATATATATACAAGTTGTGGGCAGTACAAGCCCTAATATACACTTCACCGCGTAATCTAGCTAAAGTAATCCTAATTAGCTATAGAATCTAACACCTCTCCTTAAGTAAGAGTTATAATAGTGCTAATTCTAATAGACTTCTTTTTTATTACCCTTATTAAAACCCTATAGGAAAAAAAGTAATAGCCTATAGTAATTCTTTAATATAGTGCTTATAATATTCTTTATTTCTTTCTTTAAAGGCCTATTACCTTTATTTACTTCTTTAACTTAGGCCTTACTAGTGCCTTTATCCCTAAGTTTACTAGATTCTTTACTTATAAGATTTAGTTTACCTTAATAATCTTTTTCTAAATTAATTTATAGATTTTATAGTATTAAATCCTAATATACTTTGTTTATTTATGGAATTTTATGTTATTTAAAATCATTTATATACTAGTATTATCTATATTAAGCTATAGAGGTACTTACTATTTATAAATCTCTCCTATTAACCCTTCTAAGTATATAGCTTTAAGCCTAGCACTAAAGAAACTAATATATTTTACTTTAGTGCTTAAGGTTATAATAATACTTTATTTCTTACTTTTCTAGCTAATTATAGCTCTAGCTAGAAGGAAAATATAGTAATTAATAAACTTAGAGTTACTCTTATTACGCGCTTATTTAGTGTCTAAGAAGCTTATAATCTTATTATTTTATATACTATTAAAGAATAGTACTAGGTTAATTATAAATCTAATATAATATAGTACTTACTTTATTACTAATAGGTACCTTATTACTAGGTTAGTTATAAATTTACTTAACTTTACTATTATTAAGATGTAGGGAGCTAGTTGCTAGCTAGTAACAGCTGTACAGGTGCAGCTCTACAGTCAGGGACTAGTAAAACCACCACGTTAAATATTTAACGTAACGTAACAAAAGGTTATAGCAGTTATTAACTAATTAAATTTAATTTAGATTACTTTTATAATAGCTAATAAAGCAATAGAATTAATTTTAGCAATGTTATATAGGCAATATAGCTATTAGATTAAGAGGCCTAGCTATTTAGCTAGATTAAAAAGATTTTCTTTCTCTTATATACTTACTAACTATATTAGTAAATCTAGACTACTAGAGAGGTCTTATAGGCTACTTTTTATTTTCTATAAAATTTATTTATATATAAAATCTAAAAAATTAACTTATTACTATATAAACTAGTAACCTATATATACTAAATTTTAGTCTAAAAAATATTCCTATATTAAATAAAAGCCTTATCTTCTAGCTTTAATTTGCTATATATAAGACTTTTATATAACCTTTAGTTAAAGAGAAAATCACTATTAAAGATAGCTATAGGGTAACTTACGTATAGGGTAGCCTGCTTACCTAATTACTAGTGGCGTGGTTATGGCTACGCTTATAGCTATAATGTAATTAACTAATTTATAATTAATTAGAATTAGTTATTTATATAGTTAGTTATAACTATTAATAGCTACAGTGTAGCTATTAGGCTTGCAATGTAAGCTAGTAATAAAAAGGTCCTTTAACTAGAAAGGGCTAAAAATAGGTCTAATTTTTAATACCCTCTTTACAAAAGAATTACATTAAAAGTAATTAAAAGCGTACAAGGAGACTATAGGGTAAATAATAACTTTTAGATAATAATAGATAAAAGGGAAAAATAGGAAAAGATAAAAGACCCCCTTTTGAATTCCTAGCTATTATTAAAATATAGCTCCCTTTTTAGCGTTATTTTTGGTTCTCTATTAAAGGGTTTTAGTTATTAGTTATTAGTTTTTAGTGATTATTAAGCCCTAAAAGCTTAATAAAGGCCTAGTAAAGAGGTATAAATAACGGTTTTATTAGGCTATTTACAGGCATTAACTTTATATCTAGATATTTAATCTTAGCTAAACCTGCTAATACCTATTACCTAATATAGTTAAACTTTAGTAAGGTATGTTTAGTATAGCTACATAAGGTAGGGTTATAGGCTATAGTTATAGCACCTTAATTATTATAGAATATTTATATAGGGGGAGAAATAGGGGTTTTTAGCTCCTTAAATAAGCCCTAAAGCCACTATAGCTCCTAGAAGGTCTTATAGATAGCGTTAGCTTTAGCTTCTAATGTTAATAGAGCTATTATACTAGCTTTCTTTAATTTCTAGCTAATAGGTTTACTAGCTAGCTTAAATAGATAAGTATATGTAAATTTAGAGGTCTTTTTATCCCCTATAAAATTACTATTATAATAACCTATTAGGCTTTTACAAGCTATATCTTTAGGGTCTCCCTTATAGATTATAGCAAGGAATTTAGTCTTTAATAAGTACTTAAGTAGGTTTTTAGCTGCTTTTAGGTGCTTTATATAGGGGCTAGCTAGTGCTATAAATAGCCACTAAAGTATAAAGGCTATGTCTAGCCTTATAAGTAACATTAGGTATATTATAGTCCCTATAATACACTAATAAAGCTTAATTTCGCTAGCTATTAAAAGCTTAGTTATTTACATAGCTAATACGCCTAGCTAAAGAGGTATACTAATAGGCTTACTATCTAGCATATTAAATTATTTTAAAGCTTCTAAGATATACTAAGATTAGTGAATTTTTAGTATTCTATTAAGCTTATCTTATATAATTTAAACCCTTAAGAAGAATTTAGTAAGCCCCTTATTTTCTATTAGATAGACTTTATAAAGTTCCTTTTTAAGTCTTTAGATATAGGGTAAATCTAGTCTAATTAGAAGGTAGTTATTAATATATATAATAATAAAGGTTTTAGTAAAGGGATTAAAGAATATAGCTAGGTTAAATATAAGAGAGTTAAATCCTAGGGACTTTAGCACTATTATTAGTGCTTATTACCACTCCCTTAAGCTTTATTTTAGGCTATATAAAGACTTCTATAATAAAATTACTTAATCTTAAAAAGGTTTATAGCTAAAACTTCTAGCTAATTTAGCTAGTTTAGGATTTACTTTAAGGAATTTAATAAATCTATCTAGGATAACTATATAAATCTATTATTAAAGCTTACTATTAAGAAAAGCCTCTATAAAATTAACCTATTTAATTTCCTAGTTATTCTAAGTCACTAGGGCTAGTAAAATCCTCTAGCTAGAGGGAATGCTTATAGTAGTAAAGGTGTCTAGATAATCTAGACCTTTAATTTGCATAAATCCCTTAGTAATAAGTTAGGCCTTATATTTTAAAGGATTATTTTCTTTATCCTTTTTAAGCTTATATATAAGCTTATTTTTTAGTACTTTTTTGCCCTTAGGTACTTAGTCTTTCCCTATAAATTTAAAAGTACTAGCCTTTAAAAGCTATTTATACTCCTTATATATAGCTTCTATTTATTTATCCCTTTTAGGGCTAGATATAGCTTACTTCTAGGTCTTAGGTTTAGGGCTATTAAGGTTATTTTCCTTTAGCTTTTTGTCACGGCTTGCACCAAAAGGTTATAAACGAAGTGATAGCTAAGACTATCGCAGTTACTACTAGATAAATACTAGCTAGGGGTAGGTGCATAAAGGTTTTAATCTCTAACCTAGTACTAATAATATATATAGTTTTTAATAAATACCTTACTTTATAAGTATATAGCTATCTTATAGCTAGCTAGCCTCTTTATTATTTATATAGCCTAAAGGTTTTTTAAAGACTTACTTTAATAAATATCTTATCTCTAACCTTTATACTCCTAATATAATACCTCCCTTATATATAATTAACCTTAATTATAAAATAAGTTACTTACTTAGGGTGTAATTACTATATTAAAGCTTTATAAGGAAAATAAGATAAGGTATCTTATATTTAAATATATAAGTAAATAAAAAGAAATAATAATAATAATATTACTAATTAAAAATAACCTCTCTTATTATAGTTAGTAATATCTAAATAGTAGCTTATATATAGCTTTAATATAGTAAAATAAATATTATTACCTATTATATAGCTAGAAGAAAAAAAAATAACTTATATTAATTTTTATAATTAGTTTAAATAAATAAGGTACCTAATACTATAGTTCTAAATAGTCTAACTAAAGGGCTTATATTATAGTTACTATAAGTTTATAGCTATTAGGTATATATATAATTAGTAATACTAATAGTTATTATTATAATTTATAGATTACTTATATATAGTATGTTAGATTACTTAAGGGGTCTAGGGTTAATATAAAGAGACTAATTTTCCCTTTTTTTTATATACTTCCTTTCTCTTATAATATCCCTTAACCTTATAAGTTACCCTTACTAGCTAAGTAATAGTTCTTTTATTACTATTACTTAGTAATTACTAATCTCTTTTAGTCCTTAATTATTATTATTATTTATCCTTATTTATCTTAGTTTTTTACCCTTATTTAGCTTATAAGTTTATACTCTTACTAGTATAACTTCTTTATTTAGTTTATTATAGCTAACTTATAGCTAGTTTATTATATCTAAGTCTTATATTAAAACTTTACCTTTATTAATACCTTAAGAAAATTTATTAACTAAAAAAACTCCTATAAAGTCTCCTATAAAATCTCCTATAAAGTCTCCTTTAAAGTAAACTTCTTTTAAAATCTTATTATAAGTTTATTATATTCTTATAGTGTCTTTATTACTAACTTACTACTAGTAAAATATCTTTAAAAAAGATTTTATATATATACTATTATTAGTAAGTAATAATATAAAATATCCTCCTAAAAATAGTACTTATAAGATCCTAGAATACCTTATTAATAAAAAGACTTTCCTTATAAAATATAATAAATCTTTAAGTATAACTTCTTTACTTACTTATTACTTCTTTATAGCTAATATTTAATAAGCTATTTAATAAAATATACTTATTACTTTTAAAATAATAAAAACTATATTATAATATATCTTTTTTAACTAGAATTTACTTACTTATTACTAATATATTACTAGACTTTAGCTTAAATTATATAGCTTTATAATAGGCTATTTAAACTTATTAAAATTACTTTTAAAGGTAGCTATTACTATTAGAATAAAGTAAGTATAATTTTATTACTTAAATACTAGGTTATTACTAACTTATTACTAGCTTATTATAAAAGTAAAGAAAAAGCTATAAAATACTATTTTAGTTTATAAAAATTCTAATAAGTATAGTTATATTTACTATACTTAAATATTTACTAATATTACTTATAAGGTAAAATATAATAAATATACTATAATAGTATTACTAAGTAATACTATAAATCTAGAGACTTAGATTAATATTTTAAACTATCTTTACTTTATAGCCTAAAATATCCTAATAGTAAGCTTTCTTAATATATATAGCTAATACTTAACTAACTTATTAGTAATTTATACTAAATACTATTAATTTACTTAAATATATTAGTTTTATTAAGCTTTTGAGTATACTTTAGGTTTATATATATAAAGAGAAGGATTTTAATAATAAAGATACTTCTAAGGCCTCTTTCTTTATAAGTCCTATAGCTATTACTAATAATAAGGGACTAGTAGTCTTAGGGACTAACTTTATTATAAAGGGATAAGTACTTAGTAACTATATAATAAATTATTTAAGTTATCTAAGTAAATTAACTTTATTTTCTAATATTTTTAGTATATTAACTTATAAATTATAATTACCTTATATTAACTTTATTACTTAACTATTACTTATAGTTATTAATAATTTCTTTAGTAATAAAATCCCTTTTTAATACCTAAGAATTCTCTAAAGTATTATAGCTTTTTTATTTAACTAGATATTTATAATACCTTTTATTATAGTAATATAAAATAATTCTCTTAACTTTAAACTCCTATTAATTATCTTTAATAGTATCTTATAATAAGGATATATTTTCTATATTTATTAAATTCTCTTTAAAAGGTTTAAGACTAGTAATATTAAATATATTATATAATTAAGTCCTAGGTAGTAATTTTAATTAATATACTAATTTATAACTCCTAATTACCTTTTTAATTTTATAGGGGCCTAGGTACTTTATAGCTAGCTTCTTACTAAGGTATCTTAGGTTAATATTCTTTATTAATAGTAAAATATAGTTACTAACTTTAAACCTTATTAAAGTTCTTTTTTAGTTATAATATTTTTTATACTAAGTTTATAAGTTACTTAAAAGCTATTTAATTATAGTATACTTCTCTTTTAATACTAAAACTTTACTTTTAGCTTAATTATTTACTAAAGGGATATTTACTATTACTTACTATAAACCTCTAGGATTATAACCTTATAATGCCTTTACTAGTATATAGCTATATATTAAGTAATTACTTATATTATATATATATTATGCTATTAATAGGTTATTTACCTAATTAGTCTATTTAGTATAAGTAAAAGCCCTTAAATAATATTCTAAGACCTAGTTTAAATATTTTATCTAGCTATTTATTTAGGGGTAAAAAGCAGTGCTAAGTAACTACTTAGTTATAAGAAGATAATAAAAAGTTATCTAAAAACCACTAGTAAATATAAAACCTTAGTTTATTATAATACTTTCTAGGGCTTTATAGTCTTTAAAAAAATATTTTAAGAATATAATTACTAGTCTATTACTAGTTAGTTATATTAAAATAAGGATATAAATACTATATTTTATAAAATAGTTAATAATAACTAAAAATATATTATAAGTCTAATTTAAGTCTTTTACTAGTAAAAGTCTAGTAATAAAATCTATTAATAATTCTTAAAAAAGGTAATTAAGCACTAGTAATATAGCTAGCTTACTATATAGTTTATAATACCTTAGTTATAAAGTCTAATAATTTATATAAGTGCTAATATATACCTTTATATTTTTCTTTATTATTAGCTAATAATATTAGTTTATAATTTAATAAAGAGTTTTACTTACTCCTTAGTACTTAGTAATAAGGTTATTATAAGTTAGTAATAAAATTTCTTTTCTTATACCTAGAGAAATAAAAATATAATTCTTAAATATTAATAGTTTAAAGAGTTTAATAAACTATAACTAGGATATAGCTATATTACTGCTTTTAAGTAACTTTAATTAACCTATAGTAAAGTTATTACCTTACTATACTTTATATAATAAGACTTAAATTAGGGGTTTTAATTCTAAGCTTTTTTCTAAAAAGTTAAACTTAAACTTAAAAGAAATTCTTTAAATAAATTAGATTTTAGCTATAATATCTTTATAAGTAATTAGTTTAATAAATACTTTTAGTCTTATAGGGATATAAATAAGTAATATTTTTAAGGGGCACCTTTATTACTTACTAGTAATAACCTATACTAGTTTATCTCTATTAGAAATAGCTAGTCTAATAGGAAAATTAAAATAATTAAGTAATAAATAATATATACACTAGGTACTAGTAGTATTACTATAGCTAGCTTATTACTTATTAATAGAAGTATAAAAGGTATTAAATAACCTTACTAATATAACTCTTTTAAGATTATCTAGATTATTAGGTTCTTTAGGAATATAGTTAAGTTATAATTTTTTAAAACCCTAGATATTAGTAATATTATTATAGTATTATTATAACTAACTATTAGTTACACTAAGTAATATTTTTATAGAGCCTATAATACTAATAATATTACTATAGTATTCTTATTACTTAGTATTTATAAATTTAGATAAAAAGGTAAGAAGTTATATAGTTATTACTTTCTCTTTTCTTACCTTACTTATAAAATCTAGTTTTCTTAAAAGTAAGTTAGTAAGATTTAATTTCCCTATATAATATATAATCTTAAAATTAAAAGAATAAAGCTTATTAAGTATAGTTACTTACTTACTAGTAAGCTTAGGCTTTATAGTAAGGTACTTATAGTTTAAATAATTTATAATAACTTTAATTATATAAGCTAAATAAGTAAGATAATGTCTCTATATATAAAAAGCCTCTTAGATAGCTAATAATTTACTATTAGGTATTAAATATTATAATTTAGTATTAGTTATTTTCCTTAATATAAATATAACTAGGTGCTAGTAACCTAGCACTAATATTATAAGTATAGCCCTAATTATATATCTAGATATATTTATCTTTACTCTAAGATATATAAGTAAGTTAAAATATACTAGAATTAGTGCTTTCTAAAATCTTTATTAAAGTTCTCTAAATATTACTAACTTATAGAAATCTAGTTTAAATATTACTAGTTAATTCTCTCTAAGGTAATTTATTAATAAAATAATAACTTTACTATACTATTTAATAAAATAGTAGTAAAATCTAGTAAAACTAAGAAATAACTAAATATTAAAAACACTATATAGTATTAGCTAAGTTATAATTACTTTAACTCTTACTAAGTCTATTATAATACCTTTCTTTAATATCTTAAAGCCTAAAAATTTAACTTTCTTAACTAAAAATTAATACTTCTTAAGGTTAATAAAAAGGCTTACTTCCTTAAACCTATATAAAACTTATTTAATATACTTTATATACTCTTTAACCTTATTACTATATATTAGTATATTATCTAGGTAAATAATATAAGTCTTATTAATAAGTTCTTTAAGAGTATTATTAATATACTTCTAAAAAGTTACTAGTATATTAACTAGTTTTAATAGTATTACTAGATATTTAAAGTAACTATATTAATAATAAAATACTATTTTTTACTTATTACTTAAGTAAATATATAGCTAGTAGTATATATCTTTTAAATCTAAAACTATAAAAATAACTATACTTACTAATTAATTAAGAATTTTAGTAATAAGGGGTAAAGAGGCCTTATTCTTAATTATAATTTTATTTAAGCCTCTATAATTTATATAAAGCCTTAATTTCCTTTCTTTCTTTAAAATAAATAAAATTAAAGCTTTAGCTAAGCTAACTAATCTTTTAATTTACCCTTTAAGCTATATACTTATAAAGTACTCTTTAAGAATCTCTAGCTTTCTCTTAGCTAAATTATATATAAGCCCTTAAGGTAATATTTTCCTTTCTTTTAATTTAATAGTATAAGTATAATCTCTTAGTTTAAGAAGCTTATTTACTAACTCTTTAGAAAAAATATCTATAAACTCCCTATATTCTTCTAGGATTATTAGTATAAGGTATTTAGTGCTCTTATCCTAATTTAATATAGCTTCTTTATTACTTATATTTTCTAGAATTAGTATAATTATAATACCTTTACTTTTTTACTATAAATAAGTATACTCTAGGATTTATATAGTTACTTTACTATTTATTTATATATTTATTATTACTAGGTTTTTTAATTAGCCTTTTCCTTTTTCTTTTTAATTTTTATTTTCTAGAATACTTAGCTTAATCTTTATTACTTTTAATAATAAAGTAATTACTATTATTTTTTTCTTCTTATATACTTATTACTTACTATAAGTAAAGGAGAGATATTTTATTATTACTAGATATCTCTAATATTTATACTTCTAATATATAATTATAGGTAAATATTCTTTAATTTAGTTTATACTTAGAATTATCCCTTTACTTATATTAGTAATAAAGTAATTAACTTAGTAAACTTTTATAAATTTTATACTATCTTTTATTTTAATTAATTTTTTTAAGATTTCTTAATATAAAATTACTTTTTTACTTATACTCTTTAGTATTTTATTTAATTATATTATATTCTTTTAATCCTTTTTTAATAATAATTTTAGATAAATTATTAAAGATTATATACTTATATTAAATAGTGCTTATATAGCTAATTACTAGTTATCTTATTATAAAGATACTTATATTCTTATTTTATTATTTATAGAGTACTTTATAGTAAGATTATATTCCTAGGTTTATACTAATTAAACTAGTATTATATTAGAAGATATAGCTTTATTATTACTTTCTTTATACTTCTTAGTTATATACCTAGTACTTTTATAAGTAAAATAATCTAGTACTTAATAAGCTAGTAAAGTATACCTAGGCTTTTTATATTTATAGTATACTAAAAATAAATTTTTCCCTTAATTTTTACTTTATTACTATACCTTATTTATAAGTAATATAAAATAAGAGTATTATCTCTTTTTTTTAAAGTCTTAACTTTTTTTATTACTTTAGCCTAAACTTATTATAACCTTTACTTTTTTACCCTAGCCTTATAGTTAGCTTTAAGTTATTAAAATCTCTTAACTAATTATTTACTTTCTTATAGTATTATTTAAGCTATTTAAAAAGATTATAATTCTTAGATATATAAGGATTTCTTTAGGTAACTTAGCTTTTACCTTAGCTTAAGCTTATATAAAGAATTAAAATAATTAGTTATTCTTTTACTTAAGATTTAGTAATAACCTTATTACTTCTAAGTATCTTATACTTATATCTATTATTCTAGTTTTTAGCTATTTTAGAAAATTTACCTAGGTAATTAATAAATAATTTATATACTTATTTATAGCTATATAATATATTTATTATTACTTTATATTACTAGCTAAGTAATTACTTATATATATTACCTTAGTTATATTATTCTTAAAGGTATAGTAATTTAATTTAAATAATATATCTAAGTTTACTAAGAAATTCTATAGGCTTTTATATATTTTCCCTTTATATATAGGTATTTTTATTTATATTTTAATAAGACTACCTTACTATATAATTACTACTAAGTTACTATAAACTAAAGGTAAAATTATAGCTAATATTTAAGGGGTAATTATAAGTCTAAATTAAGGGGTAATTATAGGTCTAGTTTAAGGTCTAGCTAATCCTAGATTTACCTTAAGCTCCCTAATTTATACCTTTATTTATAAGACCTCTTATTTTCTTTAAAGGTAATATAGCTTAGCTTATATAACCTTATAGTATTATTATAATGCCCTTTTTTCTTTAGTTATATTATCTATACCTTTACCTAAATTAGAATTAAGTAGTGTTTATTATACCTTATTATTATCTATAGTTTTAGATTATAAAGGTTCTCTAACTTCCTAATTATCTATAGCTTTATTATTATAGGGTACTAGTGTGTTTCTTATAGATCTTTAAAGTATTAGCTATATAATAATCTAGCTAATAGTTTATATCCTTAAAAAGGTTAAGAGAAATTAATTTATTATAGCTTATACTAAAAGGTTATAAATAAAGTAATAGCTAAGACTATTATAGTTATTACTAAATAGATACTAGCTAGGGGTAGGTATATAAAGGTTTTAATCTCTAACCTAGTACTAATAATATATATAGTCTTTAATAAATACCTTGCTTTATAAGCACATAGCTATCTTATAGCTAGCTAGCCTCTTTATTATTTGCATAGCCTAAAGGTTCTCTAAAGACCTGCTTTAATGAATATCCTATCTCTAACCTCTGCGCTCCTAATATTTTTCCTATACCTTAAAGTAAATTTCTTTAATAAAATCTAGAGAAAAAGAAGAACTAATATTAATATCTATAGGGTTAATATTAGGGTTAAAGTTAGTAATTTTATTAAAATTTAGGTCTAGAGTTAAAATCTAATTTCCTAGTTAAGTTATAGGCATAGCCTCCTCTAAGGCCTCTAGAATTAGACCTTTAGGGGGTTCTTTAGGGCCTATAGGTAGTTTTTCTTAACCTATAGGGATACCTATGTTATTTATAAGGTAATCCTTTAAACATTAATTTAGATCTTATTATACTAAATTATTTTCCCCCTCTAAAGGGTTTTCCCCTATAGAAAGCTTAGGTAATCCTTTAGAGATAGGACTTATAGGTTTTATAATCTTAATAAAGCTAGTTTTTATAACTAGCCTTTTAGAGGGAATATACACTAGGTAGGTATTAGAACCTAGTGTAGCTAATAATCTTCTAGGGATAGTCCTAGTTACTAACTTCTAGGCTTTAGGTTGTTTTTCTTAGGGAATTAAAATCTTATAGTAAGATCCTATAGCTCTAATACTACTAATATTAGTTATATAAGGCTAATTTAGCTCCCTAGCTAGTAGTTATTTAGGGCTTTTATCCTTTGTGGTATTAGTAGTTATATTAACTAGGTTAATAACTATAGGTAATATAAAACACTATAGATATAAAGGTAATTTTGCCCACTAGATAGTAGCCCTTAATTGATCTAGAATAGTACAAATTAAATGCTTTACTAATCTATTTTACTTGTAAATATAGGGACTAGAAGTTATAAATTTGATTCCCTTAGAATTTAACTAGGTTTAACAACTAGAATTAATTTCTTAGCCCTTATTAAAGTAAAGGTACTTAGGATATTAACCTAGTTAATTTTTTAGCCCTCTAAAGAAGCCCTTAATAGCCCTATAAATAGTTAGGCCTTCCTTATTAAGTAATAAGATTACCTACTTATATCTAGTCTTTTAATTAATTAGAAATAAGCAAATTAACTATTTATTATATAGTATAGGGCTAATTTTTAGTGTATCCCCCTTTATTTAATCTAAAGCTCTAGGGGGGTTAAGGATAGCTAACTTCCTAGGTCTTCTAGTTACCTTAGATTAATTATAAGCTATATACTTAAAGTCTTTATCCTTAATTTTAGAAAAATTAGGGATTTCTTTAGTAATAAGGCTAGTTTTCTTTAGTAAAGAAAGCCCTAAGTACCCTAATTATATATGCTATAGGCTAGCTAGTTCTAGTAACTATTAATATTAAAAATCCTTAGGGCCTAAATTAGGGTCTAAATTAAGGCCTTCTCCCTTAGTCCCTTACTAGGCCCCTTAAAAACTATAGGCCTCTTAGAGAGGTATTAGGGACCTTTTTCTATTACCAAGGCCCTTTAACACCCCTAAATCTATTTCCTTAGATTTATAAGGGACCTAACCTAGGGCTATAGGCATTAGAGAAGAGACTAAATCCCCTAAATTATCCTATATAATATCTTTAATATTATTATTATCTTCGTTAATTTCAGTGATTTTATTTAAATTAGAAGGCTAATCTAGCTTTTTAGAGGGAATTTAAACCTCTATAGGGTAGCTAATAGGGTAGCTATAACCCCTAAAGCTAGCATAGGTAAAAGGTTAGATATAATAAGATTCCTTATTATAGGGCCCTTTATATAACTTAGGTGTAAATTAGTTCTTAACGTAAAAGAAAAAACCATGTTTTTCTATATCTAGGGTAGTAATATAAGACCTATCTTTTAGAAAAAGATAGTTTTTTATAAAATAATTACTAGATATATAGTGTATAAGACTACTAACTATATTAATATTAAGCTAAGGAAAATATAGAGTATCTTTTAGCACTAAAGTCCTATATTTAGTAGGATTCTTTTAATATAAGACCTTAAAAATAACACTACTATAGCCCTTAGCGTAAATAAGACTACTACTAGTTATAATAGAGTTAGATTCCCCCTTTTTATAAGGGGTATAATCCCTAAAGACCTCCCTAGAATTAACTATATATATAGTTAAACCTATATTATATAATAGGGCTTTTTTTATATCTTTACTATAATAATTAAAACTATTTAAGGTATTAATTTCTTGTTTTTTATTATCTAAATTACTAGAGCTAGAATTAAAGCTACTATTACTAGAGCTCTTATAACTAGTCCTATAAGAGCTAGGTTTCTTATATAGATTAAGGGCTCTATTAGAAAGGTTATAATTTCCTAGTATAAAAGATCTCTCTATAGGCTCTTTATTATCCTTTTTATCTAATTTTTAATTCTTTTACTTCTTTTTCTTCTTATTAAAATTAAAAAAGCCCTTATTTTCTTTAGAGCTTTCTTTTTTCTTTTTCTAACCTTTAAGGGCCTTTTCCTTATCTTTAGTACCCTTTTCTTAGTCTTTAGCCTTATAATTTAGGGCTTTAAATACTATAAATAACTTATCCCTCTATTTAGCTAGAAGGTTTACTATTAAAAATTAAAGGTTTAGGGTATCTAGGGGAGCCCTTATAGCCCTATTTATACGCATACTAAATTATTACCTCTTAGCTTACTAAGGGAAGGTTAATTTTAGGGATTAAAGATATTAATTAACTTAATCTATTAGATTAATTAGGACTCCTAAAATTAATAATCTAGCTAGTAAATTATTAAAGACTATATTAAAGGCTTTTAAAGTCTCTTTAAAACTATAAAAATTTAGGTTATAAAATTTAGAATATAGGGACTCTCTCTAGATTTTAGCGCTATATAAATACTACTATATAAGTAAATTATAGGCTTCTTTATGTGATTTTTACTAAGTTATAGTGGCTTAGGGGCCTTTTATATAGCTATCTCTTAATAGCATAAGAATAATAGCTTAGTTAGCGTCCTCTAGCACCCTAGAAATATCTAGATTATCTAGAAAATTAGGTATACCTAAAGCTCTAAATTAAATAGCTAGGGCCTATTTCTATTAATTAAAATTTTTAGCTCCTTTAAGCTTAGTAGTCTTAGGGAAGCTATAAACTCTCTTATTAAATTCCTTAATAACTAAATTATTAAAGGCTACTTATATAAAACTAGATTTAGGTTCTTAAATAAGCTACTAAACTTATTCTTAACTAATAGGCTTAGTAGCTTCTATACCTTTATATATCTATTATTAATAGCTATAGTTAGAGCCTCTAGCTTCTATAATAATAGATTAATAGCATCTTATTACTTAATAACCTACTCTTTTAGCTAGTTATTTAGAACTTCTTATACACTAAGATTAGGGGCTAACTACCCCTAACCTTATTAATTAGTATTTATCTTCCTTTTTATAGAAGGGAAGCCTACTATTTATACTAAATTTCCTTTTATTTATAGAAGGGAAAAGCTTTTATACTTACTAAATTTCCTTTTTATAGAAAGGAAAGCTTCTATATTACTTATATGCTTCCTATTTTATAGAAGGGAAGTCTTTTATAACTATTATAATTCCTTTTTTATAGAAGGGAATAGCTTTTATCTTATAGGTCCTTCCTTTTTTATAGAAGGGAAGTCTTCTATAAATATACGTAAAGTAACCTAAAAGGAATCTATAGTAATAGAAGCTAGGCTTATAACCTATTAAGATATAGGGAGCTAGTTACTAGCTAGTAATAGCTATATAAGTGTAGCTTTATGGTTAGGGACTAGTAGAACTACCACGTTAAATATTTAATATAATATAATAGAAAGTTATAGTAGTTATTAACTAATTAAATTTAATTTAGATTACTTTTATAATAGCTAATAAAGCAATAGAATTAATTTTAGTAATATTATATAGGCAATATAGCTATTAGATTAAGAGGCTTAGCTATCTAGCTAGATTAAAAAGATTTTCTTTCTCTTATATACTTACTAACTATATTAGTAAATCTAGACTACTAGAGAGGTCTTATAGGCTACTTTTTATTTTCTATAAAATTTATTTATATATAAAATCTAAAAAATTAACTTATTACTATATAAACTAGTAACCTATATACACTAAATTTTAGTCTAAAAATATTCCTATATTAAATAAAAGCCCTATCTTTTAGCTTTAATTTACTATATATAAGACTTTTATATAACCTCTAGTTAAAGAGAAAATCACTATTAAAGATAGCTATAGGGTAACCTACGTACAGGGTAGCTTACTTACCTAATTACTAGTGGCGTGGTTATGGCTATGCTTGCAGCTATAACGTAATTAACTAATCTATGATTAATTAGAATTAGTTATTCTGTTATAGACTAGCCTCTAGGCGGCTGCAATAGGGCGTTAATATAGTATTAAGAGACTTAAGGAGAAAGGAAAAAGGGCAAGAGGCTATCCCTAGTAATACCCCTTATACCCCCTAGGTTACTTATATAAGCCTCCTTTTCCTTTACCCTAATTACTTTTACTAATTCTCTCTCTAATTACTATATAGATAATACTTAGGCAAAGCCTAAGCCCTTATATACACCCTTACTTACTTATTACTAATAAACTCCCCTTTATAATATCCCTTAGTAATATATATAATACTTATATTATATATACCCTTAGTTATTATAATAAAAACTATCCTTACTAATAGCTATTTATAAAGTATTTAATAGGTACTTGCCTTATTACCTTATTATTTATTATAATAATAACCCCCTTACTTCTAAGTGTTATTTTACAGTATATGTAATATATTTACCTTACTAATAGGTTATTTATTATAGATAACTACCTTACCCTTACTTATTTATAACTTACTTAGTATAAGTATAATATCTAGTATAAATATCTTACTTATACTTATATTATCTTACTTTCCCCTTTATATAATACTATCTCTTTATTATTATAATTCTATTAAGCCTTTCTCTTTATTTTATTAGCTTCTTTCTCTTAATTAGTTATTTCCTTTACTAGAAATACTATACTATTAAGCCTTTACTCTTACTTTTATAGCTACTTTTATAGCCACTTTTATAATACTTATATCCTATTTTATTAGTAAGTACCTTATAAAAGAAAACTCTAATAATAAATAGTATACTATACCTAAGTTAGTTTAGTGTCCTTATAGTCCTTATATTAAATAAGCTTTTATTACTAGTATCTTAAACTATTATCCCCCTAGAAGTAAGAAATTATATTCTCTTTATTAGTAGTATTATATTACTTATATATAGTATACTAGGCTTTTATTTACTAACTTATAACTTTACTATACCCTTAAAGATATTAAGGCTAAAATTACTATAAGTATATATATTATTAAACCTAGAGTCCTTAAGACTATAAATATAAAAAAGAAAATACTTATCTTATTTTAGAGATATTACTATCTTATTAGTTACTAAAATACCTTTCTTAACTAAGTATAGTTTAACCTAGCTCTTATTTACTTAGCTCTTAGGGTATCTTTAGCTATAAATACCCTTATAATAAATATAACTAGCCTTAATATTATCCCCTTTATTAGCGCTAGCTCTTTAGCTAGTTATAAAATAGTATAGTCTATATAATAAGTTACTAGTATTTTATTTTAATAAAACTAATAGGTTATTAGTAGCTTAAATACTATATATAAAGAAATATATAAATAGTTTATTACCCTTATTTAAGCGCTTACCTCTTATTATTATAGTAAGAACTAATACTATTATTAAATTACTAAGTTAGGTAATAACTTCCCTTTTTATTATTACTAGTAACTTACTTATTTTCCCTTTAAGTTAAGGTTAATAGGTTTTCCTTCTAAATATACCCCTAAAAACCCTAGAGCTAGCTAGCCCCTAGCTAAAAATAATATTCCTTATTTTACTAGGGTTATTATTCTTACTTACTATTCTTTTACTAATACTTTTATTATACTCTTACTTACTTATACTTTATATACTAACCTTACTTATACTATTTAAAACCTAGGTTATATCCTAAGTAAATAACTCTTTATACTATAACTATTACCTAGTAAATATACTATAGCTATATTAGTAAAGTACTAACTCTAAATAAAGGTAATATATACTTATATAAGCTTTTCTATTAATTTAAATAAAGACTTAGAGAATAATTATTTCCTTTAAGTAATAGTAATAAACTATAATATATTAGTATTTTAAATATATATAAGAGTCTTTATAAGTAAATAAGTTTTCTAAAATTAATTTAGTTTATTATTATACTATATATTTCCTTATTTTACCTTAAACTTATTAAAGGCTTATATTTATACTATATTCTCTAATAGTTCTTATATAAGCTATATATAACTTACTTACTTAATAAGTATATTATATCTCTTACCCTAGCCTAAAGCATTTTAAGCTACTAGGATTTACTTAACTTAATATTTCTTAATAAGTTTATTATTACCCTTTATAAGGACTTATTCTAATTTTAGATAAAAGTCCTAAAGCTTTTAACTAAGAAAAGGGTTTTTTATAGTGTATTTAATAAGGTTTATATAAAATACTAGGTAAATACCTCTTAGGATATTAAGCTATACTATAAGTAATATTAAGACTTTTATAACTATATACTTTATTATTACTTAATTAAGTTTTTATAAGGGGTAGTTAGTTTTAATATTTTTAAGTAAAAGCTATACTTTATCTTTAACCTAAAACTATTTTACTAGCTAATATAAAGTAAATATAGTATCTTACTACCTTTATTATATATAAGCTATTATAGCTTATACTAGATAAGTACTCTCCTAGAGGTACTTAAGAAACTATATTACTTATCCCTTTAGTATTATTATAGAAGTAAACTTATCTAGTAGTAACTAGACTAGCTTTAGGTTATAGCTATATAGTAGCTTATTTAGGTTAACTCCTATTATAAAAAATAGCCTATTATTAATTATAAGCTAGTAAGTAACTAAATATTCTAGCTAGTTAAACTATAAGAAAGAGACTATAATATATAGTATTACCTATACCTTTTAGTTTACTTACTTTATACTATTATTAGTTTATAAGTAATATAATATAAAAAGTAACTAATTAATCTTAACTAAGGAGTATAATATTATCTAAAATTTTCCTAATTAATTTAAACTATAATCTATAATAATTAATTAAGAAAACTCCTTAAACTACTACTAGACTATTTTAAACCTCTTTATATATTCCTTAGCTCTTATAAAAGTTATAGCCTTAAGCTAAATAAATTTAAAGAGTTAATCTATAATAACTATTAGATATTATAGCTTTTCTAAGGATAATACTAGTAAGTTTATTATAAAGTTAATAGAGATCTATAACTAAAACTAGTTAAGGATAGGTAAAGGCTTTAGTAAGCCTTAGTATTATTAATAACTTTTATAACTACTATAGTAGTAATAGTTATAGATAAACCTAGTAATATCTTATAATATCCTATTTTAGTAAAACTACTATTATAAAATTTAGAATATAGTATTATAGCCTAAGTGCCTTATTACTAGTAAATTATAGTATTACTATATTAGGGTTATTATAAGAGGCTCTTATACTAAGGCCTAGGTATAGCCCCTAAACTAAAGTACTTTATAAGCGCTTATAAAATAATTTACTACTTACTCCCTTATTAATACCTTAATAGGAAACCTCTAGGCCCTTTTCTAAATAGCCCTTAATTAAATACTATATATAGGGTTAGAGATAATAGCCTAATTTTATAAGGTCTAAAGGTATTTAGTAGTAAAAAGAACCTTCCTAGCTAGTAGTAGTGCTATGCTATTATTATCTTATTACTTATCTAGTAATAGTAAGAGTTATATAATAGTAATAGGTTATAGGATATATCCTATTCTAGAGGTAGCCCTTTCCTAGTCTTACTCCCTTTAAGAAAGAGTATCTAGCTACTATACTTATATACTAGGTTTATACTAGAGGTAAAAATTAAATAATATAAGTATATTTACCTATTAAGCTTACTACTCTAATATTAACTAAGGGGTTATAAAGTACTTTAAGTTCTTATAGTCTATATAAATTATAAATAAATAGGAAATGCCCTATAGCTTAGCTAACTATACCTTAAGGCATAAGATAATAGCTAATAGTTTCTTATTATAAATTATATAGTTCTTTTATAAGGATATAAGGCTAGTAAAGTAATAAGTAACTAAGTATATAATGCTATCCTAGCCTTACTAGGAAAGGTATTCTCTAATAGCTATTCCTAAATAATTAGCTTTTATTACTATAAGAAGATTTAAATCCTATTATACTAGGACTAGGTATATAATAAAGGTATTCTTTAGCTTATTAAAGGTATTATTCTCTTTAAGTCCCTATTAGAAAGAGGCATTTCTCTTAGTTAATTATATTAGTAATACTACTAGCTTTAAAAAGTTACTAATAAAGTTATAGTAAAAATTAGTAAACCCTAGGAAGCTATAGACCCCCTAAAGTTTTATAGGGGCTACTTACTCCCTTATAGCTATAACCTTTACTAGGTCTAAATAAATAAAATAACTTACTATAATAATATATCCTAGGTATTAGATCTCTTTTACTATAAATATAAACTTATTAAGATCTAAGTATAAACCTATAGCCCTTAGGTAGCCTAATATTAGCTAGACTTTAGCTATATAGTCTTTCCTTAATTCCCTTAAGTAAACTAAGATATTATCTAAGTATACTATAATAAAATCCCCTAATATATCCCCTAAGGATTTATTAATATAATATTAGAATATTACTAGTGCACTAGCTAGGCTAAAGGGGTAAACTAGCTACTTAAATAGCCTAAACTTAGTTTAAAATACTATAAGGTACTCCTAGCCCTTAGTAATTTATAGCTTATAAAACACTATATAAATATTTACCTTTATAAACTAGTATACCTAGGATAAGGAGTAAAGTGTCTTCTTAATTAATAGGAAAAGGTAATAATCCTATACTATTATCTTATTAAGAGCGTAGTAGTCTATATAAAAACGCTAACCTCTATTAGGTTTTTTAATAAGAAAGACTAGGGCTATAGCTAATAAAAAGCTAGTATAAATCTAACCCTTATCTATTAAATCTATAATCTAATACTTAACCTCTAGAAGCTAGTCCCTTAGTATATTATATAGTAGTCCTTATAGGAGCATTAGTTTAGATTTATCTTAGTTCTAGCGTAAGTATATATAGTAATTAAAAGACCCCTAATAAGGAGGTAAGCTATTAGCTCTAGCCTTATTAAAAAGGTCTATAAAGTTAGCTAATTCCCTAGGTAATATTAATATATCTAAATTATTAGGCTTTATCTTAGGCACTATAATCTATAGTACTATTATTATCTCCCTAAGGCTTATAGTAATAAACTTTATAAAAGTATCCTTTTTATAGTATACCTAGCGCACTTCTATAGTATATAAGAAGCTAATAATCCCCTATACTAGTATCTTTACCCTACGCTTAGAGGCCTTAGAGATATATAAGCCCTTTATTACTTTAATAACTAATTACTATTTTACTATGTAAATAACTATATTATAATATTCTAGCTATAGTATCCCTAGTATTATATCTTATATAAGACCTAGGATAATATATAAATACACTAATAACTCCTAGCTATTAATGTTAATTCTAGTGCGTATTATATAAGTAATTAAGGAGGTATTTTCTATCCCTCTCTTTCCTCCCTTTTCTATTTTTACTATAGTCTAAATATACTTTCTTTTTAGTAAATATATAAGCTTTAGGCTAAACTATCTTATTACTAACTTACTTATAGCACTATAATAATTATAACTATAGTTAATCTAAATATTAATATAATAATATATATTAAAGAGTATAGGAATTAAGAATAGTAATTAGTCTATATATTATACTATATCCTACCCTAACTCTATATAGCCTAAATAGTTATTTTATATTATAGTAATTAGTTAGCTTATTTACCTTTATATAAGACTTTACTTAGGGGTTACTTATTTTCTATAGGGGAAATATTTACCTTCTTATTTACGCTTTTCTTATTTACTTTATATAAGTTAATACTAACCTATAAATAATAGGGTAAGAGAAAAGTATACTCCTAGATATAGTAATCCTTAGATTTATATTATAAGTAATATCCTTTTTAATAGTATTTAGCTAACTTTACTTCTAATACTTATTTAGCTTATTATATATTTATAGTAAGCTTTAAACCTTTCTCTTTTTTAGCTAGCTTATTTTATTTTCTTAGTTAAGTCCTAGCTATATATACCCTAGTTATTAGTATATTACCCTTATAGTTAGTTTAAGGTATAGGCTTAGCTTACTATAGTTTATACTAAAACTAGTACTTATTCTCTATAGTAAGTACCTTAATATTAACTATAATCTTATAATACTATATAATAGCTATATACTATATACTCTAGCTAATACCCTAGCTTATACTAATCTCTCTTAAATACTTATTAAGCGCTTATTAAAGCTTTACTAGCTTTATATTATCTCCCTAATATTTCTCTCTTACTAATAAGAGCTTCTTTATAAAGTAAATAAAAAATATAGAAAATAGCTCCCCTAGGCCTTATTTTATTTAGTTAAGCTTTATAAGGGCTATCTTTTATTTATATAAATTAAAGAATATAAACCTAAGGTATTCTAGGAATTTAGTAAGGTTAAAGTTATAAGTATTACCTTATTTAAAGAAATTAATTACCTAGGACTAGACTTTAAAGAATAGATTTTAGTAAATAAATATTTACCTATTCTTATTAGTTTTAATAAAGTCTTTATTTACCTATAACTTATATTCTATTAAGAATCTTTATATAGTAAATAAGGCCTTATTACTATTATATAGGTTACCTATAGGGATAGGTTTATATTTTACCTTAAGTATAGTTAAGACTAGGTTAAAGGTAAGAGGTAAAGTAAGGTTAATTACTAGGGCACTAGGTTAGGCTATAATAGGTAATTAGGTTAAAGGTTTTATAGTATTTATAGTTACTTATTATTAAAGGTATATAAGCTTTACTATTTACTTATTAAGTATAAGTTAAAGTGTCTTAAATTAGGCCTATTAAGCTACTAGTAGTGCTATAGCATTAGATAGGGGGGTTATTATCCCCTAGCTAGGTTAGTCTTATAGTTAAAGCATGCTTATTATATTTATTAATATATCTATTAGTATTTTTATTATATCTTTTAGTAGTTATTATAAAAGACTAAAGAAAGTCTCTTAATTATTATAGACTAGCCCCTAGGTAGCTATAATAAAGCGTTAATATAGTATTAAGAGACTTAGGAAGAAAGGAGAAAGGGTAAGAGGCTATCCCTAGTGGTACCCCTTATACCCCCTAGGCTACTTATATAAGCCTCCTTTTCCTTCACCTTAACTGCTTTTACTAATCCCCTCTCTAACTGCTATACGGACAATGCTTAGGCAAAGCCTAAGCCCTTACATATTCACATAGTTAGTTATAACTATTAACAGCTATAACATAGTTATTAGGCTTGCAATGCAAGCTAGTAATAAAAAAGTCCTTTAACTAGAAAGGGCTAAAAATAGGTCTAATTTTTAACAACTATAGGATATAGTAAGTTAATTTGTATTCTAATTATTATAAATATTAGCATTCTAAGGATACACTAAAAAAGCAATTAATTATCTTTATAGCACTTCTTACCCTTTATATAAGGCTTTAGTATCTCTAAGGTATTTATAGGTATATTTTATAGCTTTACGCTTTTTATATTTAGTTACCTTAGTAACCTTTCTAAGTATAGTTACTATAAGAGAGAGATAGTCCTTTTTTCTAATCTCTTATAATTACTATACCTAGGAAGTAATACACTAGGCTAAGATTAGTTATCTTAAACCTCTTTACTAGCTTTACCTTAACTTCCTTAATTATAATAATATTAGGTTTAAAGAATAGCATATTATCTATATAAATAGTAATAATTATATTATCCTTAAAGAAAATTACCTTATTAAATCTTAACTAAGTAAAGCCTATAGTAATAAGTTTAGTTAAGAGTATTTTAAACTATACTTATAAGGCTTACTTTAGGCTATAAAAAGCCTTTAAAAGCTTATAAACCTTTCTTTTTTACTTAAATCCTTTAGGGAGCTTTATATAAATACTTTTCTTTACTATACTATATAGGAAGGTTATTTTTATATTTATTTACTTAATCTCCTAGTTTAGTAAGGTAATTAGTATAAATAGTAGTTAATATATCTTTTACCTAATTACTAATATAAAAGTCTTATTATAGTTAATACTATATTCTTATTTAAAGCCTTTAATTACCTAGTAAGCCTTATATTATTTAATATTCCTAGATAGGCTAAGTTTAGCCTTAAAGACTTATTTTCCTAATAAGATATATTAAGTATTATTAATATTAATAACTTTAAAGGTATTATTTTTAATTAGTATATTATACTTTTTCTCTATAGCTTTCTTTTATTTTAGCTAGTTACTTAATTACTAAGCTTTCTTATAGGACTTTAGTTTATTCTCTTTAAGTAATTTATTTGAAGTAATTAAGTATACTACTAGGAGAGGTATAATATTATTTAAGGCTATTAGTATTTCCTAGAATTTATTAAAAAAGGTAAGTTCTTATAGCCTAAGTTTAAGGTAATTTACTTTAAGTTTAAGGTGCTTTTATTTTCTAATTATAAGGTTTATTAAGGTTAAATAGTATACTAATAGATTTTCTAGTAAGTAATTAAGATTTTTAGGGTTAATTACTTTAGTCCCTTTCTAGAACCTTACCTATTTAATTACTCTATTTACTTACTAATTAGGTTAATTATTACTTTCTTATTTCCTCTTCTAAACCTAATTAGTAAGCCTTTTAACTATTAATTAATCCTATAAATTAAGTTATAAAAAGTATTTTAGCTAATCTAGTAATAAGATCTTTTTTATATATAGTAATACTAGGAGATTAGCACTATACTAAGGAAACTTAAATTTTACCCTTAGGTTAATTTATATTTACTTATTAAAGGTAATCTCTTTTACTCTTTTTACTAGCCTTATAATTAGATTCTAGAGTTAGTAAATATTATTAGCTTTATAGCTTACTAGGAAGTAAAGATATATTTTATTATTAAGCTTCTTTAAGTGCTTTACCTTAAGCACTAACTTATAAGTATAATAGCTAAAGCACTATAAGTATAATATATATAGTTTAATTCCTAACTATACTTTATATAAAGTTATACTATTAAGAGCGCTATATAAAGATTATTTCTAGGTATATACTATTACTTATAAAATCTCTCCTTAAAGCTCCTTTAGAAGTTTACTATTATAGAAAATAGCTTTTACTTTATTTTAAATAGTAAGATATATATACTCTATTAGGTTTTAGTTTAGTTAATATACTATAGTTTACTTTAGTATAATACCTTTTTACTTAAAGAAATTAAGTAAAACTATATTCTTAAACTTTCCCTTATTATCTAGCTTATACTATTAGATTTAACCTAATATTTATACTTTTACTATAGTAATATTTACTTAAATATAAGTAATAGCTTATAACTTCTCTCTTAGTAAGTATATCCTAGGTTTCTTAGTTAAGTTATTAATAATAAGTAAATAATACTTTTCCCTTACTAGTATTTAAGGTTTAATTAAGCTACTTAAATTTACTATTTACCTTTAACTATAGTTAAGTACCTTATATAATATTACTTAAGTATTTTATACCTTTTCTTTACTTACTATATAAGCCTTATAAGGACTAGCCTATTTATTAGTAACTTAAATACCTAAATTATTTACTAGCTTAATACTATTAGTATAATTTAAGTAACCTATCCTAAGGTAAAAGACCTATAGTAATATAGTCTTAGTAGTATATAAGATAAGGAATACTACTAGGTTATTAATAACTTCTAGTGTATTCTAGTAGTATATAGTTTTTATATAAGAGTACTTTACGTACTTAAATTTACTATAAGTTATACTATAAATTACTAGACTTTTATTATACTTAACTTCTATATTATTATATATTTAAAGATATATAAAGCTAGGTTATTTAGTAAATATACTAAGGGATAGTAAGTTAATAAGTAAAGTTAGTATATAGAGAACTTACTAGAGGTAAATTAGCTTTATATTCTAAATATATTACACTATTATTAGTATGCTTTTATTACTAAGTATATAAGCCCTTTCTCTAATGCTATTTATTAGAATAAGGTTAGTAAATTCCTTATAGTTACTAAATATATACTTATTATAGTAAATATAATACTTAGTAATATTATTAAAGACTTAGTCTAGGCTTTTAGTATTAGTATTCTAGCTATTAATCTTTATACTTAATATAGTAAGTTTATAAATATTAGCTATAAAGAAGTTACTAAGGTCTTATAGCTATATAAGAAATATATTTACCTTATTATCTAGTATATTTATATTAGTATTATATACTAAAGGCTTATTAGTAGCCTTTATAGCCTTTTATCTATTCTAAGTATTATATTTACTATTATTATATTACTTATATATTCTAATATTTTCTTCTTAGTTTATAGGTATTAATACTTATCTTAAGCTAGCTTTATAAGTATATTTAGTATAATATTAGTGCTATTACTAATACTAGCTATTTTATACTATTAAAAGATTTAGGATTAGAAAATACTAAATATATTACCTAGGTTACTAAGGAACTATAGTTAATAAAGCTCTTTAAGTATTTTCTAGTCTAGTTATATTTACTTAAGCTTATAAAGTTATTTCTTAAATACTTATATAAAGTCCTAGATATTACTATATTTCTATAGGGTATTTATAATAAGACTTATAATAACTTTACTAAGAATATTAGTACCTATTATTAACTAACTTTCTATAGTATAATATAAGCCTTATAAGCCTTTATAATATCCTTAATTTTCTTACTTATATAAGGTAAGCACTATTTATAAATTCTAGTAAGTAAGTTTTAGTTTTTATATTTCTAAAATATAAGTTATTTAATATACTTATTTTATATTACTACTAAGTATAGTTTTATAAGTACTCTAAGTATTAAAGTACCTTTAAAAATAAGAGTTATAAATTTAGCTATTATAGTATTCTTTAGTACTTTATTTTATTTTATCTAGTTTTTTAACCTCTTTAGCTTTATAATACTATTATAGTTTATATTACTTTTATAGGTCTTTATTACTATACTTTAAACTTTAAAGTTATTAGAGTTTAAATATAATATATTATCTTTATTAAATAGTTAGTTTTAAGATTATATAGCTATTATATAAGCTATATTTTATTAGGGGTAAGCTACTAGACATTTATAGCTAGTAGCTTTAGGTATACTTATATAAGGACTACCCTTATATAATAATAATTACTATAGATATAATTAGTAGTTATAAATAATTAAGTATAGCCTAGTTTCTAGTTATTATATTTATTATTAAGGAAATACTAAATATAGTATTAAAGTATTTAATTTTATAGTATTTATATTTTACTTTTAACCTTTTCTAAACCTAAAGAGATACTATTATAAATATTATAAAGTTTATTCTCTAAGATTAAGAAGTTATTAATATCTATATTTTATAAGTCTTAAGGCATAGCCTATAGAATAAATTCTAATTTACTATTAGTACTAGGTAAGAATACTATAGTAAAGGATTAAGGGCTATAAGTCTTATTTCCTTACTAATAATATCTTATATTTATAAGGTTTTTACTTATATAAATAACTTACTTAAGCTTAGGGTTAATACCTATAGTAAGTATATTAATTAGTTTATTATAGTTATTACTTCTAATAAATATAAAGCTTTTAATACTAGAGTTCTCTCCTAAAGCTTCTAAGCCTTAAGCTAAGGTAATAGCCTTAAAAGAGTTTTTAGTATTAGTAAATATTATAAGAATTATAGTAGTTTAGTAAAGTATTAGTAATATTAGAAGAAGTTAGTAATTATAAATTAATTAATTTATTACCTATAGGAAAGGCTTTATTTAAGAATACTTAGGCTTTAAAGTATTTAAGCTTATAACCTATTAGATTATATAATATAATAGCTTATATTATATATAAGGTATAAGTTATATATATATAGGTTATAAGTAATATAAGCCCTAATGTACACTCCACTGCGCAATCTAGCCAAAGTGGTCCTAATTGGCTGTGGAATCTAACAATACACTCTACCCCCTAAATTATTTTACAAATCTACATGTCCTGGTTATTTATTCCTCTCTAACAGCTGTGATTAGCTGTATAATCCGTACATAAGTGCACTAACCCCTGTATTATTTTAGAGAGCTGCAAGGGAAAAATATAGGGTATATAACGCTATAAAAGAGTATATTATTTCTATATAAGTACCTAGTATAAAAATATACTACCCTTATTACCTTTATTTCCTATCTAATATCTAATTAGCTTAATCATTTTTAAGCTAATATCTCATTGGCTTAATTGCCCCCTGTCATGTAGATTTGTAAAAAAATCCCTGCAGGGGGTGTACTGTAGTTAATTATAGCGAATTATAGGTGTGTATGTATAAAAGGATAAGTAAGTTGCGGGCCTGTCTTTAGCACCACGCGGGGTAATTGGTTCTCCCCTAGGGCTTTCACCGGGATCGGAGTATTGGAGCTGGCCACACATTCTTTCCGCTTGGCGTCCAACTCATCAACTTGCCGTACCAAAATATCTTTCACATACCTAGGTACATGAACCCTGCTTCATCGTTTTCCCAGGGCCAACACGCACCGCAAACTGAAGAATGTCGCAAACAAATACCATATTTCACCATAAGATGTCGCACCTGCCCTCGGCCTCCCGCGACAAGGCAACAGCGCCCGCGGAAGCGGACGTCGGAATGTCGGATGGAGACGACGAGCCACCAGCCGGTGCACAAGGCCTGGTCGAACGATGGAATCGTCCACGGTCGAACCTGGCCAAATTGGGCTTCGCCTGTCTCTCGGCCGCCATTGCGGGCATGAATGACGCCGCTGTCGGTGTAAGAATCTCCGAGTTTCCCTGCTCTCACAGCATTGAAATCATTGATAGTAAAGCATACGACATCTACGGCTTAGGCTTTGATCCCATACGTACGTCGTCTCCCGGCTTGTCCAGACTCCAGAGCACATGACGCCATCTAACGACATGCTAGCTCGAAAGCTACGATCATCTTTCCTACACCGTCATTTCACTCATCTTCCTCACTCCCTTCCTAGGCTACTCCCTCGCGGCAGTCACCAATGCCCGCATCCACGTCTCGCTGGGCCGGCGGGGCGTCGCCGTCATGGCGCCCCTCTGCCACATCGTCACGTACGCCGTGCTGGCGTCGCATCCCGCTTATCCAGCACTGGTGGTGGCCAATGCCATCGGCGGGTTCGGCAACGGCCTGACGGACGCGTGTTTCTGCGCGTGGGTTGGCGCCATGGACAAGGCGAATGCCATTCAGGGATTTTTCCACGCCTGCTACTCGCTTGGTGCCTTGTTTGCGCCGTTGATAGCGACGAGCATGGTTGTGAAGGCTGAGTTGATGTGGTGGAGTTGGTATTATGTCATGGTATATTCTTCATTTTGTTGCTGTTGTCCCTGGTGGCACAATGCTGATATCGACGAACTACTTACAAGCCAGTTTGGCGTGTCTGTTCTCGAGCTCGTTGGCTTGACCATCTCCTTTTGGGATAAGCCTGGCTCGGTGTATAGAGCTGAGCACTCTCGTGACAGCTCGGATGGTACGGGCACCAGAGATGCCATCAGATCGAAGGTGACGTGGCTGTGTGCTGCTTTCTTCTTCGCATACATGGGTGTGGAAGGTACGTCTTTTGCCCGTGTTTCGTCTCACCGACTTCGTGATGCGGAGAGTCTGGGAATTTGACTGAGGTGTTCATTTTTTTTTTTTTTTACAATCGTAGTTGGCCTCGGCGGCTGGGTCGTAACCTTTATGCTCAAAGCACGCCATGCAACCCCGTTCGCATCAGGCATATCTGGCCCGGGCTTCTAGGCGGGCATGACGCTCGGCCGAGCATTGCTAGGCTTTGTGACGGAGCGGTTCGGGGAGCGCCTCTGCCTCACAATCTACCTTGCCATCTGTGTTGGGCTCGAGCTCCTCTTCTGGCTTGTCCCGCTGTTTGTCGTGTCTGCCGCGGCGGTTGCCTTCCTGGGCTTCTTCCTCGGACCCATGTTTCCTGGCGCGGTCATGATGACGGTCAAGCTGCTCCCAAAGAAGATTCACGTGAGCGCCATTGGGTTTGCCATGGCGCTGGGAGGCACGGGCGGTACGGTGTTCCCGTTCATCATCGGTGCTGTGGCGAGCAGCAAGGGTGTTGGGGTGCTGCAGCCGATTGTGCTGGTGTTGATTGCGATGGCGAGCTTGGTCTGGTTGAGTTTTCCGAGGATCAAGAAGACGGAGTAGGGTTTGTAGGTGGAGGTATTCATTGCTGCATAGCATGGCATGTCGATGGAGATGTTTTGCCAGGTTGAAACAGAGGTAACAGTATCTCGCTACTTGATTTCCCCTCTTTGCCATCACTGCACAATACCCCAATTCATCGAAATGGCCTGCCGTTTAAACTGCAGTCGCTGTGGACATCTGCGTCTCCGCTCCTCAAATCCCCTCTAATTTTGAGGTCAGCACTGATTCGATTCGCAGCTCCAATGGCCTTCCCGGGCCTGAAGATTAGCCCGGGATATCTGGCACTGCGCTTGGGGCGCAAGTCAAGGTGTCGAATAATTATGAATCTTTCTTGTTGGACCAAACCCCTTTTGGTGGAAGATCTGGCCACAAAGCCCATTCATGGCCACGTCTTTTGCCTCCAGCGGAACCGGTGCATTCATTCCGTATGAGTTTCAGGAAGGCGAGACTCCCTCCAAAGCAGCCAAGATCCCGAGGGTATTTTCCCACGAGCTTGCCGAGTTTATGCACCTCAACAAGCTCGCAGGCTTGGTTGCTCTGTCGCTCTTGGATGACCCAGGGGACCGAACCAATACTGAGCTCCTCGTCGGGCCGCATTGTACTCTGATGATGGACACCGAGGTAGTCCTCGTGCTCGATCCATTGAACAGCAGTTCACAGCCGTATCTGTACACTGCGCTACATAAACCGTCACCATGTTGCGTGCTATTTTAAGAAAGTTACACGTATCGATATGCTAGTAATCGCGACAAAGGTCCGTCCGGAGTTCGCAATGTTTCAGTCAATGTCCCTTCCAAGCTTGGAGTTGTCCTGTGACAGGTGTGGTTGTCCAGCCTAACTATCCCGATCGACAAAGAGTCCCATGTGAGCTTAACTCTTGTAATATTCACAACATCCCCTGCTCTAAGCACATTTAAAAAAAAGACCTGTTCTGTTGGGTCGGGAATGATCCGTGCGCACCGATCGCTGGATCATCGTGGTGCCTGGGACAGGGCGGAAGTGTGGCCGGGGATTAGCGGGCCGAGTCCAGTGCGGGCGACAGAAGTTGTTGCAGTTATGCTGAAAGAAGAACGAGCTAATGCCTTCGGGGCCGAGATCTGTTACACCGTACTGGCGAGTCCGGGATAGGATGACAGGGTCAGAGAGTACTATTTCGCGCGCGTAAATGCCACCTTGGATGTCGCACAGAACAAGATTACCCCCAGAGAGGTGGTAGCTGAAGTGGCTTAGAGCTTGCATGACTTCCCCCCATCGCTCCGACTCGTCGTTCCATCCAGAATTGCTGTTGAACTTTTGGTAATTTTGGATAAAAGGCTCGCATAGAACTTTCTGGCCTGACCAATCTCCGGGACCGTCGTAGAAAGTCCATACCGCGGGTACATTGATTTTGACGAGTTTGTTGATCAATCCCAGCTCATTGAACTTGTTGACAAACTCCAAGGCTTTGTCAACGGCCTTGATGTCGAGCGTGAAATAATCATCTGAGAAGACGGCGCCAGTCTTGAACCACTTGACAACACATGCTTGACCATCGCGAGGCCCTGAAGTATAGGTCCCTCTGGCCACCCAGCGAAAAGCACCTTGTGCAAAAGGCCTCTCCAGAGCTGAATTCGGCAAACTAGCCCGGCTGGAGTTGTTGAATCTGTCAGCGTCAGACTGCCTCAAAGAAGGGGCGTCGGAGTGGTGGCCGTGGACGCAGCTCGCGCATCGCGATACACCGGCACCCTGGGAGTACTGGTTGGCCGTGTAGGATGTCTTGGGAAGGCTACGCCCACAATCGGCACATGTGCGCATGGTTGGAGACGTGGACGAGATGTGGACGAGTATTAACTAAGTAGTGAGCACCAAGGAAGGTTAGATCAAGCAATCTTTTCGCGGTATTTAATCTTTTTTGTGGGATTTGAGACGGCCCACTAGCGGGGTTTTGATTGGCTGTTACCCGCAGCTCGGGGGAAGCGCAGAGTGGGAAGTTCCAAGGACGATCCCACTGAGCCAACAATTCACTTTTCAATCCTTCCTGCCCACGATCTTGCTCTGATGAGATGACTATCGAATCTATGAAAGCTAAAGAAGGCAGGAAGAAGAAGAAGCTCTATATCAGCTTCCAGGTCTATCAAAGAAGACCACGATCGATCAGATGGATCAGCAAACGAATCGAGTTTCTTCGGATAGATCAACAAACGAAGCAATGCGCGGATGTAATAGCACGGATAGTGATATCAAACGCGATGCGGAAGGCTGCCGGAGCAAACGCAGCAAAGAAAAAGAGATGTCTTGTTGGATGTGAGGCTGCGGTATCCAACATAACCCAAGGGGCCATTTTTTCGACTGAGCTGCTTACCCGTCTGCCCTAGTCTGGGTGGACTTGTTCGGATACGGACAGATCAAAGCCAGTGTGCAAGAGTCCATGGAGCGTCACAGCACCAAAGATGACGGGAAAGTCACGGAAAAAAACGACGGATGAGATCAATGTCTTGCTGAGACAGGGCATTGGCATCACAGGAAACAGCAGTTGGCATGACATATCATGCATGACTCAAAAGGTAATGTGACGTGTCTACTATTCAAAAGGCTGTTACCATATGAGTTAATCGCTAAACGGATCCCCGATCGCTTGGACGTTCATGGTCAGAAGACATGATGGCAAAACATTTGAAAGAGGATACATGTTCGAAATACGCTTTATATATTAACCTGGATGGCGAAAACACACCAGGCATCGATAATTGACATGATATACCATGGCGAAACCCATCTACACCCGCTCCTTGTGATGAGTCTTATTATCCTCCACAGCCTTGTTCCCAGTCGACGCGTTGGCTCCCAGGTTCTCGTCACTCTCATCATTCGCAATGGCCTCCAGATCGACACCAGCCCGCTTCCGGATGCGGGCCATGTCCTCGGCGGGCGGGGGAACCCATTTTGCGCTCTTCCTGGGGCTCACGTGCTCCAAGTACATGGTGTCAATTTCCTCAATGGTCCTGCCCTGGCCCTCGACGACGAAGAAGTAGACAATCAGACCGCCGACAACATTGCACGCGGCAAAGACATAGCCGTACTGGAAGTCGATGGCGTTGAAGATGAAGGTGGAGAAGAAGCCGATGCAAAAGTTCCAGATCCAGTTGCTCGCGGTGCCCAGGGCCATGCCCTTGGCTCGGTAGCGGGAGGGGAACAGCTCGGCTTGGATGGTCCAGATCATGGGGCCCCAGGTGGTGGCGAAGCCGAGGATGAAGAGGCAGGCAAAGACGATGAGGACGATGCCCTCGGTGGGCGTGTTCTCGGGGTTCTTCTGGTCGAAGCGGAAGTGGCCGACGGTGGCGAAGATGATGAAGCAGACGAACATCCACGCCGAGCCCGCCATGAGGGACTTGCGGCGGCCGTAGTGCTCGACAATGTACAGGCCGATGAAGGTGACGAGGAAGTTGATGGTGTTGAGGATGATTTGCGTGATGAAGGAATCGATCTTGACCGACTTGAAGATGGTGGTGCCGTAGTAGAAGAAGTAGTTTGCGCCGGTGAGCTGCTGGAACATCTGCAGCGCGACGCCGAGGGCGATGCGGTACGCCATCCTCGGGGCCTTGAACATTTTGACAAACTCTGCGACGGGGCCGACCTTGAGCTTGTCCTCGGCGCGCAGCTTCGACTCGATCTCCTCGATCTGCGTGTACACGGCCCAGTGGTTCCTCGTCGCGCCGTAGACCCTGCAGAGCGTGTCCTTGGCCCTCTCGGCGTTGCCGTTGCGGAAGTCGTACCGCGGCGTCTCGGGGAAGGCCAGGATGCCGACGCCCAGGACGATGGTCCAGATCCAGCCGAGGCCGATGACGATCCTCCAGCTGGCCGAGCTGCCGCGCTGGTTTTCGTGCGTGCCCAGGTTGAAGCAGGCGGCGAGGAAGATGCCCATGGTGATGAACAGCTGGTACGCGCAGACCATGGCGCCGCGGATCCACGGCGGCGCCGTCTCGGCCTGGTACATGGGGACGAGCAGGCTGAGGGCCCCGACGCCCAGGCCGGCGATGAAGCGCCCGATCATGACCTGGTACCAGGCCGTCACGGCGGCAATCTGCACGACGAAGCCGACGGACGTGACGAGGCACCAGATGGACACGGACGGCCTGCGACCGATGCGATCGGCCACGGGCGCCGCGATGAGCGCCCCGAGGAGCGTGCCGATGGAGAGCAGCGAGACGATGAGGCCGGAGCGCACGGCGGAGAAGTACCTTTCGCCATTCTCGGGATGCGTCATGCCGAAGCGCGCCATGAAGTCTTTCATTTCGAGGAAGCCCGAGATCTGGCCCGTGTCGTACCCGAAGATGAGGCCGCCCATGCTGACGAGCAGGCCCATCATGAGGGAGCGCATCGTCAACCGCGGCAGCGGCGAGTAGTCCAGCCCTGCGAGGGAGCGGCGCACATCGTCTCTGTTGGCCTTTTCCGAGTTGGGATCGACGTGGTCGAAGCGGACCGTCATGAAGCCCTTCATTGCTGCGGGAGAAGGATACGATAAACGTCGGCGACGGAATTGACGTTGTTGTTGTGAGCGTTGACGAACGTTTTGGGCCAAACAATGGGGATCAGATCAACAATGGGATATTCCCTCGTTCGTTCCCGAGGAATGGAAATGTGTGTTTCGCGGGCAACAGGTCTCGGAATCAGGTGCGCGAGACTTTGCTACAAGCCCGTCAAGGTCAAGAACTTGTAATTATAATCACTGACAACGCCCGAACAACGACTCCACGTCCCCCTTTTTTTTTTGCGACATGAACCCCCCGGGGCCCCGGGTTAGTTTCTGCAGTAACTCCGTACTATCTGTATGCACTCGTTATTGACTACAACTAGACGGTTCTCGTTTTCCCCCTTTTTGGCGTGGCTTTTGGGAGAGATCCACCACCCATCGAGATGTAACTTTGTCTGAACCGCGGACGGAAAACCCGGCAACACCTCCGTACTCCGTGATGATTCGGACCGTCTATGTTTCCCCCTCACGGCCTCACGGGATTTTCACTCCGTAGGTTGATCCGGAATACGCAAACGGTGATTTCTCAGCGCGTTCAATGCTGTCGCGGACATGCGGCGTTTTATCATTGACCGCAGTTGCGAGTTCTTGGTGGTTTGGGTTCGTGCGAAGCGGAACCCGACTCCATCATGACGTAGCATGGCGCCGTCGAAGCACCGAGTCCCCACATCGAGTCATGATATGGGAGCGAAAAGATGGACAAAAAAATGTCATGACGGGTATCTGGGCCGGGGAAGTACTGAGAAATATGCGATATCTGTAATCCAAGCGTCGGCGTCGTTGTACGGAGGAGTTACAGAATATCCTCATCGTGGTTGATTTTGACCTCGAGTCTACTGATCCCGAATGTAGTTTGGACAGATTATCTCATTCCTTTCTCACTCTTCAATCCGTCAGATGACCCCGGCCGGATGCGACGCGGATGGGCGGCGGCGCCACCATGACGTCGTGGATGGCGCGGCCCAATCACCCGTCGGACAAGCTGCATTTGAAAACGACCAATCGACCAAATCATTCAACGAAACTTTTTTGGGTCATCCAGCAGAATCAATGATACCCCGCATTGGAAAATCTAGGACGGATTCACCTCACCTACCCTGCTCGTCGCGACGACGCCCATTCTTCTGCCTCGTTCTTCAAATGCTGTCCCCCCGACCGGGTTGCATCTCTTGCGTAAACTAGATCCCCAACGCGTACATGACGAACCTTTGATTCAAGTTGAAATACTAGTACTACTAGCCAGCTAGCTTGCTGTGCCTAGCCACCAGGATCATTACTACAGAAACATGTACAAATTCCTAGTATAACCGCGGAATAACGTGGCGTAGGAAAATTCTTGATGCTACGGGGCTGCTGCGGCGTTCGTTGGAACCAAGTACGGACTACGCGATAAACTTTTACAAGCAACGTTGGTGCGAAAAGCTTTGCGAAAGCAGATGCGTCATAGAGTCAAATCTCAAATCTCGCCAAGCATAAATTGACGTGATTTTCCCCTGCCTCCACGTCCGTCGCCCGTGGTGTCGTCACCTCGCTCTACATCCCTTCCGTGCTCTCGCACTTTGCGCAAGGCAGACAAGACACACAGAGTTGATGAAATGGGTAGAGATTGGGACTATACTAATGAGGAGCAGTTCTTGCTCACCACGGCTGTAATGATGTCAAGCATTTTCACTTGCTCGGGAGAGATTTTTTGGAGGTGAGCAAGAGGTAAAACTGCTCATCATTATTATAGTCCAATCTCTAATCATCTTCATTAGCTTCATGTTTGCCATCTACAGTCTTGCCCTCCCCTCTCTCACCCACGTGCGCCCCCTCCCCCTCCTTTCTTTTTGTTCAAAATCTAGTAAATGCACGTCTATACCTCTGGTTGTCTCCTGTAACTTCTACCCGTGCCCTCAATTCGTTACCTCGGTACACGCCGAGTCGATTTTACGACGCCGATGTTTCCGAAGCGGGGATATGACCTTCTACCGTGCTCAATGCTGCCAGGTTGACTTCGCCCATTTGCTTCGGCCCAGATGCATCCCCTACACCTGCCAGCAGCGCCACACATTCAATCACGTCTTCTGGCTCGAGCAGGTGCCATTTTGCCAGCGTCACTTTGGTGCTGGCGCCCACAGTCACCGTGAACACGTGGTCGGCATGCAGCACTTCCCCAGTGGCGCCGTTCAAGCTGCGGAACATGTCTTCGTCGGTGAAATCGTCGCCCATGCATAGTGCAAACTCAACTCGTCCAGGGTTGGGATCCAACTCTGATGGTTGGCCACCTGGGTTGTGGTACATGGCAATCAGTCGCTTCGCGATTTCGCCCTTGTTGATGAAAGTCGGTCGCACCTCGACGTTGGCTTTCCCTGGCATCACCTCGATATCCCATTTGCTGGCCACCCTGGCCTCGAGCTCCCTATGACACTCTCCGGCCATGTGTATGCCTTGTTCAGGGTCCGCAAGCCTGTAGTGCCATGTGAGAGCACACCGCTTCCGCTCGATGAAAGAACCTATTCACCAAAGTTGGACCATGACGTTAATCGAGACAAGGATTATAGAGGGGAGGAGGGGAAAAAACAAAAAAAAGAAAAAAAAGAAGAAAGAAAAAAAAAGGACCTACCCGAGACTTGATCAGTGTACTTTTGAAAAATTTCCATCACCTCAGCCTGCCAACCCATGTCAAACTTCTCCGCCAGGTTGATCCACTCCTCGGAGCCTGGGTTTCTGAGAAAACTCCCATGCTCCGCTGAGAATCCCAGCTGCGAAACGTGACCCAGGTGTTGCTTGAGAAAGTCTTGGTCCCGGCCAGAAATGATCCAGACCGAGTTCTTGGGGTCTTTAGCCAGTCTTCTGAGCGACTGGATGACGCGCTCTGACGGTATGGCGGCGCTGGGCTCGCGTACAATCGGTGTTAGTGTGCCGTCATAGTCGAACATGAATAGCCGTTTCTCGGCGGACCTGTACTTGGACAGCAGGACAGCACGGTCGAGTAGCGGCGTCGCGTTGGCCGTGTTGGACTCGCCCAGCACGTTGTAGACCTTGCGGATGAACTTGTTGATCCAAGTTTGCACGTTATGCGCCGTGACATGCTCGTACAAGTGTTGTTGCATTCTCTTGCGCTCACCGTCCGACATTGTCAGCGCACTATTGATCTTTTCCGCAACCCCACTCAGATCCCAAGGATTGATGTGAATCGCATCGCCCAGGCTGCCGGCAGTTCCGCTGAATTCAGAAAGAATCAGGGGCCCGTTTCCATCTTTCTGGCACACAATATACTCCAGACTTGTCGTGTTCATGCCATCGCGGACCGAAGTGATCAAGCCAATATCGCCAGCCCGGAGCAGGGCAAAGTACTCGTCCTGGTTGAGATACTGCGGGTAATGCTGCACCGGGGAGAAGCCCAGGCTGCCAAACTCGCCGTTGATCTTCATGACAAGCTCATTGACCCGTGTGGCAATCTTGGTCTCGTCGCCATCTCTCTCCGTCTCCAGGCTGGTGGTGGGCGAGGTGACCTGGATCAGAACAACCTTTTCTCTCCACTCGGGGTAAATTTCGAGAAATCTTTCAAATGCCTGCAGCTTCTGTGCCACGCCACGCACACTGTCCAAGCGATCACGTCCGACAATGATCTTTTTGCCAAAATACATCTTCTTGAGCGCGTCGTACTTGTCGTCGACCGAGTCGGCCCAGGCATGCCGCTCTACTTTGGTGACATCGATTCCAATGGGGAAGACACCCACTTGGACCCTTGTGCCGTAGGCATCGATCCCCAGAGTGTCAGAGGGAAACCCGAGGATGCGGGTGCAGCAGCTCAGGAAGTGTCGTGAATAGCTGTAGGACTGAAACCCAATCAGGTTGGCGCCAAGAACCCCTTCCAACACTTCCTTGCGACGAGGAAGACACCGTAGGAACTCGCTGCTAGGGAACGGTGAGTGTAAGAAGAAGGAGATGTACATTTTCGGATTCCGTTGGCGTAGCATGCTGGGAAGAAGCAGGAGGTAGAAGTCGTGGACGATGACAATGTCGCCAGGCTTGTAGATCTCGATGATTCTGTTGGCGAATTTTTGATTCATGCGATGGTAGTCTGCCCATTGAATGCGCTCCTTCCTGCCATCCGTGGGTTCATGCTGCTTGTAGTGGAACAGCGTGTACAGATCATGATGCGCGTATCGGCGCCATCTTGATTGATCCTTGAGCATGATACCCTCGTCTGAGTCGTCGGCCTCGTCCGAGAGCCAGACAGGCACTGTTCGAATCGTTTTGCTGTGCGAGAGAGCGTACTCGAGCTTGTGCTGATCTTCTTTCGGTAGCCAAAGACCGTCAACTGGGGGCGGTGTCGGGAGCCGTGTGCTTGCGTCGACAGGAATGGGGGCTGAGAGAGCATTCAGGGAAGAGATGCCAACTGTGGTGTGGTTGGCCGACAGACTGCCATCTGTCGTCTGTTCGGGAGGCTCTGCGGGGGGTGGGATGGAAGACGAATCGGGCGCAGACTCGACTTCTCCAGTCCAAGCCACAAGTGTGTGATTCCATGGTGTCGCGTCGGACGAGAGGTAGGTGAAAGAGTCGAACAAGGCGGATTGACCACGGCGAGGTCTCAAGCCCTGCCAGTGACGAAGCTGTCAGTTAAGTACCTCGGTGTGATCCGTGTGATCCGTGTGATGATACTAGATGGAGGACAGCTCTGATAAGACAACAAAGTATAGATGAGAAACTGCATGCCCAATCTACCAGCCAACGCCAACTCACAACTCACCCAGTCTTGGCCTCTACGGTATGTGAAAGAATAGGGGATATTGAAGGCAACCGAGATGATGTTGCCTGTGAGACCCAGATCCGGGTTGGCGGCCCGAATCTCGGACAGAGACTCGCGGCGCGCCATGACGGTGGATGCAATTGCGTTGGCAAAGGTATTCTTGCCGTGTCAAGAATATCAATATTTTCAAAAGAGAACTCTAGGTCTGTAGGGGAAACGGTTGATCATTATCCTGGTAGTCCGTAACTGATGATGAGAATGTGAATGGGGTGGTCTTTTTTTGTGGATGATGAGGGGGTTCACATGACACCGCAAAGGTCTGGCCTGGTCTGGTCTGGCCAGTGGGGGTCCCACTTGAGGTAATAAGACGCGGTGGGACATGGTGCCAGGCAGCCAAGGAAGTTGGGAACCAGGGAACCAGGGAACGAGGGAACCAGGGAGTCCAAGGCCCCAGAGAGATGAAGAAATATCTCATCTCAGTTGAAACGGGCGACAGTCAGTGTGCCCGCACTGCCCTCCTCTGTGACCATGCGAAATTCTGCGACCCACTCCCCTATGCCAGAATGCTGTCATCTACGGTGTCGCATCTGCCACATGCCGCGGTTGGTGCCACTCCATGGCTTCCTTAGCAAAGTCCAGCATACGACCGAAGTCTTGGATGTCATGATGATCCCACAGGACATGGTTGATTGTTGCTCACTGTATAAATTTTCACCATTCCCCCTTCTTCCATGGCCGTATCATTCCCTCTCTCATTTAGGACATGTCGCTTGAAAGCGAAGGTGATGTAATTCTCGTCTGTCTTGCTTAGCTTACTGTTTGTTTTGCCTTTGCTTTTATTAAGCAAGACAGACGAGAATTACGTCACCCTGATGCATCCATGCAAAATTTCAGACTAGCACGTGGGAAAGCAGGAAAGCAGGAAAGCAGCGTAGCAGCGTGGCAAGACCACGTGACTCGCACTTGTAGAATTGTTCCAGGTAGTTTCCCCTTCCTTGCTGGCTGTCGGCTTCACCTCGCTTCAACAACGCGAAACCAAAGATCCGGAAATCCGCCGACAATCAGCCATCACGACCTTGCGTAATTGCTCGCGACAGGCCAGCAAACAATGTCAGCATCTCCATCTCCATCTCCATCGCAGCACACGACAGCACACGTCTACGCCAGCAATGGGTTAGAGATCCTCCAGGCCGCCAGCGATGCCGCCCAGGCCATTCAGAATCCTCAAGCTCTTCAACATGCCGCCGCCGCTGCCGAGGCCGTGTCCCAGCAGCAGCAGCAACAACAACGGCAACAACAACAACAACAACAACAACAACTACAACAACAACAACAGCATCATGCTCAGATTGCAGGTGCCGTAGCTGGGCTGACGGGCTTGCCACAAAGCCCAGACATGACGCAACATATGGTGCCTGGGGATGGAGCCGGTGTGATGCGCGATCCAACCATTAATCCCAAGCTGACCCGGTTACGACGCGCATGCGATCTGTGCAGCCGACGGAAAGTGAAATGCGACGATTCCAACATTCCCTGCAAGCCGTGTCGCGAACTAGGCGCAGATTGTACGTGGGAGCGGGAGACGAAGCGTCGAGGGCCGCCCAACAAGCACGCCGAAGCTGCCAAAGCCGCGAAACGGGCGCGGCTGGAAACGACGGTTGTGGCAGCTGGCGCCGGTATCTCTGCATCACCTTCTCCCCAAACAGCAGCCAAGACGCTGATGAACATCTCGTCTGACGGGATTCTCGACGCAGAATCGATTGCTCCCATGCCGGTGCTGGAGCTCCTGGTGGACGATTTTTTCACGTATATCCATCCGTTGGCGCCGTTCCCGCACGAACCCACATTTCGTCAGTCGTTTGCGAACCGAGAAGATAGAAGTAGACCCGAGTTCCTGGGCTTGCTTGCCAGCATGATCGGTGCCTTGGTGGCGTCGTTTCCCAGGAGTGCGAGGGAATATTTGAAGGCCCAGCATAGCACGCACCTGTTTCCCAAAGCTATTGTCCTGGTGGAGAAGTGCAGAGATATTGCTCTGCTCACCCGGGGCAGCAAATGGATCCTGAAGCAGCCCAAGACCTTGGACGATGCATGCACAAGCTACTTCCTCGGCCTCATTGGTGCGCATACGCTGCAGTCGAACGCCGCACGACATTTTCTGGCTGAGACGTTGATCCTGATACGGGAGCTGGGGTTTCAGAGACCAAAACACCCTGGAGAGTTGCCCGCGTTCGGAGCAGATCCCTACTCGCAGGAGCCGTTGCCATTCAACCAGGTCAAGGATCAGATTGGAAAACGCCTGTTCTGGTGTCTGCTGCTGTGCATTCGGTAGGTGAAGTCTGGCGCGTGAATGCATTCATTGATCGGGGGCGTGATGGACGCGTATATTGATTTCCTTCAATGACTAACTTGCAATAAATATAGGTCGATGGCTCAGTTGGGCATGTCTGGAACTGACATCGTCATCGCGCCATCTACACCGAGTCTGCCGTATCCTGCTTACCCTGAAAACGTGGACGACATTTGTGTGCTCGCAAATGAAATCATCCTTCAGGCCGAAGGGAGCGTCACTCTATTGACTGGGTTTCGCTCTGGTATCGACATTTACACCACCATGAACGGCGTGGTGAGCCTGGAGCTGGCGTATGGTATGAGCACGCTTCCATGGGCGGACCAGCGTATTTTGCTGCGAGACGGCCTGATTGCCGCGAAGAGCATCACCGACAACCTGCCCCCGGAATTACAACTGGCACCACAAGGAGAAGATGCCAACTCGCTCGCCACGCTCGACGAATCTGGTCTGCAATATGTACCTCCCGTATGGCCGAATGCCCAGCCGTCGCACGACGTTCGCAACGTGATCAAGGTGCAGCCAGCGCAACGGCGCCGTCTGCAATACGAGATCCAAAAGGCCAACATCTTCATGTCCCAGCTTGCCACACGATCATACTTTGTCGAGCTCTACTTTAATCTCCGCGACGTCCATCTCGCCGAACAGCAGACCAACCCGATGGAAAACCGGACCGAGGAGGAAAAGGCCCTGCAGGACGCAGACGACGAGGAGATCCACGCCCTCATGGCGGCGGAGCGGGAGCTCACTGTACAGAATCTGCTCGAAGTGATTGGCTCCATTTCACAACGCAACATGGAACCAAACGGTCTGTCGCTCATCAACAAGATTCGACAAGTGGCGTCGACGCTGCTGAACAACTCGCAAGATCGAAAGGGCCCTGTGGCGATGAAGTCGGAACAGGCGCTCTCGCAACTGATTGACATCTTGACCAAGCTGGAGAAGACGGGTCCCGCGGCAGCGAGCAGGGCCGCGGATCCGAATCAGATGACGGCCGAAGACGAGGAGGAGGAGCTACGACACTGGGCTGATTTGCGGGAGTACCAGTTGCGATTTGCGGCCAGTGCCGAGTACGCATCCGACTTTGGTGTGAAGAGTGAAGACGCCTATTGATTGATTTGAGGCCGAGAAAATTCATTTTTATTTTGCTCAGCATCCACGAGCGATGGGAACTGGTGGATTGCACAAGCACAACCAATGCACGGGGATAGAACAGATCAAGTCGATGGGACATCAACATGTACTACTAGGACAAGATGAAAGATGGCTTCTGATACCCACCATATACATCCCGCGTTGCTCGTGTACAGACATGACCCATTTTGTATGAATACACCCTGATGCATCAAGTGCTGCCCAACGCGGCGCAGCCTCGGCTGTCGTCGTCGCCTGCTGGATATGCAAGGATAGGAAAGGAAGTCTATTCCCCAAATAGCGTCGCAAATGCCATTCATGTCGCGTTTGAAGACGCTCACAATAACGCATGTCACGCATGCCACATCCAACATGGATCAAAAATAGTCTCGCTCATATTCATGGTTTGGTCATGTTCGTCTTCATTCCATCCATCCATCCATGCCAGCCAAATCATCGTTGTAACGCCACGCATTCCCAGATATCATGATATAAAAAACCAGCCCAGCCCAGCCCAGCCCAGCCCAGTCTCCCTCTTCTCTTCAAACATTCGAAATGACGTAAACCCCTCCATATTTGGTCGGTGTCAAATATAGGGTATCAAATTCCAGCGCTGAAAATGTCATCCTCGTGTTTCCTTGATGCCGTCCGCCCGACACATGTGTATGCCATTCAATCTGACCAGCCCGTCCATCCAATCCAATCCAATCCCACAACGTGAGTCGTCGTCGATATCTTTCGTCTAACAGTTGCGTGCCCGATCTCGTTACCAATCGTGTATCCAGGTCCGCCGCAGCCTACGTCTGAAAATGACACTGGGGGGTATCTCATCACGTCATGCATGACCCTTTGCGTACAATATGAAAAAGAGAGTGCGTGCAAAAGAAAAAAAGGAAAAAAGAAAAAGGAAAAAAAGGCTTTGAAACAACAAGAAGAGGAAAAAGCCCCAACACGAAAGGAACTGTCCCGTCCAGGTGTCTAAGACGACAATGACAGGCATTTGAAACAAAAATAGCGCCTGAAGGCATTGACAAGTAGACATGTCTGATCAAGCCTTTCGCCCGTCCAATGACTCAACGTATCAAAACGTGCCAAGCAGTACTGTCGCGACAGAATGTGACAATCGCTTAGGAAATCCAAGAACCGTGGAAAACCTAATACGCTGTAGCAGTGATCCCTTCGCTAGTGGCCACCGCCACCAGAGCCTCCAGGCGCCTCAATGAGTCGGGTTTGCCCTGTCTGTCCTGCTGCTGCTGTTGGGGAGGTGGTTGTTCTCTTGCTGGAAATCCGTGAAACCCGGTAAAGTTGGGATGAACCATGCGGTCCACGTGCGCCATTCGCGGGTCCTGTGGAGGCTGGCCGCCTTGAGGAGGCGGCGCCGGTCCGTGGTACCATCCGCGCCGCTTGTTCTCACGCGGTGTTGTGATGGAAGGAGCCGACATGGTGTGCTGATGCAGAGATCGACTGGCAGCCGCCGGGGGTCCGTATTGCCTGGATGGGGGGACCTGGTCTCGGAACCGAACCGTTGGCTGGCTAATCTGCACCTGCTCAGCTTGGGCCATGACGGCTCGATTCGCCTCGGATGCCCAGCTGCCGGCACTGTCGCGAGGAGGTGTCTTGTGGCTGATGTCCAGTTGGTTCAGCCCGCGCTGCAGGCTGGCGTCGTACATGTTCAAATTGCGACGTTCTTCCGGCTGGACCATCTCACCCGCGCCAGGTTGATAAGGTCGTCGATGGGGGGAGTCGACGTCCATCGCCATGGGTGAGGGACCTCGCTGCTGTGGGGGAGGAGGCGTGGGGTGCCGGCGCGGTGGGAGGAGGGGGTCGAACGACTCGATGCCTGGCAGTCGGAAAGGAGACGAACAGTTGATTGGGTTTGCAATGGGTGGCGGTGGGTTCGGCCGAAGAACGGCTTGGTTAGCGCCGGCGAGTTGGTTCGGCTGATTCGGCGGCTGGTTTGCGTAGTTTCTGTTGCTATCCGGATGCCAAGTACGTCGTCGCCACGCTTCGTCAGGATTGCTGGACACCGAGTCTCGGCGACCGGACCATCCTGACGTAGACGAGGGGGACGGCGACGCAGCCAGACTCGTCGTGTTTGTGGGTGCAAATGCTGCCGGGTGAGAGCTGTTCATGTGGCCGGGTCCGAAGACGTGGTGATGGTGTCCGGGCGCTGACTGGAAGGGGTTTGCGCTGGATGGGACACTGAGCCGTCGGCCATGCGTTGGGCCGCCAGAGCCGTACATGCTTTGAGAGCGTGAGTGTGCCGATGTGGCGGGTGACGCCATTCCCGAAGCCCAGCGTGGACTGCTTTGAGCCGTTGAGAACGTGGCGGATGTAGGCGTGCTGAAGTCGCCAGGTGATGGCGGGCGGTGCGAGTAGGCGCTGTCGGCGCCGCCGGCGCTGCGATACGACTCCATGGATAGTCGGGATCGGGGGTCCGCAGCCATGACCAACGGCGGTGGGCGTCGCCGGGCTTCGTTCGGGAGTCCACACCCGGAGCCTGCTGAGCTCATGCTTGCGATGCTTGCGATGCTGGCGATGCTGGCGATGCTGGACGTGGATAAGCTCTTGGAGTGTCCACGGGCTGGCCCTCCTGCACTTCCGCCAGTTGATGCCCTTGCTCTGTTGCCCGCCTGTCGAACCCTTTCCGTAGTGCGCATCTGCCGTTGGAATCGAGAGCCGGTAGCTGCCAGGGAATCAATGGGGATATCTTCATTCACATGCACGGTCTGGGCATGCTGCCTTAGATTGTCGAGCCTGGAGAATCGACGAGAGCAATGACACTGGAACGGTCGTTCACCAGTGTGCTTCCTGTCACAAACTAACGTCAGTCCAGGCCAGCAAGCGGATGCCCTCGGAAACACAAAACGCGACACAGCCCGCAACTATCCATGAACGGAGAAAACAAAGTGAAGGCTCACCTGATGTGTCGCGCCAAATGTTCGCTTCTCGTGAAACTCAAGTTACATGGCGGGTAGTCGGTGCAGTAAAACCGTTGAGACCTCTTCTTCTTGTTGGATTTGGAGCCGTCAGCGCCGACACTCTCGTCGTCAGACGCAGCGCCATCCTCGGCCGCGATGCCGGTTTCGCCGTCCGAGTCATCCATGTCCACATCCATCGAGCCCCGCCTTGACGACTTGGCGGAATGTTCTGAGTTTTGCCGACGTGCAAGGTTGTCCCTCGAGTCGGGGGGAAGAGGTTTCTGGTCAGGACCGGCGGCGAAAGTGGTCCGTGTTGGTGTCTTGGAGTCGTCATGCCGTGATCGTGATGATGGCTGCTGGAGTTGCGATTGCCGCGAGGCCGCGCCAGATCGAGGAGTGATGGAGGAGGAAGAGAAGGATGTCGTCGTGGGTTCCTCTTTGATGGGCTCATCTATGAGCGAGTTGACCGGTCGGAACGCAGCCGCCATGGTGGCAGGCCGTGACGAAAGACTGCCCGTTGGAGATGAGCAAAACGGCGATGTTGTACTGGAAAATTTGCCGTCGCGTCGATGCGTCGATGGGGTGGGTTCGCGGAGTCGAGTGTAAAATGATAACGGCAAGCGGTCAGGAAGATTGGACGAGGGCCCTCGGTAGCGTTGCCTACGGGTGGAAGGAGATGGAAGTAAGAGTTGAGCAGCGGAGGTTCCGCCAGGGGGTGGAGAGTACAAGTACACATGTAATCCGTACGGAGCATGTATTGTTAAGCAGGCGACCAAAGCAACACAAAAACAACGGTGGCCAAATGAATGGGCTTGCTGGATGCGCTACTGGCACTCCGTGCACTGGGTGAGGCTGAAAGGAAGGAACCCGGCAGAGCAGAGCAGGCAGGGGAGGGAGGCGGGGGGCATCCAAGTTCCAAGGTCCAACCAAGCAGGGGGCAAGAAAGAGGGTTGGTTGGGTTGGTTGAGGGGGTGAGGGGGCGAGGGGGTGAGGGGGTGGGCCAGGCAGTGGTGGTGACGAGACGACCCAGGCGGAGAGGCGAAAAGGAGAGGGGGCGCCAGTAGTAATCCGTAGCAACTTTCTTCTTCAATTCTAATTACGGACTAGATGTCTCGTCTCGCTTGCTCCCTGACAGCTGGGGCTGGGGGGGTTTCAGACGAGAACGGGATGGCTGATGTGGCTGATGTGTGATGTGCGATGTGCGCGCGCGCTGTCTCGCAGAAATGGCTGTCGAGGGACGTCTGAATAGCAGCGTCACCTGTCACCGAACGATCTGAGGCGTGAAATGTCGGTGCTTTCGGTCGGTGCTTTCGGTCGGAGCGAGCAGTCCGTGAGAAACCTGAAAACAAGTGTTGTGCTCAGGAAGTACCAGACAGTATGTAAGCACTGCAACAGAAGAACAGGCAAAGCAGACGGGATGCGACTGTGACTGCGATGCGATTGCGATTTGGCTGCTTGCGACGGGGAGAAGGGGGGGAGCTTGACTGAGTCAACACAAAGCGATAAATACACATGCATGCACTGGGCTGTTGAGGCTGTTGAGTAACAGATGTACTCGGAATCTATGTACAGTGTGTGTGTGTGTGTGTGTGCCTTGGCAAGGTGGCGGGCAGAGGCCCCCCCGCCCTGGACTGGACCGAGTCGCAGGTACCTGAGCACGAGGCGACAAGGTATCGTATCACCACATCACCACAGTGAACATGAATATTACCACATGGACCACACGGGCGAGGGGGGACATGGCTCTGGTAGCCGGAACCATATATGTGTTATGTCCTCAACTGCTGGTCGAAGCCGAAGACGGCCGCGGAGTGAGCTTGTCGTGCTTGTTGCGTGGTTGCCTCTGCTTTTTTGTGGTGCAGACTTGTTTTGGGACAACGGGCAGCCGCCTATTAGCATTATTACTCCGCACTCCGGCAGGGTTTTTCGACATGGTCTGGTGGCTTTGATTACTTGGTGAATAAAACTTGTGCGTCTTGCCACAACCTCGAAACCCTCTTCCGGAGACGCGCGCGCCGCAAGGGGCCATTTTCCTGTGCCTGCAGGTACGTACGTACGACTCTTGCGCAACAAGGCCCGCGCGGGCGGCGAGAATGCAAGTTGACGGCAAAACGGGGGAAGTCAACGACGAAAACGGCGGATGGGGCGTTGAGACGAGGCTGGTAACGTTCCAGTGCAAACAATGTCTCCTCCAAACATGGGCCGTCACAGAGCCGTGTCTCGTCTGAACTGATCTGGCATGAACAAGATGGGACTTCCATGGAAGTCGACCCGTTGTGCTGGTTGCGGACGCATCGTTCTGCTCCTCCACACCCGCACTGCGCTGCGGAACTTGTTAGTGCCAAGTTCCTGGCAACGTACAGTCCCGTAGGCAGGAACCCCAGGGGCAACGGGGTTCTTGGATGCGCCAAGTACAATTACATGCAGACGGGTCACCAGGGGGCAAGGGCAGGGGGTGGCAGGCACCCAGGTGGATGCGGCCAGGGACAGGGGGGCGCTCGGTGTCTTGCCGGGCCAAGCCAGGCCGCATCCAGAGATTCCACCCATTGGACCATTGACCGTCCCAACAATGTCAGCACCGCGCGCACCACCATGATTCAGTCGACATCGCCCCCCCCCCCCAAAAACCCATGAGGCCAAGTCCGCTGCCTCCAAGCTTTGTCATCGATTTGTAGTCCTTGCCGTGATGTCTCCTTCTGCTTCTCCATTCAAGTCAGCAGCACAACACCACAGACGACGTCAACATCTTCACAAGCCGCCCACCCACCCAACCCAACGGACGAGAGGGATGTGGGAGACGTGAGGGGCGGCGGCGGCGAGTGGCGGCTGCTAGTCCAATCTGTACATGTACATACTCCGTAGTCCGCACAATGTGTGTGCCTTGCCTTCAAAAAGTGGATACCAGACCTGAGGACCCGCCGTAAGCCAACAAGTCAACCACCCTCCTGGCCGCGGTTAATATGTACATTGTAATCCGTAGGTCGTCGCCAATCCTGAACCGCCCCATTGTCGACGCGAGACAAAAAAGGAAGCAAGTGTTTGCCACGGAATGGGCAGCAAAGCACAAATTCCTTTTTCACTGTTCTATTACCGAGCAGTTGCGTCTATGATCCGCACGGTAATCCGCCGAGGGGAGGGGCGCCGCCATGGGAAGACAACTGTACCTGGTTGCTCACTACCAGGCCGCAACGTTAAGAGTCTCGAGAATGCTGTGTAACAATGCTGCCAAATCAGCGTGTCGCCAGCCCAGCTTTGATGCATGCGACCTGGGCTGCTGAAAACCTTTTTTGCCACGACATCGACGAGGAAAAAGCAACCCGATTCCTGTCTATTTCTCTCTTTCTTTCTTTTTTTTTTTTTTTTGCCCTCGCGCAATGCCAGGGACAGTTAATGTATGCTGGGCTTACTTGCGGAAACTGACATGTGCATTGACATCACGCAAGGGAGGTTTGTACCTCAGATAGCCACATAATAATAATCCGTAGTCCCCGGCATTGTTCAAGTCGTTCATGTCATCAGAATTGGCGCCGGCGGGTCCAGTTGCGCGGCGTAATACTCCGTGCAGTCAGTCAGTCAGTCGGTCAGTCGGTCAGTCGGTCAAAAGATTGTTGTTAGTCGGAAGCTCGCTCTTTGGACGAAAGCAATGCGGTCATAGAGGAGGGCCAGCTGCATCCGGCAAATAGCTCATATCAAGTGTGAGCAGTCCCGTGATTCGTAGTCCGTACAAAGCATGTACGGATTATTATGACTACCGGATTTCGAGTTCATGCGGACACCGATACGCCGATGATGCTTCAACAATGCTGCCGGTGCGAATCGGCGTCGCCGCTCGGCGGTTTAGTTTACTATTTCATTACAGCCAGCCATTCACGGCGCGACTTGTCAAGTTGTGCTGGCTGACTCTCACAGCATTCGGCCACTCATGTGAGGGGGCTGGCGACGACAGGGGAGGGGTTACTTGGCGTCGCAACCAGGTGGACCGGCCAGGTGGGCTTGGGGGCCTTTTGCTTCCTTGTTGTCTTGGTGCATGGCATTGCTTGTCAGACCGCCTGGCCTCGTTGCCTTTTGTTTCGTTGTTGTTGTCCGCCTTTTGCTGTACATGCAAGCCACGGCTCTTGTACTCGGAGGATTTTCGAGAAAAACCCTTGGTCCGCCCTCGAAGTACGATGGGAGCAATCAGGTATATTTGTCCGCGCTCTCGCTCATTCAGTAGAATGGCCACTCGAAATCTAGACGTGGGAGATGTTAGGCTTTGGGGGACGTATCGAATTTCATGACTTGCCTCATGGCATTTGTGCTTGCCACTGGATGAAACCCCTACAACACTCATCGTCTTCAAATGTAACAACCAGACCACCAAAACCAACGTGTCATGCATATATCGGACAAGGGAGTTCGAGAACCCTAGATCTTCACTGGTAAAAGAAGGGGGGCGTTGGGGGAGGGGTGAGAATGTGGGGGATGAAGTCGGTGGCCGATCCAACGTGCAAGGGGCTATTTCTCGCTGGCGTCGATCCCATGCGGATCTGATCCATGACGACGTGCCTTGTCCTCAGGGGCTTTCAGTGACGGCATCAGGGGGGTCTTGGCCCCAAAGGAAGTACATGTGTACATATGTACATATGTAGGCATTGGGTTCTATGTATGTATTCGAAGAATCTGATCTGTCAACATGCATTCTTGCCTCGGACAGGAGAAACATGGGCTTTCCTGCTACTTGCCGCCTCGGGGCCTGGTATTTTCAAGGCGAAAACGATGCTGAAATCGCGTCGTCGTGCAACTTATCGCGCATCAGGGCAACTCGATCCTAGCATTTCCATTCGTAGTTCCGGCCCGTCAAAGAAGTCCCGTGACTTGACTTGTTTTCGAACCGATGAGGCCCCCAGGACATCTTCGACTGCGGCCAAGCTGAGCCCGAAAGCCCGCCGTGCTAGTAGATATCAGGATTTATTTCTTCGCTCGCTGCACCTTTTCGCCATGCCGCTCTTTGCTTTTTGCCTGATGCCTGATGCCTGCTCGCCTCTGTGTCTCAAAGACCCCTTGCATCAACCACTGACAACCAGGGTGTCTTGACCCCGCGCCGCGATGGCGCGCCTTCGCCTCTCTGCAAGCGAGATGGCGCTGCAGCTTAGCCTAAGGGTGCGATCTAAGTCGGCGCAGTCGTTTAAAAATTAGCGTAGTTGTATAAAATTTATTATTTTTAGGCTTACTATTAAATAAAAACTAGGGCTTTCTTATATTTAGTTAGTATTTTTATAGTATTTACCCTAGGTAATTACTATATCTCTAAAGGCCTTTATTTATAATATACTAAGTTAGTAAAGCTAGTTAAATAGCTAAAAAAAAGAAGCTATAAGAAAAAAGTTATATTTTTACTACTAATGTAGTAAAAAAAAGCATACTAAATATTTTAGTATACTTTAGTTAAATTAGTATACTTTTTAGTTAAAATAGTATATATTTTTTACTATACTTTATAATATAAAGATAAACTAAATAGTAATTTAAAGAGATCTTTTATATATTCAAAGCTATGTTTTTAACCTTTATTAGTAGCTTTAAAATAATATAGATATTAAGCTTACTAAATACTAGTTAATTAAGTAAATAATAATAATTTTCTTATAGATTATAGTATTTAATAAGCTATAGTAAAATATAGCTTTTTACTTTAAAATAAGCTAGTTATGAATATATAGAATATTCTATAGCTTATTAATCTAACAAGGTATATATATATTACCTTTATTTATTAACTAAAGCTAGATTATATTTCTATATATATTACATTAAATCTAAGTAAATATGTGTTTTATAGTATAATAAGTGCTATTATGTCACGATCACCGTTGGAATAAATAAATAAATAGAGGGCTAACTAGACTTTACTACGCTAAGAGAACGTAGCTACCTAAAGGGTTAGTTTATAAAGGTTTTAAACTCTAACTTACTACCTAAAAATAAGTAGTCCTTACTATATACTTACCTTATATATATATAGTAAGCTTATAGCTAGGAAGTAGCTTTTATTTATTAAGATTCTTTAAGAACCCTTTATGCCTTTTTACCTTACTTATCTACAAAACCCTAATATCTATTTATACTCCTAATATAATACCCTCCCTTTTATATAATTATTCTTAATTAAAAAATAAGCTACTAGGCTAAGGTATATTCCTTATAAAAAATCCTATAAGAAATAATAATATAATATAACCTTAATTATATTTAGTTAGGTATAGTCTAATAAAATAGTAAAGAATAATAATAATAAAAATAAGGGTTAATATAATACCCTTATTATGGATATTAATTCTAAATAGTAGGTTATTTATAGCTTTAATATAGTAAAGTAAATATTATTACTTATTATATAGTTACTCTAAAGAAATAAATAGCTTATATTAATTTTTATAATTAGTTTAAATAAATATAGTACTAATTACTATAGATATAAATAATTTATCTAGAGAGTCTATATTATAATTATTATATTATTATAGCTATTAAGTATATATATAAATAGTAAGGTTAATAGTTATTATTATAAATTATAGATTAGCTATATATAATATATTAGATTACTTAAGGGGTCTAAGGTTAATATAAAAAAGACTAATTTTTCCCCCCTTTTATACACTTCCTTTCCCTTATAATATCTATTAATCTTATAAGTTACCTTTACCAGCTAAGTAATAGCTTTCTTATTATTATTTTATAGTAATTACTAACCTTCTTTAGTCTTAGATCTTTATCTTTACTTATTATTATTTATCTCTATCCTTTATCTTTATTTAACTTATTAGTTTATTATATTTTAACTACGCTTTCTTTACCTAGTGTATTATAGCTAACTTATAGCTAGTTAACTATATCTAAAGCTTATATTAGGACTTTACCTTTTCTAAATAATCTAGAAAATAAAGTTAATAAGAAATTACCTTTAAAATCCCCCAAGAAGTTATCTCCTTAAAAGTAATTAGTATTTAAAATCTTAATATTACCCTAGAAGGTAATTACCTTTACCTTAATAAAGTAAGTATAATTTTACTATTTAAGCACTAGATTACTATTAACTTACTACTAGCTACTTATATAAGTAAAAAAGAAGCTATAAAATACTTTTCTTATTTATAAAAATTCTAATAAGTATAGCTATATTTACTATACTTAACTAACTACTAATACTACTTATAAAGTAAAATATAATAAGTATACTATAATATTACTACTATATATATATATTATATACACTAGTTAGCTGTATATATAGCTAATCCTAGTACTCTCCTTGCTTTATTCAAGGGGAAAACCCTTAAAAGAGAAGAAAAACCCCCTTATATCTATATTTAGGTTAGCGCTAGTCCTATTCTAGGCCTATGCTACTTAGTAAGTAGTTATCTATAGGTATTTATTACTAGCTAATACTAGCCTTATTCTATAAGAAAAGAAAGATAAAGAAAAGAATTACTAAAATAAAAGTAACTAACCCTTTCCTAGTATAAGTCTAGTTTTATATTATACTTATCCTAGGCTTTCTTACTTTATTTTATAGTATAGTAAATTCTAGTTTAAGTTAATTATTTACTTCTTTTTTACTTTCTTACTAATACTTCTAGTGCCTTACTTTTTAGCTATTTTTAACCTATTTCTAGTTTATAAGTATTATATAGTTTAAGTACCTAGTTTTATTTATATACTATTAGATAAAAGTAGTTTTAACCTTAGCCTTACCTAATACTAAGTCTTATTTATATTAAGGTTATTTATAAATAATCTTTACTATATATTATTTTTTAAGCCTTAATTTAGACTTAGTCCCTCCCCTTTTTTAATAAGTATAAAAGAGATCTTTCCCCTTATAAGAGTCTTATATTTTTTTCTCTTTTTATATAAAACTTTCTATAGATTCTTTTCTTTTTTCTAGACTATTTAAGGTTACTCTAGGCTAGATTTAGATTAGTTACTAATATTTACTATAGTATATTATAAATAATAATATATTATTATAAAGATATTAGCTAAACTTATAAGTCCTCTTAGTTTTAATATATTTCTAGTCTTAATTTACTTAGGAAACTACAACCTCTAACTAGTTTCCTTAGAAATCCTTAACTAAGAAGTAATTAAAGTAAGTTATTAAAAAGAGAATAAAGGTATAAATTTTTTACCCTTATTTTATACTTACTTTAGCTTTAATCTAAGGTAATTAAGTAAGCTATAGGGAAATTAGTATATTTTATATAAAACTTAATTAATTAAGTATTCTAGGTACTAGTATTATAATATCTCTAGTATAGGCTATTATAGTTTAGTCCTATCTTAGAGGTAATACTAACTTATATAAAAGTAATTACTAATACTTACTTTAATTATTAGGTTTAAAATTCCTAGTATTATAAGGTAATATTTACCTTTATCCTAGGTCTAATCTAGTGCTAATTTATCCCTAGGTAACTTTTACTAGATATTAGACTAAGTACTAGTAATTAGTTAAAACCTAGGTAATTATTATTAGTAAGAGTAATATAAGTATTACTATAGTAAGCTAGTGCTAAGCTTAGTCTAAGTCTAATTATTACTAAACTAAGTCCTAGATAATTATTATAATTATATTAAGAAACTTTATACTAGGAACTAGTTTATAAAGAAAAGAAATATAATAGTAATAAGTTTAAACTAAGCTAATTCTAGTTTTAGTAACTAGTATAATAAGGTAGTTTTCTAGCTAAAGTGCCTTAATACTTATACTATAAAGATAAACTATTTTCTAGTTATTACCTTCCTTATAAATAAGTAAGCTAAAATTATAGAAGGTAAAATCCCTATCCTAGAGAAAAAGTAAGTAATAGTTAGGATTTAGTTTAAAAAAAAAAAGTAAGGGTAAGTTAAGGGGTTATAATACTAGGTATTTTTACTTGTAAAAATCTAAAGTTTATTCTAGTAAAGGGTTATTTATTTATCTAGTCTATATATATTATAGCCCTATTTCTAACTTACTTACTTACTTATATTATTTACTTTATCCTAGGCTTATTTATATTTTTATTATTTATATATTAAAAGTAACTTAAGGCTAGTGCTTAATTATAGGAGTTAAATACTAAATCCTATACTAGTATATAATAATATAGTTACTTAGTATAAAGGAACTATTTAGCTATATACCTTACCTTTAAGAAGTTATCTAGGGCTAGCCTTATTTCCTATATATTACTAGGCTAGTTTTATAGTAGTTATATATAGTTATAGTTATAGTAATTAACTATAATATAGTACTAATTCTCCTTTTGTGAGAATAATGATAGCTAGGCAAGAGGTATGGGGGCTCTAGTATATTGACTAAAGCTTGCTAGGTCTAAGTATATTATGCGTGTAAGTCACTAGCTTATAGCTAGTGGCTTGCTAGTGTTACGTGGACTTAGCCCTAAGGCGTGGCTTATTTATAAGGTATGCTAGTATACCTATGTTATAAGTAAGGCCTTATAATTACCCCCTTACTTATAGCTAGGCTTCTAAATAGCTTTTACTAGCTATTTTATAGCTATTTACTAAGTAATAGCTATATTAAAATAATAATAAATAATATATAGTACTTAACTATAAATATACTTATAACTCTCTATTACTTTACTTATTTTATCCTTATATAACTATAGTCTATTCTTTATAAAATATTATAACCTTTATATACTATTACTTTCCCTTATTAGTTACTACTATCTTACTATTAAAATAATAACTATTTACTTAAAGAAGTGCTTTTATATACACTATTTATATATAAAATACACTAAGTTTAAGAAACACTTACTTATTAAGCCTAAGATACCTAAGATTAAGTGTCTTTTCCTCTAGGCTTTATTATTTAACTTAGCTAAGGCTTATACCTCTAAGTGCTATATTTAGTATAAGAAAAGAGATAATACTTATAAGACTATAATTTATCCCTCTATTACTTACTTTTTTACTCCTTATTACTAACTTTTATTATAGGCTATACTTACTATAAAAGGTAATTTTTCTAATTTATTAATAATTTTAGTTTAAGTTTAGTTACTTTTAAATACTATAGAAAATAAAGAGTCTAATAAGCCTATCCCTATGTTTTTAGAGGTAACTTACTACTAACTTACTAAGTATTATATTAGCCTTATTATAGGCTTTAACTATACTAATATTACTTATTATATTATATTTAGTTTAACTAGTATTACTAAGGGCTACTAAGTTAGTAATTTCTTATCTCTTTACCTAGTTTTTACTTATATTTTTATATAGGCTATATTTATTATATACTAGTAATATATTATTTCTTAGTAATAACTCTAGGTTACTATATTTTTTATTACTCTTACCCCTAGTATTATAAGTTCCTTTAGTTTTTTACTATACTTTTAGTAAGTTTTTACTAACTTTTCTATAGGAAGATTATTATAATACTATAGCTATCTAGGAGGTATATATAGTTCTTTAGCTTTAGTTACTTAACCTAGGCTATATAGCCTAGGTAATAGTAATTCACTGCCTTTTTTATACTATAGAGAAAGTAATTAATATAAATAAAAATAGTATAGAATATACTATCTAGGGTAATAAGGTATTAAGCTATAATAGCGCTATAATAAAGAGTTTTCCCTTAGTATTACCTAACCTTTAAGGCCTTTTTCTTTTATTTTTTAATAATAATTCCTAGACTATTAATTAAAGTATAATAGTAGCTAATAAGGCTAGGCCTTTTCTATAAGAATATTATATTTTCTTACTTATAACTTACTTATATTTTATTACTTTTTTTACTAGACTTACTTTAGTAAAAAGTCTAAATTATATATTAAGCGCTCTCTATATTTTTTACTAGGACTTATTAGTTATATTTACTTAGCTAACCCTTTTATTTTACTAGGTATTTATTACCTTCTTAGTTTTTCCTATAGTCCTTAATTTCCTTAACTTTATACTTATTATTCTTATTCTCTAAGTCTAGTATTAGTATTTCCTTATCTCTAGTATCTTTATAGTAATTCTATAGCTCTAATAGGCTAATATAAAATATATTATATAGTTAACTATATTTTTTAGGTAATATAAGTTTATATACTTATTTTCCTATAGTATTAAGTACTTAAAATAGTCTAATAAATCTAGGGGTTAGCTTTTATTTTATATTCTTAAGCCTAATATTCTTTACTAATAGTAATACTAAGTTACCTCTTTTTAGCATTAATAGCTAGTAATACTAGTTATAGTACTTTAGTTACTCTTTAACTTTATATAGCTTTATAATATATATATAAGCTTCTAGTACTTTCTTTTCTTTAGTCTTATTCTTAAAAGCTAGGTAAAACTTAAGTAAATAGCCTATAAGGAAGTAATTAAAGGAGTAGCCTATAGTTTTATTTACTATATTATTATAGGTAAATTAAGCTATTAGGAGTAGCTTAGGCTATATTTATTAGTTTTTAGCTATAAAGTATTAGAGGTAATACTTAAGTACTTAGTTTATTCTTTTTATTTACCTATTAGTTTAGGGGTAAAAAGCTATAAAAAGCCTTTACTTTATATATAATAAGTAATATAAGTCTAACTAGAATTAGCTTATAAAAACTAATCCCCTATTAGATATAATGCCCTCTAGTGCCTTAAATTATAGTTTAATCTCCCTATAGAAAAGCTTTACTAGTTTTACTATATTAATTATAGTAATTATAAGTAAGAAAATAAAGTACTTAGTAAATTAGTTTATAATTACTAGGATTATATTAGTTTCTTATTTACTTACTTAGGTAATAAGTAATCCTATAATAAAATCTATTAAGATTTTTACCTATAGTTACTATAGTATTAGTAAGGATTTAAGGCTTTTATATAGGCAATGCCTTCTAGCTATTACTTACTAGTAAACCCTATAGCTTATAATATAGTTAGATACTAACTTACTTATACCTAGTTACTAGAAGTAATGCTTTAATAGCTTAAGAGTGTATTTAGTCCTAAAGTAACTTACTAGTAAATTATTATAGTATAGCTATAAAAGCTCCTATTATAAGATAAGCTCCTAGGGAATAATTACCTAGTCTTAGTATATTAGAAGACCTCTTATATTATATAACTATAAACTAGCTTTTCCCTTACCTCTTACTAGGGAATTATTAATCTTACTATTTTATCTCTATAAATCTAGATCTTAATTCTATACCTTTTATAGTAATTATACTAATAGTTTATTTAGCCTAAATTAGTAAGGAGTTAGTGGCATAATAGTCTCCTATATCTCTTATACTATACTAATATCTTAGATATATATTACTTTCTCCTAGAAATTACCCTTATTTAGCTAATCTTTCACTAGATTTATAGTGGCTAACTAGCCTCTTAACTAGGTTACTTTAGCCTCTAGAGCTCTCTCTATAGTAGCTAGGGTATTTTCCTCCCCTAAAGGTATCTTACTAAGCCTCTTTACTAAGACTAGGGTATTTTTCTCCCCTAAAGGTATCTTACTATATTTTCTCTTATATATTAGTATCTTTTTTTTACTAGTTCTTTAGTAATTACTATTTTCTTCTAAAGTTTTAGTAAAAGTACCTTATTTATTAGGGGTTTACCTTTATAATTAAACTATCTTAATAGTGTATTTACTAGGTTACTTTTCCTAGGTTTATGCCTAATTATAAAGTAAAAGAGGCAAAGAAATATATACTATTTAGCTTACCTTTTATTTAGCTTTTATTACCTTATAAAAGTCTATAAGTTATAGTAATCTAATAGGACCTTTACTAGGGTTACTATGCCTTTAATATAGTATTACTAGTATTTAAATAACTTTACTATAGTAAGTAGCTTCTAATTTACTATACTATAATTATATTTAGTATTTATAAACTTCCTTAACTAAAATACTATAGGATACTATTAGCCCTTATTATCCTATTAAGATAAGATTCCTACTATTATAAAGACTAAAGTATTTATCTTAATATATACTAGCTAACTTAGGTTATAATAATAAAGAAAAGGCACTTATTAAAAGGTATCCTTTAGCTAGTTAAATACTAGCTATTCCCTTTTCTTAAATATAAACTTCCTAGTCTAAATACTATTTTAACTACCTTTTATTAGCATATATAAGGGTATTATAATCCTAGAGTATTAGTAAATAAACCTTTAGTAAAAGTTATAGAATTTTAGGAAAGACTATATATCTTTAAAGCTTATAGGCTTTTTCTAGTCCTAGATTATATTAACTCTATATATATCTATTAAAATACTATTAACTAATAGGATAAACCCTAGGAATTTTACTAATTCCTAGTAAAATAAACACTTTAAGGGTTTTATATATAGCTTTACTAACCTTATATATTCTAGGATTTCCTTAATATATATAGTATACTTCTCTTATATTTTTAAGAAAATAAGGATATTATCTAAATATACTATATAAATAGTATTTACTAGCCTATATAGTACTTTATAAATATAGCTCTAAAAAGTAGCTAGGGTATTAGTTAGCCTAAAGGGTATTATAAGATATTTATAGTGTTTATAATAGGTATAAAATATAGTCTTTTACTTATTACTCTCTTTAATATAAATTTAATAGTAAGTATCCTTAATATTAATCTTTAAGAAGTAGTAGGCTTCTTAGCACTAGTCTAGGATCTCTAAAATTAGAGGGAGAGTGTAGTAATTCTTTTATATTACTTTATTAAGTCCTTAATAATTTATATATAATTAAAGCATTTTATCCTTCTTTAGTATAAATAGAATAGGTATACCTATAGGGCTCTTAGAAGGTCTTATCTAGCCTTTTTATAGGTTTTTATTAATATATTTATAAAGCTTCTTTAGCTTACTTTAAGAGAGAGAGTAAATTAGCTTATATAAGGGTATAGCCTTAGGTATTAGGTTAATTATATAATTAGTTTCCTTTCTTAATAGTAAATTACTTACCTTATTTACTATAAATATATCTTTAAACTTATATAGTTTCTTAGGAATATCTTTAATAGTTTTATATACTTTTACCTTTTCCTTATCTCTAAGGGTAATAAACTTATTTTCTATAACCCTTATAATAGTATATATAATAGTCTTATTATATATTACCTTTATAAACTTATAAGAAGTTATAAGTAAAAAAGCTATTTTCTTTTTCTTAAACTACTACTCTTATAAGTATAAATAAAGATATATATAATCTTTAGTAAGTATATATATTCTAATTAAGATAAAACTTCTCCTTACTCTTAGGTCTTTATTTATAGCTATATATAGTAGCTTAAGATACTTTCTTTTCTCTCTTAAGTCTTTAATTATAATAAGTACCTTATAAACACTATATTAAGGGACTATAAGGGCCCTTATTACCTAGAGAATAAGTGCTATAGCCTTAGCCTTATTAAGCTTATAATCCTTTATAAAATTAATACTAATAAGGTTAAGCTTAGTATAGCTATTTAGATTTACTACTATTTTAATATCTTTATACCTATAAATAGTAGCTAGTATATAAAATTAATACTTAATTAGTACCTTAGTATTTAAGGTAAAGGTAAAGGCCTTTACTTTTACCTTAAGAAGTTTCCCTAGCTATCTTAGGGCTTTTTCCTTAGCTTACTATACTTATTTATAAGGTAGTCTAAGCTATTATAGTTATAATATTATCTTTTATCCTTAACTTTACTATTATTTAAGTAAGTAACTAGGCCTCTTTTCTAGTTCTTATTCCTTTAGTTCTTATAAGGCCTATAACCCTAGGGTAAGTTATTCTATAATATTAGGGATTCTTATATAGGCCTTTATTTTCTAAATACTTAGGCTTTTACTTACTCTTTAGTATAGCCTCCTAAAATCACTAGGTAAGTTATATAACCTTCTCTTATGTTTTCCTAGTAATAAAGGTATATAAGTTAATATAGTCTTATAGCTTAGGGAGTAATTTTATAAAGAATATAAGGGTATAAGACTTTTCTAAGGCTTTTTCTAAGTATATCTCTAGTAAATCTAGGAAAATACTAAATTTAATAAGGCTTTAGCTCTTATATTACTTTATATTCTTAAGCTATATAGCTATTTAGGTATTATAGTTTATAAAGTCCTTAAGTAATATAAGTATCTAGGTCTAGAATATATTCTAGTTATCCTTAAGATTATCCTAGCTATTAGCTTATTATTTATTAAGGTATTTATTTTATCTTACCTTATAGTTAGTATATATATAGTTAAGTATAAAGAGAATCTTTTAGTAATTATATTAGTATTTCTTCTTTACCTTATTAAAGGTATAGTTTAAGTTATTTATCTATATCTTATGCCTTTATAGGTTTATAAGGTATTAAAGCTTAGTAATATTCTTAACTCTAACTTCTTAGCTACTATTACTTAATAAAGTACTAGCTTTTTACTAGGTTTTCCCTTATACTTTTCCTAAACTATACCTAATAAAGTTAATAAGCTTTTATTTTTACTTTTATAGTTTTTAGAGTTTTTCTAACTAAGTAATTTACTTTAGTATTACTATAGCTTTAGTATAAGAGGTAAGGGGTCTTATTATAAGCATAGTTTTAGTAGTATATAGTATATCTATGCCTATAGTATTACCCTTATTTAATTAAGTATAACTCTTATTTATTAGGGTTAGGTTATTATTTAATATTACTCTAGTAAATTAGGTAATTCTCCCCCTTATATTACTCTTAAGTAGCTAGTAAGAGAAGCTTTAAAATTATAAGAATAATAATAGCTAGATAAGAGGTATAAGGGCTTTAGTATATTAAATAAAGCTTACTAGGTCTAAATGTATTATATGTGTAAGTTACTAGCTTATAGCTAGTGGCTTGCTAGCGTCACGTGGACTTAGCCCTAGGGCGTGGCCTGTCTGCGAGGTGTGCTAGTGTACCTGTGTTATGAGTGGGGCCTCACACCTTTACCTAGCTATAGCTATAAAGAGGTAATATTACCCTAGGAATATTTCTCTAGAATAAAAACTTATTTAGGCTTATTTTTCCTATATATAATTAGACTATTATTAAGGAGATATACTTTTTTAAACCTATATAGATTTTCTAGATTTTCTTTAGGTTATAACTAAGTAAGTAATTCTCTAAGGGTTCTTTAGTAATCTAGCCTTAGTTTAATTATTCCCTATTATACTAGTCTTTTTATTATTACTTTTAGTTCTTATATAAATCTATATCTAGTTTATTATTAATAATATTATATTTTCTCTAGGGTCTAGCCTAGTAAAGTATATATATGATATACACTAGCTAGCTCTATGTATGGCTAATACTAGTACTCTTACTATTAAGTTAGAAGGGAAAACCCTTTATAAGGAGAAAAAACCCTCCTATATTTATATATAAGCTAGCGCTAGCCTTAATCTAGGTTTACATTACTCTTATTATTACTTATTATAAGTATTTATTACTAGCTTATACTAGCCTTATTCTATAGAAATTTTTAACTAAGAAAATAATAAAGAAAAAATATTAAAATAAAAGTCCTTTATTCTTATTTAGTATAAGATTAAGCCTATTTTATTATTACCTTAGGTTTTCTTACTTTACCTTATAGTAAGGTAATATTAGATTTATAGGGTTATTTTACTTTAGGTTTACTTTTATATAAGTACTTTTATAGCCTTACTTTTTAGCTATTTTTAACCTATTTTTAGTTTATATATATTATAAAGTTAAAGCACTTAGTTATATTTATAAGCTATAAGAGAAAGGTAATCTTAACCTAAGCTATAAGTAATCCTAGGCTTAAGTTACTCTTTAGTTATTTTTTTAGCTTTTTATATTATACTTTATTTTTTAAGCTATAGCTTTAATTCATTTTCCCTCTTCTTCTTATAAGTATAAGAAAGGTTCTTTTCCTTATAGGATTTAGGCTTTTTTTTTCTTTATTAAACTTTCTATAGGTTTTTTTTCTTTATAAAGCTATTTAAAGCTATTTTAAGTTAGTTTAAGGTTAGTTACTAATTTATTACTATAGGATAAAGTAATATTAATATAATATTACTAATACTATCTTTAAACCCTATAAGTTTACTAATTTTTATATATTTCTAGTTTTAATTTACCTAGGATATTAATATATTAAAGGCTTTCCTAAGGAAGTCTTTTACTAAGAAGTAGCTTAAGTAAGCTTAAAATAAGGGGATAAGTATAAGTCTTTTTAGCCTTATTTTAAGTCTATTTTATATTTAATCTAGTGTAATTAGGTAAACCCTAGGGGATTTACTATATATCTTATAAGATATAGTTAATTAAAATACCTAGTTACTAGTACTAGCTTATTATTAGTATATTTTACTTTAGCTTAGTTTAAGCCTAAGGGTAAATCTAATAGGATTAAAATAAGGTTATTAATATAGGTATATTTTAATTACTAAATCTATAATAATACTTATATAAAGGTATTGACCTTTGCATACTTTTCCGCACCGACCCTAAGGTCCGGAATTGCCTCTAAAATACAAATCATATTAATATTTAAAATCCTTGCCTTTGTTTCTCCCCCCCTATAATATTACACTATAATAAAGCTAGTGGTAGAAGTGTAAATAAGATACTAATAGTAATTAATATAGGCTTAGGGGGGCTAGCTTAGAGTAGCTACTACCTAAATATAAGAATAGGATAGTTTAATGTCTAAAGAAGTGAGAATAACCTAATAGTAAACTAGAACTAATTTATATATCCTAAAGATATAAAATATTATAATAAGATTACTAGCCTTATTCTAAGTAATAAAGTTACCTAAGTATAGTGTATTACACTAGCTATAGCTAGCTAGGTAGTAAACTATGCCTAAACTAAAGCAAGAGCTATAAATACTAATAATAGTAATATTTATATTACTAAAGAAGTATTAAAAATAGCCCTTAAGAAGGCTATTAGGGAGGAAGCTAAAGATAATAACTCCTTAACCTAGGTAAGTATTATAGCTAGGCTTACACTAAAATAACTAAATACTAACCCCCCTCTCTCTCTAAATCCCTAGAAGATAATATAGAGAAGTGCTTATAAGAGAAAACACTATATAGGAATTACTTTAGTCTAGGGGCGCGGAAAATATAGTTATAGCTATAAACAAAGCTATTAGATAAGCCTTAGTAGTAGTAGCTAGAAGACTCCTTAGTAAGGATATAATTATTACCTTTAAAGGAAATATAATATAGTATAAAGAAGACTAAAAATAGATTACTAAAGTATTTAGCCTAGAGGTAACTATTTACTACTATATACTTAGTGTTATTATTAAGGGTTTTCTAATAAAGTATATATTTATTAAGAACCTAGTAGTAAAGATTAGAAAAGTAAATAAAGTAAATATAATTAAGGTAACTATAAGATACCCCTAAGGTAAAGGTACCTAGTAAATCACTCTAATTCTTAGACTAGCTAAAGTTAAAGATACTAATAAGATATACTAAGATAAAATAGTATTTAAAGTAAAGCTATTCTAAGCTAAACTATATAATAAGACCCTATAACCTAGATAGTGCTATAACTACTTCTAAATAGGATATATTACTAAGTTCTATAAGGTAACACTAAGGTATAGTAAGTATAAAGCTAGCTAGTATAAGGATAAAGAGACATTATACCTTATAATAAATAAATAACTTAAGGAAAACTATATCCTATACTCTAGGCTATACCTAGCCTAGTCTAGAGACTACCTAGTGCTAAAAGAGAAGTAAAATATAGTAAAGGTAAGATACCTAGAATAACTTTCTTACTTTACCTCTAACTCCCCTAGTAGGAATATAGCACTAGCCTAAGAGAGAACTAGTATAGCTATAAAACCTATAGTAATAATAGGAAGAAAGAGAGGTTACCTTATAAATATAGAATAAAGCGCTAAATAGCTAAGAGCTAGAAGCATTAGGCACTATATAAAATAACTTAGAGCTAGAATAGAACTAGTATAGGATAGCTAAGACTTACTACCCTCTCCCTAATTAATATAGTAATATTATAAGTTCTCTTCTAGAATATAAATAAGAAAAATAGCCTAATATATATTATACTTCGCTACTAAACTAATATAGATATAATAGTAATCTAAGAGTAAGAACATATAAAATATCTATAGCCCCTTATACTAGGCCTTACCTAGTTTTAACTTACACACTATAATAGGTATAATGCTATATATATAAATAAGAAATATAATATAGGGTTATAGTTAGCCTAGGGAGGGCCTAATTAGTTACTAGTAGAAATATAAGGGGTTAATATTTATTCCCTTTACTTAGAAGGCTATAGTAATAACTAGAATACCCCTATATAAGATATTAATATAAAGATACTATATAACTAAAGTGTATTTATAGGAGACTTTAACTAAAAGCACCCCCTCTAGGATAGGCTAGATAAAATAACTAATAGAGCGAATAAACTACTAGAACTTATAAGCTAGTGAAGGCTTAGACTAGTAATACCCTAAGGGAAACCTACTAGATAATATAAGGATAATAGGGATAGTACTATAGACTTAGCGTAGGTAACCCTAGATATCTAAGTTTACTATAAAGGCATAGAAAACCTTACTAAATCTAACTATATCCTATAGCTAATTAGTATCTTTACTAACCTATAGGATAGTACCTTATAGACTCTTAGGCATATGTGAAATATAATAGATAAACTATATATAAAGGCAGAAGTAGTAATATATTTTTAACCTAAAAATGCTTTAGACTTATAAGATAAAGAAGGGATAGACGCATATACTACTTAGCTTATTATAAACCTATAATAAATAGTAAATAAGGTAGCCCTATAGAAGCCCTAGGGGCTCCCTAGCCTAGAGGCATAGTGGTTAAGGATAGCTAAAGAGGTAGTTACTAAAGCTAAATAAGTAAAGAGATAATAGAGATAATAGAGAATAGAAGTAAACTAGTAAGCTTATACTAAGGTAAATAAGGATTAGGAATAAGTTATTAGGATAGAAAAAAGAAATTTATAGAGGGAAGCCTTATAAAAAGCTAATATATAGAGAAAGGATAGGGGAGTATAAAGCCTTAAGAGATAGGCCTAGCTTTAAAGCTAGGCCCCCCTAGAACTACTTAAGTTACTAGAGCTAGAGAGAACTAAAAATAACCTAAACCTAGTTACTATATATAAGAATAAAGTAAGTATACTAGTATAAAGATTTTTCCCTAAGCCTATAGTAAACCTCTCCTATATTCTAGATCTTACCTTCCTAAAGCTAGATAATATACTATTCCTAGATAAAGAATAATTTAGATTAGAGGAGATATTAGATATCTTATTAGATATAGCTAGCTAGAAAGTAATAGGTAATAATAAACTCCTAGTAAGCCTTATTAAAGCCTGTAGTAAGCTAGTAAAAGAGGCTATAGCTTAACTCTTAAACACTATCCTTAAAGTAAGATACTTCCTAGCCTAATTCTAGACTACTAGAGTAGTAGTAATTAGAAAACTAGGTAAGATAATAAAAGAGATAAGGAGGGCTAATATATAGAGGCCTATCTCCTTACTAAATATTATTAGGAAAATTATAGAAGTAGTAATTATAAAATAACTTATAGCCTTTACTAAGGTAAAAGGACTTCTCCTAGAACTATAGATAGGAAATAGGATAAATAGGTTAATAAAGATAGTAATTAGGGTCTTAGTAAAATACATAAGAGAGGCCTAGGGCAGAGGTAAAATTGCCTTACTAGCCTAGATAGATATTTTATTTACCTTTAATAGAGTTAGCTACCTATACCTAATTACCTTACTAATCTAAATAGGAATCCTACACTAGCTAATAGCTATAATATAAAGCTTCCTAGTAAATAGAATAAGCTAGCTTAGCTTTAATAGTAGACTCTCTAGACCCTTTAGGATTAAAGCTAGCACCCTATAAGAATTACCCCTCTTACTAATTCTCTTTCTCCTTTACTTAGTAAAACTTTATATATACCTCTAAGCTATCCTAGGCATAGTAGCTATTAGATTTACTAATAATATAAATATTATAGTGTTTAGTAAGAATATAGCATAGACCTAGAGAAGACTTAAGGCTATATAAAGGATTTATAAGGACTAGGTAAAGAAAGTAAGTATAAAGTTTAACCTAGTAAAAACTAAACTTATACACTTTAGTAAGGCCTATAGGCCTCTATAGGTAAGGGTTTAGCTTAGTATAAAAGAGATAGTGCTAATAGAAGTATACTAATTCCTTAGGGTATAGGTAAATAGGAAACTTAACTAGAGTGCCTATAAGAATATCCTTAAGGGAAAGCTAGCCTAGTAGTAGCTTACACTCTCTATATTAGTAGCGTTAGTATAGGGTGTTAGTTTTAGAGATACCTAGCTTATATATATATAGGTAGTCTAGCCTATTCTTACCTATAGAGCAAGCGCTTATTATACCCTAACTAAGAAAGGAGGAAACCTAAGAGAAATAGTTAGAAGCTTTATAGTAGACTAATTAACTTACCTCTAGACTATAGCTAGAGTGTTTAAGGCTATACTAATTGCCTAGCTAGAGGTTAAGATATATGTCCCTCCCCTAGACCTTTACTTAAATAAGATAAAACAGAAGTTTAAAGAAAGGATTATACTTAGTAAAATAGTAAATAAGATATAGGCTATAGCTAACTTAGTGTAAATAGTATTATAATGTAAAGGAAGACCCCCTCTTACTAATAATAAACTAGATATATAACTATATAAAGAATAGAAGAGGAGATAAGAAGACTAGCATTCTAATAGAAGACTAAGATAATATAGGCATAGAAGAGAGCTAATAAAGGACCGCTTACCTACCTATAACCTAAAGGATATCTAGAAATTCCACACTAGACTTAATAAGTATGTTTTTTCTATAATAATATAATTATATATAGGAAAGATTAGCCTTAATAAGTTCCTTTTCTAAAGACACGTTCCTAGGGTAGCTTTGCCCCTATATAGCTATAGCTATATAGCTAAAGACTAGTATTATATAATTATTAACTACGCTAACTATAACTATAAATACCCCTAAACATAATAGCCTAGAGATATATAGGAAGTAAGGCTAGCCCTAGATAATCCCCTAAGGGCAAGATATATAGCTAAATAGGTCCTTAGTATAAGAAAACTCTAATATTATATATTAGTATAAGACCTAGCCCTTAGCTAACGTAAACTAAGGGAGGATCTAGGCTGCCCTAGAGGTAACTAAAATAATTAATAAATAGATACTATAGATAACTAAAGAGAGATACTAGGTAGGATAATATAGCCACGGAGGTAGGCTAGAAAGGAGGCAGAATCACACTAAGATAAAAAGACTATAGGTTTAGAATAGTTATTAGATTAATTTTAAGTTAAAAAACTATAGGTATTATTTCGCACTAGCTTACCGCTGCCCCTTTACTAACCTAAAGTTAGCCCTATTTCTCTTTAGAAACTAGGATTATATCCTTTATTACCTTACTTTTACCCTTAGCTAATAGGCTAGTGGCTAGGAGCTAGTTTATTTCTACTACCTAGGCGTTAAGCTACTAGAGCTAAAAGATAACCTTATTATATTATTCCTTAGTAAACCTAGACCTAGCTAGGTCTAGGCTTACTACTATAGCACCCTATTTCTTCTTAGCATAGTTTTTAGTATAGAGTTTCTTAACCTAAGCTATATAGTCCTCTAAGGCCTAGATAATTAAAGTTAGCCCTAATTTAGAGCTATTACTATACTAGAGCAAAACCACTTATATTACTCCTAGTAACTATACTAGCCTAGGTATTAACTAACTATTAATACTCCCCTTACTAGCTAGTAATATTTAGCTATAAGTAAATTAGCACTAGAGTAAGCTTAGAGTAAGTATAGATACTAATATTACCTTAGAATATCTATAGTTATAAACCTAATAGTTAAAGCAAGCGCTAGATATTACCCCTTTATATATAGATTAGCCTTGCTCCTAGGCTAGTAATAAACTAACTTACTAATAATATTATAGCACTAGTACCTTAGATTTTTAATTAATTATATCTTATAAGACATATACTATAGCACTTAAGGTTTACCTAGCTACCCTAGATTAGACCTAAAATAGGCGCAAAATAGGGGTAGAAATAACTTACTTTAAGATCTTTAGACTTAGCTTACTTTAATTATTTTACTATAAGGGATTTCCTTAGATACCTCTTTAAGGCTATAATTTCCTAAGTAAATTAGAACTAAAATAACACTAATAATAGAATACTTATAGTATTTAGTGATATTTTATTATAAATTTCTATATAAAAATATTAGTAACTAAATTAGCACTAGGCTAGAAAAGCCTTAAATAGCTCTAAGAAAGGGTAAGGAGAATAAGAACCTATAGGAAGTTTAATATAAGAAGAGAAAAAAGGTTAGAACCTTATAAGAGGAAGAGCTCTCTCTTATACTTAAGAAAAGGGAAGGGGGGAATAAATTATAATATTACCTAGAAAACAAAGTATAAGATAAATAAATATATAGATAGCGTATAAGTAATCTAGGAGTAAAACTACTTAGACACTAGGCCTAAATTACCTACCCCTTACTATAAGTAAATAAAACTATATACTTAGACTTTATAAGGTATTTAGACTAGTACTAGGCTAGAGTTAGCTAAAAAGTAAGGCACTAGAGAAGCTAGGAGTAAAGTAAAGAAAAAGTAAATTATTATTATAAATTAGAATTTACCTTACTATAGAATAAAGTAAGAGGCATAGGGTAAGGCTAGTATAGGGCTAGAGTAGTATTAAAGGGAGCTAGCTAGGATTACTACTATATATTTTTCCTTTTCTCTTATTTTCTATAGGATAAGGCTAGTGTAAGCTAGCACTAAATACCTATAGTTAGCCACACCTAACGCGGCGTAGGCCTATAAGAGGGCTAGCGCTAACCTATATATAGACATAAGGGGGTTTTTCTTCCTAGTTTAGGGTTTTCCCTCTTAACTAAGTGGTTAGAGTACTAGGACTAGCTACTTAATTAGCTATCTAGCGTAAAGAATATATATATATATAAAGGTATTATATACCTTTAGTTTAGGTCTTTTCTAGGTCTAGACTAGTTTTAACTACTATCTTTCCTAGGTCCTAGCTAACTATTATAATTAAGTTAAGAAACTTTATATAAAGAACTAGTATAAAAAGAAAAGAAATGCCTTAGCTATAAGGCTAGACTAATCTAGCTCTAGGGACTATTATAATAAGCTTATTTTCTAGTTATATTACCTAGATATATAAGTAGTAAAAATAAACTAGCTTTTAGTTACTACTCTCTTTATAAATAAGTAAGCTAAAATTATAAAAGGTAAAATCCCTATCCTAGAGAAAAAGTAAGTAATAACTAGGATTTAGTTTAAAGAAAGGGTAAGGGTAAGTTAAGGGGTTATAATACTAGGTATTTTTATTTTTAGAAATCTAAAGTTTATTCTAGTAAAGTATTATTTATTTATATAGTTTATATATATATATTATAGCCTTATTTCTAACTTACTTACTTACTTATATTATTTACTTTATTTTAGGCTTAATTATATTTTTATTATTTATATATTAGAAGTAGCTTAAGGCTAGTGCTTAATTATAGGAGTTAAATACTAAATCCTATACTAGTATATAATAATATAGTTACTTAGTATAAAGAAACTATTTAGCTATATACCTTACCTTTAAGGAGTTATCTAAGGCTAGCCTTATTTCCTATATATTACTAGGCTAGTTTTATAGTGTTATATATAGTTATAGTTATAGTAGTTAACTATAATATAATACTAATTTTCCTTTACCTAGCTATAGCTATAAAGAGGTAATACTACGCTAGGAATATTTCTCTAGAATAAGAACTTATTTAAGCTAATTTTTCCTATATATAGTTAGACTATTATTAAGGAAATATACTTTCTTAGGCTTATATAAAATTTCTAGATTTCCTTTAGGTTATAACTAAGTAAGTAATTCTCTAAGGGTTCTTTAGTAGTTTAGCCTTAGTTTAATTATTCCCTATTATACTAATTCTCCTATTATTACTTTTAGTCCTTATATAAATTTATATCTAGTTTATTATTAATAAGATTATACTTTCTTTAGAGTCTTACCTAGTAAAGTATAGTTATTACTAAGGTAACTATAGTCTAAATCTTTTTTACTATTTTACTCTTAGTAGTTTTAGTTTTAAATTTCTATTTTATATTATTAAGATAAAGATTAAAGGGTAAAATAGTAGTCTTTACTTTTAGTTAAATAATAGGTATAGCCTTAAATATACTAGTAATAGTTTATAAATAAGCTAACTAGTTTATTATAAAGCTTTTAATAATCTCTCTTAGCTTTTCTCCTTTCTTAGTTAGTATATAGTATATACTTACTCTATAAGTAAAAATAAGCTAGACTACCTATATATATAAGAGTTAAGTATCTCTAAAGCTATAACCTTATACTAAGGCTAATAACTTAGTAAGTATAAGTTATTACTAAGCTAGTTTACCTTTAAAGATATTTTTATAAATACTTTAATTAAGCTTCTTATTAACTTAGATTTCTAAGAACTTATATAACTTTATAAGCTTTACTTTTTTTATTTTAAGCTAGACCTAGGTCTAAGAGAGCTAGTAAGATTTACTAAAATATATAAGTTTTATTTTTACTAAGTTAAAATTTACTTTTACTTTCTTTACTTATTTATTATAGATTTTCTATATAGCCTTAAGCCTTTTCTAGGTCTAGGCTATATTTTTCCTAAATATAGCTATATTTATATTATTAGTAAATCCTATAGTTACTATACCTAGAATAATCTAGAGATAAATATATAACTTTACTAAGTAAAGGAAAAAGAGAATAAAAGATAAGGATAAGCCTTATAGTATACTAGCTTTAATCTTAAATTATCTAGAGGTCTTTTTATTAAAGCTAAGCTAGCTTATTTTACTAATAAGAAAGCTATATATTATAGCTATAAGCTAGTATAAGATACTTATTATAATAAGTAAGGTAATAAGGTATAAGTAACTAACTTTATTAAATACTAATAACATATCTAGCTACACTAGTAAGGTAAGTTTACCTTTTCTCTAAGCCTCTTTTATATATTCTATAAGGGCTCTAATTATAGTCTTCATTAATCTATTTATTTTATTACTTATTTATAGTTTAAGGAGAAGACCTTTTACCTTAGTAAAGGCTATAAGTTACTTTATAATTATTACTTTTATAACCTTTCTTACTATATTAAGAAGTAATATAAGTCTTTATATATTAGCTTTTCTTATTTCCTTAATTATTTTACTAGGCTTTCTAATTATAATTACTCTTATAACTTAAAACTAGGCTAGGAAGTATTTTACTTTAAGGGCTATATTTAGAAGCCTAGTTATAGCCTTCCTAGCTAGCTCTCTATAGACCTTTATAAGACTTACTAGGATTTTATTATTACTAGGGGCTTTTTAGTTAGCTATATCTAATAAGATATTTATAATCTCCTCTAGTTTAAGTTATTCTTAGTCTAGGAAAGGTATATTATCTAGCTCTAGGAAGGAGAAGTCTAGGATATAGAAAAGGTTTACTATAGGTTTAAGAAAGAACCTTTATACTAGTATATTAGCTTTATTTACGTGTATAATAGCTAGATTAGTATTATCTTTAGTCCTTTCTAGCTCTAGGAGCCTAGGTAGCTCTAGGGGGGCCTAGCTTTAGAGCTAGGCTTATCTCTCTAGTCTCTAAATCCCTTTATTCTTAGACTAGGTATTAGCTTTCTATAAGGATTCCCTTTAAGTATTATACTTTTTTTCCTTTATAACTTATTCTTAGTTCTTATTTACCTTACTATAGGCTTGCTAATTAGTGTTAGTCCTCCTATATCTTTACTATCTCTTAGCTTATTTAGCTTTTATAACTAATTCTTTAGCCCTTTTTAACTACTATACCTCTAGGCTAGGGAGGCCTTAGGGTTTCTATAGGGTTACTATATTTACTATCTATTATAAGTTTATAATAAGCTATATAGTGTATATATTAATTCCTTCCTTATCTCTAGGATCTAGGGTGTTTTCCTCCTAGAGTTATACCACTACCTTTACTATAACGTGTGCCTTATCTATTATAGCCAGAGTATTATTTGTAGTGTAGTTAGTGTAGTTACTAACTACACTAACTATAAAAACTATAAATGTAGTGTTAGTAAAAGAAAAAGTAAGCCTTTTTATTATATAAGGTTATTATAAGGATTAAAAGAAGGCTAGTTATATAGAAGCTTTTATTATTACTTATTTTACCTAATTAGTTATATCATTTATAAAATTTACCTTTTTTTAAGGATTTTACTATAACTAGGGTTATTTATAATATTATACCTTTTTAATAACACTATTATACTTATTACTTTATTTTACTAATATAACTTAAAGAAAAACCTTCTTATTATTTTATTTACTATTACTATTAATTATTTCATATTATTATTATTATTTTAAATAAAAAATACCCTAAACTAATAGAATAAAATTAATTAAGAAATCTAGATAAATAACTAGAAGTTAATAAAAGATATACTTAGTACTTAAATATTATTCTTAATATAATAAGAACTTAAAAAAAGCTTGAGCTATTTATTTAAAGATTTAAACTAATTAAATATTACTTTTAGCTTTATAATTCTAAAGCTTTAAGAAGTTATATATTAACCCTATATATTATTACTATAATATATAAAGAAAGAATATAATAAACTACTATTTATAATTTATTAATAAATAATTAATAGTATTATTTAATTACCCTATATAGCTTAATTAAGCTATAAAAAATAAGTTTAACTTATTTTTTAAAATAATATTAGGACTTACTTTTATATAATATACTATACTTATTATAAAAGCTCTAATAACTCTAATAATCTTAATTACTATTATTACTATTATTACTATTATTACTATTATTTTACTATTATTATTATTTTAAAAAAATATAAAAAAGAAAACATTTTTATAATATTAATATTTTTAAAAACCTTAAAATACTAAGTTATTAAAAACTATAGCTTTTACTATAGTAATTTACTTATAATTACTAGTATTTATATTTTATTTATTTATTAGTTATTCATTTATTATTAAACTTTAACACTAATAATATTATAAGTAATAGAAGTAATATTAGTAATATTATGTTATAGCTTACACTAAAAGGTTAAGAACAAAGTAATAGCTAAGACTATTGCAATTACTACTAGATAAATGCTAGCTAAGGGTAAGTATATAAAGGTTTTAATCTCTAACCTAGTACTAATAATATATATAGTCTTTAATAAATACCTTGCTTTATAAGTATATAGCTATTTTATAGCTAGCTAGCGTCTTTATTATTTATATAGCTTAAAGGTTCTTTAAAGACTTACTTTAATAAGTATCCTATCTCTAACCTTTACGCTCCTAATATAATATCTCCCTTATATATAATTAACCTTAATTATAAAATAAGCTACTTACTTAAGGTATAGTTACTATAATAAAGCTTTATAAAGAAAATATAATAAAGTACCTTATATTTATATATATAAGTAAATAAAAAGAAATAATAATAACAATATCACTAATTAAAAATAACCCCTTTATTATAGTTAGTAATATCTAAATAGTGGCTTATATATAGCTTTAATATAGTAAAATAAATATTATTACTTATTATATAGCTAGAACAAAAAAAATAAATAGCTTATATTAATTTTTATAATTAGTTTAAATAAATAAGATACTTAATACTATAGTTTTAAATAGTTTAACTAAAGAGCTTATATTATAGTTACTATAAGTTTATAGCTATTAAGTATATATATAATTAGTAATCCTAATAGTTATTATTATAATTTATAGATTACCTATATATAATATATTAGATTACTTAAGGGGTCTAGGGTTAATATAAAAGAGACTAATTTTTTCTCCCTTTTATATACTTTCTTTCTCTTATAATATCCCTTAACCTTATAAGTTACCCTTACTAGCTAAGTAATAGCTCTTTTATTACTATTACTTAGTAATTACTAATCTCTTTTAGTCTCTAATTATTATTATTATTTATTATTATTTATCTTAGTTTCTTACCCTTATTTAGCTTATAAGTTTATACTCTTACTAGTATAACTTCTTTATCTAGTTTATTATAGCTAACTTATAGCTAGTTTACTATATTTAAGTCTTATATTAAAACTTTACTTTTATTATTACCTTAAGAAAATTTATTAATTAAAAAAACTCCTATAAAGTTTTCTCTAAAGTAAACTTCTTTTAAAATCTTATTATAAGTTTATTATATTCTTATAGTATTTTTATTATTAACTTATTACTAGTAAAATATCTTTAAAAAAGATTTTATATATATACTATTATTAGTAAGTAATAATATATAATATTCTCCTAAAAAATAGTACTTATAAGATCCTAGGATACTTTATTAATAAAAAGACTTTTTCTATAAAATATAATAAATCTTCTAGTATAACTTCTTTACTTACTTATTACTTCTTTATAGCTAATATTTAATAAGCTATTTAAAAATATACTTATTACTTTTAAAATAATAAAAACTATATTATAGTATATCTCTTTTAACTAAAATTTACTTACTTATTACTAATATATTACTAAACTTTAGCTTAAATTATATAGCTTTATAATAAGCTATTTAAACTTATTAAAGTTATTTCTAAAGGTAGCTATTATTATTAAAATAAAGTAAGTATAATTTTACTACTTAAATACTAAATTATTACTAACTTATTACTAGCTTATTATAAAAGTAAAGAAAAAGCTATAAAATACTACTTTAGTTTATAAAAATTCTAATAAGTATAATTATATTTACTATACTTAAATATTTACTAATATTACTTATAAGGTAAAATATAATAAATATACTATAATAGTATTATAAAGTAATACTATAAATCTAAAGATATAGATTAATATTTTAAACTATCTTTCCTTTAAAGCTTAAAATATTATAATAATAAGATTTTTTAATATATATAGCTAATACTTAACTAACTTACTAGTAGTTTATACTAAATACTATTAATTTACTTAATTATATTAGCTTTATTAAGCTTCCTAGTATACTTTAGGTTTATATATATAAAGAAAGGGATTTTAATAATAAAAATACTTCTAAGGCCTTTTCCTTTATAATTCCTATAGCTATTACTAATAATAAGAGACTAGTAATCTTAAGGACTAACTTTATTATAAAGAGATAAATACTTAGTAGCTATATAATAGATTATTTAAGTTATTTAAGTAAATTAACTTTATTTTCTAATATCTTTAGTATATTAACTTATAAATTATAATTACCTTATATTAACTTTATTACTTAGCTATTACTTATAGTTATTAATAATTTCTTTAGTAATAAAATCCCTTTTTAATACCTAAGAATTCTCTAAAGTATTATAGCTTTTTTATTTAACTAGATATTTATAATACCTTTTATTATAGTAATATAAATAATTCTCTTAACTTTAAACTCCTATTTATTATTTTTAATAGTATTTTATAGTAAGGATATATTTTCTATATTTATTAGGATCTTTTTAAAAGATTTAAGATTAGTAATATTAAATATCTTATATAATTAAGTCCTAGGTAATAATTTTAATTAATATACTAGTTTATAACTCCTAATTACCTTTTTAATCTTATAGAGGCCTAAGTACTTTATAGCTAGCTTCTTACTAAGCATCTTAGGTTAATACAGTTTATATAAAAACACTATTCCTTATTAGGTTTTTTAATAAGAATGATAGAAGCTATAGCTAATAAGAAACTAGTATAAATCTAACCCTTATTTATTAAGTTTATAATCTGGCACTAAACCTCTAGGAGTTATCCTATAGTATATTATATAATAGTCCCTATAGAAGTATTAGTTTAAATCTATCTAGGTTTTTATATAAGTATATATAATAGTTAAGAAAACCCTTATAAAGAGGTAAACTATTAGCTTTAGCCTTTTTAAAGAGGTTTATAAAGTTTACTAACTCCTTAGGTAATATTAATATATTAGGAATAGTTAGTTTTATTTTAGGTACTATAATCTATAGTACTATTATTATCCCCTTTAAGCTTATAGTAATAAACCTTATAATAATATCCTTACTTAATTATACCCTATAAGCCTTAGTAATATAAAGGGATTTAATAATTCCCTATACTAGTACCTTTACCCTATAAGTAAAGGCCTTAGAGATATAAAGGCCCTCTATAACTCTAATAACTAGTTATTATTTTACTATATAAACTACTATATTATACTACTTTAGCTAAGGTATTATAAATATTATATTCTATATAAGACCTAGGATAGTATATAAATATATAAATAACTCCTAGCTATTTATTCTAATTCCTATATATACTATATAGGTAATAAAAAAGGTATTTTCCTTAACTTACTTTCTCTTTTTTTTTACTATAGTATAAATATACCTTTATTTTAGGAACTATATAAGCTCTAGGCTAAGCTACCTTACTACTAATTTACTTATATTATTATAGAAATTATAACTATAATTAATCTAGATATTAATATAATAATATATATTAAAGAGCGTAGGAATTAAGAATAGTAGTTAGTCTATATATTATACTATATCTTACTTTACCTTTATATAATAGTTATAATTATCCTATATTATAGTAATTAACTAGCTTATTTACTATTATATAAGACTTTACTTAAGGGCTACTTATTTTCTATAGAAGGTATTTATCTCCTTATTTATACTTTTCTTATTTACCTTATATAAGTTAATATTAACCTATAGATAGTAAAGTAAGAGAAAAGTATACTTTTAAATATAGTAATTCTTAGATTTATATTATAAGTAATATCTTTCTTAATAGTATTTAGCTAACTTTACTTCTAATACTTATTTTACTTATTATATATTTATAGTAGCCTTTAGCCCTTTCTTTTTCTTAGCTACCTTACTTTACTTCCTTAGCTAAGTCCTAGCTATATAAACCCTAGTTATTAGTATATTACCTTTATAGTTAGTCTAAGGTATAAGCTTAGCTTACTATAGTTTATATTAAAACTAGTACTTATTCTCTAAGATAAGGGCCTTAATATTAACTATAATTTTAAAATATTATATAATAGCTATATACTAATTACTTTAGCTAATATCTTAACTTATACTAATCTTTTTTAAATACTTATTAAGTATATATTAAAGCTTTACTAGCTTTATCTTATCTCCCTAGTAGTTCTCTCTTACTAATATAAGCTTTTTAGTAAAGTAAATAAAAAATATAAAAAATAGCTTCTTTAGTTCTTATTATATTTAGTTAAGCTTTATAAGGGCTATTTCCTATTCATAAAAATTAAAGAATATAGTTTTAAGATATTTTAGGAAAGTAATAAGGTTAAAATTAATAATATTACCTTACTTAAAGTAAGTAATTACCTAGGACTATATGTGGCTTCCTCCAGACTCTCGGACGATAGTTAGTCTAGCCGTGGCTAAAGTGTAGGTTTACCAAAGGGATGCACGCGATGCAATTAGCTGCATTATAAGCAACCTTATATTGCTTATAGTGGCTTTACACTAGTATAACATTCCTTAGTATAACTAATACTAATTAGTAGTTAACTATAACTATAAATAAGCTAGGTATTATAAGAAAAGATATTTCTATAAATAATATAGCCCCTTATCTATAAATAATATAGCCCCTTATCTCTTAAGCTAACTTATATAGGCTATTTAAGTAAAGAGGTATAACTATAGAGTGTGCTAAAGGAAAATAGACTAGAATCCTAGTTATAGGCTTATTAGACTTCTAAGGGATTAATCTATTAACTCTTAGGCCTTTAGGATATTTAGTTAATTATTAATCTTATTATCTATTATAAGAAAACTAACTAAATAACTAAATCTATTACTTGTGAGAACAATGATAGCTAGGCAAGAGGTATGGGGGCTCTGGTATATTGACTGAAGCTTGCTAGGTCTAAGTGTGTTATGCGTGCGAGTCGCTGGCTTATAGCTAGTGGCTCGCTAGCGTCACGTGGGCTTAGCCCTAGGGCGTGGCCTATCTGCGAGGTGCGCTAGTGTACCTGTGTTATAAGTGTGGGGCCTTATAATGTTATAAGTGGGGCCTTATAATTACCCCCCTACTTATAGCTAGGCTTCTAAATGGCTTTCGCTAGCTGTTCTATAGCTATCCGCTAAGTAGTAGCTATATTAAAATAATAATAAATAACACGTAGCGCTTAACTATAAATACGCCTATAACTCTCTATTACTTTACCTATTTTATCCTTATGTAATCATAGTCTATTTTTTATAAAATATTATAACCTTTATATACTGCTACTCTTCCCTTATTAGTTACTACTATCTTACTATTAAAATAATAACTATTTACTTAAAGAAGTGCTCCTATATATACTATTTATATATAGGATACGCTAAGTTTAAGAAATACCCTTCTATTAAGCCTAAGATACCTAAGATTAAGTGTCTTTTCCTCTAGGCTTTATTATCTAACCTAGCTAAGGCCTATACCTTTAAGCGCTATATCTAGTATAAGAAAAAAGGTAATACCTATAAGACTATAATTTATCCCCCTATTACTTGCTTTTTCACTCCTTATTACTAACTTTTTATTATAAGCTATGCCCACTATAAAGGGTAATTTTTCTAATTTATTAATAATTCTAGTTTAGGTCTAGTTACTTCTAGATGCTATAAAAGATAAAGAGTCTAATAAGCCTATCCCTATGTTTTTAGAGGTAACTTACCACTAACTTACTAAGTATTATATTAGCCTTATTATAGGCTTTAACTATACTAACACTGCCTATTGTATTATGTTTAGTTTAACTAGCACTGCTAAGGGCCACTAGGTTAGTAATTCCCTGCCTCTTTACCTAGTCTTTACTTATGTTTTTGTGTAGGCTATATCTATTATATACTAGTAATATATTATTTCTTAGTAGTAACTCTAGGTTACTATATTTTCTACTGCTCCTGCCCCTAGTATTATAAGTTCCCTTAGTTTTTGCTATGCTTTTAGTAAGCTTTTGCTAACTTTTCTATAGGAAGACTATTATAAGGCTATAGCTATCTAGGAGGCACGTATAGTTCTTTAGCTTTAGCTAGCTAACCTAGGCTACATAGCCTAGGTAATAGTAATTTACTGCCTTTTTTACGCCGTAGAGGAGGTAATTAATACAGATAAGAATAGCGCGAAATATGCTATCTAGGGCAATAAGGTATTAAGCTATAATAGCGCTATAATAGAGAGTTTTCCCCTAGTGTTGCCTAACCTTTAGGGCCCTTTTCTTTTGTTTTTAGTAGTAATTCCTAGACTATTAATTAGAGTGTAATAGTGGCTAATAAGGCTAGGCCTTTTCTACAAGAATATTATATCTTCTTGCCTATAACTTGCTTATATCTTGCCACTTTTCTTACTAGACTTGCTTCTATAAAAAGTCTAAATTACATATTAAGCGCCCCCTATATCTTTTACTAGGACCTATTAGTTATATTTGCTTAGCTAACCCTTCTATTTTACTAGGTATTTATTGCCTTCTTAGTTCTTCCTATAGTCCTTAACCTCCTTAACTTTATACTTATTATCCTTATTCTCTAAGTCTAGTATTAGCATTTCCTTATCTCTAGTGTCTTTATAGCAATTCTATAGCTCTAATAGGCTAATATAGAATATATTGTGTAGTTAACTGTATTTTTTAGGTAATGTAAGTCTATATGCTTGTTTTCCTATGGCATTAAGTACTTAAAATAGTCTAATAAATCTAGGGGTTAGCTTTTATTTTATGTCCTTAAGCCTAATATTCTTTACTAATAGTAATACTAGGTTATCTCTTTTTAGTATTAATAGCTAGTAACACTAGTTATAGTACTTTACTTAGGTCTTAGTGGCTTTTGCCTAGTTTTACTTTAGTTACTCTCTAACTTTATATAGCTTTATAATATATATATAGGCTTCTAGCACCTCCCTTTCTTTAGTCTTATCCCTAAGAGCTAGGTAAAACTTAGGTAAATAGCCTATAAGGGAGTAGTTAGGGGAGTAGCCTATAGTTCTATTTACTATATTATTATAAGTAAATTAGGCTATTAGGAGTAGCTTAGGCTATATCTATTAGTTCTTAGCTATAAAGCATTAGAGGTAATGCTTAAGTACTTAGTTTATTCTCTTTATTTACCTATTAGTTTAGGGGTAAAAAGCTATAGAAAGCCTTTGCTTTACGCATAATAGGTAGCATAGGTCTAACTAGAATTAGCTTATAAAAACCAATCCCCTATTAGATATAATACCCTCTAGTGCCCTAAATTATAGTTTAATCTCCCTATAGAAAAGCTTTACTAGTTTTACTACATTAATTATAGTAGTTATAAGTAGGAAGACAGAGTACTTAGTAAATTAGTCTATAATTACTAGGATTACGTTAGTTTCTTGTTTGCTTACTTAGGCAGTAGGTAATCCTATAATAAAATCTATTAAGATTTTTACCTATAGTTACCGCAGTATTAGTAGGGATTTAAGGCTTTTATATAGGTAATGCCTTCTAGCCACCACCTGCTAGCAGACCCCGTAGCTTATAATATAGTTAGATACTAACTCGCTTATGCCTAGCCACTAGAAGTAATGCTTTAATAGCTTAAGAGTGTGTTTAGTCCTAAAGTAACCTGCTAGTAAATTATTATAGTGTAGCTATAGAAGCTCCTATTATAAGATAGGCTCCTAGGGAATAACTACCCTATCTTAGTATATTAGGAGACCCCTTATACTACGTAACTATAGACTAGCTTTTCCCTTACCTCTTACTAGGGAATTATTAATCTTACTATTTTACCTTTATAAATCTAGATCTTAATCCTATGCTTTCTATAGTAATTACACTAATAGTTTATTTAGCCTAGATTAGTAGGGATTTAGTAGCGTAATAGTCTCCTATATCTCTTATACTACGCTAATGTCTTAGACACACACTACCTTCTCCTAGAAATCACCCTTATTTAGCTAATCTTTTACCGGATTTATAGTGGCTAACTAGCCTCTTAACTAGGCTACTCTAGCCTCTAGAGCTCTCTCTATAGTGGCTAGGGTATTTTCCTCCCCTAAAGGTATCTTGCTATATCTTCTCTTATATATTAGTATCTCTTCTTTTACTAGTTCTTTAGTAACTACTATTTTCTTTTAAAGTTCTAGTAGAAGTGCCTTATTTATTAGGGGTTTGCCTTTATAATTAGACTATCTTAATAGTGTATTTACTAGGTTACTTTTCCTAGGTCATGCCTAATTATAAAGTAAAAGGGGCAGAGGAATATACACTATCTAGCCTACCTCCTATTTAGCTTTTATTACCTTATAAAAGTCTATAAGTTATAGTAATCTAATAGGACCTTTACTAGGGTTACTATGCCTTTAATATAGTGTTACTAGTGTTTAAATAACTTTACTATAGTAAGTAGCTCCTAATTTACTATACTATAATTATGTTTAGTGTCTATAAACTTCCTTAACTAAAATACTATAGGATACTATTAGCCCTTATTATCCTATTAAGATAAGATTCCTACTATTATAAAGACTAAAGCATTTATCTTAATACACACTAGCTAACTTAGGTTATAATAATAGAGAAGAGGCGCCTATTAAAAGGTATCCTTTAGCTAGTTAAACGCTAGCTATTCCCTTTCCTTAAATATAAACTTCCTAGTTTAGATGCTATTTTAACTGCCTTTTATTAGCGTATATAAGGGTACTATAATCCTAGAGTATTAGTAAATAAACCTTTAGTAAAAGTTATAAAATCCTAGGAAGGACTATATATCTTTAAAGCTTATAGGCTCTTTCTAGTCCTAGATTATATTAACTTTATATATATCTATTAAAATGCTATTAACTAATAGGATAAACCCTAGGAATTTTACTAATTCCTAGTAAAATAAACACTTTAAGGGTTTTATATATAGCTTTACTAACCTTATATATTCTAGGACTTCCTTAATATATATAGTATGCTTCTCTTATGTTTTTAAGAAGATAAGGATATTATCTAAATACACTATATAAATAGTGTTTACTAGCCTATGTAGCGCTTTATAGATATAGCTCTAAAAAGTAGCTAGGGTGTTAGTTAGCCTAAAGGGCATTATAAGATATTTATAGTATTTATAATAGGTATAAAATATAGTCTTTTACTTATTACCCTCTTTAATATAGATTTAATAGTAAGTATCCTTAATATTAATCTTTAAGAAGTAGTGGGCTCCTTAGCACTAGTCTAGGATCTCTGAAATTAGGGGGAGAGCGTAGTGATTTTTCTATATTACTCTATTAAGTCCCTAATAATCTATATATAGTTAAAGCATTCTATCCTTCTTTAGTATAAATAGGATAGGCATGCCTATAGGGCTCTTAGAGAGTCTTATCTAGCCTTTCTATAGGTTTTTATTAATGTATTTATAGAGCTCCTTTAGCTTGCTTTAAGAGAGGGGGTAAATTAGCCTATATAGGGGTGTAGCCCTAGGTATTAGGTTAATTACGTAATTAGTCTTCTTTCTTAATAGTAAACTGCTTACCTTATTTGCTATAAATATATCTTTAAACTTATATAGTTTCTTAGGGATATTTTTAATAGTTTTATACGCTTTTGCCTCCTTCTTATCTCTAAGGGTAATAAACTTATCTTCTATAACTCCTATAATAGTATATATAATAGTCTTATTATATATTACCTTTATAAACTTATAGGAAGTTATAAGTAAAAAGGCTATTTTCTTTTTCTTAAACTACTACTCTTATAAGTGTAAATAAAGATATATACGTTCTTTAGTAAGTATATGTATTCTAATTAAGATAGGACTTCCCCCTACTCTTAGGTCTCTATCTATAGCTATATATAGTAGCTTAAGGTACTTCCCTTCCCCTCTTAAGTCTCTAATTATAATAGGCACCTTATAGACACTATATTAAGGGACTATAAGGGCCCTTATTACCTAGAGGATAGGTGCTATAGCCTTAGCCTTATTAAGCTTATAATCCTTTGTGAAATTAATGCTAATAAGGTTAAGCTTAGCGTAGCTATCTAGATCCGCTGCTGTTTTAATATCTTTATACTTATAAATAGTAGCTAGTATATAAAATTAATGCTTAATTAGCACCTTAGTGTTTAAGGCAAAGGTAAGGGCCTTTACTTTTGCCTTAGGAAGTTTCCCTAGCTATCTTAGGGCTCTTTCCTTAGCTTACTACACTTATTTATAAGGTAGTCTAGGCTATTATAGTTATAATATTATCTTTTATCCCTAACTTTACTATTATTTAGGTAGGTAGCTAGGCCCCTTTCCTAGTCCTTATTCCTATAGTCCCTATAAGGCCTATAACCCTAGGGTAAGTTATTTCTATAATATTAGGGATTCTTATATAGGCCTTTATTTTCTAAATGCTTAGGTTTTTGCTTACTCTTTAGCATAGCCTCCTAAAATCACTAGGCAAGTTATATAACCTTCTCTTATGTTTTCCTAGTAATAGAGGCATGTAGGTTAATATAGTCCTATAGCTTAGGGAGTAATTTTACAAAGAATATAAGGGCATAGGACTTTTCTAGGGCTCTTTCTAGGTATATCTCTAGTAAATCTAGGAAGATACTAAATTTAATAAGGCTTTAGCCCTTATATTGCTTTGCGTTCTTAAGCTGTGTGGCTATTTAGGCATTACGGTTTATAGAGTCCCTAAGTAGTGTGAGCATCTAGGTCTAGAATGCATCCTAGTTATCCTTAAGATTATCCTAGCTATTAGCCTATTGTTTGTTAAGGTATCTATCCTATCTTGCCCTGTAGTTAGTGTGCATATAGTTAAGTGTAAAGAGGATCTTTTAGTAGTTATATTAGTATTTCTTCTTTGCCTTATTAAAGGCATAGTTTAGGTTATTTATCTATATCTTATACCTCTATAGGTTTATAGGGTATTAGAGCTTAGTAATATTCTTAACTTTAACTTCTTAGCTACTATTACTTAATAAGGTGCTAGCTCTTTACTAGGTTTTCCCTTATACTTCTCCTAAACTATGCCTAATAAGGTTAATAAGCTCTTATTCTTACTCTTATAGTTTTTAGAGTTTTTCTAACTAAGTAATTTACTTTAGTGTTACTATAGCTTTAGTATAAGGGGTAAGGGGTCTTATTATAAGCGTAGTTTTAGTGGTATATAGCGTGTTTACACCTATAGTGTTACCCTTATTTAATTAGGTGTGACTCTTATCTATTAGGGTTAGGTTATTATCTAATATTACTCTAGCGGATTAGGTGGTTCTCCCCCCTATATTGCTCTTAGGTAGCTAGTAGGAGAAGCTTTAGAATTATAAGAATAATAATAGCTAGGCAAGAGGTATAGGGGCTCTGGTATATTAACTAAAGCTTACTAGGTCTAAGTATGTTATGCGTGCGAGTTACTAGCTTATAGCTAGTGGCTCGCTAGCGTTACGTGGGCTTAGCCCTAGGGCGTGGCCTGTCTGCGAGGTGCGCTAGTGTACCTGTGTTGTGAGTGTGGGGCCTCACAATGTTGTGAGTGGGGCCTCACATTACTATAAGGTATTTTATTTAAACCTAATATTAAAAATAACCCTTAGCTAAGCTAGCTAACCTATATAACCTCTCTTTACACTCTCTTTATAACCCCTTTTCTCTTTTCTTTATAGCTTTTTACACCTTAGTGCTCTAGGCATTAAGTTACTTCTATGTCTATATTATCTTTACAGCCTATTTCTCTCTCTTTCACTGTTTTTCCTTCTTTTACCCTTTTTCTATTGTTTTTGTTATTTCCCTCTGTTTATCCTATTAATCCTGCTAATCCTATTTATCCTATTCCGTTTATCCTACTTACCCTGTTTTTCCTATTTTTTTTCCTGTTTTGCCTGTTTTTCAGATTTACCTAGTTTATCCCTCTTAATAAGCGTAGAAATTACCCTATTATTATACTACTATTTAGTTTATTCTAATTATTTAAGAAGACTAAACCCTTCTTAAGAAAGGGATAAAATTAAACATTAGACTATTAATAAGACACACTCCCTAGGTTACTTTACCTAATACTAAGGTACCTTAAAAGTCTTTAGTAATAGCTTCTAAAAGACTAGAAAAAAATAGTTTACTAAGGTAACTATAGCTATATTTATTTATACTTATAAAAGACTAGGAAAAGCTTACCTAACTAAACCTAAAGACTACTACATAGCCTAAGCTTAATAATTAGATTATAAGGTTTATTTATACTAGTAAATATTAGAATTAGTAAGGAGAAAACCTTTAGGAAAACTTTAAAGAAGATTTTAAAGGTTAAACTAAAGATATATTTAAAAAGGCTACTAATAAGCTTATAAGAGAGCTATAAAACTCTCTATAAGATAATAGTGTTTATATTAGCTAAGGGGTAAGCTTTCTTATTTTAATAGCTTTTAAATATATGCTTTAAGAGGTAATAATAACTCTATAGCTAAGGGATAAGTTATAATCTCCTAAATTACCTTATATATAACCCCTATAAGCTATTACCTTAAAGACTTTCCTTAATATTCCTTACTTATAAAGAAAATAATTACTATGTTCTCTATAAAAACCCTTATAATAATCTTAGTTATATTAGGAGTTTAACTCTTAATAGCTTACTTTCCTTTCTTAATCCTTCCCTTTAAATAAATAAATTATAAAGAAAATATCTAAGCTTATAAAGATATATAAGAATAGTAATTACTATAGTAAAAAGCTATAGAACTTTCTTTTACTAAAGCTTATACTCTTTAAGAGTAAGTATAACTAAATTAACTTTCTTAAGTTATATTTTAGTAAGGTATTTCTTATTATATTAATAGAAAATACTAAATAGTACTTTTTTAATTACCTTACTAGTAAAAACCTTTTTTATAAAGAGATAATTATAAATATTTATTAATACTTTAAAATAAAAAGTAATTAATAGTTTTATTACTATAAGTAAAGTAATATAACCCTTAAGAATATTATTACTTAAAACCCTAAAAAAAGTAAGCTTAAGTGCCTTAAGATTTTATTAACTACCTTAAAGAGAGTTTATAAAGGGTTATACCTCTTTAATATAGTAAGCTTTATAAGTAAACCTTAAATATAGTCTTTAGTATCCCTAAATATTAGGTAATAAAGTATATATATACACTAGGCTTTAAAAACCTTACTAATAATCTTTATAAGTTAATTATAATTATAAAGAGTAATATAAGGAGTAACTAATATTACTAGTATTAAGATAAAGACTTATTAAAGGTAATATTTATAGATTACTAATATAGCTAATAGAATTAAAGAAACTAAGGAAAAAAAAGTTATTATAGTAACTTTAAATAACCTAAGTAATACTTTATTTATAGTAAGAGTAACTACTAGTTATTAAACTATACTAATACTAAGTATTAGAAAGAGAAAGAGAGGCAATAAGCTAGTAAGAACTATTACTTACCCTTTATAAAGAAAAAGTTCTAAGTATTTCTTACTTTATTTAAAGGTAATAATAACCTTAAGGTAAAGGAAGTAAAAGACTAGGAGACTTAGCTTAAGGCTTATACTTAGGCCTAAGATAATAATAATAATAATATTAAGAAAAAGCTATTATTAAAGGTATACCTCAGTATTATATAATTCTTTTACTTAGGATTATAAATAATAGATAATATTAATATCCTTATAATGCTTAAAAGTTAGGCTTTTTAATATACCTTACTTAAGTAAGAGCTATACCTTAAAGAGGCTTTTAATAAGGATAATTTAATTTATTATATATCTAAAGGACACTATTTTAAAGAGGTCTTTAGAGAAATTATACTAGATATAAAAGCCTTAGGCTAATTAACTACTAGTCTAGTATAAGCTAAAGCCTTACTAAGATTAATGCTATTATTAATAATTAAACCCTATAACCTAGAAGTTATTAGCTTTAGTACTAGATTAGTAATAACATATAGCATTATCTATATGCTTATAAAGCTTAGCTAAATTAACTTCTATATTCTTAATATAACTATACCTTTTCTCTTTTCCCTTACTAATATAAATAAGATAAAGGTTAAGATTAATAACCTTACTAATATGTTAATTTAAAATAATAAGACTATACCTATTATACGTAAATAAGGCTACCCTTAGTGGCTTTTAGAGGCAAGAGAAACCACTGCTTTTTATCTATTAGAAGGAGAGATTTATTAGCTTTACTAGAGGTTTAGTTATCCTTCAATTTAGTAACTTATAAAGATCCTTTAATAAGCTAGTTATAATATTAAACACTATATAATTAAGAAGCTTACTGAAGTTTATTACTATTATTAAATAAATAAAAAGGCCCCTAGCTAATTTAAGTTCTTAATTAAGGATAACTATAACTTTAATTATAAGATTATTATTAATATTATATAAATTAATAGCTAACTAGTCCTTTATATTATTAATTTAGTAACCTTATTTTAAGTAGCTTAATTCCTTAACTTAAAGAAGTAAAAAGCTTATAATATTTAGGATATAATTAAGAAGTACTAGATAAATACCTATCTAGGCCCTTTAGATTAGATTATTTATAATACTAGTAATAACTTTACTTTAGCTAAATTTAGGTATTATACTTACCTCATATTAATTAAGATTAATAAGATACTTATTAAAGCTTATAATAGTATTAGAAAGGTTAAAAGATATTATAGACCTCTTTACTAGGCTTATAATATTATTATAGATTTAATTAGTAAAGAGATTACTTCTAAGTAATAACTCTAAATAGCTATTAAAGCTATTAATAACTTAGTAAGCCTTAATAGCCTTATGCTTATACTACTAGTCTTTAAAGCTTACTTATAGATAATAGATAAGTTATTACTAAGTATCTCTATTATTTAATAAGCTAAAGTAATTTAAAAGGTAACTAATAAGGTTTACTATTACCTAGCTAAGAGGTAGGTCTATAAGGCCCTTAGCGCTTAGAATAGCCCTAATATATTACTAATATATTATTTACTACTATAGGTTAATATATATATATAAAGAGAAAAAGGTAAATAGCATAGCCCTTATAAGCTATTAGCTACTAATAAGAAGACCTATATAGTTAAAATACACTATAGCCTAGCTAAGTTTTACTTTATAGTAGTAAAGCTATACTATAAGAACCTATAGTATATAAGGGCTAATAAGTAAAGCCTTTAGGGTATTAGGGAATATAACCTAGGCCTAGAGGCCCCTCCCTATAAGATAGCCCCTTCCTATAAGGGGGCTAGGGAAAATAAGCTATTAGTAAAGGGTAGTAAGGTAAAGGAAAAAGAAAAAGAGATATTAGTAAAAAGGAAGTAAGGGAAGCTAAGGAAAGCCCTTATAGTTTAATTCTATATTAATAAGGTTATAAAGAAGCCTAAAGAGGCTTCTAATACTAAAGTAGCCTCTATAGGAAGCTATAGAGTTAAAGAACTTATAGCCTATTTTAAGGTAGTAAAAGCTACCCCTATAGGAAGCTATAAAGCTAATTACCTTAAGGTAGTAAAAGCAAAGGTAATTAGAGCCTAGGCTTATAATCCTAATAGAGCTATTAAACCTATAGATTCCCTTATATTTATTAATAAAGACTAAGAGAAAGTATTATTTAAAGAGATTATAGCTAGAGAAGTGCTAAATATAGTATTCCTTATAGTAAAAGGCTAACTAAAAGCTTACCCTTTAACTTTACTAAGAGAGAAAGATTATAACCCTAAGAACCCTCTTTAAATAATCTAACTAAGCTAAGATAAATGCCCTATAAGCTTATAATATATTTAGATTTATAATGTTTAATCTTACTAAGCATAGAGGCTATAGGATCTTTAATTCTTATATAGTTTAAGAGATTAAAGGAAAAGGGACTAAATTACTATATAAGAAGTTATGCCTTATTATATAAGGGCATAATAATAGAGGAAAAAAGGCTATCTTAACCTAATTACTAATAATATAGTAATTAAGCTAATGGATTATTATAGCCCTTACTTTATTATTAAGGTAAAATAGAATTTACCTTTAGTTATAAGACATTACATAAGCTTATATTTAATCCTATATAACCCTAAATAGGCTAATTATCATAAGGTTACTTAAGTAAATTACATACCTCTTTCTAGAAGGCATAGTAATAGAGGTAATTAAACCTCTTTATAGAATTATAAAGGCTAGAACCTACTAGTAGGTAATGTATTTTTATTACTATAGGGATAACCTTAAGATAATAACCTTAATGTATAATCCTTACTTGCTAATTATAGCCCTAAATAATAAGAACCTCTTTAGAATTATAAGAACATAAATAGATAACACGCTAGGCCTTAGTAATAATAACTTCTTTAAGAAAGAAAAAAGAGAGCTTTAGAAGGTAAAGTTTATAGCTAAAAAAAACAATATCTAATAACTATAAATCCCCTTATCTTTAATAGCTATATCCTAACCTAGAACACTAATAACTTACTAACTCTAACCTAAAAAGGCTAAAGTTAGAAGATTAAGGAAATTAACCTATAATTACTAATAGTAAAGTAAGATTATATAGAGTAAAGAGCCTAAGGGAGTTATATTATAATAGTCTATTAACTAGAAGCATCTTATAACCTATTAATTACTATATAATACTAAGAACCCTTTACTAATAATATCTTATAACTTAATAAATGCCTTAAGTAGTAAATTAAGTATTAGTAATAGGGATTATAATATATCCCCTTAACTCTTAAAGAGGCAAAGCTCTTTGTGTTTATAAATAGGTCTCTTACTAATAATAAAGACCTTAGCTTATAGATTAGATATATTATTATAATTAGCAATAAGGTAATAAAGCAAAATAATACCTTTACCTTAAAAGGGAATATTATTATATATAGCTCTATAAAGAGTAAGTATGTAACCTATAGTGTACTTATATCTAAGCTATATACCATAGTTTAAGGCGCTAATATTACGTATATAATATCTATAACCCTTTATTAGATTATAGACTAATTAAAGATACCTTAAATACTAATAATTCTCTATATAGACTCTTTCTTATTATATAAAATGCCTGTATAAAGCTAGGTATAATAAAAGAGAAGTAGCTTATAATTAATATTATAGCCCTCTAATAGTTATATAAGAGAAAAGAGATTTATAAAGTTAGGTGAATTAATAGTGGTAATAACCTAGCTAATATAATAATAAAGGCATTGCTAAATTTAGCCCTTTTAACCTTAATTAATTAAAATAAATTAATAATTTATATAAAAGGCTAGGTTAAGAGACTTATAAGGTTAGGTAAAGGGGAGGATTAATATAATAGGCATATAGGTATAGATTATAGTAACTAGGTTAATTAGGATAACTAAGGCTATAATAGCTAATTAAAGCTATGGATTCCTATAAAGGGATTTACTTATATATACTTTCCTTTAATTTAATTTTTATTATGTTTTTAGGCTCCTTTAGCTATAAAGAAAAGAGAGACTACTAGTATAGCTTTCTCTAGACCCTTAGATAATAGTTAGTCTAGCTATAGCTAAAGTATAGGTTTACTAAAGGAATACATATAATATAATTAGCTACATTATAGGTAACCCTGCACCACTTACAGTGGCTTTGCACTACTGCCTTACTTTTCCTCCTTTTTCACTTACCTTCTCTCCTAGCTAGATTCCTCTCCTTCTCTCTTTTCTTAGCTATTATTGTTAAAAATAAGACCTATTTTTAGCCCTTTCTAGTTAAAGGACCTTTTATTACTAGCTTGCATTGTAAGCCTAATAGCTACACTGCAGCTGTTAATAGTTGTAACTAACCATGTGAATAACTAATTCTAATCAATCGTGAATTAGTTAATTATATTGTGGCTGCAAGCATAGCTACAACCGCGCCACTAGTAATTAGGTAAGCAGGCTACCCTATACGCGGGTTACCCTATAGCTATCTTTAATAGTAATTTTCTCTTTAACTAGAGGTTATATAAAAGTCTTGTATATAGCAAATTAAAGCTAGAAGAAAGGGCTTTTATTTAATATAGGAATATTTTTTAGACTAGAATTTAGTGTATATAGGTTGCTAGTTTATATAGTAGTAAGTTAATTTTTTAGATTTTATATATAAATGAATTTTATAGAAAATAAAAAGTAGCCTATAAGACCTCTCTAGTGGTCTAAATTCACTAATATAGTTAGTAAGTATACAAGAGAAAGAAGATTTTTTTAATCTAGCTAGATAGCTAGGCCTCTTAATCTAATAGCTGCATTGCCTATATAATATCACTAAAATCAATTCTATTACTCTATTAGCTATTATAAAAGTAATCTAAATTAAATTTAATTAGTTAATAACTACTATAAACTTCTGTTATATTATATTAAATATTTAACGTGGTGGTTTTACTAGTCCATAACCATAGAGCTACACCTATATAGCTATTGCTAACTAGTAACTAGCTCCCTATATTTTAATAGGTTATAAGCCTAGCTTCTATTACTATAGAATCTTTTTAGGTTACTTTACGTATGTTTATAAAAGACTTCCCTTCTATAAAAAAGGAAGGACCCGTGAGATAGAAGCTATTCCCTTCTATAAAAAAGGAATTACTATAGTTATAAAAGACTTCCCTTCTATAAAACAGGAAGCGTATAAGCAATATAGAAGCTTTCCCTTCTATAAAAAGGAAGTTTAGCGAGAATAGAAGCTTTTCCCTTCTATAAAAAAGGAAATTTAGTGGGTATAGAAGCTTTTCCCTTCTATAAATAAAAGGAAATTAGTATAAATAGAAGGCTTCCCTTCTATAAAAAGGAAGATAGATAATAAATTAAAGGGGAAGGGGTCTCGCCACCCCCTAATCCTAGAGCGTAAGAGGTTTTAAATAACTAGCTAAAAGAGTAAGCTATTAAGTAATAATAAACTATTAACTTGCTATTAGAGAAGGCAAAGAACCTATCTATAGCTCTTACTAGTTATATAGAGGGTATGGAAGCTACTAAGCCGACTAGTTAAGAATAAGTTTAGTAGCCTATTAAAGGACCTAAATCTAGTTTTATATAAGTAGCCTTTAATAATTTAGTTATTAAGGAATTTAATAAGAGGGTTTATAGCTTCCCTAAGACTACTAAGCTTAAAGGAGCTAAAAAATTTAATTAATAGAAATAGGCCCTAGCTATCTAATTTAGACCTTTAGGCATGCCTAATTTTCTAGATAATCTGGATATTTCTAGGGTGCTAGGGGACGCTAACTAAGCTATTGTTCTTATGCTACTAAGAGATAGCTATATAGAAGGCCCCTAAGCCGCTATAACTTAGTAAAAATCACCTAAAGAAGCCTATAATTTACTTATATAGTAGTATTTATATAGCGCTAAAATCCAGAGGGGGTCCCTATATTCTGAATTTTATAACCTAAATTCTTATGGTTTTAAGGGGACTTTAGAAGCCTTTAATACAGTCTTTAATAATTTACTAGCTAGATTATTGATTTTAGAGGTCCTAATTAATCTAATAGATTAGGTTAATTAATATCTTTAATCCCTAAAATTAACCTTCCCTTAGTAGGCTAAGAGGCAATGATTTAGTATACTTATAAATAGGGCTATAAGGGCTTCCCTAGATACCCTAAACCTTTAATTTTTAATAGCAGACCTTTTAGCTAAATAAAGGGATAAGTTATCTATAGTATCTAAAGCCCTAAATTATAGGGCTAAAGACTAAGAAAAGGGTGCTAAAGATAAGGAAAAGGCCCCTAAAGGTTAGAAAAAGAAGAAAGAGAGCTCTAAAGAAAATAAGGGCTTTTCTAATTCTAATAAGAAGAAAAAGAAGCAAAAAGGTTATAAATTAGATAAAAAGGATAATAAAGAGCTTACAGAGGGATCTTTTATGCTAGGAAATTATAACCTTTCTAACAGAGCCCTTAATTTGTATAAGAAACCTAGCTCTTATAGAACTAGTTCTAAGAGCTCTAGTAATAGTAGCTTTAATTCTAGCTCTAGTAATTTGGATAATAAAAAACAAGAAATTAATACCTTAAATGGTTTTAATTATTATAGTAAAGATATAAAAAAGGCCCTATTATATAATATAGGTTTAACTATATATATAGTTAATTCTAGGGAGGTCTTTAGGGATTATACCCCTTATAAAAAGGGGGAATCTAACCCTATTATAACTAGTGGTGGTCCTATTTACGCTAAGGGCTATGGTAGTGCTGTTTTTAAGGTCTTATATTAAAAGAATCCTACTAAATATAGGACCTTAGTGCTAAAAGATGCTCTATATTTTCCTTAGCTTAATATTAATATAGTTAGTAGTCTTATACACTATATATCTAGTGGTTGCTTTATAAAAAACTATCTTTTTCTAAAAGATAGGTCTTATATTACTACCCTAGATATAGAAAAACATAGTTTTTTCTTCCACGTTAAAAACTAATCTACACCTAAGTTACATAAAGGGCCCTATAACAAGGAATCTTATTATATCTAACCTTTTACCTATGCTAGCTTTAGGGGTTATAGCTATCCTATTAAATACCCTATAGAAGTTTAAATTCCCTCTAAAAAGCTAGATTAGGCTTCTGGTTTAGACAAAATCGCTGAAATTAACAAAGATAATAATAATATTAAAGATATTATATAGGATAATTTAAGGGATTTAGTCTCTTCTCTAATGCCTATAGCCCTAGGTTAGGTCCCTTATAAATCTAAGGAAATAGATTTAGGGGTGTTAGAGGGCCTTAGTAATAGAAAAAGGTCCCTAATGCCTCTTTAAGAGGCCTGTGGTTCTTAAGGGGCCTAGTAAAGGACTAAGGGAGAAGGCCCTAATCTAGACCCTAATTTAAGCCCTAAGGATCTTTAATATTAATGGTTACTAGAACTAGCTAGCTATGGCATGTATAATTAGGGCACCTAGGGCTTCCTTTGCTAAAGAAAATAAGCCTTATTACTAAAGAAATCCCTAATTTTTCTAATATTAAGGATAAAGACTTTAAATATATAGCTTATAATTAAACTAAGGCAGTTAAAAGACCTAGGAAATTAGCTATCCCTAACCCCCTTAGAGCTCTAGATTAAATAGAGGGGGATACGCTAAAAATCAGCCCTATACTATATAATAAACAGTTAATTTGCTTATTTCTAGTTAATTAAAAGACTAGATATAAGTAAGTGATCTTATTACCTAATAAGGAAGGCCTAACTATTTATAGGGCTATTAAGGGCTTCTTTAGAGGGCTTAAAAATTAACTAGGTTAATATCCTAGGCACCTTCACTTTAATAGGGGCTAAGAAATCAATTCTAGTTATTAAACCTAGTTAAATTCTAAGGGAATTAAATTTATAACTTCTAGTCCCTATATTCACAAACAAAATGGATTAGCAAAGCGTTTAATTTATATACTATTCTAAATCAATTAAGGGCTACTATCTAGTAGGCAAAATTACCTTTATATCTATAGTGTTTTATATTACCTATAGTTATTAACCTAGTTAATATAACTACTAATACCACAAAGGATAAAAGCCCTAAATAACTACTAGCTAGGGAGCTAAATTAGCCCTATATAACTAATATTAGTAGTATTAGAGCTATAGGATCTCACTGTAAGATTCTAATCCCCCTAGAAAAACAACCTAAAGCCTAGAAGTTAGTAGCTAGAACTATCCCTAGAAGATTATTAGCTACACTAGGTTCTAATACCTACCTAGTGTACATCCCCTCTAAAAGGCTAGTTACAAAAACTAGCTTTATTAAGATTATAGAACTTATAAGTCCTGTCTCTAAAGGATTACCTAGGCTTTCTATAGGGGATAACCCTTTAGAGAGGGAAAATAATTTAGTATAATAAGATCTAAATTAAGGTTTAAAGGATTACCTTATAAATAATATAGGTATCCCTATAGGTTAAGAAAAACTACCTATAGGCCCTAAAGAACCCCCTAAAGGTCTAATTCTAGAGGCCTTAGAGAAGGCCACGCCTGTAACTTAACTAGGAAATCAGATTTTAACTCTAGACCTGAATTTTAATAAAATTACTAACTTTAACCCTAATATTAACCCTATAGATATTAATATTAGTTTTTCTTTTTTCTCTAGATTTTTTTAAAGAAATTTACTTTAAGGTATAGGAGAAGCTAAAGGAAAATAACCCTAATAGCCCTAAACCTAAGACCTAGAAGCAAGCTATATCTAGCCCTAAAAGGGATAAATAGATAGAAGCTATATATAAGGAATATAAATAGCTTCTAAAGGCTAGTACTTTTAAATTTATAGGGAAAGACTAAGTACTTAGGGGCTAAAAAGTACTAAAAAACAGGCTTATATATAAGCTTAAAAAGGATAAAGAAAATAATCCTTTAAAATACAAGGCCTAACTTATTACTAAGGGATTTATGTAATTAAAGGTCTAGATTATCTAGAGACCTTTATAGCTATAAGCATTCCCCCTAGCTAGAGGATTTTACTAGCCCTCGTGGCTTAAAATAACTAGGAAATTAAATAGGTTAATTTTATAGGGGCTTTTCTTAATAATAAGCTTTAATAATAGATTTATTAAATTCCTTAAAGCAAATCCTAAACTAGCTAAATTAGCTAGAAGTTTTAGCTATAAACCTTCTAAAGATTAAGTAATTTTATTATAAAAGTCTTTATATAGCCTAAAATAAAGCTTAAGGGAGTGGTAATAAGCACTAATAGCAGTGCTAAAATCCCTAGGATTTAACCCTCTTATATCTAACCTAGCTATATTCTTTAATCCCTTCACTAAAACCTTTATTATTATATATATTAATAACTACCTTCTAATTAGACTAGATTTAACCTATATTTAAAGACTTAAAAAGGAACTTTATAAAGTCTATCTAATAGAAGATAGGGGGCTTACTAAATTCTTCTTAGGGGTTTAAATTATATAAGATAGGCCTAATAAAATACTAAAAATTTATTAATCTTAGTATATCTTAGAGGCTTTAAGTTAATTTAATATGCTAGATAGTAAGCCTATTAGCATACCTCTTTAGCTAGGCGTATTAGCTACGCAAATAACTAAGCTTTTAATAGCTAGTGAAATTAAGCTCTATTAGTGCATTATAAGGACTATAATATACCTAATGTTACTTATAAGGCTAGATATGGCCTTTACACTTTAGTGGCTATTTATAGCACTAGCTAGCCCCTATATAAAGCACCTAAAAGTAGCTAAAAACTTGCTTAGGTACCTATTAGGGACTAAATTCCTTACTATAATCTATAGGGGAGACCCTAAAGGTATAGCTAGTAAAAGCCTAATAGGTTATTATAATAGTGATTTTATAGGGGATAAAAAGACCTTTAAATTTATATATACTTATCTATTTAAGCTAGCTAGCGGACTTATTAGCTAGAAATTAAAGAAAGCTAGTATAATAGCTTTATTAATATTAGAAGCTAAAGCTAATACTATTTATAAGACCTTCTAAGAGCTATAGTGGCTTTAGGGCTTATTTAAGGAGCTAAAAACCCCTATTTCTCCCCCTATATAGATATTCTATAATAATTAAGGCGCTATAACTATAGCTTATAACCCTGCCTTATATAGCTATACTAAGCATACTTTGCTAAAGTTTAACTATATTAGGTAATAGGTATTAGTAGGTTTAGCTAAGATTAAATATCTAGATATAAACTTAATGCTTACAGATAGTCTAATGAAACCATTATCTATACCTCTTTACTAGGCCTTTATTAAGCTTTTAGGGCTTAATAATTACTAAGAACTAATAACTAAATCCCTTTAATAGAGAACTAAAAAACAACGTTAAAAAGGGAGCTATATTTAACAATAGCTAGGAATTTTAAAGGGGGTCTTTTATCTTTTCCTATTTTTCCCTTTTATCTATTATTATTTAAAAGTTGTTGTTTACCCTATAGTCTCCTTGTACGCTTTTAATTGCTTTTGATGTAATTCTTTTGTAAAGAGGGTGTTAAAAATAAGACCTATTTTTAGCCCTTTCTAGTTAAAGGACCTTTTATTACTAGCTTGCATTGCAAGCCTAATAGCTACACTACAGCTGTTAATAGTCATGTAAGTGACTATTAATGACTATATTACAGCTGTTAATAGTTATAACTAACCGTGTAAATAACTAATCCTAATTAATTGTGAATTAATCAATTGCATTATAGCTACAAGCGCAGCCACGACCGTGCCACTAGTAATTAGGTAAGCAGGTTACCCTGTACGCGGGTTACCCTATAGCTATCTTTAATAGCGATTTTCTCTTTAACTAGAGGTTATACAAAAGTCTTATATATAGCAAATTAAAGCTAGAAAATAGGGCTTTTATTTAATGTAAGAATATTTTTTAGACTAAAATTTAGTGCATATAGGTTACTAGTTTGTATAGTAGTGAGTTAATTTTTTGGATTTTATATATAAATAAATTTTATAGAAAATAAAAAGTAACCTATAAGACCTCTCTAGTAGTCTAAATCTACTAATATAATTAGTAAGTATATAAGAGAAAGAAGATCTTTTTAATTTAGCTAAATAACTAGGTCTCTTAATCTAATAGCTACATTGCCTATATAACATTACTAAAATCAATTCTATTGCTTTATTAGCTATTATAAAAGTGATTTAAATTAAATTTAATTAGTTAATAACTACTATAACCTTCCATTACGTTACGTTAAATATTTAACGTGGTGGTTCTACTAGTCCCTAACCGTAGAGCTACACCTGTACAGCTGTTGCCAACTGGCAACTAGCTCCCTACATTTCAATAAGTAGTACCTTAGAGTTATAGTTATACTTTCCTATATATCTTAGTGGGAGTTACTAGGTTAAATAGTCTCTTTAAATATAGTGTATTTACCTAGTTCTTTACTAAAGACCTTTACTTATTATTTAAGAGAATAAGTAATAGTAAGCCTTATATACTATTCATAATATTATAGTAAAGAAACTAGCCTAAAGGTAGTTTATATACCCTAAACTTTATAGTAAAGTATTATAACTTCTAGAAGAAAATAGTCTTTATTTTAACTTCTATAATATAAATAATACTAAGAACTATACTAAGTAATATAATATAAATATAATAAAAAGATTTATTTACTATAACCCTAAGTGTAATACTAATAGTTAGTCTAGTAAGATAATTATAATTATAATATATATATATCTAAGTAATAAATATAATATATAAGTGTATTACTAGTAATATAAGAACTATAAGAGGCTTAGTAAGCCCTTCCTAGATAATTCTTATATAAAGAGAATAGCCTATTAGATTAAGAAGTAGTGTAAAATCTAGATAAAGCTACCTTACTACTTAAAGAAAAGTAAGGGGCTATACTATTAGGATATCTATAAAGGGTATAAGACTAGTTACTATACTTAAGTAAAGTAATAAATATAAAGACACTACTAAATTAAAGATAAATATTAAGTTAATCTTAGTAGCTAAAAGTTTTCCTTAATATAAGTAATAAATTGTATTATATATACGTTAACTTTCCTTTACTTAGTAACTAGACTAAAGCTATTTATAAGAGTAATTACTCTTTACCCCTAGAGGGAGAGCTAATACTATAAAAGCTATATATAATATTATATACTATAGTATAATAAAGGTTATATTAAACTATAGTAACTATAAGGAATAAGGACTATATATAGTAATATATATAAAATAAAGTAATATAAAATATAAAGTAATTTATATTAAGTTTACCTAATACTTAATAGTAATAGGTAAAAGAGACTTTAATTATAATAGCAAATATAATAGAAAAGTAATATAAGATATAATAAAATATATATATAAGTAAATAAAAGTAAATATAACTATAATAGTAAACTATAAGTAAATAAGTAATAAAGTAAACTTAATAAAATATATATAAAAGAGTAAAAGTAATAGTAAGTATAATATAATATAAGAAATAAGTAAATATAATAGAGGAGTAAAGCTATTATAATATAAGAGTATATATAAAAGTATAGTAATATAATATAGATATAAAGTAAGTTATATAAGCTAGGGCATAGGATAAACCTAGGTAAGTCTATAAATAAATCTTAATAAGTAAAATAAAATAATAAGTAAACTAAAATAAGGTAAAAGTTAGGTTATGTATAATAAAACTATATAGGCCTTAAGATATAAGTAAAGTAAGTATTAAAGGGAGAGTTAACCCTTTACTTATATTTAGTATAAGGGTCCCCTACGCCCTATGCCCTGTGCCCCTAGCTTTAGATAGGAACACTCGAGCATCAGTGTGTGGGACGGAGGAACGTAGTCCTGGACCTGTACGTAGCATTTGGATACATTATACACAGATCCGACAAGTTGACTTACCTGCTGCGCGAGATACAACAGACATCATTCGAGCAATCGTCTGACTCCCACACCAAGGCTAAGAAGCCTCTGGACGTAATAGTAGATCATAATACCCGATGGCTCTCTCAGCTGTACATGATTCGACGCGCGCTTCTGTTGCGTGGCTCTATCGAGCTGCTTGTGGCGCGGCACCGAGTCGAATTCGAGCAGCAGCGCAAGTCGAAAAGGGGATTTGGCAAAAAAATAGCTAAAACACCATTCATCTGCGAAGCCGAGCATCAGCTATCCGATAAAGACTGGGAAGTTTCAGAAATATTTGCGCAGATCCTTGGCTACTACGAATGCACGATCAAGATGCTCGAGGGCGACGGCCAGATCCGCCAACGGAAGCGCGGCTGGGTAGGATCCTACGGAAATATCTGGGATGTAGTCCAAGGCTTCGAATTTCTCCTTGGAAAGCTCGAGAGCTACAAAACCATGGCAGAAAGGTTTCCAGACCCGGAGCATTTTCGGATTAACATTAATCTTAGATAGGAGAAGCTTGACAAGTATTATTAGCTACTAAGTGATACTCCTATCTATTACGCTAGGCTGGCTCTGCATCCAGTGTACCGCGGGAAGTGTTTTAATTAAAAATAGGCCGACAATCCCAGATGGATCCAATAGGCTAAGAAGATTGTCCGCGATGTCTGGCATTACGAATATTAGGGAATCGCCGTATCTCAAGGTACTGTGATTAAGGACAACAAGGCACTAAAACGGCGCAAAACATATAGCAACCCTTTTTAAGAATTTCTTAAGGAGAGTCGGTGCGTTACTCCGAACGTTCATGGCGACAATAGCCTCGAGTTATTTGAAGACAAGTACTAGCATAAGAAGCAATTCTAGTATCCGCGGCTTTCACGGATGGCGCTTAACTTTTTAACAATACAACTAATGTTAGCCAAGTACGAGCGGCTTTTCTTAGCGGCTAGGCAAATAGTAATGCCTTTGCGGAGTCGGCTTGAGGCGCAGGTGATTGGAATTTGCTAAGTGTTACGCTCTTGGCTTCAAGCGGGGATTATTCGAGACCTGGATCCGTTCTTCGTCTCCATAGCTAACGAGGAAGCCCGCGTAAATATAGGCACTCCTATAGATAAGACTATTTAGGAGAGAAAGGCCGCGTAGTGTACAACCTTGGCAGAGCGGGTCGCGTGAGGCAGGCATAGCATGGCCTCGCCTTGTACATGAAGACCGATCAAGTACCCTGTTCACGCCATCTTTTGAGAGGGCCTATCTCTTACGGATGGTCCGATTCATGGAGTCGTAAACATATGCCTTTGATGAATAATATACCTAATCCACTACATCCATTCTATTCCACTAAGGCTTTAAGTGTATCTACTACACCGACAAACATCGTGGATTTGAGTCCATCCACGTCACTGACGCCTGCAGTGGATTCAGTGGAGTGGCTTGCAACCCTGCAACCCATTGTCGTAAGTGCGCCTATCTTTGCATCCGTTGTGTGTGATAGATCCAACCCTGGCTAGGCCGGACGGACCGGACCGGGCCGGACAGGATATATCAGACTAGATCAGGCCAGATCATGACGAACCATTTACAAGTTGCACGGAGAGATCGTACTCATGTGCAGAGTAACAAGCAACCAATGCCGGGAAAGGAAAGATTGTGGGTAATACGTTACACCTGGTAGTCTTGATAATATATAAGCAGCAACTTACACCGTATGAGTAGGCCGTACCTAGCTAGCTATTGCTCAAAGGAAACACGTATTATTCTTCCATTGCTCAAAAGCTATAAATTCATCTGCCTTCCTTTCAGGGGTCACGTCAAGTCAACATGCATAGTTTCACCTCCGGCGATGTCACCGAAGCAGGAATTACATTCGCCGTGACGGCAACGTTTTCTACTCTTTACCATTACTAGATGATGGGTCCAGCAAAAAAAACTAAGCATGCTCATGCTATACTAGATTTGGCTAATAGCCTCGTCAAATGCGGAAAGAATAGCACCGTAAAGCCGTTCCGGCCCTCCTGCAGGTGTCCCAATCATCATCCTCTCATCCTTATCCAATGGAAATAGAAGCCTCCGTATTCGCAAACACAGTGGTTTGACACCATCAAAAGCCTTGGGAAACTCGCTCATTATGCGTTCAAGACCGTTCACAGTCATGTCACCCTCCTTCGCTTTGGCAATCTCCTTGAAGTTTCCAATCTCCCAGTTGCGCAGGTCGCTCTCGGCGGGCTTCTCCTCACCACTTCCACTAAAACGATCCCAAGAGCAGCGTGCACACATCCACAGAAGAACATAGAAAAAAGATTCCAAGTCGTGGCGATAGGTGTGATCTATGCCACGTAGTACCTCGATCGCCATGAACTGCATCGTGCCTGTCTGATGCCGTGCCCCGCTTGGGCCACTGTCCCGTTCTTTGGCCAGATCAAGATCGATAAGCATTCCATTAAAACCTTTAGACCTCTCAGGATTTGTTATTATTATATTATTCGACGAGATGTCGCGATGTAGTATTCCACCCTTTAGGTACAGAGATCGATGCGCTCGTATAGCATCGCGGAGCGACTCGAGCAGCTCTCGAATGGTGCTAAAGTCGCAGACGACACGTCCAGCAGGGGAGACAACGAGACAGGACAAAATGCGATTCTCGTAGGGGTCTTCTCGGTTCGGTGTGTATAAGCTCAGCTTCGCTTCATCGTTCGCTTCATCGTTCGCTTCTTCGCTCGGTGGATCATAGGCTTGTCGAAGTGCGGACCTTTGGCTGTTGGACCGCCGCCTCATGGTGGGACGCGCATCTTCTTCCGAGGACTTGCGTTTTCTGCTTGATCCGCTGCTTTCTGAGCCTTGTAGGCGATTATATCCGTCTGATCGTTCGTGTGTGGTCGTTCGGAAGGGATGCCGCGCGCTGCTGGAGAAGTCCAAGCCCGCTCGCAAGTCGGCAATGCTCATGATCTCGCGATGCCCTACAAGTGTAGCAACCCCCTGCACGCCCTTCTCCTGCGCCAGCTTCAAATGCCTCACCTCGGATGGCTGCCGCTTGTCTGAGCGCCAAGAAAACTTCGCCACCCCTTGCCTTGTCGAAAAGCAGGTCGTTCCTCTGCACACCACGGCCCGCTGCCGAACGAGTAGCCCGTTCAGTTCCATGCGTTTCTTGTCGCCGTTGATATCTTCCACAGTTATATAGCGGTGACTGTTCTTCCATTCAATAAACAGATCCAAGCCCATCGCATTGTCGTCCATGGTGGCATACGCAACAAGAGCACGCGCTAGCTTCTCCGGTTCGCGATGGATGTTAAACTCGCCAGAGCTGTATGCGCCAGAGCGATCGTAAATCCACAGTTCCATCGTCGTAGCCTTGATGGTGAATGCATGCACAAACCGGCGCATCGGCTGGTCGGCAAAGATGCTTCGAACATGCCTCGTGAGTTGCAACATGCATGCTTTGAAATCGGTGGTATCAAACGATCGCTTATGTTCTCCAACAACAAGAACGTGTTTGTACTCGAACCGTCCCTTTGATTGCTTCGGCTTTTGGAAGAAGATGTCCATCTGGCCTTTGCGCTCCTTGAACTCGGTCGCGCTTCTGTTAGCATGCAGCGTATACCGCGCGCCAGTCAAGGCCATCTCCTCCAGCCCAGCCAGCCATCCCCATACGGCCTTCTCCCACGGATCAGCCGGGAAGTCCTTCCACTTTGTGCCATCGTGATTTGCTAAGATCGACTTGAGCATCTTTGCCTGAGATTTGGTCCACTTTGTCGAGCCGAAGTGCTTCTGGAAAAAGCCGGGTACGCCCCTGTGGGTGCAGTCTTTTATTTCGTAGAATAGCTCGCGCTCAACAATGTCGCGTGTCTCACTGTCATCGAGCCGGCTAGAGCTTGTTTTGACACGCGTTCCACGCCCCGTTGGAATGATGCTGGGTGGCGGTGGCGTTGACGGGCTGCCAGCTTCGATGAGGTTGATAACGGCAGCCCAGACGTCGGTGTCAGGAGAGCCAGTGGCGACGACGTCGACAAGGGGGCGGAATTGATCAAACTTGAGTGACCCTCCTCGTACATTTTGCTGTATGGGGAAAAGCTTCACTGCCACATTGCTCCCACCGTCGCAAGAGGGAAGGTTGTATGCAGCCGGAGAGGCAACTAAGAGGCCTAAGAGGTTGGCGACAGGATCTTGCCATGGACCATCGGATTCGCAAGAATCGCGCAGCTTGTCTCGAATGTCGCCAATTTTGTCGTTCAGTGGGTATTCCCTGATAATCTTCAGCTGCTTCTCGCTCAAGGTCATTTTGACGATTGTTGCATTGGTGGTTGGAAAGAGATGGAGGAACAAAGTCAACAACAAATGAAAGCAGGACGCGACGGATCACGTGATGGGGGCCGTTCCGACCGCTACCAATGAAGGCCTCCGGCCTGTCACATTCAGTTCTGAGATAAACCTGGTAACAGTTCAGTATGTACCTGGGAGGGCCAGCGCGAAGCTCGTCCAAGCGAGCATTGGAAAATGATCAGCAACCTGCCTCAAACTAAGGGTCTCGCGAAGAGAGTTACTATACGGGTAGAGAAGCCACTTAGCTTGAATAGATAGAAAATGCCGTATAAGTCTCTTCGTCTTGAAAAATCGTTGTTCTTGTTACATCTCCCTAGGAAGGCGTCCCCTCCTTAAATTCCCATTCCGTCATATCCTTGTACCCTCTTATTTAGGCCTTCTTGCCTCTCCAACCTCTTCCAACCTCTTCAACCTCTTCCAACCTCTTCAACCTCTTCCAACCTCTTCAACCTCTTCCAACCTCTTCAACCTCTTCCAACCTCTTCAACCTCTTCCAACCTCTTCAACCTCTTCCAACCTCTTCAACCTCTTCCAACCTCTTCAACCTCTTCCAACCTCTTCAACCTCTTCCAACCTCTTCAACCTCTTCCAACCTCTTCAACCTGCATTAGCTCCCTGCATATGTCGGCCAAGATTACCAGGTCTCCGCTGAGCCTACTCCCTAGATCGGACCTGCTTCTCAACAAAGGGAGTTGTTCCAACTTCCGTTTGTGGATCTCTTCGATAGTTTTTGAGGCGCAGACTCCGAGGGCCTCTGGAGGCGGTCCATACGGGCACTACACGGCCAAGAGTGACACGCAGGGAAGGCATGGGCCGATAGGGGGCATATCTGCTTTACTGGATAGGGTCTCGTACAAGAAGACATGGCTTTCAAAAACCTCGGAACTGACGTTGCTACTTAGCTACTTGCCACTCATTTTGCACCATTGTTGTTTCACTGCCGACTCCGTCCGATTGAGCTTGGACGCGATCCAGGACTCCGACTTGCTCTCCCTCTTCCAAGCTGTCAACCGTCGTTCTTCCAGGGCGGACCACCGTCGGCGCTTGGCGAGCCTTTGCCTTGTGCCAACTTTGACGCTTAGAGAATCGCTGCCGTCTTCTTTATCGGAACTTTCATCATCCTGATAGCAATTCTCATCCATGCAACCCGGAGACTCTGTGTCAGAACTATCTTTATAACTGCTGTTGGGAGCCATGGACCGTCTACGCAAGTTGTCATGCTGCCTCGAGACGTTGCTCACGGGCTGGTCACGCCGTGGCTTGCGCGAAACCCCTCCAGTCAATGGACTATGCAGTAGAGATAGCGCCTCGAAGAGAGCAGCACGAAAAATCGCACATGACTTGCATTGTCCAGCTTGATCCATCTCTTGTGCTTCGCCGAATGGTACTGCTAGAGGGAGCCCAGCCAGCGGCGACCGCATTGTACCCGCCGTGGGAGTTTGACTCTTCATCGCATATCCGTATGGATGAGAAACTTGTTGCCTTGGAGATTCTGCCGGAGAAAAAGCGGCCGCGTCTGAGCGAACGCCTACAGGAGGACCAATGGGGCCACCCCGATGAGCCATGGCCAGACGGGAACAGTGCGTGGGATAGCGGGTAAGCGTCTTCGCAGCCGGTCGGTTGTCGGCGTAATTGTCGCTGTAGCTGCTATTGATACTGTTGAGGATATTCACAGCCTCACATCGTAGCCTTAGATATCAGGCATCACTCTTGTTATCCCCTCTTTGTTTAATAATACAGCTTCCCGCATTACGTTTAATATTATAGCTTATTATAGGCTTTATTTAAAGACCTTAATTTATTACTTATAGATTTAAAGCTTATAAGCTTCCCTTTTCTTTTTTAAATTTTAAATTCTTAGATAGTAATTCTATATTATTATTTTCTTTTTTAATTACTCTTTGCCTCTATGTATATTACTTTATAGGTTATAAGCCTAGCGCTTATAATTATACTATTTCTTTCCTTTTTATTTTTTCCCTTTATTTAACTATTATAGTCTTATATATAATTATATATCTTTTCCTAATATCTTACTAAAGTAAATTACTTAAATTATAGGGTAGTATAAAGATTCCCCTTTTCTTACCTAAAACTAATAATATTATATAAGTTAAGATTAGATTAATTATAATTTAGCTTCTTTTTATATATAAAAAGCTATAAAAATTTTATATAACTAGGAATTAAATATATAACCTTTATATATTATTTTTCTAATTTATAAGTATAATAACTTTTCTTAAAGCTTTAAACTTATATATTACTTAATACTATATAATCTTTTATAATATATATAAAAAGTTAATCCCTTCTAGGTAAATCTTAGTTAATAGTAAGCTAGGATTAGAGTATTGCACTACAAACTACACTAATTATAAGCTAAAAAAAACTATAATATAATACACTACAAATTTTTTTTCCTAAACTACACTAACTATAAACACTATAAATGTATTGTTAGGTAAAAAAAAAAGCAAGACTTTTTATTAGTTATTATTATTAAAAGGATTAAATAAAGGCTAGTTATATAGAAGCTTTTATTATTACCTATTTTACCTAATTAGTTATTTAATTTATAATATTATACTATTTTCAGGATTTTACTATAACTAGGGTTATGTATAATATTATACCTTTTTAATAATACTATTATACTTAATACTTTATTTTACTAATATAACTTAAATAAAAACCTTCTTATTATATTATTTACTATTTCTATTAATTATTTTGTATTTTTTATAAATTATTATTATTACTTATTTAAAAAAAAAACTTACACTAAGGTTATCAAATAAAATAAACTACTAGTAAACTTAATAAGAATAGCTTATAATAGCTTATAATAGCTTATAATACTTATATTACTTATATTACTAATATTACTAATATTACTTATATTACTAATATTACTAATATTACTTATATTACTAATATTACTAATATTACTTATATTACTTATATTACTTATATAACTAATATTACTAATATTACTTATATTACTAATATTACTTATATTACTAATATTTCTAATATTACTTATAATATTATTAGTGTTAAAGTTTAATTAAAACTAAATAACTAATAAATAGATAAAATATAAATACTAGTAAGTATAAGTAAATTACTATAGAAAAAGCTAGACTTTTTAGTTATATAATATTTTAAGGGTTTTTAAAACATTAATAAAATAAAATTCTTTTCTCTTTTATATTTTTTAATATTATAGTAAATTAGTAATACTAATTATAGTAATTATAATATATTATTAAAAAGTAAGCCTTAGTATTATATTTAAAAAAAAGTTAAACTAATTAAAAGTAAAGTTATTAGAGGTATTAGACTTATTTTAGTTCTTATAATAAAGATAGTATATTAAATAAAAGTAAGCCCTAGTATTATTTCTATAAATAGGTTAAGCTAGTTATAATTAAGGTTATTAGAGTTATTATAATTATTATAATTATTACAATATATAATTTAAAAGTGGGTCCAAGGTCTAATTCTATAAATAGGTTAAACTAATTATAATAAAGGCTATTAGAGTTATTAGAACTTTTATTATAATTATAATGTATTAAATAAAAGTGGGTCCTAGTATTATTTCTATAAATAGGTTAAACTTATTTTTTATAGCTTAATTAAGCTATATAGGCTAATAAGAATAATACTATTAAGAATATATTAATATATTATAAATATTAGTCTATTATATTCTTTCTTTATATATTATAGTAATAAGATATATAGAGTTACTATATATAATTTCTTAAAGGTTTAGAATTATAAAGCTTAAAGTAATATTTAATTAGTTTAAATATTAAATAAATAGTTTAAGCTTTTTTTAAGTTTATATTATATCAATAATAATATTTTAGTACTATATATATATTTTATTAACTTCTATATATTTATTTAGATTTCTAAATTAATTTTATAATATTAGTTTAGGGTATTTTTTATTTAAATTAATAATAATAATATATTAAAATATAAAATAATTAATAATAATAGTAAATAAAATAATAAGAAGGTATTTCTTTAAGTTATATTAGTAAAATAAAGTATTAAGTATAATAGTATAATTAAAAAGTTTTAATATTATATATAACCTTAGTTATAGTAAAATCCTTAAAATTAGTAAATATTATAAATTATATAACTAATTAGATAAAATAGGTAATAATAAAAGCTTCTATATAACTAACCTTTATTTAATTCTTAGAATAAGCTTAGCTAATAAAAAGGCCCACTTTTTTTATCCCTAACACTATATTTATAGTGTTTGTATTGTATTGTAGTTAGTGTAGTTAGTAACTACACTAACTACAAGAAAAAAAAACTACACTACAAATACAAATTTTTCCCAAAAACTACACTAACTACACTACAAACAATACTCTGGCTAGGATAAGATATTTCTTATAGAATTACCTTAGGTACCTAAAACTAATAATCTAGATCTATTACTATCTAGGGTAAAATAGTATATAGTAAAGTAAGTAAAGTAAGTATAGTAAATTCTAGGTAAAGCATTACCAGAGTATTGCATTACAATTGATTTGTGATGTATTTTTATTTAACAAATAATATATATCTAATCTTAGAAAATATATAGAGATATAAAACCTTTTTTTTAGATAGATAACTAGAAAACTACAATGTAGTTATATATAAAAGTGGGCCTAAAAGTGGACCCCTCGCCTATAAATTAGAAAAACTACATTTTACTATATTTTAGCACTAAGTATACACTATGAATGTAGTTTTTCTAATTTAAAGGCAAGGGGTCCACTTTTAGACCCATTTTTATATATAGTATTTTTCTTAGGATTTATCTCTATAGGATTACGTAATTTATAGGATAATTTATTTTATTATAAGCTAACTATAAAATTAAATATAAAAACTACAAAACACACTACACTAACTACAAACAATACTCTGAGCATTACCCTCTAACTAGGCTAAGGTAAAATATTTAGGGGCATCTAAAAACGCCTTTTAAGCCACTCATACTCTTAATTTTATATCTTTATATATTAGTAGCTATATAGTAATTTAATCTTTAAAGAGCTATTACTATAACTCCTATTAGACTAAATTAATAATAATTAGTATTAAATACATATAGTAATAGGAGTATATAAATTCTAATATATAACCTTACCCTTCCTTTCCCTTATTATAGCTAATAATATAGGTAACTCTAGTACTATCCTAGCTACTTAACCTAATCTAACTAAACTTAATAATATTACTAAGGTATAGTATATAAAAACTATAGTTATTACTTTACTTAAGGAAGCTAAGAACTTTAAGAAATAGGAGATCTTAATCTAAATATAAGTCTATATTATATAGCTTATACTACACTTAACTAAAATAACCCTATAGTCCTAAGAGACTAATAAGTATTATAACATTCTCTCTTTTATTATATAGTAAAGCCTCTCCTTATAAGTCTAAAAGAATTTAATATATATAGGATAGACTAATATAATACTAGTTACTAAAATAATATAATTAATTAAAAGTGATTATAGGTTTAAGGCTAATTTAGCTATTATTAAACTACTATAATAATTCTCTTAGTCTAAGAGGGCTAATTTCTCTATAACATAAGCTTAGCCAGACTACTACTAGAACCTTTAGAACTAAATCTATAAGATTAAAAAATAACAAAAAAAATCCCTAATATTATTTAGGTATTATAGACTATTAAAGTAATTAAATGTTTATGTTCGGAGCGCAGAGGTTAGAAATAGGATATTTATTAAAGCAAGTCTTTAGAGAACCTTTAGGCTATATAAATAATAAAGAGGCTAGCTAGCTATAAGATAGCTATATGCTTATAAAGTAAGGTATTTATTAAAGACTATTTATATTATTAGTGCTAGGTTAAAGATTGAAACCTTTATATCTTACCTCTAGCTTGTCACGGCTTGTTCCGAAAGGTTGTAAAACGAAGTAATAGCTAAGATTATACGCAGTCACTACTAGATAAATACTAGCTAGGGGTAGGTGCGTAAAGGTTTTAATCTCTAACCTAGCACTAATAATATATATAGTCTTTAATAAATACCTTACTTTATAAGTATATAGCTATCTTATAGCTAGCTAGCCTCTTTATTATCTATATAGCCTAAAGGTTCTTTAAAGACTTACTTTAATAAATATCCTATTTTTAACCTTAACGCTCCTAATATAATACCTCCCTTATATATAATTAACCTTAATGATAAAATAAGCTACTTACTTAGGGTATAGTTACTATAATAAAGCTTATAAAGAAAATAAGATAAAGTACCTTATATTTAGATATATAGGTAAATAAAAAGAAATAATAATAATAATACTACTAATTAAAAATAACCCCCTTATTATAGTTAGTAATATCTAAATAGTAGCTTATATATAGCTTTAATATAGTAAAATAAATATTATTACCTATTATATAGCTAGAAGAAAAAATAGATAGCCTATATTAATTTTTATAATTAGTTTAAATAAGTAAGGTACTTAATACTATAGTTTTAAATAGTCTAACTAGAGGGCTTATATTATAGTTACTATAAGTTTATAGTTATTAGGTATATATATAAGTAGTAGTGCTAATAGTTATTATTATAATTTATAAATTACTTATATATAGTATATTAGATTACTTAAGGGGTCTAGGGTTAATATAAAAGAGACTAATTTTTCCCCCCTTTTATATACTTTCTTTCCCTTATAATATCCCTTACCTTATAAGTTACTCTTACTAGCTAAGTAATAGCTCTCTTATTACTATTACTTAGTAATTACTAACCTCTTTTAGTCCTTAATTATTATTATTATTTATCCTTATTTATCTTAGTTTCTTACCTTTATCTAGCTTATAAGTTTATACTTTTACTATTATAACTTCTCTATCTAGTTTATTATAGCTAACTTATAGCTAGTTTACTATATCTAAGCCTTATATTCTAGGAACTTTATCTTTTTTACTATCTTAAGAAAACCTATTAATTAAAAAAACTCCTATAAAAACTCCTATAAAGTTTTCTCTAAATTAAACTTCTTCTAAAATCTTATTATAAGTTTATTATATCCTTATAGTATTTTTATTACTAACTTATTACTAGTAAAATATCTTTAAAGAAGATTTTATATATATATTATTATTAGTAAGTTATAATATAAAATATTCTTCTAAAAATAATACCTATAAGATCCTAGAATACCTTATTAATAAAAAGACTTTCTCTATAGAATATAATAAATCCTTAAGTATAACTTCTTTACTTACTTATTACTTCTTTATTACTAATATTTAATAGGCTATTTAAACTTATTAAAGCTACTTCTAAAGGTAGCTATTATTATTAAAATAAAGTAAGTATAATTTTACTATTTAAATACTAAATTACTACTAACTTATTACTAGCTTATTATAAAAGTAAAGAAAAAGCTATAGAATATTATTCTAGTTTATAAAAATTCTAATAAGTATAGTTAAGGAATATTATTCTAGTTTAAAAAAATTCTAATAAGTATAGTTAAGTTTACTATACTTAAATATCTACTAATATTACTTATAAGGTAAAGTATAATAAATATACTATAATAATACTACTAAGTAATACTATAAATCTAGAGATATAGATTAATATTTTAAACTATCTTTACTTTATAGCCTAAAGTATTCTAATAGTAAGCTTTCTTAATATATATAGCTAATACTTAACTAACTTATTAGTAGTTTATACTAAATACTACTAATTTACTTAATTATATTAGTCTTATTAAGCTTCTTAGTATACTTTAGGTTTATATATATAAAGAGAGAGATTTTAATAATAAAGTACTTCTAAGGCCTTTTTCTCTATAGTTTCTATAGCTATTACTAATAATAAAAAACTAGTAGTCTTAAAGACTAACTTTATTATAAAGAAATAAGTACTTAGTAGCTATATATAATAGATTATTTAAGTTATCTAAGTAAATTAACTTTATTTTCTAATATTATTAGTATATTAACTTATAAATTATAATTACCTTATATTAACTTTATTACTTAGCTATTACTTATAGTTATTAATAATTTCTTTAGTAATAAAATCCCTTTTTAATACCTAAGAATTCTCTAAAGTATTATAGCTTTTTTATTTAATTAAATATTTATAATACCTTTTATTATAATAATATAAAATAATTATGTTAACTTTAAACTCTTATTTATTATCTTTAATATTATCTTATAATAATAATATATTTTCTATAACTATTAGATTCCTTTTAAAATGTTTAAGACTAGTAATATTAAATATATTATATAATTAAGTCCTAGGTAATAATTTTAATTAATATACTAATCTATAACTTCTAATTACCTTTTTAATCTTATAAGAGCCTAGGTACTTTATAACTAGCTTCTTACTAGGGTATCTAAGGTTAATATTCTTTATTAATAGTAAAATATAGTTACTAACTTTAAACCTTATTAGAGTTCTTTTCTAGTTATAATATTTCTTATTTTAAGTTTATAAGTTACTTAAAAGCATTTAATTATAGTATATTTCTCTTTTAATACTAAAACTTTACTTTTAGCTTAATTATTTACTAAAGGAATATTTACTATTACTTACTATAGACCTTTAAGATTATAACCTTATAATACCTTTACTAATATATAGCTATATATTAAGTAATTACTTATATTATATATAAATTATATTATTAATAGGTTATTTACTTAATTAGTCTATTTAGTATAAGTAAAAGCCCTTAAATAATATTCTAAGACCTAGTTTAAATATTTTATCTAGCTATTTATTTAGGAATAAAAAGTAATACTAAGTAACTACTTAGTTATAAGAAAATAATAAAAAGTTATTTAAAAACTACTAATAAATATAAAATCTTAGTTTATTATAATATCTTACTTTTAAAGTCTAATAATTTATATAAGTACTAATATATACCTTTATATCTTTCTTTATTATTAGCTAATAATATTAGTTTATAATCTAATAAAGAGTTTTACTTACTTCTTAGTACTTAATAATAAGGTTATTATAAGTTAGTAATAAAATTTCTTTTCTTATACCTAAAGGGATAAAAATATAATTCTTAAATATTAATAGCTTAAAGAGTTTAATAAACTATATTTAAAATATAGCTATATTATTACTTTTAAGTAACTTTAATTAACTTATTATAAAGTTATTACCTTATTATACTTTATATAATAAGACTTAAAATAAGGGTTTTAACTCTAAGCTTTTTTCTAGAAAGTTAAACTTAAACTTAAAAAAAGTTCTTTAAATAGATTAAATCCTAGCTATAATATCTCTATAAGTAATTAGTTTAATAAATACTTTTAGTCTTATAAGGATATAGATAAGTAATATTTTTAAGGGATACCTTTATTACTTACTAGTAATAACGTATACTAGTTTACTCCTATTAGAAATAGCTAGTTTAATAAGAAAATTAAAATAACTAAGTAACAAATAATATATATACTAAGTACTAGTAATATTACTATAGCTAGCTTATTACTTATTAATAAAAGTATTAGAAGTATTAAATAACCTTACTAATATAACTTTTCTAAGATTATTTAGATTATTTGGTTCTTTAGGAATATAGTTAAGTTATATTTTTTTAAAGCCTTAGATATTAATAGTATTATTATAATATTATTATAACTAACTATTAGTTATACTAAGTAATATTTTTATAGAACTTATAATACTAATAGTATTACTATAATATTTCTATTACTTAGTATTTATAAATTTAGATAAAAAGATAAGAAATTATATAGTTTATACTTTCTTTTTTCTTACCTTACTTATAGAATCTAGTTTTCTTAAAAATAAGTTAGTAGAATTTAATTTCCTTATATAATATATAATCTTAAAATTAAAAGAATAAAGCTTATTAAGTATAATTACTTACTTACTAGTAAGCTTAGGCTTTATAGCTAAGTACTTATAGTTTAAATAATCTATAATAACTTTAATTATATAAGCTAAATAAGTAAGATAGTATTTTTATATTTAAAAAGCCTCTTAAATAGCTAATAATTTACTATTAGGTATTAAATATTATAATTTAGTATTAGTTATTTTTCTTAATATAAATATAACTAAGTACTAGTAACCTAGTATTAATATTATAAGTATAGCCTTAATTATATATTTAGATATATTTATTTTTACTCTAAGATATATAAGTAAGTTAAAATATACTAAAATTAGTACTTCTTAAAATCTTTATTAAAGCTCTTTAAATACTACTAATTTATAGGGTTTTAGTTTAAATATTACTAGTTAATTCCCTTTAAGGTAATTTATTAATAAAATAATAACTTTACTATATTATTTAATAAAATAATAGTAAAATCTAGTAAAACTAAGAAATAACTAAATATTAAAAATATTATATAGTATTAGCTAGGTTATAATTACTTTAACTGTTACTAGGTTTATTATAATACCTTTTTTTAATATCTTAAAGCCTAAAAATTTAACTTTCTTAACTAAAATTTAATACTTCTTAAGATTAAAAAAAATTTACTTTCTTAAATCTATATAAAACTTATTTAATAGACTTTATATACTCCTTAATTATATTATTATATACTAGTATATTATCTAAGTAAATAATATAAGTCTTATTAATAAGTTCTTTAAAAGTATTATTAATATATTTCTAAAAAGTTATTAATATATTAACTAGTTTAAATAGTATTATAAGATATTTAAAGTAACTATATTAATAATAAAATACTACTTTTAACTTATTATCTAAGTAAATATATTGTGGCTTCCTCCGGACTCTCGGACAATAGTTAGTCCGGCCGTGGCCAAAGTATAGGTTTACTAAAGGGATGCACGCGATGCGATTAGCTGCATTACAAGTAACCTTACACCACTTATAGTGGCTTTACACTACTGCCTTACTTTTCCCCTTTTTTTACTTACTTCTCTCCTAGCTAGATTTCTCTCCTTCTCTCTTTTCTTAGCTATTATTATTATTAACTTTATTACTATTATTAAATTTAACCCTTTACACTAGTGTAATATTCCTTAGTGTAACTAATACTAATTAGTAGTTAACTATAACTATAGATAAGCTAGGTATTATAAGAAGAGATATTTCTATAAATAATATAGCCCCTTACCTCTTAAGCTAAATTATATAAGCTATTTAGGTAGAGAGGTATAACTATAAAGTGTGCTAAAGGAAGATAGACTAGAATCCTAGTTATAGGCTTATTAGACTTCTAAGGGATTAATCTATTAACTCTTAGGCCTTTGGGATATTTAGTTAATTCTTAATCTTATTATCTATTATAAGAAAACTAACTAAATAACTAAATCTATTGCCACAAGGCATTTTATTTAAACCTAACGTTAAAAATAACCCTTAGCTAAGCTAGCTAATATCTATAACTTCCCTCTCTTTACCTATACATTACTAATATCACTGTCTTCACTCCCTAATAGTCCTAAATACCCTCCCCTAATAATAAGATACTCTAAGGGGTTAGGAGACTATTAAGGGATAAGCTACTATAGTGACTATTAAAGGATAAGCTACTATAATAACTATAGCCCTATAGTCTAGTGCTTATAAAGGAGTAGGAAGAGCTTATATAACTAGACCCTTAGATTACTATATAGCATAAACTTAATAATTAGATTATAAGGTTTATTTACACTAGTAAGTATTAAGGTTAGTAAGGCAAAGACCTTTAGGAATACTTTAAAGAGGACTTAAAGGTTAGTTAAGGGATACCTTTAGATAAGCCTCTAATGAGATTATATAGGAGCTTTCAAGCTCCCTATAAGAAGGTAGTGTATATATTACCTAAGGTTAAGGTTAAGGTCTTTTAGCTACTACTGCCTTATAATAAGTAATTTAAGAAGAGAGAAAATCGCTATAGCCTAAGACTAAAGACCCTAAGGACTAAGCTAACGCTTTAACTAAAGTATTAATTAAAGAGATTGTGGCTAAGGCGTTAATTAAAGAGATTGTGGCTAATGTCTTAATTAAAGAGATTATAGCTAATACCTTAATTAAAGAGATTATTACTAAGGGGATACTAATTAAAGCATTCTTTGTAAAGGAAGAGGTCTAATAAGTTACTAAAGAGATTACTAAAGACCTTAAAGATTAATAATAAGTATCTAAACCTAAAGATTATTAAGACCTTAAAGACCTAATGCCTATAAATCCAATGCCTATATGTAATATTAAACAACGCTTTAAGATAGAAAGCTATAAGGGGAATAACACATTATAAGGTATATTGCGTATGCACACATTGCGAATGCATATATTACGTACGCATATAAGCTTATTCCCGCTAGCTATTACGGTTAATTTAGACTATTAGCATTAAGGAGGCATAAGACCCTTAAGCTCTTTACCCTTAAGACCTTAAGACCCTTATTAAGGCATAAGACCCTTAAGACCTTTATTAACTTAAACGAAGCTATAATTTAGGTTAAAGGCTAGGTAATAAGACTAACTAACTAGAAGAACTAATGACTAAGCTAATAAGAGGCTTGCATTTGTTATTAGTATTTACTTGTGTTTATTTTGATTTTTATCGCGTTTTTAAGCCCCTTTAAACTTGCAGATTAATTTAACCTATAAGGTTAGATTTAACTTACAAGGTTAGGCGGAAGGGAGAATTAACTAGACTAAATTAAAGTAACTAGGTTAATTAGAATAACTAAGGCCACGACGGCTAATTAAAGCTATGAATTCCTATAAAGGGATTCACTTGTGTACACTTTCCTTTAATTTGATTTTTATTGCGTTTTTAGGCTCCTTTAGCTATAAAGAAAAGAGAGACTACTAGTGTGGCTTCCTCTAGACCCTTAGATAATAGTTAGTCTAGCTATAGCTAAAGTATAGGTTTACTAAAGGGATACACGTAATGTAATTAGCTATATCGTAGGTAACCCCGCACCACTCGCAGTAGCTTTACACTACTACCTTACTTTTCCCCCTTTTTTACTTACCTTCTCTCCTAGCTAGATTTCTCTCCTTCTCTCTTTTCTTAGCTATTATTATTATTAACTTTATTACTATTATCGAATTTAACCCTTCGCACTAGTGCAACGTTCCTTAGTGTAACTAACATATATAGCTAGTAATATATATCTTTTAAATCTAGGATTATAAAAATAATTATACTAATTAATTAAGAATTTTAGTAATAAGAGATAAAGGGGCTTTATTCTTAATTATAATCTTATTTAGGCCTTTATAATCTATATAAAGCCTTAATTTCTTTTTTTTCTTTAGAATAAATAAAATTAAAGCTTTAGCTAGGCTAATTAATTTTCTAATTTACCCTTTAAGCTATATACTTATAAGGTACTCTCTAAGAACCTCTAGCTCTCTCTTAGCTAAATTATATATAAGCCTCTAAAATAGTATTTTCCCTTTTTTAATTTAGTAATATAAGTATAATCTCTTAGTTTAGAAAGCTTACTTATTAATTTTTTAGAAAAAATATCTATAAACTCCTTATATTCTTTTAGAATTATTAATATAAGGTATTTAATATTTTTATTTTTATTTAATATAGCTTCTTTATTACTTATATTTTCTAGAATCTATATAACTATAATACCTTTACTTTCTTACTATAAATAAGTATATTCTAGGATTTATATAGTTACTTTATTATTTATTTATATATTTATTATTACTAGGTTTTTTAATTAGTTTTTATCTTTTTCTTTTTAATTTTTAATTTTTAAAATACTTAGCCTAATTTTTATTATTTTTAATAATAAAGTAATTACTATTATTTTTTTCTTTTTATATACTTATTACTTATTATAAGTAAAAAAAGATATTTTATTATTACTAAATATCTCTAACATTTATATTTCTAATATATAATTATAAGTAAATATTCTTGTTAGGAGCGCAGAGGTTAGAGATAGGATGTTTATTAAAGCAGGTCTTTAGAGAACCTTTAGGCTATATAAATAACAAAGAGGCTAGCTAGCTATAAGATAGCTATATGCTTATAAAGCAAGGTATTTATTAAAGACTACGCATATTATTAGTGCTAGGTTAGAGATTAAAACCTTTATATACCTGCCTTTAGCTAGTATTTATCTAGTAGTAACTGCGATAGTCTTAGCTATCACTTTGTTTATAACCTTTTAGTGCAAGCCATGAAAATTCTTTAATTTAGTTTATACCTAGAATTATTCCTTTATTTATATTAGTAATATAATAACTAACTTAATAAACTTTTATAAATCCTATATTATTTATTCTTTTTATTAATTTTTTAAGATTTCTTAATATAAAATTACTTTTTTACTTATACTCTTTAGTATTTTATTTAATTAGATTATATTTTTCTAAGCCTTTTTTAATAATAATTTTAGATAAATTATTAAAAACTATATACCTATATTAAATAATATTTATATAGCTAGTTACTAATTATCTTATTATAAAGATACTTATATTCTTATTTTATTATCTATAGAGTACTCTATAGTAAGATTATATTCCTAGGTTTATACTAATTAAACTAGTATTATATTAGAAAATATAGCTTTATTACTACTTTTATTATACTTCTTAGTTATATATTTAGTACTTTTATAAGTAAAATAATCTAATACTTAATAAGCTAGTAAAGTATACCTAGGCTTTTAAAACTTATAGTATACTAAGAATAATCTTCTTTTTTAATCTTTACTTTATTATTATATCTTATTTATAGGTAATATAAAATAAGAATATTATCTTTTTTTTAAGGTCTTAACTTTTTTAATTACTTTAGCCTAAACTTATTATAATCTTTACTTTCTTATTCTAGCTTTATAGTTAGTTTTAAAGTATTAAAATCTCTTAACTAATTATTCACTTTCTTATAGTATTATTTAAGCTATTTAAAAAGATAGTAATTCTTAGATATATAGGGATTTCTTTAGGTAACTTAGCTTTTACCTTAGTTTAAGCTTATATAAAGAATTAAAATAATTAGTTATTCTTTTCCCTAAGATTTTATAATAACCTTATTACTTTTAAGTATCTTATACTCTTATTTATTATACTAGTTTTTAGCTATTTTTAAAAGTTTCCTTAGGTAAGTAATAAGTAATTTATATACTTATTTATAGCTATATAATATATTTATTATTACTTTATATTACTAGCTAGGTAATTACTTATATATATTACCTTAGTTATATTATTCTTAAAGGTATATTAGTTTAATTTAAATAATATATCTAAGTTTACTAAGAAATTCTATAAGTTTTTATATATTTTCCCTTTATATATAGGTATTTTTATTTATATTTTTATAAAACTACCTTACTATATAATTACTACTAAGTTACTATAAGCTATAGGTAGAATTATAGCTAATATTTAAGGGATAATTATAAGTCTAGTTTAAGGGGTAATTATAGGTCTTATTTAAGGTCTAACTAATCCTAGATTTACCTTAAGCTTCTTAATTTATACCTTTATTTATAAGATCTCTTATATTCTCTAAAGGTAATATAGCTTAGCTTATATAATCTTATAGTATTATTATAATACCCTTTTCTTATTAGTTATATTATCTATATCTTTACTTAAATTATAATTAAGTAGTGTTTATTATACTCTATTATTATTTATAGTTTTAGATTATAAGGGTTCTTTACCTTTCTAATTATCTATAGCTTTATTATTATAGGGTACTAGTATATTTCTTATAGATCTTTAAAGTATTAGCTATATAATAATCTAGCTAATAGTTTATATCCTAAAAAGGTTTTAAGAGAGTAATTTATTATAGCTTATTCTAAAAGGTTATAAAATAAAGTAATAGCTAAGATTATTTATAGTTACTACTAGATTACTTTTCTTCTATAAGGTCTTATTTACTTCTAGGATTTCTTTAACTTATTACTATAAAAGTTTACCTAACATATTCTTAAGTCTAGTGTTTAATTTAATAATTCTCTTAGCTAGTCTTTTAGTAAATACTAGCTTATTTACCTTCTCTTTTCCCTTTAGTAATATTATAGTATTAGCTTATCTTGCTTTATTTTTCTCCTAAATATAGCTTAAGAAATAGTAGTTTAGGAGTAATACTATAAATAATTAGAGTTTTAAATTAAGAATATATCCTTTAGGTAGGATTAGTTATTTTATTTCTATAGTACTAATAAAATTAGTTTAGTTTAAGTTATTTAATTCTCTTTAGTAATCTCTCTTTATTTATAGCCCTTTATAAGCTTACTAGTTCCTATATTTATTAAAGTCTTTAGATAAGTATTTATCCTTCTTTATATAGTTATAACCTATATATCCCTATTTACTATATAAGAAATACTAGAAAAAGTCTAGGTTTCTCTAGGGTTTATCTTAAGGGTATATACTAATATTATTCCCTAAAGGTTTTCCTAGAGATTAGGATTTATTATTTAAATTATATTTTAATTAACTATATTAACTTACTATTTATTAAATATTCTTAATAGCTTAAGCCTAGAATACTTCTAGTTATCTTACTAGTTTTATTATTTAATTAGTAACTTACTTCTCTTTTCTTTATTATTTTTAAAGAGATCTTATTCTAGCTATTAAGACTTTATCTTTAGATAGTTATAATATCTTTTTAGAAGGAAATAAGTAATAGTTATATAAGATAAGTTTTAGGTTAGATATTATTAAGTTCTTTAAAGCTATACTATTTATTTACTTACTTAATATAAATAAATAATCTAATACTCTCTCTTATAGTTAAGTATTTACTTCCTTATTTACTAAATAGGTAATAAAGTTAGTAAAGAGAACTTATTATATATTAGATTTTAATTTTAAAGCTAAATACTTAGCTTATTAAATATAAGTATTTAGTGTCTTACCTAGTTCTTATATAAAACTATATACCTCTTACTAAGTAAAAATTTTAATAAATAAATTAGGGGTTTTAAACTTAGCTAGGAATTTAAAGGCTATTTATTCCTAAGTCTTATCTTTATATTCTAAGTCCTTATACTAAAGAGCTACTTTTCCTTATAGGTCCTAGATAAATATTAAATATATAAACGTATTAATATATTCTTCTAGAGCTTAAGCTATTATAGCTATTATTTTATAATATTTTAGATATTCCTTAGCTAGCCTATCTTTTAGTAAGCTAAAGAAAGTAATTCCCTTACTTATAGTTAGGTTTATAAGGAAAAAAGGATTACTTATATTAAGTATTTATTTAGTTTCTTTAATTTTAATAGGTTTTTTAGATTAAAGTAATAAAGAAAGGAAAAGTAATAGGATTTTATTTACTATATAAGGTAGTCTTAGAGGGTAAATAGGGCTAATAAGGCTAGGAATAAACTCTAATAATCTTCTATTATTCTATTCTAAGTCTAAACTTAAGTCTAATTCTTTATAAGTCTTAGTCTTTAGCTTTACTAAAGCCTAATCTTATATAAAGTAATTAAGGAAATAGGAGTTTAATAGTTTCCTAGGATAGATTGGTATTAATAGAGGATAATTCTATTAATAATATATCTAATCTCTTAACTAAGATTAAATAGTAAAGTTAGGGTTTTTATTAAAAAAGCTTGTAAACTTTATTATAATAAAGTTTTTAAGAAGATAGGAAAGTATTTAAGGCTAAACTTAAATTATTATATATAATTTATTACTGAGTATTTACTTAGCCTAAAAAAAAAGAAAGAAAACCTTTTTAAATCCCCCTAAAATAAAAACTTTTTACTCTCCCCCTTTATAGTTCCTTGTTACTAAGTCTAAACCTTCCTAATCTAAGTAATCTCCTATTATAAATATAGTATATAGTACTTTATTTATACTATATTATCTAATTAAAAGATTAGATAAGTAACTAAGTAAGATTAAAAAATAAGGGTATAGTCTATACACTATACCTCTAATTATAGTAATATAATCCTTCCTATAAACTAATATTTTTAATATTAAGAGTTACTATAGCTAGTTTCTTAAAGTATAAAGTTTAGTCTTTAGTCTATAATATATCTAGTATATCCCTTAGGGTATCTATTATTATAATACTATATAAATATTATTACCTCTTAGTGTATTTATATTAGTAAGTAAATATTCCTAGTAGGTTTTATAGTATATCCTATAAATAGTTTTCCTATTTTATAGCACTTTCTAAGAGCTTCTTAAAGTTATAAGTTTAAGGTCTATATTATATTATATCTATTATAAGATATACTAGTTTTTTATTAACCTAGGGTAAAATTCTAGTATTACTAAGTTTATAAATACATATTCTTATACCTAAGTTCTATAGTTTAAATTAAATTCTAGGGTTAAAAAATTCTCTAAGGTTATACTTACTATTTACTATTATTTATCTTCTATTTACTTACTATATTATAGCACTTATTTTACTAAGTATTTTGTCAAGCGGAAAACAACACCCTAAAAGACACAATGCTAGCCCACAGTCATAGGTAGTAATAACATTTGCTTACATTAAAAGGGTTAATTAACTTAATAGTAGTAATCATAATAATAGCTAAATCTATCTTTATAAATAGAGATAATTTAGATTAAATAGTCTATTAGATTAGAAGTGACTTTTTAGTTAAGTTAAGGAAATAATCTTATTAATTTATCTTATTAAGATAAACATAATAGTAACTATAGTAGCGCTAGGTATTTAAGTTAAAAATCTAAAGTTAAGCATGTATAAAGAACCTTAAAAGAATCTAGCTATAGGTAATCTCTTTATAGATTAAATAGTCCCTTTACCTAGATAACTAATATTATTATCCCTTGTTATGTTATTTATCCTTGCGATCCCTTATATCCCTTGTGCTTGTCATCGCGATTACGCGCGTTTATAGGCGCGCGTATCACGGCACACAGTATATAAATATTATTTCCTAAGGTTAGATTCCTAGGTTTAAGTAAAGTTTATAGTATTCCTTAATTCCCTAAGTTTAAATACCCTATTTACTAGTATCTAGTCTATATTTAATCCACTAGTTTATAACTACCTAAATTAACTAAGGTTATAATTATTTACTATTTAGGCTACTAGTATTATACTATACTAGCGCTATAGTGTTTTAGTAATTATTCTTTATACTTATTCTTTAGTAGTTATTCCTTATTTAGGTATCTAGCCTATTTATTTCCTATAATAGGACTTTCCTATTCTTTTTTATAATATCCCTTTTTATAATAATTAGTCCTTATTGTCTATCCTATCCTAAGCTACTATTAGCTATCTTATTATAGGTATTCTAAGAACTTTCTCTAATAGTTATTTATAAGTTTTATATAGCTTTATAGTTTTATATCTATCCTATTAACTCCTATAGTCCTTAATATTCTTATATTATCTAATAGTAGTGTTTTCTAACCCTAGCTAGATAATCTCTTTAAGTATAATAATAACTATAGCTATACTCTATTATTATTTTATATTATTTCTAGCTATAGTTATACTCTAATTATACTTATAACTCTTTTCCCTTTTAGTTTAGTTTATAATTCTTTAATTATTTAACTTAATAATCTCTTAGAAGTTATTTATTAGCTATTCTTAGGTATTAGATATTTAAGTCTAGTAATAATTTAACTAAGTAAAAAGGTATTATATAGGTCCTAGTCTTATTACTATAAAGTAATACTAAAATTAATAGGGATAATAATAGTTATTTTCTTTAAGTCTGTAATCTAGCTAAGCCCTATATAATTATAATCAACTATTACGTAAGCCATTCCTTCACTTAACAAACCCTACGGAGCAAGCCGTGACAAATAAACAGTCAATTTGCTTATTTCTAGTTAATCGAAAAACTAGATATAAGTAGGTGATCTTATTACCTAATAAGGAAGGCCTAACTGTTTATAGGGCTATTAAAGGCTTCTTTAGAGGGCTTAAAAATTAACTAGGTTAATATCCTAGGTACCTTCACTTTAATAGGGGCTAAGAAATTAATTCTAGTTATTAAACCTAGTTAAATTCTAAAGGGATTAAATTTATAACTTCTAGTCCCTATATCTATAAGCAAAATAGATTAGCAAAACGTTCTATTTGTACTATTCTAGATTAATTAAGGGCTACTATTTAGTAGGCAAAATTACCCTTATATCTATAGTGTTTTATATTACCTATATTTATTAATCTAGTTAATATAACTACTAATATCACAAAGGATAAAGGCCCTAAATAACTACTTACTAAGGAGCTAAATCAGCCCTATATACCTAATATTAGCAGTATTAGAGCTATAGGATCTTACTATAAGATTCTAATCCCCCTAGAAAAATAACCTAAAGCCTAGGAGTTAGTAGCTAGAACTATCCCTTAGAGCTTTGAATGTAGTGTAGTATTTGTAGTATTTTGACTTTTATTGTAGTATATAGTGTAGTAGATTTAGTGTAGTGTAATATGTAGTGTAGTGTAGCAAATACTACACTACACTATAAATACTACAAATGTAGTATTATGTTATGGACTGGCCCCTAGGCGACTGCGATAGGGCGTTAATGTAGTATTGAGAGACTTGAGGAGGAAGGAGGAAGGGTAAGAGACTATCCCTAGTGGTGCCCCTTATACCCCCTAGGCTACTTATATAAGCCTCCTTTTCCTTACCCTAACTACTTTTACTAATCCCCTCTCTAACTACTATATAGATAATGCTTAGGTAAAGCCTAAGCCCTTATATATGCCCTTACTTACCTATTACTAATAAACTCCTCTCTATAACGTCCCCTAGTAATATGTGTGATATTTACGTTATATATACTCTTGGTTATTATAACAAAAACTGTCCTTACTAATAGCTATCTATAAAGCGTCTAATAGGCACTTACCTTACTACCTTGTTATTTATTATAATAACCCCCCCCTTACTTCTAAGTATTATTATATAGTATGTGTAACATATTTACCTTACTAATAGGTTATTTATTATAAATAATTACCTTACCCCTACCTATTTATAGTTTACCTAATATAGGTATAATATTTACTATAAATATCCCACTTATGCTTATACTTATCTTACCTTCCCCTTTATATAACACTATCCCTTTATTATTATAATTTTTATTAAGCCTTCCCTTTTATCCTATTAGCTCCCTTCTCTTAATTAGTTATTCTCTTACTAGAAATGCCTTACTATTAAGTCCTTACTCCTACTTCTATAGCTACTCCTATAGCCACTTTTATAATACTAATATCCTATTTTATTAGTAAGTACCTTATAGAAGGGAACTCTAATAATAAATAGTATGCTATACCTAAGTTAGTCTAGTGTCCTTATAGTCCTTATATTAAATAGGCTCTTACTACTAGCGTTTTAAACTATTATTTACCTAGAAGTAAAGAATTATATTCTCCTTATTAGTAGCACTATATTACCTATATATAGCACACTAGGCTTCTATTTACTAACCCTTAACTCTATTATACCCTTAAAGATCTTAAAGCTAAAATTACTATAAGTATATATATTATTAAACCTAGAGTCCCTAAGACTATAAATATAAAGAAGAAAATACCTATCCTATCTTAAAGATACTACTATCTTATTAGTTACTAGAACGCTCTCCTTAACTAGGCATAGTTTAACCTAGCTCCTATTTACTTAGCTTTTAGGGCGTCTCTAGCTATAGATGCCCTTATAATAAATATAACTAGCCTTAATATTATCCCCTTTATTAGCGCTAGCCCTTTAGCTAGTTATAGAATAGCATAGTCTATGTAATAAGTTACTAGTGTTTTATTCTAATAGAACTAATAAGTTATTAGTAGCCTAAACGCTATACGTAAAGAAATGCGCGAATAGTTTACTACCTTTATCTAGGCGCTTACCCCCTATTACTATAGTAAGAACTAATACTATTATTAAATTACTAAGTTAGGTAATAACTCCCCTTCCTATTATTACTAGTAGCTTACTTATCTCCTCTTTAAGTTAAGGTTAATAGGCTTTCCTTCTAAATATACCCTTAGAAACCCTAGAGCTAGCTAGCCCCTAGCTAGAAATAATATTCCTTATCTTACTAAGGTTACTATTTTTACTTACTATTCTCTTACTAGCGCTCCTATTATACCCTTACTTACTTATACTTTATACACTAACCTTACTTATACTATCTAAAACCTAGGTTATATCCTAGGCAAATAACTCTTTATACTATAACTATTACCTAGTAAATATGCTATAGCTATATTAGCAAAGCACTAACTCTAAATAGAGATAGCACGTGCTTATATAAGCTTTTCTATTAATTTAAATAAAGACTTAGAGAATAATTATTCCCTTTAAGTAGTAGTAGTAAACTATAATATATTAGTATCTTAGATATATATAGGAGTCTCTATAGGTAAATAAGTTTTCTAAAATTAATTTAGTTTATTATTATATTATATATCTCCTTATTTTACCTTAAACTTATTAAGGGCCTATATTTATACTATATTCTTTAATAGTTCTTATATAGGCTATATATAGCTTACTTACTTAATAAGTATATTATATCTCTTACCCTAGCCTAGAGCATTCTAAGCCACTAGGATTTACTTAACCTAATATTCCTTAATAAGTTTATTATTACCCTTTATAAGGACCTATTCTAGTCCTAGATAGAAGTCCTAGAGCTTTTAACTAGGGAAAGGGTTCTCTATAGCGCGTTTAATAAGGTTTATATAGAATACTAGGTAAATGCCTCTTAGGATATTAAGCTATACTATAAGTAATATTAGGACTTTTATAACTATATACTTTATTACTACTTAATTAAGTTTCTATAAGGGGTAGTTAGTTTTAATGTTTTTAAGTAAAAGCTATACCTTATCTCTAACCTAAAACTATTTTACTAGTTAATATAAAGTAAATATAGTGTCCTACTGCCTTTATTATATATAGGCTATTATAGCTTATACTAGATAAGTACTCTCCTAGAGGTGCTTAAGAAACTATATTACTTGCCCCTTTAGTGTTATTATAAAAGCAGACTTATTTAGTAGTAACTAGACTAGCTCTAGGTTATAGCTATATAGTAGCTTATTTAGGCTAACTTCTATTACAGAGAATAGCCTATTATTAATTATAAGCTAGTAAGTAGCTAGATATTTTAGCTAGTTAAACTATAAGAAGGAGACTATAATATGTAGTATTACCTATACCTCTTAGTTTACTTACTTTATACTACTATTAGTCTATAAGTAATATAATATAGAAAGTAACTAATTAATCCTAACTAAGGAGCATAATATTATCTAGAATTTCCCTAACTAATCTAAACTATAATCTATAATAATTAATTAAGGAAACCCCCTAAACCACTACTAGACTATTTTAAACCTCTTTATATATTCCTTAGCTCCTATAGAAGTTATAGCCTTAAGCTAAATAAATTTAGAGAGTTAATCTATAATAACTATTAGATATTATAGCTTTTCTAGGGATAGTGCTAGTAAGTTTATTATAAAGTTAATAGAGATCTATAACTAGAACTAGTTAGGAATAGGTAAAGGCTTTAGTAAGCCCTAGTATTATTAATAGCTCTTATAATTACTATAGTAGTAATAGTTATAAATAAACCTAGCGATATCTTGTAATATCCTATCCTAGTGAAACTACTATTATAAGATTTAGAACGTAGTATTATAGCCTAGGTACCTTATTACTAGTAAATTATAGCATTACTATATTAGGGTTATTATAAGAGGCTCCTATACTAGGACCTAGGTATAGCCCCTAAACTAGAGCGCTCTATAAGCGCTTATAGAATAATCTACTACTTACTCCCTTATAAGTACCTTAATAGGAAACCTCTAGGCCCTTTCCTAAATAGCCCTTAATTAGATACTATACGTAGGGTTAGAGATAATAGCCTAATCCTATAAGGTCTAAAGGTATTTAGTAGTAAAGAGAACCTTACTAGCTAGTAATAGTATTATACTACTATTATCCTACTGTCTATCTAGTATTAGTAAGAGTTATATAATAGTAATAGGTTATAGAATATATCCTATTCTAGAGGTTACCCCTTCCTAGTCCTACTCCCTTTAAGAAAGAGCATTAGGCTACTATACTTATATACTAGGTTTATACTAGAGGTAAAAATTAAATAGCGTAAGTGTGTCTGCCTATTAAGCTTACTACTCTAATATTAACTAGGGAGTTATAAAGTACTCTAGGTTCTTATAGTCTATATAGATTATAAACAAACTAGAAACGCCCTATAGCTTAGCTAACTATGCTATAAGGCATAAGATAATAGCTAATAATTCCTTATTATAAATTATATAGTTTTTTTATAAGGATATAAGGTTAGTGAAGTAGTAAGTAACTAGGTATATAACGCTATCCTAGCCTTACTAGGAAAGGTAACCTCTAATGGCTATTCCTAAATAATTAGCTTCTACTACTATAGGGAGATCTAGGTCCTATTATGCTAGTACTAGGTATATAATAAAGGCGTCTCTTAACTTATTAAAGGCATTGTTCTCTTTAGGTCCTTATTAAAAAGGGATATTTCTCTTAGTTAATTATATTAGTAAGGCTACTAGTTCTAAAAAGTTACTAATAAAGTCCTAGTAGAAGTTAGCAAACCCTAGGAAGCTATAGACCCCCTAAAGTTTTATTAGGGCTGCTTACTCCCTAATAGCTATAACCTTTGCTAGGTCTAGATAGATAGAATAACCTGCTATAATAATGTATCCTAGGTATTAAACCTCCTTTACTATAAACATAGACTTATTAAGGTCTAAGTATAAACCTATAGCCCTTAGGCAGCCTAATATTAACTAGACCTTAGCTATATAGTCTTTCCTTAATCCCCCTAAGTAAACTAAGATATTATCTAAGTATACTATAATAAAATCCCCTAATATATCCCCTAAGGACTTATTAATATAATATTAGAATATTACTAGTGCGCTAGCTAGGCTAAAGGGGCAAACTAGCTACTTAAATAGCCTAAACCTAGTTTAAAACGCTATAAGGTGCTCCTAGCCCTTAGTAATCTATAGCTTATAAAACGCTATATAAATATTTACCTTTATAAACTAGTATGCCTAGGATAAGGAATAGAGTGTCTCCTTAATTAATAGGAGGGGATAGTAATCTTATACTATTATCTTATTAAGAGCGCGGTAATCTATATAAAAACACTAACCCCTATTAGCCTTTTTAATAAGGAGGACTAGAGCTATAACTAATAATAAGCTAGTATAGATCTAACCCTTATCTATTAAGTTTATAATCTAGTGCCTAACCTCTAGAAGCTAGTCCCTTAGTATATTATATAGTAGTCCCTAGGGGAGCGTTAGTTTAGACCTATCCTAGTTCTTACGCAAGCATATATAGTGATTAAGGGACCCCTAATAAGGAGGTAGGCTATTAGCTCTAGCTTTATTAAAAAGGTCTGCGAAGTTAGCTAACTCCTTAGGTAATGTTAATATATCTAGGCTATTAGGCTTTGTCTTAGGCACTATAATCTATAGCACTATTATTATTTCCCTAAGGCTTATAGTAATAAATATTATAGAAGTGTCCTTCCTATAGTGTGCCTAGCGCGCTTCTATAGTATATAAGGACTTAATAATCCCCTATACTAGAGTCTTTACCTTACGTATAAAGGCTTTAGAGATATATAAGCCCTTTACTACTCTAATAACTAATTGCTGTTTTGCTATGTAAATAACTATATTATAATATTCTAGCTATAGCATCCTAAGTATAATGTCTTATATAAGGCCTAGGATAATATATAAATACACTAATAACTCCTAGCTATTAATGTCTATTCTAGTGTGTACTATATAGGTAATTAAGGAGGTGTTTTCCTATACCCTTTTTCCCCTCCTTTTTATTTCTACTATAGTCTAGATATGCCTTCTCTTTAGTAAATATATAAGCTCTAGGCTAAACTATTTTACTACTAACTTACTTATAGCACTGTAATAATTATAACTATAATTAATCTAGATATTAATATAATAATATATATTAAAGAGTATAGGAATTAAGAATAGTAGTTAGTCTATATATTATACTATATCTTACTCTAACTTTATATAGCTTAAATAGTTATCCTATATTATAGTATATAGTTAGCTTACTTGCCCCTATATAAGACTTTACTTAGGGGCTACTTATTTTCTATAAGGGGAATATTTACCTCCTTATTTACACTTTTCTTATTTACTTTATATAAGTTAATGCTAACCTATAGGTAATAGGGTAGGAGAAAAGTACACTCCTAAATATAGTAGTCCTTAGATCTATATTATAGGTAGCATCCCTCCTAATAGCATTTAGCTAACTTTGCTTCTAATACCTATTTAGCCTATTATATGTTTATAGTAGGCTTTAGACCTTTCTCTTTCTTAACTAGCCTATTTTGTTTTCCTAATTAAGTCCTTACTGCGCGCACTCTAGTTATTAGCGTGTTACCCTTATAATTAGTCTAAGGTATAAGTTTAGCTAGCTATAGTTTGTATTAGGACTAGTACTTATTCTCTATAGTAAGGGCCTTAATATTAACTATAATCTTATAATACTATATAATAGCTATATACTACATGCTCTAGCTAATACCTTAGCCTATGCTAATTTCTCTTAAATACTTATTAAGCGCTTATTAAAGCTTTACTAGCTTTATATTATTCCCTTAATAATCCCCTCTTACTAATAAGAGCTTCTCTATAAAGCAAATAAAGAATATAAAAAATAGCTCCCCTAGGCCCTATTTTATCTAGTTAAGCTCTATAAGGGCTATCTCCTATCTATATGAATTAGAGAACATAGACCTAAGGTATTCTAGGAATTTAGCTAGGTTAAAATTATAAGTACTGCCTTATTTAAAGAAAGTAGCTACCTAGGACTAGGCTTTAGAGAATAGGTTCTAGTAAATAAATATTTACCTATTCTTATTAGTTCTAATAAAGTCCTTATTTGCCTATAGCTTATATTTTATTAGGAACCTCTATATAGTAAATAAGGCCTTATTACTATTATATAAGTTACCTATAGGGATAGGTTTTTATTTTACCTTAGGTATAGTTAAGACTAGGTTAGAGGTAGGAGGTAAAGTAAGGTTAGTTACTAGGGCGCTAGGTTAGGCTATGATAGGTGGTTAGGTTAAAGGTCCTATAGTGTTTGTAGCTACTTGTTATTAGAGGCACATAAGCTTTACTATTTGCTTATTAAGCATAAGTTAAAGTGTCTTAAATTAGGCTTATTAAGCTACTAGTAGTGCTATAGCATTAGATAGGGGGGTTATTGTCCCCTAGCTAGGTTAGTCTTATAGTTAAAGTATGTCTATTGTATTTATTAATATATCTATTAGTATTTCTATTATGTCTTTTAGTAGTTATTATAAAGGACTAAAGGAAGTCTTTTAATTATTATAGACTAGCCCCTAGGTAACTATAATAGGGCGTTAATGTAGTATTAAGAGACTTAAGGAGGAAGGAGGAAGGGTAAGAGACTATCCCTAGTGGTGCCCCTTATACCCCCTAGGCTACTTATATAAGCCTCCTTTTCCTTACCCTAACTGCTTTTACTAATCCTCTCTCTGACTGCTATACGGACAATGCTTAGGCAAAGCCTAAGCCCTTACATATTAGTAAGAAAGAAAGTGGGGCATTATATAGTCTTTTAATATTCCTTAGAATTTTCTTAATTAAGTTAATATTAGGTGTTTTTTTATTATAATTTAGTTATTTAGTTATAAATTCTTAAAGTTTAAGATTATTTAGATTATTAGCTAATTATAGGTATATAGAAGCTAAATATAGTATTATTTTACTTTATGCTTATGCCTTTATTTTTTTCCTTTCTTATAAAGGTTATTGTATCTTAATATTATTTTTCCAAGATTTACTATTTATTTTTATATACTTTTTTTACTTAAAATATAGGAATTTGTCATGGTCTAGCCCTAAGGGCTAATCGCGGGTGCCTGCGCGACCATGTGGGTTTGACCCCAATTCCGTTGCGCCATAGAAGGCAACAAAAGAATACGCATTGTACAAGTCCCTGTAACACTTGTACAATTGACACCTATATTGCTAGGTCTAGGCAAAGCCTAGATCATCACAGAATTAGCCTAAAGAAATTATTTTTTATTATATATAAATAAGACTAAAACTCTAATAATATTATATATATATATATAATTATCTTATTATTAAGCGAATATTTAAGTTTATATAATAAAGAAATTCCTAGTTATATAGCTATTTTATTAGAATTATAAATAATTATATTAACTTTAAAGGTTTTTCTAGTAAAAGGAATAGTAAAAATACTTAGAAAAGTTCCTTAAAAAGAAGTTAAATATTTAATAATAGATTTAATAAAGATATATAATAAATTTTCCTTAGTATTTACATTATTAAAAAATAAGCTTTAAAAGTAAGTTAAATAATATCTATTATCTTTAGTTTCCTTACTTAGTTATATAGTTTTTTCTTAAAATAAGTCTAAAAGTAGGCCTAAAAGTAAGTCTTATATCTATTAGTAACTTATCTATAGCTTTTATACTTATATTTATAACTTTTACTTAGTAAAAGGGATTTTTATAAAAGTGGATCTAAAAGTGGGTCCTTATAAATATTAGTAACTTCTTTATAGCTTTCTTACTTAAATATATGATTTTTACATAAAAAGAGGGATTTTTATAAAAGTGAGTCTAAAAGTGGGTCTTATGTCATGGTCTAGCCCTAAGGGCTAATCGCGGGTGCTTGCGCCACCATGTGGGTTTGACCCCAATTCCATTGCGCCATAGCAAAAGAATACGCATTGTACAAGTCATCATTTACTTGTACAATTGACACCTATATTGCTAGGTCTAGGCAAAGCCTAGATCATCACATAGGCCCTTTCTCCCTCTTTGCTAGCAATACCGCGCATCCCCCAGGGACCCTCTCTTCTATTGTCCCTGTAAGCCTAGGAAGAACCCCGTTGTAGCTGCCCTATAGTGCACCTTTTTTGTACACGCAGGCGGTTCGAACCTATGACCTTAGGTGACTTGTACAAATGTCATGGTCTAGCCCTAAGGGCTAATCGCGGGTGCCTGCGCCACCATGTGGGTTTAACCCCAATTCCATTGCGCTATAGCAAAAGAATACGCATTGTACAAGTCATCATTTACTTGTACAATTGACACCTATATTGCTAGGTCTAGGCAAAGCCTAGATCATCATATCTTAGTACCTATCTATAACTTATCTATAGCTTTCTTGCTTTAATATATGATTTTTACTTAAAGGAAATACTAGCTAATACTAATTAGTAATAGCTAATAAATTTGCAAGCTATTGTAAGCTATATAAGCTATTATAAGCTATTATAAGCTATAATAAGCTATTATAAGCTATTATAAGCTATTATTAGTCATTATAAGTTATTTTTTTAAAATACTACAAATACTACATGTAGTAAAAAATTTTTCTTATAGTGTAGTATATAGTGTAGTGTAGTGTAGTACAAAGCTCTGCTAGTATCCCTAGAAGATTACTAGTTACACTAGGCTCTAATACCTATCTAGTGTATATCCCCTCTAAAAGGCTAGTTATAAAGACTAGCTTTATTAAGATTATAGAACCTATAAGTCCTGTCTCTAAAGGATTACCTAGGATTTCTATAGGGGATAACTCTTTAGAAGGGGAAAATAATTTTGTATAATAATAATAAGATCTAAATTAAGGTTTAAAGGATTACCCTATAGATAATATAGGTATCCCTATAGGTTAAGAAAAACTACTTATAGGCCTAGAAAAACCCCCTAAAGGTCTAATTCTAGAGGCTTTAAAAGAGGCTATACCTATATCTTAACTAGGAAATTAGATTTTAACTCTAAACCTAAATTTTAATAAAATTACTAACTTTAACCCTAATATTAAACCTATAGATATTAATATTAGTTCTTCTTCTTCTCTAGATTTTATAAGAGAAATTTACTTTAAGGTATAGAAGAAGCTAAAGGAAAATAACCTTAATAGCCCTAAACCTAAGACCTAGAAGCAAGCTATATCTAGCCTTAAAAGGGATAAATAAATAGAAGCTATATATAAGGAATATAAATAGTTTCTAAAGGCTAGTACTTTTAAATTTATATAGAAAGACTAAGTACCTAAGGGCTAAAAAGTACTAAATAATAGGCTTATATATAAGCTTAAAAAGGATAAAGAAAATAATCCTTTAAAATATAAGGCCTAACTTATTACTAAGGGATTTATATAAATTAAAGGTCTAGATTATCTAAAGACCTTTACTACTATAAGCATTCCCCCTAGCTAGAGGATTTTACTAGCCTTAGTGGCTTAGAATAACTAGGAAATTAAATAGGTTAATTTTAAAAGGGCTTTTCTTAATAGTAAGCTTTAATAATAGATTTATATAGTTATTTTAGACGTATTTATTAAATTCCTTAAAGTAAATCCTAAACTAGCTAAATTAGCTAGAAGTTTTAGCTATAAACCCTCTAAAGATTAAGTAATTTCATTATAGAAGTCTTTATATAGCCTAAAACAGAGCTTAAGGGAGTGGTAATAAGCACTAATAGTAGTGCTAAAGTCCCTAGGATTTAACCCTCTTATATCTAACCTAGCTATATTCTTTAATCCTTTTACTAAAACCTTTATTATTATATATATAAATTATTATCTTCTAATTAGACTAGATTTACCCTATATCTAAAGGCTTAAAACGGAACTTTATAAAGTCTATTTAATAGAAAATAGAGGGCTTACTAAATTTTTCTTAGGGATTTAAATTATATAAGATAGGCCTAATAAAATACTAAAAATCTATTAATCTTAGGATATCTTGGAGGCTTTAAATTAATTTAATATACTAGATAGTAAGGCTATTAGTATACCTCTTTAGCTAGGTATATTAGCTATATAAATAACTAAGCTTTTAATAGCTAGTGAAATTAAGCTTTATTAGTATATTATAGAGACTATAATATACCTAATATTACTTATAAGGCTAGATATAGCCTTTACACTTTAGTAGCTATCTATAGCACTAGCTAGCCTATATATAGAGCACCTAAAAGTAGCTAAAAACCTACTTAAGTACTTATTAAGGACTAAATTCCTTACTATAATCTATAGGGGAGACTCTAAAGGTATAGCTAGTAAAAGCCTAATAGGTTATTATAATAGTGATTTTATAGAGGATAAAAAGATCTTTAAATTTATATATACTTACCTATTTAAGCTAGCTAGTAAACCTATTAGCTAGAAATTAAAGAAAGCTAGTATAATAGCTCTATTAATATTAGAAGCTAAAGCTAATACTATTTATAAGACCTTCTAGGAGCTATAGTGGCTTTAGGGCTTATTTAAGGAGCTAAAAACCCTTATTTCTCCTCTTATATAGATATTCTATAATAATTAAGGCGCTATAACTATAGCCTATAATCCTGCCTTATATAGCTATACTAAGTATACTTTACTAAAGTTTAACTATATTAGGTAGTAGGTATTAGTAAGTTTAGCTAAGATTAAATATCTAGATATAAAGTTAATACCTATAAATAGTCTAATAAAACCGTTATCTATACCTCTTTATTAGGCCTTTATTAAGCTCTTAGGGCTTAATAATCACTAAAACTAATAACTAAATCCCTTTAATAGGGAACCAAAAATAACATTAAAAAGGGAGCTATATTTAACAATAGCTAGGATTTTTAAAAGGGGGTCTTTTATCTTTTCCTATTTTTCCCTTTTATCTATTATTATCTAAAAGTTATTGTTTACCCTATAGTCTTCTTATACGCTTTCAATTACTTTTAATGTAATTCTTTTATAAAGGGGGTGTTAAAATAAGACTTATTTTTAGCTCTTTCTAGTTAAAAAACCTTTTTATTACTAGCTTATATTTAAGCCTAATAGCTACACTGTATCTATTAAAGGTCGCGCAGGTAACTATTAATAGCTATATCGTAGCTATTAATAGTTATAACTAACTATATGAATAACAAATTTTAATTAATTATGTTCTAATTAATTATGAATTATTTAATTGCGTTGTGGCTGCAAGCGTAGCTATAACCACGCCACTAGTAATTAGGTAAGCAGGTTACCCTATACGCAGGTTACCCTATAGCTATCTTTAATAGTGATTTTCTCTTTAACTAAAGGTTATATAAAAGTCTTATATATAGCAAATTAAAGCTAGAAGATAGGGCTTTTATTTAATATATAGTTATTTTTTAGACTAAAATTTAGTGTATATAGGTTACTAGTTTATATAGTAGTGAGTTAATTTTTTAGATTTTATATATAAATGTTATGGACTAGCCCCTAGGCAACTGCAATAGGGTGTTAATATAATATTAAGAAACGTAAGGAGAGGAAGAAGGAAGGTAAAAGACCTATCCTTACTAGTGCCTCTTATACCCCCTAGCTACCTTATATTAGCCCCCTTTTATATCCTTACTAACTTAGGATTATTCTTACTTATATATATTATAGTAAATACTTAGGTAAAGCCTAAGCCCTTATATATGCCCTTACTTCTCCCCCCCTTTTACTAACCTTAACTATAGTCCTTTTACTATTATATAAGTTATATATAATATAAAAACATATTATTACTTTCTAAAGGCTATTAATTTATTAAGGTATATATAGGTATTACCTTACTCTTAACGTAATATAGTAGCTGTTAATTAGTATCTAGCTCTAGGTAGTATATATAATGTGTTCTCCTAGCCTTATATTATTATTATAATAACACTAGCCTTACCCTTACTAGTTTATAACTTATTCCTTATAGGTATAATCCCTTACTAAAACTATCCTATTTATTTTTATTATATAACCTTACTTTCCTTATATTATTACCCTTCCTTAAATATTATAATACTATTACTCTTTTTTATCCTATTATTTAAAATACTCTTTATTCCCTTATTAGACTCTTACTAAATATATCTTAATATAGTATTACTAGTTATATTTCCTTATATAGTGTAGCTACTCTTACTATACTAACTATATAATTTATTAATAAGTTCCTTATTAAGGGAAACTTAAATAATAAGGAGTATACTACTTCTAAGGTAGTGTTTTAACCCTATAGCAGAGCTTTGTACTACACTACACTATATACTACACTACACTACATATTACACTATAAGGAGATTTTTTTACTACATGTAGTATTTGTAGTATTTTGTAGTATTTGTAGTATTTTCTTATATTTAGTAATATTATAGCTTATAATAGCTTATAATAGCTTATAATAGCTTATAATAGCCTATAATAGCTTATAATAGCTTAGTATAGCTTAGAATAGCTTAGAATAGCTTAGAAGAGCTTATAGTACTTTATAATATTACTAGTGTTAAAGTTTAATTAAAATTAAATAATAAATAATAAATAAATAGCTTAAATATAAATATAAGTAAGTATAAGTAAATTACTATAGAAAAAGCTATACTTTTTAGTTATTTAGTATTTTAAGGTTTTTAAAAATATTAATAAAATAAAATACTTTTCTCTTTTATTTTTTTTTTAAATAATAGTAATAATAGACTTTAAATATATTTATCTTTTAAGAAAGAATTCTATAAGTAAGTAAAGACATTATAAATAAGTTACTAATAGTTATAATAACTTACTTATAAACTTACTTTTATAGATTTCCCTCTCTTTAAGTAAAATTTATAAATCTTAGTAAGAAAGCTATAGATTAGTTACTAATAGTTATAAAGACTTACTTTTAGACTTACTTTTATAAAATTCTCTCTTTTTAAGTAAAAGTTATAAATCTTAGTAAGAAAGCTATAGATAGGTTACTTATAGCTATAATGACCCACTTTTAGACCCACTTTTATAAAATTCTCTCTTTTTAAGTAAAAGTTATAAATCTTAGTAAGAAAGCTATAGATAAGTTACTTATAGCTATAGGGACCCACTTTTAGACCCACTTTTATAGAAAGCCTTATTACTAAGTAAGGAAGCTAAAGATAATATATGTTATTAAACTTACTTTTAAAGCTTATTTTTTAATATCTTAAATATAAAGGAAAATATATTATATATCTTATATATATGTATTATAAAAGGTTAAAGTCTTTTTTATTAAGCTTTTCTTAGGGGTATTTCTTTTTCTTTATCTTAAAAAACCTTAATAGTTAATATAATTATTTATAATTCTAATAAAATAACTATATAGCTAGAAGTTCCTTTAATATATAATCTAAAATTATTCTCTTATAATAAAACATCTATGTATATAAATATATTATTATTAGAGTTTAAGTCTTATTAATATATAATAAAATATAATTTCTTTAGGGTAATTATTATTTTTAAGGGTAAAGAAAGTATATTAAAAAGAATAGTAAATCTAAAAAAAAAGTTCTTGAAGTAAAAAAACATTTAAAATATAGAGAAAAAATAGGTTTATAGTTTATAACTAGGATATACTATATTTAGTTACTATATACCTATAATTAGCTTAATAATCTTAATAAACCTAAACTTTATAAAATTATAACTAAATAACTAAATTATAATAAAAAAAATAGTTAATATTAACTTATTTAAGAAAATTCTAAGGAATATTATAAGATAATATAATACCTCACTTTTTTTTTTTACTAATACTATATTTGTAGTGTAGTGTAGTATTTACTACACTACACTACATACTACACTACACTAAAATTTACTACATTACATACTACAACGAAAGCCGAAATACTACATTTACTACACTTCATGCAAAGCTCTGCCCTATAGGCTATATATTAAGAGATACCTTACTATAGGTATATTAGATTATTACCCTTTTAAAAGTAATAAGTCTTACCTCTTATATTAGCAAAACTATATAACTTATATCTAGTTAACTAGGTTTCTATTAGCTAACCCTTAACTCTATTATTATCTAAAGGATATTAAAGCTATAATTACCTTAGGTATATATATTATTACCCCTAGCGTTACTAAGACTATAATAACTAAGAAGAAAATACCTATGCTTTCCTAAAGCTTTTATACCCTTATTAGCTAGTAAATTACTTTTCTAAATTAAGCCTAGTTTAATCTAGTACTAGTTTATTTAGCCCTTAGGCTATCTTTATTTACTAACTTCTTTACTATAAATATAACTAAACTTAAGGTTATTCCCTTTAGAAATAGTAGCCTCTTTAGTAAATATAGTATAAGAAACTTTATATAGTAAGTTACTAGTGTTTTATTCTAATAAAACTAGTAGCTTATAAGTAATATAAACTCTATATACTAAGAATTTTATAATTAGTTTATATACCTTCTTAAGGCTCTCTTACCTTATTACTATAGTAGTAACTAAAGCTATTTATAATATATTAAATCTAGTAATAATTTACTTTCTTATTACTACTAAGAATGCTTTTAACTTAGGACTTAATTTAGTCTAACTAACTATTATACTAATTACACTATAGGTAATAGTAATTAACCTAGAAGTAAGGCACCTCTAGCTTACACTTATTTTATACCCCTTAATTACTAGTTCTCTTTTACTATCTAGTATTAAGGTAGCTATTAAGTCTATTATAATATAGTCCTTATCCCTAGTAAGTATAAGGTAACTTTAATTATAATTCTATTTAAAGATAATAATAACTTTACTAATAATATAAGTAATAACTATAATATAGTAAATAAAGGATTTTAAGTATATTTTAGTAGTAAATAAGAAGTAATAGGTTATAAGATGAGCATGCTTTATATACTAGTAAAATAATTTTAAGTTTATTTTAGTAGTTAATATAAGGTAATAAGTTATATAATAGGTATGCCTTATATACTAGTAAAGGTCTTTATAAGTAAATAAGTAATTTATAATTAATTTAGTCTATTATTATATTATATATTTTCTTACTTTACTTTAAACTTATTAAGGGCTTATATTTATATTATACTCTCTAGTAATTCTTATATTAGCTATATATAACTTACTTACTTAATAAGTATATTATATTACTTACCTTAGCCTAGGGCATTTTAAGCTACTAGGATTTATTTAACTATACTATAAGTAATATTAGTACTTTTATAACTATATACTTTACTATAACTTAATTAAGTTTTTATAAAGGGTAATTTATCTTAATATTTTTAAGTAAAAGCTATACCTTATCTCTAACTTAAAACTATTTTACTAGCTATTAAGAAGCTAATATAGTATCTTATTACCTTTATTAAATATAGGCTATTATAGCTTACACTAGAAAGGTACTCTTTTATAAGTGCTTAAGGAATTATATAGCTTATCCCTGAGGTATTATTATAAAGGTAAACTAATCTAGTTATAACTAAATTAGCTTTAAGTTATATCTATATAGTAACCTATTTAAGCTAATACCTATTATAGAAGAAAGCCTATTATTAATTATAAGCTAATAAGTAGCTAGATATTTTAGCGAATTAAACTATAAGAAGGAGACTATAATATATAGTATTACCTATACCTCTTAGTTTACTTATTCTATACTATTATTAGTCTATAGGTAATATAATATAGAAAGTAACTAATTAATCCTAACTAAGGAATATAATATTATCTAAAATTTCCCTAGCTAGTTTAACCCTTAATTTATAATAATTAATTAGGGAAATCCTTAAAACCTTTACTAAACTATTTTAAAATGTTTTATATACTCCTTAGCCCTAATAGAGATTATAGCTTTTAACTATATAAACTTTAAGAGTTTATTTATAATAACTATAAGAAATAATAGCCTCTCTAGAAATATTACTAGTAAGTTTATTATAAAGTTAATAGAAATCTAAGACTAAAACTAATTAAAGATAAGTAAAGGCTTTAGTAAGCCCTAATACTATTAATAGCTCTTATAATTACTAAAGTAATAATAGTTATAAATAAACTAAGTAATATCCTATAATATTTTATTCTAATAAAACTACTATTATAGGATTTAAAATATAGTATTATAGCCTAAGTACCCTATTACTAGTAAGTTATAGTATTATTATATAAGGGTTATAGTAAGGAGTTTCTAAGCTAGAATCTAAGTATAGCCTTAAAACTAAAGCGCCTTATATATGCTTATAAAATAATTTATAACTTACTCTTTTATTAGCACTTTAAGGGGAAACTTTTAAGCTCTCTTTTATATAGCCCTTAATTAAATGCTATATATAGGATCTAATATAATAGCTTAGTCCTATAGAGTCTAAAGGTACTTAGTAATAAAGAGAGCTTTCTTTACTAGTAGTAGTAATATATATAAGAGGTATAATACTAGGCTAGTACTATCCCTTTACTTACCTAGTAATAGTAAGAGTTATATAATAGTAATAGGTTATAAGATATGCCTTATTCTTAAAGCTAACTTACTTTAGTCTTACTCCCTTTAGGATAGGGTATTTAGGTATTAAGCTTATATACTAGGCCTATAATAGAGATAGAAGTTAAATAATATAAGTGTATTTACTTACTAAGCTTATCTCTCTAATATTAGTTAAGAAGTTATAAAGTATTTTAAGTTCTTATAGTTTATATAAATTATAAATAAGTAAAATACGCCCTAAAGCTTTACTAACTATACCTTAAGATAAGAGATAATAGCTAATAATTCTTTATTATAAATTATATAGTTTTTTATAAGAATATAAGGCTAGCGAAATAATAAGTAACTAGATATAAGATATTATTAGGGCCTTATTATAAGAGGCATTTACTAAGGGCTATGCCTAAATAATTAGCTTTCACTACTTTCTTGTCAAGTGGAAAACAACACCCCAAAAGACACGATGCTAGCCCACGGTCATAGGTAGTGGTAATATCTACTTACGTTAAAAGGGTTAATTAACTTAATAGTAATAATTATAATAATAGCTAAATCTATCTCTATAAATAGAGATAATTTAGATTAAATAGTCTATTAGATTAAAAGTAACTTTTTAGTTAAGTTCAGGAAATAATCTTATTAATTTATCTTATTAAGGTAAATATAATAGTAGCTATAGTAACGCTAGGCATTTAAGTTAAAAATCTAAAGTTAGGCGTGTATAAAGAACCTTAAAAGAATCTAGCTATAGGTAATCTCTTTATAGATTAAATAGTCCCCTTGCCTAGATAACTAATATCGTTATCCCTTATTGTGTTATTTATCCTTGCGATCCCTTGTGCTTGTCATCGCGATTACGCGCGTTTATGGGCGCGTGTATCATGGCACACACTATAAGGCAGTCTAGGTCTTATTATACTAGTACTAGATACGTAATAAAGGTGCCCTTTAACCTCTTAAATATATTATTCTTTTTAGGCCCTTATTAAAAAGGAATATTTCTCTTAGTAAGTTATATTAGTAAAGCTACTAGCTTAGAGAAGTCCTTAATAAAATTATAGTAAAAATTTATAAATCCTAGGAAGCTATAAACCCCTTATAGTTTTATAAGTATTACTTACTCCCTTATAGCTATAATCTTTATAAGGTCTAGGTAAATTAAATACCTTACTATAATAATATATTCTAGGTACTAGACCTCTTTTATAGTAAATATAGACTTATTAAGGTTAAGGTATAAGCCTATAGCCCTTAAGTAACCTAAAACTAGCTAGACCTTAGCTATATAATCCTTCCTTAATTCCCCTAAGTAAACTAGGATATTATTAAGATAAGCTATAATAAAGTCCCTTAATATATCCCTTAAGGATTTATTAATATAGTGCTAAAAGGTTACTAGTATACTTACTAAGCTAAAGAAATAAACTAGCTACTTAAATAAACTAAACCTTATATAAAACGCTATAAGGTACTCCTTACCCTTAGCTATCTATAGTTTATAAAACACTATATAAATATTTACTTTTATAAACTAATATACCTAGGATAAGAAGTATAGTGTTTTCTTAATTAATAAAAGAGAGTAATAGTCCTATACTATTATCTTATTAAGGGCATAGTAATTTATATAAAAACACTATCCCTTATTAGCCTTTTTAATAAGTAAAATAAGAGCTATAGCTAATAAGAAGCTAGTATAGATTTAACCCTTATTTATTAAGTCTATAATCTAGCGCTAAACCTCTAGGAGTTAGTCTTATAGTATATTATATAATAGTCCTTATAGAAGTATTAGTTTAGACTTATCTAGGTTTTTATATAAGTATATATAGTAATTAAGAGAACCTCTATAAGGGAGTAAACTATTAGCTTTAGCCTTATTAAAAAGGTTTATAAAGTTTACTAACTCCTTAGGTAATATTAATATATTAGGAATAGTTAGCTTTATCTTAAGTACTATAATTTATAGTACTATTATTATCTCCTTTAAGCTTATAGTAATATCCTTACTTTATTATACCTTATAAGCCTTAGTAATATAAAGGGATTTAATAATTCCCTATACTAGTATCTTTACCTTATAAGTAAAAGCCTTAGAGATATAAAGGCCCTTTATAGCTTTAATAACTAGTTATTATTTTACTATATAAATTACTATATTATATTACTCTAGCTAAGGTATCCTAAATATTATATCCTAAGTAAGACCTAGGATAATATATAAATATATAAATAACTCCTAGCTATTTATATTAATTCTAGTGTATACTATATAGATTATAAAAGAGGTATTTTCCTTAACTTACTTTCCCTTTCTTTTTATTTTTACTATAGTATAAATATACCTTTATTTTAGTAACTATATAAGCTCTAGGCTAAGCTACCTTACTACTAATTTACTTATAGTACTATAGTAATTATACTTATAATTAATCTAGATATTAATATAATAATATATATTAAAGAGTATAGAAATTAAAAATAGTAGTTAGTCTATATATTATACTATATCTTACTTTACCTTTATATAATAGTTATAATTATCCTATATTATAGTAGTTAACTAGCTTATTTACCCTTATATAAGACTTTACTTAAGGGCTACTTATTTTCTATAGGGGGAATATTTACCTTCTTATTTATGCTTTTCTTATTTACCTTATATAAGTTAATACTAACCTATAGATAGTAAGGTAAGAGAAAAGTATACTTTTAAATATAGTAATCCTTAGATTTATATTATAAGTAATATCTTTCTTAATAGTATTTAGCTAACTTTACTTTTAATACTTATTTTACTTATTATATATTTATAGTAACCTTTAGCCCCTTTTCCTTCTTAGCTAACTTACTTTACTTCCTTAGCTAAGTCCTAGCTATATAAACCCTAGTTATTAGTATATTACCCTTATAGTTAGTTTAAGGTATAAGCTTAGCTTACTATAATTTATATTAAAACTAGTACTTATTCTCTAAGGCTAAGGCCTTAATATTAACTATAATTTTATAATACTATATAATAGCTATATACTAATTATTCTAGCTAATACCCTAACCTATACTAATCTCTCTTAAATACTTATTAAGTATATATTAAAGCTTTACTAGCTTTATATTATCCCCCTAGTATTTCTCTCTTACTAGTATAAGCTTTTTAGTAAAGTAAATAAAAAATATAAAAAATAGCTTTCTTAGTCCTTATTTTATTTAGTTAAGCTTTATAAGGGCTATTTTCTATTTATATAAATTAAAGAATATAGTCTTAAGATATTTTAGGAAGGTAATAAGGTTAAAGTTAATAGTATTACTTTACTTAAAGTAAGTAATTACCTAGGACTATACCTTAGAGAATAAATTCTAGTAAATAAATATCTATTTACTTTTATTAGTATTAATAAAGTCCTTATTTACTTATAACTTATACTTTATTAGGAGCCTTTATATAATAAATAAAGCTTTATTATTATTATATAGGTTACTTATAAGGATTAGTTTTTATTTTACTTTAAGTATAAGAAAAACTAGGTTAAAGGTAAAAGTTAATATAAGATTAACTATTAAAGCACTAGGTAAGGCTATAAAGGGTAATTAGGTTAAGAGTCTTATATTATTTATAAATACTTACTACTAGAGGTATTTAAGCTTTACTATTTATTTACTTATTATAAGTTAAAGCGTTTTAAATTAAGCTTATTAAGCTACTAGTAATACTATAGTATTAGATAAAGGAGTTAATATCCTTTAGCTAGGTTAATCCTATAGGTAAAGTATGCCTATTATATCTATTAGTGTATTTATTATATCTTTTAGTAACTATTATAAAGACTAAAGGAAGTTTCTTAATTATTATAAACTAGCCCTTAGGTAACTATAATAGGGTATTAATATAATATTAAGAAACTTAAGGAAAGGAAAAAGGAAGGTAAAAGACCTATTTTTACTAGTGCCCCTTATACCCCCTAGCTACCTTATGTTAGCTCCTTTTTATATCCCTGCTAACTTAGGACTATCCTCACTCGTATGCACTATGGTAAATGCTTAGGCAAAGCCTAAGCCCTTACAATAAATAAATTTTATAGAAAATAAAAAGTAGCCTATTAGACCTCTCTAGCGGTCTAGATTTACTAATATAGTTAGTAAGTATATAAGAGGAAGAAGATCTTTTTAATCTAGCTAGATAGCTAGGCCTCTTAATCTAATAGCCGCATTACCTATATAATATCACTAAAATCAATTCTATTACTCTATTAGATATTATAAAAGTAATCTAGATTAAATTCTATTAGTTAATAACTACTATAACCTTCTATTACGTTACGTTAGTTATTTTAACGTGGTAGTTCTACTAGTCCCTAACCGTAAAGCTACACTTGTACAGCTGTTGCTAGCTGGCAACTAGCTCCTTACATTTCAAAATTATTAGTGCTAGGTTAGAGATTAAAACCTTTATGCACCTGCCCCTAGCTAGTATCTATCTAGTAGTGACTGCGAGAATCTTAGCTATCACTTCGTTCTACAACCCTACGGAGCAAGCCGTGACAGTAAAGGCTTTATATAGATCTTTAAGGACTCTTATATATTTATTAAGGATAGTCTAATTATCTTTTTCTATATAAATAACCTTATAGCCTTATTTACTAAGAGAAAATTATATTTATATAATAAATTTAGAGTAAGACTCTTTACTAAGTATAATATTAAAGACCTTAAAGAACTATAATAGTTCCTAGGTATTAAAACTATTAGAGATTATACTAATTAAAAGGTATAGCTTAATTAGAAGTCTTACTAGGATAAAGCTACTACTAAATTTAATATAAAGATTTTATAATAGAGGCCTATAGTGCTAATAACTACTATTCTATTAGAACCCTTTAAAGGAAAGGTTAGTATATAAGATCTTAAGATATATTAATCTCTAGTTAAGACCTTACTATATCTAATAATTATTTTAAGACTTAATATTACTTTTATAGCCTTATAACTCTTATAATACTTCTAATACCTAAGGCTATAGTATATAAAAGTAGTAGAAAAAGCCTTAGAGTATAGGTATATATAAGTAAACCTAGTAATTAAATATAGTAATAATAACCCTAAATTAAAAGCATATAGTAACGCTTCCTTTACTAATAATACTATAATATAAAAGAGCTTATAAGATTATATTATAAAGCTCTTTAAAGGACCTATACTCTTTAAGGTAAGAAAGTAAGCTACTATAACTACATTATTAACTAAAGTAAAGCTTCTAGCGCTTTTATATTATAGTAAAGAGCTTATAGCCTTTAGATAGTTATATTAAGAGGTTAGGCTATGCCTAGGTAATAAGACACTTAAAATTAAATATAATAATATATAGATAATTTACCTCCTTAAGGAAGAGTTTATTAAGCTTATTATAAAGCTCTGCTATATAGATATTTATTACTACTAGCTTTATTAAGAGATTATAAGAGAAACCTTTAATATTACTTAAATTACTCCTAAAGAAATATAGGAAATACCTTTATAAGCTTTTATAAGGCACTAGGGCTTATATAACTACCCTCTAGTATGCTTAGTAAAGAACCTAAAGAATAAGTATTAATAATAACCCTAATTTAAATAAGATTATAATAAATTAACTACTTTTTTATACTATAAAATTAATTTAAATATTATAAAATTAATTTAACTAATTTAGATTTATTATAGAAGCCCTTAAATAAGGTCTCCTAGGGGGTTGTATTATACCTATAAGAGCATAATTTACTCTTACTATATAATAGTCTTATTACTTAACTAGCTAAGATAATAGTTTACCTCTAGCTAGTTATTTTCTAAGACCTCTATAACTTTATAGTATATTTTAGCACTATATTAGTACTTTACTAATAGTAAAGGTACTAAGGTATTTAAACCGTAGTCCTCGCTCTCTTATAGGGTTAGATAATTCAATAGATACGATCACATTAAACCCTAGCTTCGCGGTCTAACACTATTCGCGCGGCCAGAAATTGCTATTAGTGCGGCTGCCCCGCTTACTTCTAGATTTTCTATTTTTCCTAGATATCCCTTACTATTTCACACTATAGTATATAGATACTTCTAAATTATTAAAGTAATTAATTTAGGTACTAGAAAGCTATAAATTTAACTATAATTTACTTAAAAATATAATTTCTAGTGTTTTCTTTAAAAGTATATACTTTACCTAGCCTAACTAGTTACTCTAGGGTATTAAAGGCTATTAAGGAGCTTACTAATATAATTTTACTATTACTACTACTTACTATATTATAGGAATAACCTTTATAATATTAAGAGATAATAAAGGTATTAAATTCCTATAAACCTAACTTCCTTATATTACCCTTACTATATTATTCTTATTATTACTTAATTAGCTAGCTATATAATATATAAATTATTAATAATACTATATTATAAGGGCTATTCTTACCTTATCTTATAAGAGAGTTTATTAAATTCTTAAATTAAGGTACCTTATATTATTATTACTAAATCTTCCTAGCTATAAGAGTTAAAGCTATAAGGGTTAAAGCTATAAAAGTTAAAGCTATAGAGAGTCTTTTTTATTCTTTATAGTTTAAGCCTTACTAATAATTATAGGATTATAAATTTATTAAATTTAGTTATTAAGCTTCTTATAGTAATAATTAGATTCCTTTCTTTAGTAAATATTATAGTATAAATATTAGAGACTTACTATAGGTTTATTAAGCTACTAGTAAGGATAAATAAGGTCTTTTATTAGTAGCTTCTTTTATTAGTAGCTTCTTATATTAAAGCTTCTCTAATATTATATAGGCATAAGGTAAGGCAAATTACTATATAAAAGTATAAGAACTATTATATAAGGAGAGCTTTACCTTTTCTTATTTGAATACTTTAGTAAGTTAATATTAAAGAGCTAGTAGCTTAATAGTATAATAGGAGATTTATATAGTAAGCTTACTAAGCTAAGCTAAGCTAATATAGTTATAGTATTAAATAATCTTATTTAAAGTAGTCTTATTATGATGATCTAGGCTTTGCCTAGACCTAGTAATATAGGTGTTAATTGTACAAGTGAATGATAACTTATATAATGCGTATTCTTTTATATAGCGCAACAGAATCGGGCGATTCACCCGCATGGTGGCGCAGACACCCGCGATTAGTCCTGTGGGCTAGACTATGACACTTATAATTATAATTATAAAGTTTCTTTTTAATTATTTATTTAATCCCCTTTATAACTATAAGAAAATAACCTTTACCTAATAATAAGTAAGACTTAAGATCCTTATAAATAGTCTTTATAAAGCTATTTAATCTCTCTTTAAAATTCTAATAATTATTTATAAAATATTTAGCTTACTAACACTTCTAGGGTATATAAGTCTCTTTAATATAATCTAAGATAGGATTTTAGTATAAGTTTTATATCTCTTTTATTTATAGCTAAATACTCTTAAACTTATTTATCTTAATAGCTTAGGCTAGGGACTTATAAGCAGAGCATTGCACTACAATACAATACATTAGAAATTTTACAATATAATACAATACATGTATTATTTGTATTGTTTTGTATTTTTTTTTCTTTTTTTCTATTTAAAGTAAATTCCTTAATTATAAGCATTAATGGAGTATATATATATATATATAATAGCTTATAATAGCTTATAATAGTTTATAATAGCTTATAATAGCTTATAATAGCTTTTAATAGCTTATAATAGCTTTTAATAGCTTTTAATAGCTTATAATAGCTTATAATAGCTTATATATTACTAGCTTATACTAGCTTAAGATAGCTTATAATAGCTTGTACTAGCTTATATTACTTTAAAATATTATTAGTGTTAGAGTTTAGTAAAAAATAAATAGAAAATAAAATATATAAATAAGAATATAAGTAAGTATAAGGTATTTACTATAGAAAAAGGTTAACCTTTTAGTTATTTAGTATTTTAAGGTTTTTAAAAATATTAATATTATAAAAATGTTTTCTCTTTTATGTTTTTTTTTAAAATAATAATAAATGTAAAATAATAAATGTAAAATAATAATAATAATAATAATAGTAATAATACCACAAAATATAGGAAAACGTTTATAAATGTTAAAAAATTTATTAAGGGAAAACTAGACTGAACTAGGAAAAAACCCTTATAGTAACCTACTTAGAGGTCTGAATTAGAATAAATATTATCTTTAGACGAAGATTTAGTATTAGATAAATCTTTAGATTTATCTAAGTTAGAATCTTCCTTTAAAGAAGATATAGACTCTTCAGAATCAGAGCTATAATAGTTATAAAGCTCTGAATATTGCTTAGTAGCAATATTGCCTTCCTTTTCCTAATTCTTTAATAGAATTAATTCCTTAATAGTAAAATGCTTTAAGGAAGTTTATCTTTTTGTAATAATATTTCCTCTAGTATTAAAAGTGCTTTTAATAGCACTAGAAGTAGCAGGAATAGCTAGGTATTTCCTAGTAATAATACTTAAAATAGGGAAAGATTTAGTATTATCTTCCCACTATTTAAATATATCCTCCTATGATAATATTAGTATATTAATAAGGTTATTAAAGTAAGAAAGTATACTTACCTTATCTTCTTAAATATCTAGCTTAGTATAAGTAGAAATTTCATTCTTTCTATTTTTTAAATAGACTTTTCCCTCTTATTAGGAAATAAACCTTTATAAAGGTTAGTTTTAGGCTTAGGCCTAGGATTTTTAAAAGTCCTAGGTTAACTAGGCCCTAAAAGATTAACTATAAATTAGGTATTTGCTTGTTAATCTTGCTTGCTAATATTACTATTAGCTTGGTTTTCTTTATAAAGGGGTAAAATCCTAATAATATTATATATTAGTAAGTTAAAACTATAAGTAAGAAAGGATTATTAACATTATATAATACTTATGAATTATAATCCTTTTTAAGGTTTTTTATTAACTTTTCTAAGGTTTAATCTTCTAACTTTAGCTTATCCTTTATAGTTTGAAAGTTAAGCTAAGGGTCTAATAACATAGCATATAGATAAGGCTAATATAAGAAGTAATTATTTCTTATATCTTTAGGAAAATAATTAGCTAGCTTATTTAAGCTAATATCTATAGATGCTATAAAAGCCTTGCCTTAAGGGCTATAAGCTTCCTATTATATGTTAGTATATATATAATAAAATATAAGGAAGAAATATAAATACCTGGCAAATATAAGCCTTTTAGTCCTCTTTTATATTATTAAGATATTTATATATCCTAAGAATAAAAAGTAAAACTAAACCTAGAGTATTATACTTCTAGCTTTAAAGTATAATAGTAAGTTTATAAAAGACCTCTAATATGCTACTTAAGGTAGCTAAATCCACCTATTTTTGTGTAGTTAGAATAGCATCCTTAAGAGCTATAATATTAGACTCCCTATTAAGAAGAATAATAGCTTCTTTAAGCTCTAAAGTAGTATTAATTATCTTATAGGTTAAATTCCACCTAGTTTCATTGGCTAAAGATATAATTAGTATTATATATAATATATAAGATAATAGAAAATAGAAAATAACTTACCTAAAGGAATTCTTATAATATTGCAATTCTTAGCAATATAGCCTTTATTTTTTGCCTTATGTAAAGATTTTAACTAAGTCTTATATAATCCTTGGTTATTCTTAATGATAATAGTAACCCTTTTAAGTTTACTAAGGATTCCTATAGAAATTAGTAATAATACTTATAATAACTATAATAAATTACTTACTATTTGCTAAGGACTTAAATTCCTTATAATCTTGTCTCTCTTTAATAGAAGAGATATCTTCCGTAAAATAATGCAAAAATTCGCTATTTTTAAACGCTTCTAAATTCTCTTTAGAAGACATTAATTTAATAAAACTTGTTATAATATCCTTTGTAATAATGTTAAAAACATATGTAACACATTAGATATCATAGGGTTCTTTTATAATAATACTTTTATAGTTCTTATTAATATAAGAAGACATAAAAGTATTATTATTAGACCTATTATCTCTAGTAAAACTAGTATTATTATATATTAGTAAAAGGTTAGATAATAGATTAAAAGATAATAAATATATACCTTAAGATATTCTTTGGCTTAAGCTGATATTCTTGAATTATTTTATAAAAGGATTCATAAATATAAGCACTAGTGTGAGAATTTAATAGATATTCAAATCCTATAATATAAGGTAATTAGTAAAATAGTTATAACTAACCTAGTAATCTATAATATAATAATAATAGGATTTACTTACCTAAAAGCTTATATTTAAGCTTAAAGTTTAGGTCTAGCTAACTAGTAATAATACCTAAATAGGACTTAGAATTAATTAAAGTCTAGATATCTAACTAAATAGATATAGATCCTTGATTTTAAAGATTATACTAGATCTTTTAGATAATTTACTGCTTAGAAATACTATATATAGTATAAACTCTATGTGTAATACTTCTATAATTAAGTAAAGAAGCTAAATTATTATTCCTAAAATTATATTAGCTAATATATATAAATAATAAAAAAGAATGTATAACTTACCTAGAATAATAATTAAGTAATTCTTTAAAGGAATTACTATTAATAATAGTAAAAGCAATGTTATTTTCTAGTATAAATTTTATAACTAGATTAATTGCCTTTTCTAATAAAAATTCCTCTAAGGAAATTGTAGAATTTCAAGCCCTTTTAGTAGGAAAAAAGGATATTAAAGATAATTAGCCTAGGGATTATAGCTAGATTTCTAGCACTAAAGATTAAAGTATTAGTAATAAGTTATAAGTATATAATATAAATAAATAGATAGATAACTTACTAGTAACCTTAGTAGGTTATTTTTCTTTTATTTTTGAAGTAGTAATATCCTTATGCTTTAGCTTATAATAGGAAATTCTATTAGAAGCTTAGAATCTCTTAGCCTTACTTTTAAAGGTAAAAGTATAATAAGGCTATGAACAAAAACATATAATTACCCTTTCTTTATTTAAATTAATTTTAAATAACTAAAAATTAAATAAATTATAGGTAAATATATATGACTTTAAAGAGAATTTGTAATTAGCCTGATTTTCTAAGTCTTTTTTATGTAAACCTAGAAGATTACTAGGCTAGCTAGGCCTAGTAAGCTAAGAAGAGTTATTAGAGGGATAAAAAGAGGAATCTATGTTAAATAAGGTTTTTTTTGCCTAACTTTTCTGAATTTTAGTGATTTCTTAGTGAATTTTGCTAATTTTGCTTTTTCTGGTTTTTTTTGCGATTTTTTGCGATTTTTTATGATTTTTTAGGGGGGATTTTTTAGGGTTTTTGTTTTTTTAGGGGGTTTTAGGGGTTTTTAGGGTTTTTTTTAGCTTTAAAGAGATTTAAAAGAAACTTTTAGAGAATTAATAAAAAGAGATAAAAGTGAAGATAATAATATAGCTTTTTCTTAGTGATTTGGGATTTTCTACGATTTTTTATGATTTATTTAAGGAAAAAGAAGAAGAAAAGAAAAAGAAAAGAAAAGAAAAGAGAGAGAAGCGGGGTAATAGTACTATAGAATTACGTGGAAGAATTACATGGAAGAATTGCCCCGTTTAAATAACTAATCTATTTAATTCGCTAGAACTTGCTTATATAATATAATTGACCTATAAGAACCCACAAGGACCCACTTTTCGGGCCCACTTTTTTACTTACATTCTATAATAAAAGATAAGAATATTATATATATAAATATATATAATATTATTTTTTTTTATATTTTTAATACTAATTTCTTTTATAAAAAACTTATATTAATTTAATAAAAAATTTAATTTAAATATTTCTAAGCTTCTTCTAGTAATAATATAATAATAATATAATATTTATTAGTGTTTTTATTAAGTTAACTTTATTAATAATTAAATTAGAATTTTTTATAATTAAACTTCTCTTTTATAAAGCTTTTCCTAGTTTTTTAACTTATCTTTTTATTTAAAAAACCTATAAAGTTAAAATAATTCTTAATAATTCTAGAAAAATACTTTTAGAGCTAAAAGAGATATTATTAGAAAAGGGAAAATTTCCTTATATTAATAAGAGGTTAAAGTCTTAATATATATTTTTCTTAGAATTTATATCTTATTTATTTAGAATATTAAAAATATTCTTTAGGGTAAATATTATACTTTAAGCTAAAAAAACATACTAAAATGTATAATAAATTATGTAAAATAGGTATTAAAAAGAAAAACCTTTAGAATATAGGAAATAAATCATAGTATAAGTTAAACTTAAAAATAATTATATTAAGCTATTAACTATATATAATTAGCTTATTATTTAGAATTTACTTTTAATAAGCTAAAGCTTTATAAATTTATAAATAAATGAATAAAATATATAAAAAAGCAGGAATTTAATATTTAGATTACTAAGAAAATCTACTATATAATAGGTATATATACTACCTTACTTATAAAATAATACATTATATTGTATTGTATTGTATTGTATTGTATTGTATTATATTATATTATGTTATATTTCTATATAATAAAATTCATAATAAATCAAATAAAATAGGTAGTAGAAAAAAAAGACCTTTAAAATATCGGTAATTAATAGTACTATCAACTATACCTTAAAAAACTATACTAAGCTCTTATATATCTATAATTAGCCTATTCTTAGCTTATTATTCTAAATAAGCTAAAGTTTTAGAAATTTATAATTAAATAAGTAAAATATATATAAAAACAAGATTTTCTTATTTAAATTTATTACAAAATCTAGTATATAATAGCTATATATAATACCCCACTTTTCTTTTTACCTAATAATACATTATATTGTATGTATTGTATTGTATTATATTGTATTTTTAATACAATACAATATAATACAATACATCGAAGGGCCAAAAAATACAATACAATACAATACTACAATGCTCTGCTTATAAGTAAGATTTATGCCTTTAAGGCTTTAGTTAAAGGCTTTAACCTTCTTACTCTCTAATAAGGGACCTTTTAGTTAGGCTTTCTCTATAGTATTATTCTAATTACTAAGTATATAGTTATAAATATTCTTTTATATATATTACTAATAAAGCTACTACTAGGTCTTAGGGAAAAATTTTTTAAGGTATTTTTTAATATAAACTTTATATTAGTAATAATAACCTTTAGGGTAAGGACTTAATACTTATTTTAAATTATATCTAGTATATTTAGTATTTAATAGTAGCTTTCCTTTTCTTAGAGCTTAAGAAGCTAAAGGTAATATATATTATAGACTTCTAATTATTAATACTAATAACCTCTAATAGAAAAAGGCTAAAGTAATAAGTCTTATAGGTATTGTCTATACTAAAAACTTCTAAGAAAGTCTTTTACTTATCTAAGTAACTTAGGTAAGTCTAAAGTATAAATATAAGATAATACTTATTATTATACTTTACCTTATAAAGTAAGCCTTTCTCTTATAAAAGCTAAATAAATTATTATATAAATATTAAGCCTATAAGATTCTTTTTATAGGCTTTTTAATAAGTATTATAAATATCTTTTACTATAAAGATACTTTTATATTTATTACTTTACTAATAAATAATATTACTTACCTTATAAGCTAGTAAGGCTTAAAGTATAAAGAGGGTTTTTACTTACTTTTTTAACTATAGTATAAGGTAGTAATGTATCTTATAACTTAAAGACTACTAAAAAAGAGAGTAATTATAATAATAGTTAACTATAGTATATACCTATACTTAGTTTAATATTTACTTAGTAGCTATTACCTTAATTTTAAACTTATACTTATATTTTAATATAAAAGCCTATTAAAGCCTAGAAGATTTACTATATTAACTAAGGCCTTAATTATATATAAGGAAGCTAAAGTAAGGGTTTTTTTTACTATTAATAATAATATACTTACTTATAAAGCTCTTTATAAGGCTAAACCTATTATTATAGGTATAGGACTATAAGAAGTAATAAAGATTAGTAAAGGAGTTAAAATCTTATAATAGTAAGAGATTAGGAATTTGCCTTTACTAAAGTAGCTACCTTATATTATTATATATTATACTCTTTATAAGAGGTAATATAAATAATAATAATAAAGTAAGATTAATAAATTTATTAATAAAGAGAGTAAAATTAAGGTATTTATAATAATATTACTAATAAATTTACTTATAAAAGGTACTTATAGAAGGGAAAAAAGGAAGAAAAGGCTATAGGTAAATTCTAGCCTAGCTAGTTTCTAGGCTTTTACTTAATACTTTTAAGAATTATAATTAACTTTATAATATTATTTATTACTATAGTAGTAAGCTATAGTAAAGGGAGTGGATTAAAAAATTTTTACTACTACCTTGAAAAAGTGAAGCGTAAGTGGGGCAAAAGCGGGGTAGCCGCACCGATAGCAATTCCTAGCCGCGCGAATAGCAATACTTAGGTGGAGGGGCTAAGAATTGCCTAATGGGGCAGCCGCCAAATGCGGTGGGCCACAACCATAATTTCCGGAGGCGGGCAAGCCGTCTTATAGTTTACTTATTTTAAGTATATACTTTACCTTATTATATTAAGTACTTAAATAGCTTTTAGCTTTTAAAAATACTTACTAATAGTCTTATAAGCTATAATACTTTTATTTTATTAACTTTATAATCTATTTATACTAAGGGTAATAATCTTATATTATAAGAATAATCTCTTTTAAAGTTACTTAAGTTATACTATACTTTATACTATTTAATTTACTATTAACTTAGGCTTTATAAAGTTTCTTTAGTAAGTATATTATTTACTTATTTATTTACCTTATAGTAATACTATACTAAGTAGTAAGAAGTAGTAAATTAACTAGGCTATAAAGCACTTTAAGCTAGAGATAAAGCTATTTTAAAAAGAAAAGTATAAAAATATAAGGAATTCTCTAATAATAATTAACTTCTTTATAAGGAAAAGCCTTTATTAATAAATAAAAGAGGCTAGGGTAATATAAAATCTCTTTACCCCCTTATATATTAATAAGGAAAGATACTATAGATAATATAAAGTAAGCTCTTTACCTATATTTATAGCTAATTTATACCTATAGGGGTCTTAAGTGCGCTAGCTTTTAAATGACTGCGCCGACTTGGATCGCACCCTGAGTGTCATGGAAACAAAGGCCCCCCATGGCGTCGTTTTTAGAAGGCTTGCCAGGGACGGGAACGGGGGTTTCTGCAGGATAACGCCTTCTTACTAGTATGTTTGTGCGCAACGCCGTGGTAGAATGGTACTGGCAATGTGATGCGACCGTGTTGGCCTACGAATGGCCGGTCTATTTGTGAACCGGAGTAATGAATTGCCCGTTCAGCATGGTGAAGATGAGGGCACGTAGATTTACTTTCAAAGACTCATGTCACCGGCGCCGTTCAGAGCTCTCGCACGACATCAGCTACCTACCTGGTGACCTGGTGGCTTCGACACATTTCTGGGAAGCCGTTCTCGAGCACCACGCGACACGGGGTGGACCTGCAGGTTCTGATCCAATTGGAAACCATATGATATAAAATATATTTCAAAACGGGCGTGTTCTCATTATTACCGCTCCAACGCACTGATTTGTGAACAAGTGAACCAAGACATCTTTACTGTAATAACGCCGAGCTCCATGCAAGACACCTGCGTGCCACTCATAACCCCCTGGATCCCAAGTCAAGTCAGTATTGATACACGCACATGTATGTGTACATGTCACATGCACATGGTCTTTCGTCGCAAAGATGTAATACTAAATGTCCAACATGCTCCTGACCTGCTGCGGCCGAGCATTGATGCTCTGCGTCGTAGATGCACTGTTGGAACGATGGGCCGATTCAGGCCTCTCCCCCTGAGAACGATGCTGCCTCTCCAAATCTGGATATGGCGGTGGGGGCCCATCTTCCATGAGAGAAGCTGCTCTCCTGGCTCGTTCAGCAGCTGCATCGTTGGGGAAGAGGAGACCGGCGGCGTTTTGCACAATTCTCTCCGAATGGCGGCTCTCGTTCGTACCCTTGTACCGTTGGCCGTGGGGATCGACTGCTGCCGTGGCAGATGTGCCCAACTTTCTGACGCCGGCCCCGTCTTGCCGGGGGTTGGTTGAGTTGGCTGGTAGTCTGCCCAGTTCGAGACCATCATCGTTGAGGGCTGATCTTTCCGCCTCGAGCCTGATTTGTAGTTCCGCTGGGTCCTCGGCTCGCCGACCAACGCCTCTCTTTCCGCCGACTTCATTTACGTTTTGATTGATCATGTCTCGCACAGATCGGAGGTGGTCTCCTCGCACGCGCCGCCACCATGCTGGCTTGCGTGCAATACCGAGTTCGCGGTCGTTATTCTCGCCTCGTTCCCTTCTCTGTCTGAGAAGCTCCTTGTCTTCATTCGGTGCGACGAATCCATAGATAATCTGCACATACAAGATGAGGACGGTGGGACCGTAGCCCCATGCAATGACAGCCGGAATATTGGCCCCCCTAGCTACCACCAGAGACAAGTCCCACGTGAATGATATCAATATCTGGTAGGCAATCATGGCAGCAGATAACGCGATGAGGAGAACAAATCGAAGCGGCACGGCTCCAAGAAAGCCAACAGCCCCGTTGAGAATGCCACGGTGACGTGGCTTGTAGTGGTGGATAGAATGGCGCAGAGAAAAGAGTATCGTGGCCCATGCGATGACCAGACAGAATGCACCAGCTTTGAAGCGAGTGCTGGTGGCATTCGGTATGGTATAATCTTTGATTTGTTCCGCATAGCTCTGAGATCTGACAAAATTCCAATCTCGAGGCACGACCAGAAAGAAATTCTTGACTCGGGAGTCAGTGATAACCAAACGGAATCGAGCTGTCGAAGATGTGCCGAACTTACCATCCAAACCCAGAAATAAAACCACATCGGAAGCCAGAACTCAACCTTTGCCCTCCTGTCATCCTCACGATAGACAAAGGGGTTGGGATCGATATACTGTCTCTCCAGCCAGCTGCCCCAATGGCGGACTGCCTCCCATACCACTGCCATTATCCCCACGCACATGAGATACCAAAAGAAAACGGTGAGAACGATGGGCAAGTCTTGCAGAAAGTACCTTTCAATGTCAACATTGGAGAAGAGACTGATGAGCGCACACGCGGACACAAAGCATGCCCAATACCACTGCCACCGACGACCGATTGGAAAGAAGCGTCTTGTCACGGGCAAGTACAAGGCGCCGTGCTTTGTCAGACATACAAGCGAAAGGACGATTGCGAGGGCATAGACAACTCCTATGCCGATCCCAGCAAAACCACGAGGGCCAATGGGGTAGATGGAGCTGTAACAGCTGGTGGCGTTGACAAAGCTGGCGTTGGGGTGCACAAACGCCGGCTGCAACGGTGTGAATGCCAAGTAACAGTCCGAGCCGTTAGACAAGGTATTGTTACTTGGATAGAAGGTATAATTGGCGATGTCGAGAGCCGTGGCGTTCAGGTGAACCCCGGCTATGACCGTATCAGTTGCATTTTCGCCCGCTGGAAAGGATTCTTTGCCTCGAATGAGCAGATCGCGCGTGTCGAAGACATCAAAGTCAATCATCTCCCAGAATGGCTGAGCCCCGCGGCCAGCCAGATGGTCCTCCTATAAGTGTGCGGCTATCCGCTCGTGACCCGTTATCGCAGGCGCGCAGGCTCGAAGACGATCGTGTTTTAATGTCAAGCATTGATCGGATGTCGCGTTTAGTTATTCAAAGTTGACAAGGGGAGAACACCAGGGGAGAGGACCGGGGGGGGGTGAATTGACTCGGCAGCGAAGTCGATCAAGTTGGCCTGAGAAACCCTGCGCGTCTGGGTAAATGGTGGGAGAGAAGAAGAAAAGGTATCAAGGGAGAGAAGAACGAAAGGTGGAAGAGAAAACGTGACGATGCGGAGATGCGGGAATGCGATTTGCCGTATGGTACGGAAACTGCGGCGATATGGTGGAGGACGGGCTGCCGAACCAGCCGCGCGACCGACACAGTGTCAAAACATAGCAAACATAGCAGGCAGCAAGCTACGGCCTACTAAGCCACCGGCGGTTTAGTCATAACAAAACCGCATCGCAATGGACAAAGTACAGTGCTAGACGGTTCTTCTCGCACATGCCAATGTTGGCGGAGAAAACATGTCATTGGCACAGATAGCTCCGGTCAACCAGGTGTCACGCACAAGGGAATGAGACCAGGTTAGGACTCCTAAAAAAAACTCTTATTAGGACGTCCCACTTCGATACAGCGATAATCGCCAAGTGCCTCTATCTGTCAGCTGCCACCAACTCATTCCAGGGCCCCTGCGCAGCCGCAGCTCAACCACGACCCTGCGACGATCCAGGCAAGTCTTTCGTCTTTCGTCTTTCAGTCTTTGAAAGGCACCGGTCGAAGGCGCTCTTCGAAATGACCAGCGCAGAGCAGCAGGCCAGCGGGATTGAGCTCGACGAGCCATCCTACATTGACTACGAAGCCTTTCTCTCCCCCGACTTTTCGCCCACTGTCTTTGCCAACACGTTGGTCGTATCTACAAACAACCCCAATGATACCCCCCTAGACCTCTCCACGCCGCTCTCCCGAGTCTTGTTCGACGCACAGGAGATCGACTCCCACATCGACGTCCTGACAACGAGATCTGCCGTGCCTCTGCTAGAGTTCACCCAGACGCAGAACCAGGCCAGCAAACGCATCGTTTCGGAGCTCGACACGCAACTGAAGAGCCTCAACGATAGCTACAAGCAATTGGAGAAGGAGGTTATTGATAAGCATGCCGAGGCGGACGAGGTCCGCCACGTGGCACTGCGACTGTGGGAAACGCTGCGGCTCGGACGCTCGGTTGGTCGCTGTCTTCAGTTGGGACGACAACTGGAGCTGCAACACTCAGAACTCAATGGCTCGGGTACAAAAGTTGACCACGAGGCAACTGTTCGATGCTCTTACACGGTTCTGTCGCTCCGCGAAGTGCTCGACAGCAAAGCTCCGGGCGAGGAGGGCCACGGCTTGGACAAGGTCCATGCCATCCGAGCTCTTCAAGACTCCGTCATCACTCCGCTGGAACGATCTGTTCGCGAGACCGCCGAGAAAATCGTGCGAGAATTCTCCATACCTGCCAACATGACCTTTTCTCAAGGCGAAGAAGCAAGAGCCAAGCTGGAATCTGCCTTCACGACGCTCTATCTCCTATCACCCACTTCCGGCATCAATCCTGAGCGCTGGGCACCACGATTACTGCTCACGGCCTTGGACACATTCATCCGCTCCTCTCTACAAACAAGCATCACGTCTCTGTCACGTTCTCTCGGCCAGCTACCATCTCTTGATCGGGCGCTGAGCGAAGTGACACTCAAGTGTCAGAACGTGATTGCCGTCGAGATGATACTCCAGGAAAGCAAGCCTCCCAATCATCCACTTTTGCCGGTCTCGACAACCCACAAGCAGCCCAGTTTGATTCAACCACTGCTCGCACACCTGGAGACTGGGTCGCTGGCATCGTACTTTTGGCGCACCATGGCAGGCAGCCTGGCCACTCGCGTCCAGGACATCGTGCACAGGGGAGGAGTCGTCGCGCGAACCCTCAAGTCCAACAAGGCAGGTGTGGGGGGTGCCATCAGGCAAGCTGTTCTGAAGGGGTCTCAGCCGCCGGCCGCGTTCACAACCGGGAAGAAGAAGGAAAAGGCCGCCGAGGTGAATTGGGATCGCGAGGTTGCGGTCATGGTGGGCAGTGTCACGAACAACCTGAGATAGAATACGGGAAGAACTGACATGGAATAAACAGACGTGAAAAAAAAATCCCGATCAAGGCGGGGCCTCTTGGGCTCTTACTAGAAGACAAGTGCAAGCAGATGGCGGGAGAAAAGTGCACGTTTTTCTTTGCATCTGTGTCGGTTATATTTTGGCACTCATCTACACGTAGCCTTTGTCATATCGAACCTTGCCTTGTCCCTGTCTGAGCCAGAGGAAGCAACATCGATGAGTTCTGGTTCATCTGGCTCTCGTGATGAGCACAGACACGGCCCCGAAGCAACTGGTCAGGTCCAGGCCCGCCGAAGTCGAGCATTACATGTATTACTCGCGCCCGAACCCCCGCTGAGCCCCTCCTGCCCCACGCGCTGTGACGTAACTGCGCAGCCACTGAACCCCTGAAACAACCAGCTAAAGCATCGCGGGGCAGCACCAGACTGAAGTCAAAATCGACCCAGCCAGGTAGTAGGTGTACGTACGGTCATTTGGTGTACGGAGTTGTATGCCCGCATAGATGTGAGGACTGGCCAACGAGTCGTTCCTTGCGCACAGCCATACATGAATCTAATCACCTCCTCCTCACTGTCAACGACATCGAAATCGTCCATCTGCGTCATCAGACTCACCCACAAAGTTACAACCTTGTCTCCTAAAAGTCCCCTCAAATACATTCGAAAACCAACGACGGACCCAGCATGCCACCCAACCAAGGACTAGTCCACCTCAAAGAGTACAACATCAAAGACAGCAATGTCGAGCTCATAGGATCCGACATCGACCACCGCGTCAAGTACAACTCGGCCGCGAGCGAGCCCGCCTGGAACGATGGCGCCGTAGGCACCAAGGCTGGCCTCCGCGTCGGGCGCATCGAGGACTTCCAGGTTGTGCCGTGGCCGGAGAACAAGTACGGCCTCTTCTTCGACGGCGACAGCTTCATCGTCCTCCACTCGTACAAAGTGGGCAAAAGGGAGTCGGAGAAGCTGGGCCACGACATATTCTTCTGGCTCGGGAACCACACCACGCAGGATGAGGCCGGGACGGCGGCTTACAAGACGGTTGAGCTGGATGAGTTCTTGCGAGGGGCGGCCACCCAGCACCGCGAGATCCAGAGCGCCCCGTCCGACGAATTTCTGGCCCTGTTTCCTCGGATATCCATTCGATCGGGCGGTGTCCGGTCTGGGTTCCGCCACGTCGAGGAGGGGGCGCCCAGGGAGATTCGGACCCTGCTGCGGGTATTTCAGAGCCCGTCTGCGTCGGCGAGCGGCGGCGTGGTCGTGCACGAGGTGGAGCCCGAGGTCGGCAGTCTGGATGACGGGGACGTCTTCATCCTTGACACGGGCGGCAAGATTTGGGTGTGGCAGGGGAGGAGCTGTAGCCCCATGGAGAAGGCCAAGGCCGCCCAGGTCGTCCACGATATGACCCTTGCCAAGCATGTTGATGTCGAGGTGATTGCTCAAACTGAGTCGCGGGCGCGTCGAATCACTGATCTCCTTGGTGGAGACGACACCACTCCTCGAGAGGGTTTCCGGCAGCAACGGCCGATTACGACGTCTGCAACGAGATCTTCTGCCGAGAGTTCAAACAGCCAGCCGTCGAGGAAGTTGTTTCGTCTTAGCGATGCGAGTGGCCAGCTGACGTTTGATCTTGTCAAGGACGGCGGCCGGATCTCCAAGGGCGATCTGAACGGCAATGATGTGTTCTTGCTCGATGATGGCGGCAAAGCCATTTGGGTGTGGGAAGGGGCTGGTGCCAGCCGTCAGGAAAAGGCCAAGTGGTTGTCTGTGGCACAGGCATATCTTCGCCATCTTCAGAGCGGTGGTAACGTGGATGCTGAGCAGCACTTGACACCGCTGGCAAAGGTTAACGAGGGGAATGAGAGCAGGGCTTTCATGCGTGCTATTGAAGCAAACTAGGTTCTTTGGGGTCGTCAGCTCCAAGCGAGGCTGTAGGGCATGTAACAGTTGAGACCGTTACATCTGCATTCGATAGCTTGGGTTGGACCTCATCTGGAAGCGGCCACATGCCCCTGGCCGGAAAAATGGCAGAGGTGCCGAATGCCAAACACGATTGCTTGCGGCATCAAGGGCGAGGGGAACCTGTGGTCAGATCAGCCGCGAGGCACATCGCCAGTGCCACAATTGACAGAGTATCAGAGACAAATTACTGCCCTCCGTGATCTTCGCATACATTTGGTAATTTCATCTGAGCATGGCGAAGCGACTAAAGTGTTTTTGGTACATCTTGTGCACATGCTTTGACTTGCCTAGAGAATCATGCCTGTTCTGTAGGGTAGGTAGGTCGTTAGTCGTTAAAATTGTTGAAGGAATCTTGAAACAGCCGCCCGCCCCCACACCTGACGGTGTGACGTATATTTTTACATGTAGTGCCAAGTGACGCGCTCAGCTGTGTAATCTTTAATTTGGCATTTCCTGCCAACCTCGAACACACCCACGCCGAAGTACTTCAAAAGCTCAATCGCCTCTCACAATGCCATCGCAAGGTAGCCAGTCTGGCAGCCAGTCTCACAGCGTTGATGCGCGCTCACTTGTGGAATCGCGACCGGTCAACTACCTGAGGCGGGCTGGTGTCGCGGCGTCATATCCCATTCGCGGCATCTGGTATTTTCTGCGCAACAAAGAGTTCTGGCCTTTGTTCACCGGTCGGCTGTTGCCGCTGTCGATAATCTCATTTCTCGTCTACCTGATCCTTTTTACTTTTGCATTTCTGCCACAGTACGCCTTCCTCGCCATTTTCCATGGCTGGGGAGCTTGGGTCAATGCGGTTGTCCTGACGTTGGGGGAGGGGTTGGTCATCATCCAAGGTCTGTTTGAAGGTTTTTTCGTCGACGAATGTCGCGTTGACGTTTTCGACGTGAGTTGTCATTTGCACTGATTCATGTTAGAAGTTTTGTCCATTAGCCAATCAACTCATTGCTTCGCTAGGCTACTTTCATCAAATTCGGATTGCAGAGCCTCATTGCGCCCCATCGGATTCTTTTTGACGATGCACCGACGGCCGTCAAGATGCTGGGGAAGCCCACAAGCTCTGCCATCTACACGCCATGGAGCATTGTTCAGATTGTTGAGCTGATCGTCTTCTTGCCTCTCAATCTCATCCCTTATGTTGGTACTCTGGCTTTCATCATGATCACGGGAACGAGACTGGGGAAATTGGCGCACTACAGGTGGTTTCAGCTGCGCGGGCTTTCCAAAGAAGAATCGAAACGACAAATCAAGCTTCTTACGTGGGAATACATCTGGTTTGGGACCGTGGCCATGGTTCTGGAACTGATACCCGTCTTGTCCTTCCTTTTCCTTCTGACAACGACTGCTGGCTCGGCCATGTGGGCAGCCAGACTTGAAGAAGAGGCGCGAAAGTGCCGTGCTGTCGACTCGCTCATAGAGAACGGAGAAGTACCAAATCAACCTCCTCCAGAGTACTCTGACGAGATAGCTTGAAAATTCTCGTTCTCAAACGCGGGCAAGCTCTCCTGGGAAGCCTTGTTCTCCCTGGCACAGACTTGTTAGATCAGTCGTCGTTCTAAACAGTGGTGGCTGGAGTTGGAGCTGGAGCTGAGGGCACACTTCAATGCCCCAGGAACCAGATGCCATTATACCTCTCGTCGCATTCGGCGAATAACGTGTCCTTGCAGCTCCAGCTTTGACTTGTCGGCTGCTGGCAGACCGGCCAGCTGTCGAACGGCGAACTCGCCCCGCTCGACACATCGGCAACTTTTCATATTGAAAAGTGCTCGTCATGAGTGGAGCACGATTTCTTCGCCCGAAATTTGCTGCCGATTTCGTCAATTGATGATAGGTCGTTATGGCCATTGGTCGAACAAAATGACCTGATCATGCCGGTGTGTCGGACCGCTTGGCATCAGGCGGGTGTCGACAGCTGCCGGAACTGTCTCGGCAAGACTTCATGGGAGGAAAGAGCTGGAGGCACTGGTGTTTTGCTAATTTGCCTTCGCCGGCCATGAAGGGCCTGCAAGACACAATCGTCTGAGTCGATCTAATATTTGAAGGCGGAAAATCGTCAAGGTTTGGTCAAGAGTTCAGAAAGTCACCAACATGATATTGATCTCATTAGCTACACCGTATTGTTGAACAAAGATTCGGACATTGACACTTGTTTTACCATCCGATCAGCCTGACATGATCGCAGTGTGGCAGCCGAAGCCTGGCTGCCCACAGCTGACAACTGTCTGACTTGTGTACCTTCCTTCCTTCCCTGACTTGATGTCGCCGACCACGGCGTGATATCGCGCCCTGGCCTCACAAAGCCCCTTCCCAAAAGTGTAAGTGCTCTCTCGTAGACACATCTTTCGATTCCTTCTGCTTCCATTAACTTCAGCCCACCCTCATTTCCTTTGAACTTATCTCGACAACTCCTAGACTGTCTGCACCATCTCCTGTCAACCGCTCATTTTGACATTTTTGATACATCCCGACCTCGATCCTTGTTTCATTTCCCACAAAATCTAGCTACTTGATTCATCACACCTGGTGCCTTTACATTGCGTCCGGGTGTCTTCAACTCATTACCGCATAGAAGAATGCGTGTCTCTCTTCCATTCGAGGTCATAGCGGCCAGCAGACTTTTGCATCTTACTGCAGCTCAAGCCAGTTACGGGTAAGTATCCAGACTTCGAGTCAACCTTTCTTCGTCAACTAACTCTTTTGCAGTGAGCAAGTTGATTCTGCAAGCTCTGCTGGCCAGGACGACTCTCCAACGAGCTCTGTTACGGTGACGGCCGATGGTGGCATCTCAAATGGTCCAAATGGACAATCTTGCTCCATGCAAGACGCAACTACAGTCTTCATCACCGTGTATCCTACTGGCCCTGCCCACAATGACAACACCCCACCGCTAGAAACAACCAGTCCCGATGGCACTGTTTACCGTACTGTTCATCCAACACACACTGTCGAGGTGTCTCCTTTGAACTCTGCTCCTGGCGATAAACCAACGGTTGAAATCTTCACCACTCTGACTATCTCAGACCTTTGGGTTGGCGGCTCCGGCTCGGGGAGCAATCCTGCGACCCCTGTGTCTGATTCTTATTCTTCACCTGTTACGACTGGCCCTGTTTTCAATGGCGCGTCTGCTTCCGGGCCTGGCAATTACGACAGTACTGTCTATGTATCGGGGAGCAACCCAGCGGAGACAAGCAAGCCTATTGACGCTGCGAGCACAGCTCGAGGCAATGCACCGAATGCTTCACCCTACTCATCAGACAACGTAGGCACTGCAAATAACGCTCCCCAAGGCTCTGGGATGCCAAATGGTGACGAGTCAAGCTATACCACTGTGACCGATACTGTTGTTGAGTGGGTTACCGGATCAGATGGCCCCAGTCCCATCACTGTTCTCTCTTCTCAAACCATAACTCTTACACCCGCTGAGGCAGGAGGAGCAACGTCAGGTCTCTCGCCTGCTGTTACATGCTGGACGGTCACTGGTTCTGATGGCAAAGAGACTGTTGTCGAGTCCAATGCCAGCACAAAGCAAGAAAACAGTGGCACCCCTATCTCAACCATTATCGCTACCGCCACTGATGGCAATGTTGGCGCTCAAGGCGTCACGTCGGGCCTCTCCGAGAACACACCGGTTACTACTATCACTGCTGCTGGCCCTATACCGGTCTATACTGGACCAGGCATGGTCACATCTACCGCCATCACCATTCTAGGGAATGATGGAACATCGACCATCGTCTACTCCACTTGGGTGATGCAGACTGCGTCTGTCACAGCTGCTTCAGATGCCCTGCCGACGGGTTCCTCCATCCCCCCCCAAGGAGGCGATGATGTTACCAGTCGGACTACTTTGACAGTCCTTGGTTCTGATGGTCGGCCAACTGTTGTTGAGTCAACCCTGGTCATTCCCGCGTCAGTCGTATTGGCTACAGACCTGCCCCAGAATCTTCCAAATGGCATCACCGTTCAAGCCACCCCATCGTTTGGCTCGCAGACCATCGTCTCGGGGATTGGATTTTCTGATGCTACTCCTACTTGCTCATCGTACACTCTCCTTGGATCTGATGGGAAGCTGACAGTCGTTGAAACAACCTACCTCATCTCTGGGCCTACTGCTTCACCTGGAGCCAGCGGCACCCCATCTGGACTTGTCACAGGCATACCCAGTCAAATCACTGTTGCACCCAGTCAAGTCGTGTCTAGTCAAAGCTCAACGCAGGCATTGACTACTTGCGTCAGTTACACTATCATTGGTACGGATGGCCTTCCTAGTGTCACTGAAACGACCATTGCGATGCCAAATAGCAGCCCCTTTCCAACTGGCACTGTCATTGGACTTCCATCTGCTGTGTCTCAAGATCTGACAAGCGCACTTCCCCAAGGCACTCAATTGCCACCTCAAGCCGGCCAGCCTTTTGTGACTGGCATCACTGTCGACATTGTGGGACCGAAGGGCATTGTGACTCCTGTCATCGAGACAGTTGTTTTGACTGCACCGCTACCTGTACATCTCAGTGTTCCATTACCAACAGCTACGCTTGGGCTTCCTTCGATGGCTTCACAGATCTTGTCTGATCTCCCCCAGGGAGTTACAAAATTTTTACCAGCGGAGATTCCCCTAACAACTGCCCTTACTATCCCTGTGGTTGGGTCCAATGGCTTGATCTCTTCTCTTGTACAAACCATTGTCAACTTTCAACCGCTTCCAGCATTGACATCTGGGATTATTAGTCCATTTACTGCCGCTGAAGCCCCTGGGCCTGGTTCATCAATCGTACCCAAATTGCAAGACTATGGATCCCAAGTTTCACCCGCCCCAGCAATTCCACCACCGCCCGCTGTTTTGTCATTGGTATCTGGCATGCTACCTGCTGGGACTGACGTCGTTCCAAAAGCCCCCGTCTTCACCGTTGTCACTGGGCTCGATGGCATGGCCAGTTTCTCAGTCGTCACTGGCGCACCTGTTACGGCATATGGCAACCCAGGCAGCTCTGATGGAAAAAGTCTACCAGCATCTCAGTCCGCAGTCTCAGCTCACCCGAGCGAGTATACTTTCCCCCTTTCATCTTTGTTGAGCCAGCAACAGGGCCCCCCCACCGCGGTTCAAACTAGTACCTGGGTCAACATCATTCCGGAACCAACAACTACTCACACCTTGAACTTCCCCCTGACTACCCTTGTCACTGTCGCTGTGCCTGCCAAGATCTCAGTCGCCCGGCGGGCTCTCATACGACGAGCAAGGCAAGCTGTCTCTCCCCATGTTTAAATTAATTGAAGGTGCTAACTGACTGCTAGCGTCTCTCCACTTGCTGCGGGATGGAGCAACTCAAGTTCCACTGTTGTCCAACCCACTCCAATCACGCCCGCCAGCTCGACCAAGATGACTCCTCCACCAGACTCAACTTCGGACGCGCCAGTGATGAGTGTACCGGCGTCTTCAGCCCCTGCCGTTTGCCCAGCTGGGTCTAAGATTGGCAACAACACCTTGAACGTAAGTCAACTGCTCAAAACAAGGTTCCCATAGATTGCTAACAAATATAGTTTGACAACCTCAAATCAGGGCCCCTGTTCAATCCTTCAGGGGATCTTTGGTTCTCAGAAGGATTTCTGGTTTCACCGCTCTCACCCCAAACTGTTCAAGGGTACACGCCTTCCTCTGGTGGTCAACTGATCGAGTTTGTTCCTCCCTCATTGACTGCCCAGCAGTCGAGCGATACTGCAGAGATTGGCGTTGGACCAAATTCCGCCAACCCTTGCTTCCGATTCAACCTCTATGGCGCAAACTTGGGCTGTGCTGCCCGTGCCGCTGAACAATGGTGCGAATTTCACATCTCAGCTTTCACATATAACCAAGCAGCCGCGAACGAGATGTCAATTGCGTGGTCTGAGGTCAAACGTGTTCCAGCCTGCCCAAGTTTCCCCAATGCTCCCTGTCCCCTGACCCCAGTGGCATTTGATGGATACCAGAACATCACGTCCGTATTGATTCAAGTTCGCGTTGGAGCTGATCTCCGAACTTGGTGGGCTGACGACTTCTGCTTCGGCTGGACTGACAACAGTTGTGCGGCGGCACAGTGTCGCGAAAACGTTGATCCTCAGCATGTGAAACGGGAAGTTGTTGAGTCAGCCGTTCGTAGAGGTGTCTGGTCATGGATTCCAGCTGGCCTTCGGAGATTGGATGACGATTTTGTTTGGGACTCGGCTGCCTGATTTACTGTGCAACAAACGGGACCTTTTGCGAGGAAATACTTACACGTAATTGCTGCGGGATACAATGATTTGCTTTATTGAGAAAGAAATGGGATGATAATTTCTTGGAAGGCAGCATAATGTATGGAGGCTGCAAGATCGGTGTAACTGCAAAACAGATATGCAGATATGATCGGGGATTATTGCGATAGTATTTAGTACGAGGAAATTTCACATGAGAATTGATCGGTGAACGGGTTTCCGGTAGAGTACCTTGGTTGAGTGCGAGCTTTCAAGTTCGCGTCACAGCACGCATGCAATAGTATAGAGCCAAGAATGCATCATGTTGCCCAGTTTTGCGTCTAAACTAGAGCCACTCCACGCCCAACGGGAATTTGGGCCGATTTCCTGCGGATCGTGCATCATGACGCTTAGCCAGGCCCAATGAGCCCTGGGCCTGACAAGTTTTTTGCCACGGTCCGCACTCGGGTTGGCAGATTAATTCTTTTTTAGGAACAGAGCCAGTCTCGAGATAATTCGCCAATGCACTGGCGAAGCACTCGCTGTTGCCTTCAGCATTGACGGCAGTGTGGCCGGCGCCCTCTACGATGACCAGGCCGGAACCCGGGTACCTCTTTCGCATCTCACGAGCATTGACGACAGGAGTAACAGGGTCCAAACGACTGGTGAGGTACAAGTTGGGCGCAGCTGGGTACCCTGGCACAGGCTTGCCACTGGCATCCACCTTTGGTGCTGGCGCAGTAAAGGGGCCTTTGAACTGCCAATTGGACTTGAAGGGCCATCGAGAGCAGCGGAAGCGGATATTAGCCCATTGCGCACCGAGGATGGAGGACTGAGATACCAGCAGCTCGGAATAGCGCCGCCACCAGCCTGCGTCTTTGCCCGAGACGTCGCCGCCATCGCCACATAAGACTGGGACGCCTCCATCTCCGCCATCTGGCCCCTGGATATGATCGAAAACACAACCATTTTTGGTGTGCTGTGGCGTAATGTCTTGGAAGTATGCTTCGAATAGAGCCGTTGCGTTACCGTTCATGGCCTTGTCCAGCCGGGATGCCATGTCCTTGAAAGTGGCGAGTGGAGTGTAAAACGCACCGCCCATGTATGAGCGCACACCGGAAGCTGGAAGGACGCGTATGTCGCCTGTGGGACCAATTGATGTAATGGGCGCCTTCTGAATGGTGTGCAACCATCTTTCGAAGCGATGTTGGACGTCAGCGCCCGAGGTATCTTCTTTGCGAGATAGTGCACATGTCGAGGGGTTCTGGTGGCAGCCCTTGAAGAAGTCAGTGTAGATCTTGTCGGTATCGATGAGATTCCTCGTCCAACCCTGTGGCGTGAGTTAGTATGAGATGCGAAGTGAATATAAGTAAGTGTGGGATGACGAGGGGGACGTACTGGACCAGTCGAATAGTCTTGAGGGTCGACGACGCCGTCTAGAACAATGCGGCCGACGCGCTCGGGGAAGAGAGAGACCAGGCAGTGTCCTAGAACGGTGCCATAGGAGAAACCCATGTACTGCACTCGGGCCACGTCCTGTCGCGTGCCGTTGGTGGCGGATGAAGATTTGTCTGCCCCCTTCCGGCGAAGCTCTTCAATTCTATCAGCAACCTCGACCATGTCTCGCGCCACGCTTGGCGTCCCGGCATATGCCATGATGGGACCGCCGTTTGCACCACTGCTGTCTGCTGTGAGGCAGCGTTGCCCAAAACCGTCGTGCAGGGCGAGACCGTAGGGAACCGTTCTGTCTCCTTCGTTCAACGGGCCTAGACCCCGCGTCTCCGTGTTCAAGATTTGTCTCGAGAATAGGTCATCGGGGAAGCAGTTTGCCGGTGGCCAACTGAATCCAATGCCTCGAGGATCAATGCCAATGTACTCGTAGTGCCGACGGCCGGATCTCTCTAGGCGTCTCTGGAACTCTGGGCCCACAGTCCTGGCCATTTCTGTCGCTGAGCCTCCTGGCCCTCCGGGATTCAAGAAGATGGAACCTCCGAATGTGGGATGGTTTTCCGGAACGGCGGCAGGGTGCTTGAGGATGGCGACGATGACGTTGCGCGTGTCATTGGGGTTTTTGTAGTCTAGCGGGAGGATGAGACGCGCGCATTGGGCTCCGTTCTGGTAGCAACCGTGATATTCTAGGGATTTCGAGGGCCTGATGGAGTTCCAATCGTGTGTGGCGGCTTGTCGTACATTTTTGACACCACCAGCATTCGTTAGTGATGGGAAGGCGAGTAGCGAGGTGAGGGCCTGTGTGGGACGCATATTCCATGTACGAATGTACGAATGGACTGATGCTAAGATGGAACGAAATGCTTCAGAAGTGAAGGAGTACCGAGGAAGTAGGACATGGTAATTTGGAAGACCAGAAAAGCTGGCCTTTTTAACCTCGTCGAATTATACTCAGTAGGCTCTGCACTTGTAGCTGACTCTCGACGTGTGACAACTAATTCCCATATTTGCCAAGTTGGCCCCCCCCCCATACCACCGGGCGTTGTTGTCCAAAAGCAGTGAGAGTCGAGCTGAGAAGATGATTGGTTTAGGACAAGCCTCGCTGTGCAGCTTGCCGGGCGATCAAGGCAGCCATGGACCGAGATGGGACCAAGGAGCCGTTTTACGATGTGGCGGAGCGGGCATGGAGCGGGCATGGCGGCCGAAGTGCTGACGAGCGGGTGAGGTGAGGTTGAGACTCAACGAGCGTTGCTATTCGGAGCTGTGTTTTCTTGCTCACCGGCGCTGTACCCACATAAGGATTTGTCCTAGCCGCATTTGGTCAGCTAGCTTGATTGCCACACCCTCCCGTAGAAAACACACGTAATATCATGGAATCAGACCCCGCACTCTAAACTACATTACGACAACAGCAGATTTTTCAATCAAACGCGCCTATAATTACGTACGCGGGCTGCATGGTCGCGATTGCGGCTGCGTGGTCGCGATCGCGGCAATAATACAGGTAGGTAGGGGCGATATTTTTGTTGCCAGGGAGTGCCATATAAATTTAGTAGCGGGGCGTGGGATGTGGGATGTGGCCCTATCACGCAGTGGTTACAGCGCCGGTGAGTAAGAAAACACAGCTCCGAATAGCAACGCTCGGCTGAGATCCGCGGACGTTGGGACGGGGTGCGGTTTTACTCTCCGAACGTATTTTCCCGACAATTGATCAGTTCTCGACAGTGTGCTGTCATGGTTGGCCCAATCTGTGAGAAACTCCGGGCCCAAGGTTGACTTCCATGCGATGTGTGAAGCCGACTTTGCGTCCCTGAATCTGCCTCGATAGATTTCCTTTTGGCCCGTGAGCATTATTCAACGAGGGCGAAGGAGTGATAAATCACTAGCTGCGGGCTTCGTACAATACTGGGGTCAATACTGGGGTCAATATCGCGGCCATTTATGAAGCAAGGACTCTGTTTGCCAGGACATATGAGACGTTTGAGGAGCTGCTCCGAGGAAAAGTTCTGGGATCGTGTTTTCACATGTCTTACTAATTAGGCAGCAATAGCAATCACTCCAATCACTGCAGCCTTGTCAATGACGCCTGCGATTTCAGGCTGCAAATGAACAGAGGTGAACTGAACCACCACTGCGACCAGCTGTAATCCGTAATAGAGCGTGAATTGAAAGTGGGGCCGTCGTTGACTGTTTGTGTTTGTCTGCAATTCGCGGCTTTTGTTTGACCTTTAAAGTTTGCCAATTGTGGCTGCCAAAAAAAGATTCCGGTTCCATCTTGAAAATAACTTTTTCGTGGCCCTGACTGCGAAAGTCGTCTCTTGGAGCTTTTGCTCAAGCTCAATTCCAAACACTGGTCGCCGAGTTGAGACAAATCACCTCGATAGCAAACATGGGACAGTACTGGGAAATTGCTGCTCTCGGCAGAAAAAAAGTGTTGCCCAAGGGGGGCCAAAAGCTTGGAGAGTTTCTCTTTGATTCTCGGGTGACCGAAGCGCTCGAAAGAGGCCTTGCGGTTCCTGTCGTGCCGACTCATCATGACTCGAGACCCGAGAATGTGAAGACTCGTCATGATGCAGCAGGTGATTTGTTAAAGTTTTCGCTATAGGCTTTTGTTGTTCCAAGTTACTGACCTACGTTTTTATTTAGTTGGAACTATCGACAGAAAGTCTGGTAGCTTTCCTCGGTTCCCCACTGAAATCCATTGCCTAATCTTCGAACATTGTTACGATGACGATCTGGCCAGTGTGGTTTCGCTAGGTGTCACGAATCGATACTTTTGGAGCGTCGCCAGAGATTACATCGTACGGGATTTCACGCAATGTCTCGGCGTTTGGGCTGGCCAGCAGCTCATCACGGTGGGAGATTACGTCCAACTTGACGACTATCCCCCAGGCCTTTTTGCTACGGAGGAAGAGAAGGAAAACCTTCTCAAGAGCAGATCAGAAGATGATGATGTAGATGAATCCCTAGGAGAACAACGATCAGTTACTCTGTATGATAGGATCGTGAACAGCTTTGAAACCCAAGATCCTGAAGCCATAAGCAGATCCCGTGGGTGGGACTACTTCCACTTCGGAAGGTTGAGAGCTCTTGGTAAGGATCCAGGCTATCGGGCCGTGAGCCACGAGATCTACATGAAACGCGATGACTTTTATCCCCAAGATGAAGTTTGGATCCTCCGTAATCTGACAACACATCAGTATGTGCGACGAGAGCCCCTCGAGCTGCAGCCGGGATTGGCTCATGGCCCCTTTGTTCGAGGCATTGGATTCGGATGTGTCGTCTTGTCTCGTATTTCATGGAGTTCCGATCCGTCCGTGTCACTGCAAGACCCAACAGGACGAATCCACAGAGGCGTTTGGGCAGGACATCGATTCGACATTACCACTATGACTAGACATGAAAAGCTGACAGCGGGTCAGAACTGGACCGACGTGACCGAGGAGCTTGTGGAGGAAGTCACTGCCATATGGGCAGCGGATCTGGGGCCCGACTGGAAGCAGTACGTTCTTGGGCAACATGATTGACAAACAATATCGTATGTACAAGACGATGGGGTCCGCGTGTCCTTGCTTGCTGGAAATTGTCGGAAATAGTCGCATGGGGGAGTACGTTGGACTTTGTGTACAGAGTATACGAGAAAAATATGGCCACCGAGAGCTACTCTTGACATGAGACTTATCCCGTTGGAGGGATGCGACCCTGATACAATCGAGTCCACGATGAATGAGTTGAAATAAGTGCATGGGGAAAAAGTACAGAGAAAGGATGCCAGAACGATTATGAAATTTGCGCAGCACGTATCAACTAATACCATTTGCATCAGGCAATAAAAAGCGTATACTCGGTATGACGCCCAAGTTATTGTGCGATAGCTGCAAGTTGATCAACTTGACCAACCAGACTGTTGTTGGAGACAGCAACCTGAATGATGAACCCGTCATTTCCGTCATTTCCGCCCATGACACGCCATCAACCCTACTTTGAAGACACATTAATACAGACGGGACCAGAGAGAAGAAAAAGCTGTAGTTTGGTTTTCCATTGCTCGGTCCAATCACGTTTCGCTCTAAAAATTGTCCGAGCAAAGTCGAGCGAAGCTCGCTGCTGGTTTCAGACTTCCCAGCAACCGCCGGACCCGAAACGACGAGGGGTCCTCTGGATTGTGCGCCCTCCTGCGGTACCATCGAGCGATCAGATGAATGTGTTTTGAGTTTTGACCATGGTGATTCCCTGGATTGTTTGACGTGGCGCACAGTGAGACTTATGATACTTGCTAAAGAGGCGTCGCGGTTCTGCGTCGGGAAAATGACTCGAATGCGTTCATTGTGGCCACCATGGACGATGTCATAATCATGCGGTGCTGCTGCTACCTCTGTTCTGCGCCCATCTATCTGCTCAACGTGTCTTCAGGCTTGTCACCAGTGATCACTGATCACCATTCCCTTTTGTTGTCTTGTCAACGAACGGCCTTGTTGTGCAAAGCTGCCCCAACACTCCTCACCACGTCTTTCAAAAAAAAAAAATCACCCCAGAAAAAACCAAGACCTTCTTTTCCCATGCACTACATTCTTTTCATCGCCATGTCGGGCCTGGCAACGGCGCAGCCTGCCCGCCGAGCTGTCAAAGAACTCGAACAGGCTGCGACAAATGAAGCACAGCAGCGCGACGAGACTGCCAAGCGCGCGTTTGCGAACACGCAGATCAAAACAGCGGATGGCAAATGCCTCTTTGTCGACAAACTATCCGGTGATTTCAGGGCCAACCTGACGCCCGTTCAGATCGCCACTTGTGGTACCACCGATGGCCAGGGCTGGGACGTCATCACCTCGGGCAAGCACAACGATCAACAAGGGCGGATTGCCATCGTGAGCACCCTCACGCAGGCATGCCTGAACGTTGACCCAAGGCGCAAGGAAGGGGATCGCGTCAATCTGTTTTCGTGCGGCGGGAGGGCAGACGGCGGCGGAGAAGTCACCGACTCGCAATTGTTCCGGTTCGACGGCGGCAATGGCCCATTGAGCCTCGTGCCAGGAAATAGCGCGGGGCAGTGCCTTTCGAGCAAGGGGCATAGAGTAGATGTTGCGTCTTGCGTTGATGGAGCAGAAGATCAGAGCTTCAGTTTTGGCGGCGGCGGCGGCGGCGGCGGCGATCAACGAAACGGCAACGGCAACGGCAATGGCAACGGCACTGACGACGCAGGTTCCGGAAACAGGGATGGCTGCAATAACAGGTCGAATCGGATGGTGTGAAATCAGCCAAGATGGGCTTCCCCGGGTCCGATTCATAAGTTGTACTTGATGCATTGCGCATGAACGGCGCGCCCAGGACATCTATCTGCCTGCTGACAACCGAGACATTTCCACAATCTCGTCTGTGCCAGCCGGTGACCTAAATGTCTTTTCCATGGCACCGCACTATGGGCTCTCGGCCTATCGGGGGAAAGGACTTTGACTCATCTTCCAGATATTTCAATCGCAAAATTCATCGTGACCGCCCAGAACTAGATTTTCAGCGACCCATGCGTGACAACGAGCTACATGTACTTGCAAAATACTCGACATAGCCGCCGCATTAGGTGAACTTTACGTAGAACGGAAAAGCTGCTGCTGCGAGAAAGAATCATGTCTGATACTAGTAGCTCGTGTCTTTGTATGTATCTATCACGTATTATCAGACGTGGGATGAGAAAGGCGTATTAATCAGCCTCTTCCTGAAATACCTCCGCAACCTGTTTGTCTCCCCTTGTTATACTCAGGTTGAGTTGCGCTTGTACATGGCGGTTAACGCCGGACGTAGGAGGAATGGTCAGAAATTCACGACGGAGAGCAATGCGGACACGCGCAAAGTCTGCGCGGCCTCGTGGATCAGACCCTTTTTAAGTTTGCGCGGCTCCGTGGATCAGACCCTTCGTGGTCATTTGGCTGCGCCACTTTTTTTCGTGCAACACCAGTGATAACAGTGATACCAGCCGCACCCCCATTTTTCCACCTTTTGTTGAACTCCTTATCTATGTACTGCCCGTCTCCCCCACAGATAATGTCTTACTACACGTGTCTTGTGGAATGATGCAAGTGATGAAGAGAGAAGATAGTGATTATTGACTAGCTAGGAAATCTAACGGAAGGAAGGAGAAGCTATATTTAAGCTTCAAGATCTAGCAACGAAGAGCAAAGATGGACAGAGGACCTGATCAATGAAAGGTTTGATCAACAACCCGAAGCGAGGTCTTTAAATAGATCAACAAAAGACGCACGGCACGGATCACGATAACAATGGCGATGCGGGTGCCTGCTTCAACAAAGGAAAAGTGATGCCTGAGATGTGAGGCTGCCAATATCCAACATGAGCACAACTCCCAACGAGGAAGATGCCGCATTGCTCATGAGCCTGGCTGGCACCTGCCCAGCAGATGGAAATCTACAAGTGGCCTCTCGGCCAATCGGCCTTTTCTCGATGGCAGTTGGCAGTTGGCAGTTGGCATTTGGCAGTTGGCCGATGTCCAATTTCTGATTTCCAATTTCCAATTTCCACTGGAGCCGCCGCTCACCTCACCACCTTACACCACCGCTGCCGTGTTGGATTGGCTTGGACCTGTAAGACTCCTGCCGTCTAGCCCAGGAGAGGAAGGACCTTTCGGCTGTGCAATCGTGGCCATCATGGATCCATGCTCCGTTAATCTTGTTTCCGTCCACCCAGGAGACCTTTGTTACGCAGGAGTACAAAGGTACGGTACACAGGAGCCACCCAGGAACCACCCAGGAGCCACCCAGGAGCCGCGGCGCGTGTTCGGGCCCAGGAACCCGCCTCGGACCCTCTGCTGATCGTTCTTTTCTTCCAGCCAAGCTTTGACAATTCTGCATCTGTCGGCCGACTCCTAGCTTGTTATGGCAATGCGGCTTACCTACCTACCCTTAGTTACAATGCGGCTTACGGAGTACCTACCGACCCTTGGTTACAATGCTGCGATTGACCGATGGACCGACTGACCAATGGCTTCCGTCAACGCGACTTCATAGGAAGAGCGAGGGTTCTCAATCCATCATGGCGTCGTGTCGATTCGATGCTTGACATGATATAATGGCCTGGCCATCCCCCCCCCTTCTGCCCGGTGACGATGAAGCTCGCTCCCAATCCGCCCCCGACTCAACTCGATCGGGACCCCCTTGAGTCTTTACGGCCCTGTACTTTCATCCAAACCTGGAGCCGGCGAACAAGGTAGGAGATGGTGCGTTTCGGGTCAGCTGTGCCACTGTTGGCGGCAGCTTACTTGGCTGTCGCCGCTGCCCATGTGATTCCTGGGGCTTTCATCTTCGAGTTCGAGCACGACCAGGTACGTCTAACGACAATCTTCACAATGAGAGTCATCATGACTGGAGCTCCTATGTTGCTTTGCATTCGCGCTGACATCCAAATAACGCTGTCCAGGACAAAGTTGCCGCCTTGGACTCTGTCAAGAAGAATGGAGACGTCCGAATCAACCTCGACTTTGAACTGTTCAGCGGCGTGTCCGTCCAATTGCATGACGTTGAAAATTCCGACATGGTTGTCAACAAGCTGGCCGCTCTCCCTGCGGTGAAGAGCGTCTGGCCCGTCAGTCTGCACAAGATCCCGGAACCCGAAATTCACTGGACGGGGAATCCATCCGGCGACCACAATCTGGTTTCTCGAGACAACCCCACCACGGATACTTTCTCGCCTCATGTTATGACGCAAATCGACAAGTTGCGGGCCGAGGGCTACACTGGCAAGGGCGTTCACGTGGCAGTCATTGACACAGGAGTAAGTCTGGACTCTGGATCCGTGGCGCAAGCTCATTTCCGTCCAGCCGTGACCCCTGGAAACAGTACGTATGTACATGAGCTGACTCGATATTGCGTCCAAGATTGACTATGGGCACCCTGGACTAGGTGCATGTTACGGCACAGGATGTTTAGTCACCAATGGTTACGACTTGGTCGGTGACCTTTTTGACGGCGTCAACAACACGAACCCCGTGCCTGACGACGATCCCATGGATTGCTTAGGCCATGGCACCCATGTTGCTGGCATCGTTGCTGCGACGGATTCGAAACTTGGCTTTACTGGAGGTTCTCCCGGCGTAACTCTCGGCGCCTACCGAGTCTTTGGATGCAATGGTTCAACCACGAGTGACGTCCTCATCGCCGCCATGAACCGCGCCTACATCGACGGCGCCAACATCATTACCATGTCTATCGGAGGGTCCAACGGGTGGAAAGAGAACGCTTGGGCTGTCGCCGCCAGCCGCATCGTCGACAAGGGTGTCATCGTTACCATCTCTGCTGGCAATGACGGCAAACAGGGCATCTTCTACGCTAGTTCCGGCTCCTCGGGCGAAAATGTCGCCGCCATTGCCGCCTACCAGAACGTTGTTACGCCGACTCTGGTGTACTACGGCAACGCCACCGTCCAAGGCAAAGACAAAGAGGAGTTCTCCTATGTTCTCGGAAACCCCAATGTTTTCGACACCACTCTGCCGCTTTGGGCTGCCACCTTGAACACGACTGCCGCCGCTGACTTGTGCAGCCCACTCCCTGAGCTCGCGACCAACTTGAGTAGCGTAGTCGTTCTTGTTCGTCGTGGTGGTTGCCCCATCGACCAAAAGGTGAAGAATGCCGCAGCAAAGGGCGCCAAGTTCTTCATGTTCTACAACAACGTCGACGCGCCTCCTATCCTCCTCGACATAAAGTCCTCGGTCCCCAAGACGGTCAAGGGCGTGGGCTTCACTGACAGGAAGACGGGCGAGGCTTGGATCGAGCAACTCAGAGCCGGCAAGAAAGTTTCTCTTACTCTTGGATCGAACTTGGACACGAAGCTCACTGTGAAGAATATCGACGACGCTGCCACCGGTGGCAGCCTCTCGAACTTCACAAGTTGGGGCCCAACCTGGACGTTGGATGTCAAGCCCCAGTTTGGCGCCCCTGGTGGCCAGATCTTGTCCACTTTCCCAAGGGCCAAGGGTAGCTACGCTGTTCTCAGTGGCACGTCCATGGCATGCCCTCTCACGGCGTCCATCTATGCCCTCTTGGTCGAGGTTCGCGGCACTCAGAACCCAACACTGCTCCGCAACCTTCTTTCTGCCAATTCCAACCCGCAAGTCTTCAATGACGGCGCACGATTTTTCGATGCACTTGCCCCAGTTCCGCAACAAGGCGGCGGAATGGTTCAGGTCTATGATGCGGCGTTCGCCACTACCCTGTTGGAGCCATCTAGCCTGTCTTTCAACGAGACAACATACTTTGCCAAAAGCAGGAATTTCACCCTCACCAACGAGGGCAAGGGTGATGTTACCTACGAAATCTCCCATGTGCCAGCCCTGACGATCATGACGTTGAAAAAAGGCGCCAACTCTGTCAGCCCTTTCCCTGGCGAGTTTGTCACCGACTCTGCCACCATCAAGTTCAGTGAGACCAAGGTCACTCTCAAGAAGGGCGACAAGGTCACTGTCGAGGTGCTCGCCACACCGCCCGTCATCGATGGCGCCCGCCTGCCTGTATGGTCTGGCTATGTCCGAGTGAACGGCACCGATGGTACTTCGCTGTCCCTGCCTTACCAAGGTCTTGTTGGTTCTCTTCACGACCACCACGTCTTGGAGAAGAATGCAACCTGGATCGCGAACGCCGGCGACCCTGAGCTGACTCCAGTAGCCCCGAACACCGTCTTCACACTGCCCCGACCCGGCTCTCCCAAGGGCAAGCTCGTCCTACCGACCGTGGCATTCTCCCCCATCCTGGGCAGCCCCCTCTTCCAATACCACGTTGTGCCGGTCTCCGCCAAGGGAACCGGCGAGAAGCCGCTCGGCCAGATGAGCTCATCGCCGTCCCAGTATGCGGGGCGGGGCAAGGACAGCCTGGACTGGGATGGAAAGCTCGAAGACAAAACGTACGCACCTGCAGGCACGTACAAGATTGTCGTCAAGGCGCTCAGGCTGTACGGCAATGAGACCAACAAGAAGGACTGGGACGAGAGCATCACCCCACCTTTTACCATCAAGTATGCTTAGATCAAGACTTCTGCGAGGCGCAAACATGGATATGTTGGAATCGGAATTGGAAGGCGCAGTACACATGTCGCAACGTTTGAAACCAATGTTAATGTAATTGCAAACCATGCTCAGTTCTGTGCATGTCTGTCTGTGAAAATCAACCTGCATAGTTGCTGTCGGTCCACAGTCTCGGGGACTTGTCACCAACTGTGTGTGAGGCTGATGAGTGCTAGTCCAACGCAGGATAAGCCTAGCGCGTTGTACTTTCCTTTCGGCATTATTCCATGCAAGAAGCAAGTCAATCTTGTTGGCACAGAATTGGGTGGAGTTGACCAGGTACGCAACCTCGGGAGAGTTCAACTTTTTTCGAGCACACACATCTATGACAAGAGCCCTCTTCTTCCAAGTGGCAGGCAGGCCTACCTCGGCACATCGTCATGAGTTGATGGAGAAATGTTTACCGCGTGTGCTGACTTTTTGATAGGAAATACTGCCGAGCTATTGCAAAACGCAAAAACTAATCATAGCGTTCATGATTCTTCCGATGGAATACGTCTGCGCCGCCAATATCTCCTCTCCCTCCGCCCCCCCCATCCATCATCCACTTCTCCATTCGTCATCGAAACATTCTCATTGTCAAGCTCACGGTCGTCCTCGTCGTCCTCGGCCTTTGGCCCTGTCATTATCAGAGGGCAACCTCTGCATCCGGTGCTCGCAGACTCTGACCTGGTGGTCTATTTCGTAACTCTCGTGTGTTTTGGGGGGCATTGGGCCAGATCTGTCGGAGGAACGGCATGATTGTGCGCCATGTCAAAAAGCTCGAAAGTGGTGTACGCGGCGGACGAGACGCTGTGTGTTGTCCTCCGCCTTGGCGGCAACCAGGTTACCAGAATCTAAGGGCATGGCATGGCCAATAACGCTGCACATGCTGATTGGCAGGCCGCATAGAAACATGGTCCAGCGATGAGAGTCGTCGCACAAGCTGCTTGGCATGCAGCGTAAGCCGCAGGTCCGGCGACGACAGTGGTGGAAAGCGTAACAGCACTGAAAGCGACAAAAGCGAGCTTCATCTCCATGGCTGCTAGTAGACGGATCGCAGACAGGCAAGTTGGTTGGGTTTGGGTTGTTCGAGGCCACTGGTACCCGAGATGTTCAACGTGGTGGTGAGAGGGAGAAGGGGACTTTGTGCAATGATGCCACTGAATGATGAATGTTTGGCAATGTTTCGGGGTATGGAATCTGGAATCCTACAACGGGAAAGGGAAGCCATATATATGCTTCCGGAAACAACTTTACAAACAACGCGGATTCACGCATCTAAGCGAAGTTGACAAGGCTGCAAACGTGGGAAAGTTGCCGACAAACGCGAACTTAACAAGGAGAGTGATTCATCATATCGAACATTGAGGGCTGTTATTTCTAAGCTCTTGTTCACAGCATTCAATCTATGTCTGTACAAGTGGAGTGAGACGAAGAATGAATTTCGATGAGGCGCAGATGTGTATACCCTCAAGCTGACCATGCTGACCATGGCGCAGATGGGCGCGGGCGCGCGGCATTCCGAGGTATTCGAGCTGTACGTATTATACGTATTAATCCGTACGTGTTAATCCGTACTCGGTAGTGCAAACACCTCGAAATCGCGGCGACAGCTTTGGTAACCTTGAGGGCCACCCCGCAGACGTACACCTACTGTTTTATTCCTGCCTGAGTGCGTGAATGATGCTCGAATGCACGACTTATCCACACTGATCTGTGGCAGTGGGCTATCTGTAGCAGTAGGCTATATTGATCTATTTTCTCTTTCTTCCTTCTCTTTCCTGAAAACCGCTCGTGTCGTGTTTCGAAACGTAAAGGTATCCGCCGCCCCACCGAGAGCCAAGCCAAAACATCAGGCGGCCAGGGTGGGTGTATGCAGACTTGACGAGGGCCGAATGAATGGATAAATGATGAATGGCAATTGCCAACAAGCTCAAGGGAGAAAATAGCTATTTAACGGTAAGTTTTATGATTCAGACGCCAATCAAGTGGTCTATTGCACCAACAAGCACCACCTTTTATGTAGTGGTCAGGGGGGACCCGATGACTAAAAAGAGAGAGGGGCGTGGCGCGATTGGTGGGACGGCGGATGACGGGGCGGGGTGGGCAGCTGCGTTGCGCTGACAGCATGTTTCCACCTTTCTGCCCTTTACATACATATGTATTACATACTCCGTAACCCGTACTCCGTACTTCTTCTTTACTTGTCCACTTTTCGGGCGGGATGGCAACAGGACATTTCACGTGAAAGCAGAGCAGAGCATCCCAGGGCTGTTCTTCTCCCCGCGGGGGTGGGTGGTCCCGTGTGAGGGGCTCACACGAGGGAGGGAAAAAAGAAGAAAAAGAAAAAAAAAAAAAGGAAGAAGAAGATTACGGGGCGTGAATGGACGACGGGGACGCGGAATGGGGGTTTCCAGATCGGGCAGTTTTGCGAAAGCACCGCGACAACGCAAAGTTGTTATTGTGTAATCGAATGCTCTGAGAAGGCGTCTGGTTTTCTTCACGGGGCTGTCGGCCCGTCCAGCGTAGCATCGGCATCGGCGTCGGCGCGGAGCTGCGCTACAGTACAGTACTCCGTACGGATTACACCCTTGAGATTGTGTCCTGCCTCCTACTACGGATTAATAGCTGACGAAAACGAAAACGATAAACCATGATATGATGGCTGCTCCCGTCGGGCAACGCACGCCTTTTCGCGCCGGCTGTGCCGGCTCTGCCGTTTGACGAGGCTCGCACGCCATTGGCTGGATTCACGTGCTGCGAGGGCAGGGGGGAGTGACTACGGACGTAGAAAGAGTTTTTCATTCACCGGCTGGGGCAACATCGGAAACCCCCCACATGGCGGGCGGGGCGCTTCAGGCTCAAAACCGACCGGAGAGAAGGAGGAAGAAGAAGAAGAAAAGAAAAGCCATCATGTTCTACTCGGGAATTTTGGTTGCTTTGCCAATTGGCATCGCTGAGCGAGCCGTTGCCACCCGGACTGCCCACTCGTCGTCACTCGCAGCCAATCCATCATCCGTCATCCGTCATCCGTCATCCGTCATCCGTCGCCGTCGTCCGTCGTCCGTCGTCCGTCAACCCTCATAATATCCAATCTGCCAGCAACCCAACCTAATCCGTACATCACGCCACAACCACGACTGCGGCCTGGATTAATGCAGTGCCCTATAGAATCTCATATCCACTCGTCGTCATTGCCGAGCGCAACGTCAGTCTGCAATCCCACCGTCGGCACTTGTTACACCCAACCAGCGTCACATGGTCGAAAGAGGGGTGCTGGCGGCTGGTCGGAAGGTTTCCCCAATCTGATTGACGGACTATTCCGCCTTGCAATCGAATAGAAATCGGACCGCATCGCATTGCATTCGCATCGCCGGCAAGTCTCCTTCCGACGACTTATTCTCCATCGAGGGAAAAAAACCCCATCACCCATCCCGTCTGGCCGCGCGAGGCCGGCCGCGAGGAGAAGAGATAATAAGAACACGGGGTTCCTTTTTTTTTTTTTTCCCTCTCCTTTTTTGTTTGTTGGCTCGACTCGACTACGGACTACTCCTTATTACTTCTTCCCTGCTTTTGTCCTCTTCTGAATGACGACTTGCTCTATGCTGGTCTCGCTGTCTTTGGAAGAGGGGCGGCACTTTCGCTTGGGATCAGCATCGTTGAGCAAATCGCCTCTTCCGTGAGACGCAGACTGTTTTTTTTGTTGGATTCACCTCAATTCTCTTGTATTATACTTGTCGTCCGTCCGACCGACAAAGACCGACAAAAATGCCCCATCTCGTTGCCAACTTCCTTCGCTCCTCGTCGGGCAACATCAAAAAGACGGCCACCTCGCGATCGTCGCGCACCTCGCGCAACAATTCGGTCAGCGCGAGCCCCTACGCCTCCGACTCCGAGGACCATCATGCCCTCCACCCTGTCAGGATGCCCGAGCCGGGGCCGGGGGACGCCCTCAAGAAGCGCCGTCTCTCGCTGCCCTTTGGCCGCTCCCGGCACGACGGCCACGGCCACGGCCACGCAGGCAACCCATCTCACTCGCCCACCTCGGCCTCGTCCTCGGCCTCGATGGACTGGCGCATCGAGAGCCCGCCCGTCGTCTTGCACGGCTCGCCCGAGGAGAGCACCGGGGCTCTCGTCTCCGGCCTCCTGTACGTTCGTGTCGGCGAGGAGGCGCTCGAGGTCGACGGCCTCGTGGCCACGCTGAGCGTGCACGTCACGCACAAGAAGCCCTTCCAGGGCCACTGCGCCGAGTGCCAGACCCAAGTCACGGAGCTCAAGAGCTGGCGGTTCCTGGGCCAGTCGACATGCCTGCGCCGGGGAAATCACCAGTTCCCCTTCTCGACTCTCCTGGCCGGCAACCTCCCCGCGTCGGTCAACACGCCCGTCATCTCCATCTCCTACCACTTCAAGGCCGAAGCCGTCGCCGCCGTCGCCGCCGTGCCCTCGCCGACATCGACCTCGTCCTTGTCTCTCTCGCCTCTCAAGCTCGACCGCATCCTCGACGTGAAGCGGTCCCTGCCCGAACCCCTCTACCCCCGCCACTCGGTCCGCGTCTTCCCCCCGACCAACATCAAGGCCAGCGCGCACTACACCTCGGTCATCCACCCGACCGGCAGCAACAGGATCACCCTCAAGCTCGACGGACTCATGAACCACAACGACAAGGTGAAGACGGTCGATCTCTGGAAACTCAGAAAGGTCACATGGAAGCTCGAGGAGACCATCAGGACCCTCGCCCCCGCCTGCGACAAGCACGCCCTTCCCTCCTCCACCCGCGGCATTCCCCGTACCGAGACCCGTCTCCTCGGCGAGGAGCAGATGCACGAGGGCTGGAAGTCGGACTACACCGGCAGCGACGGCATCGTCGACCTGGAATTCGACTACGCCATGACCCCGCAGCCGAAGACGCATGCCACGGACCCCGACTTCGCCTTCGCCTGCGACGTCCAGACGGATGACGGCACCGACGTCTCGCACGCGCTGCACGTCGAGCTCATCGTCTCCAAGGAGTTCGCGCCCGAGGGGAAACCCCATCTTGCCGCGCAGACGGGCACGGGTCGCATTCTCCGCATGCACTTCGCCGTCAGCATGACAGAGTATCCCGGCCTCGGCGTGAGCTGGGACAACGAAGCGCCACCCGTTTACCAGGACGTCCCGCCCAGTCCGCCGGGGTATCCGTCCGAGCCACCCATCGAGTATGGGCATCTGGAGGAGCTGCTTGCGCAGAGGCAGGGGTCTGCGTCGGAGTCTGGATCCCGACGACCTTCTGCCTCTGGGCGCTCCCCCTGAAGGTTTTTTTTTTTTTTTTTTTCCTTCCCCTTCTGTTCTGTTCTGGTATTTCTTTGTTCCTTCCAATGCCGCATCATGAGCGACTGGGGGATGTTTTCCAAAAGTGACTTTTGTATCTTCCTCTTCTTTCTGTCCCCCCGCTCCCCCCTCTCCCCCCGGCGTTGAAGCGTTGAAAAGCGTATACCCTGCATTGGTGGGCTTGCATTCGGGATTTGAGGCAACAGCAGAACCTGACCTGGGCGCATAATATGGAAGTAGGCTACTGGGTAGTTGTCATGGTTGATTCCTCATTGTCTTGGTGCCCTCTCCCCCCCCCTATGTTTCAGTGTAAAATAGGAAAAATCTGTCGATTGCGAGTGGAGACGATGTGCATATCATTCTGACATGTAATATATCTGTTGTGCACGTGTGCTGATATGCTGTGATACCATTCGGACTTGTTTGCCATTGGGTCCCCCGCAATAGTTTTATGTAAACCTCTCACCGGCCGGACCCCTGGTGGTCGGTCCGCAATACTTCTGTAGACAAGTATCCTGCGTTTATATCACGCTGCTTACCTTCCAAAATCATGTACGCAGGAGTAACCTCGAGAGACTCGGTGAGACAGGCACGACCGGGTGAACCCCCTGCCGACGACCAGCCGGAGGAGGGCCAAGATGGAATGGGTGTACATGTTGTCATAACGGGGTATGACAACATGTACACCATTGTGCTGGATCCAACTGAAACCTTTCTGGGTCGCAAATCGCCATTCTCACACCTTTGCAGTCTCTCGCATGCTGCGCAGAAAAGTAAACGCGACTGTACAAACTGGGAGTGAGATCCCGCCAAGATGAAAGAAGGCCCCGGACGACGGTACGGTGTGGTCAAAAACGTACACGCACATGAGCTGAAAAAGCCTGCCCGAAGAACATCGGGGAAGGAAAAAAAAAAAAAAAAAAAAAAAAGCATGCCCACCCTCCTCTCTTCCTGCATAAGCAGATTCCCTTCCCTGGCACAGCTCACGCCCGCCCGCTCGATGGTCCGCAGGACTTGAGGGGGGGCGAAGAAAGCCATCGGGGCCACTGACGGGGGAAAACAAGAAGATGATGCCTACGTGCTCGGGCGCTATAAAAGGATGCAGAATCTCCTCCACGCTGGGAATACCAGACCACGATGGTAAAAGTCTACAGGCTATTCGGAGACGAAAAAAAATCAAAAAATCCAGAACTCCAACGTTAGATGCAATGAAGACGACCGGTGTTTTGGGTATTGTGATCACGGCTTCGGCTGCCATTTTCAGCGTCAGCTCCCACGCACTCCCGATGGGTGTTGAGATTGTTGAGCGTCATGGAATCACCATGGTCCGCGAGGTGGTGCGTTTTGAACAACCCCCCCCCCAACCCCCCGATCAAGTCCACGGAGATTTAATAGTATGCTCATGACTTCTGTCTAGCCACATGAGCTGCTCGGCCGAGATGTCGCGCCTCGTTGCCGAGAATGCGTCGGTCAGGGCGGCAGATGCACCGTTGGCGACGGAAGCTGCTACAAGGAGGATCCCCCATGTGAGTCGAGATGGCTTGAGTCGAGAGAAAAAAAAAAGGGGGGGGGGGAGTTCTGTTGACTGACTGATCCTTGTAGTGTACTGCACATATTGTGGTGACAGGTGCCGCTCCGTCTGCGTTCGTCAGGGTCAGAGCTGCGATCAGACTTGCCGTGGTTAGACGACATGTGGGCAAGCTTCTGCGGGGGTGTTCGTACAACCAACCATTCAGCTTTGTTACGGTTAGGAAAAAGGTGTGAGAATGATTATGTTTTTTGCTCATATTGGAATTTTGCAAAGATGGCTCGTCCCCACCCGACGTGATAGACCCCTTCATGTGCGTAGTGTGCGAATCGCGGGCCGCTGACCGCATGACTTGTTTTGTTTCCCCTCTTCAACCCGCGGGTATTCTTTTTTTTCCACTGTCAGATACCCAATAGTCGAATCAGCGTCTCTTCGTCCTTAGGATGTAGAATGCCTGCGGCGAAACGACAAGATGGTGACGAGGGCTTGTAGATAATGCCATTCGACTGACACGAGACCCCCTTGCAGCAAGTGTTTGCGGCATTCCACGACAACGGACTTGCTGCATAGATGCTAGATAAGGGGGGGGGGATTCGAATCAAAGTGCTGACAATCGTGGCGGCCGGCCTCCTTTCTCGTCGTCAAGTCTGCTCCCCGTGCTCAGCCGCGCCGGTGTGGGAAGTTGTGGCCTGTGACACCACGCTCAAGTCAGCCCGTCGTCGCACAGCAGCCGTCGGATATCATTCACCCTCTCCCGTTGTGCTGCCTCTTCGTTTGTCAATACTGACTTTCGATTTGCCGACGATATTGGCGTCATCTGTCGGTATCCAGACTTATATCATGGCTGGAGAATCTGGCTCATGTTGTACTTTGCTGTAGCAAAAGCACTTTCCGCTTTCCGCCCGAGATTGATACGGTGGGGCGCCCAGAAGACGTCTGTCTGATTCAAACTCGCAATGCCGGTGAATACACAGAGATGCTTGGATGTGGCAGTTGATCACCGCATTCAGCGACTCCTCCGGCCTGTCCCCGTCCCCGAGAACTCGGGTCAGCCTTCCGCCCATGTCTCTTGCATCGAATCTCGTGGCAGAGAATTGGAGCGACCCCGAGAAGAAATCGAGGTCACCGCGCGACTAGCCGGGCCCGCGGTGACGGGAGGAATTGCAATCACCCTTCAACAGCCCCGCCGCAAGCACCCGTTTGACGAAGGCATCGACCAGGTTATCAAGGACTGCGAGACTCTGAGAGCCTTGGAAAACGTCTTTTCCGTCGTATCGTGTGGAAGCTTGAACATCAAAGACCACATTGCTGTCGTCGATCTGCTCCCTTTTACTCCAGACAAGATCGACAACATGAGCCATGCAAGATTGAGAAGTTCATTCCAGCCTTCGGTCCAGGCCATTTGCGAAAAGCAGCCGAGTGTTTTGGTTTGTGCTGGCCAGATCTGGACCGGCAGGACCGGCTACGAGAAGGGAGACGAACAGGAGCTCGAGTGCATTGGCGTGGGCAAGACGTTTGGTAGTCAAGGGGAACGGCCGGTTGTTGCGGATATCCGACACGGAAACAAGGGACTGATCGCCATTCCCAGAGTAAATGGCTTTCACCCAAGTCGTGCCATGAATTATCGCCCCCATGTCAGCGTCCTGCGCCAGCTACTCATACTCGTGGGGGCTGAAGCTTGTGGTATAGTTAGAGATGACTGGAAAAACAAAGGTTGGATGGATAAATTGAGAGAAAAAGCCATGGAATCCGAAACGTTATCCAGTGAGTGCGGCGACAGTCATCTATGACCAAAAAAAAAAAAAAAAGAGTGAAGAAGAAATGCTAAAGGCGAGACTTGCAGAAGTGGCACCTGACTCCAAAACACAAAAGGCCTGTCAAAAGCGGTACTCGAAGAGTCTTCGCCTCATAAGGGAGAAACTTGTGGAATTGTTGTCGACATCAGACGCGACAACCAGTGGATCAGATGTATCGTATGACAAATTAGTCGACTCTGCCTTGTCGGAGAAATGCAATGATGCCAGTCTCGCTCTTGGAGAAATGATTCCCCTTGAGCGCAAGGGATTGCCAAGGGGGGTTGCCGGAGAGAATGACGCGGCATGGCAAAAGGCAGCTGCGGATACTTGGGATCTCGCGAACGGGCCGCCGCCTCTGCGCAAATCTTCGAGCAACGCTGAGCTGAAAAGGGTTGTTAAAAAGGCGTTCTCTACTGTCAAGTCCCGTGTCACCGTTGAGGAAAGCAATGAGGGTGGTCATCACACGTTTGTTGACATATGCGCAGTCCGCGATGACTTTTTAACGCTGGCCATGGAAATCGAGTCTCTACTCTTGAAAATGCGAAAACAGAAGGAAGAGCAGGCGAAATCAGAGGCAGATGTCCTCTCGGGGCTGCTAAAGGATATGAAGTTGAATCCCGCGACGGTGAACAGGGTGGGCGGAGATGGCTGTGCATGAACCGAGGCGCGGGTTTGGCCCTTTCAAGACTCGCCATGCAAGTGTCTGTGTTGATTACTCCATCATTTTCAATGAATAGAAGCGTCCGGCTCGAGAGAAGCCAGCCTTGTCATCGTTTCGATCGCTTCGCAGCTGTCGTCATCTCCGTCATCTCTGTCAACGCTTTGAACAGAAAAGGGGGGTCGTTGCTTGATCTTGAGCAGGCTACAAGAGCGCCAGGCCCGAGTTGGCCATACCGCTACCGGGAGTACTTCCCTGGGTGCTTTCCAGCTAGATCACTAGCGATGATGGAAACGGGGACTTGGTTTTCCTGAAACGTGAAAAATGATCATGGGGGGGGGGCTGCGGGATGGTTGTTAGCGCCCCCCTGTGGCTCTCCTGTGGCTTGATTCAAGTATTAAAACCTGGTTTGTTGACCTTGAAACAAGGAACCAATTGCTGGCAGAAGCCCAGTTGTTCGGACGCAGGATATGAAAGCCTCGCGTCGCGGGCATTGAGCAGAGAAGGGGTGTGTAATGTTTGCGGAGGGGAAAGAGATGGCTTACCTTGGCACGCATCCCGTCCAATCAGGTTTGCTGCTGGAGGTGGGGGCGGGGCGCCACCCCAGTTTGGATCAGATCGGGGCTCGGGGATGTGGCGTTGCAGCCGAGGCGAAAAAAGACAACAGCAACCCGTCTTGATTGGCCAGGAAGCGCGCAGCCCTTTCGCTTATGGAAATATATTCCGTGTCTAGCCATCGGGTTCCTCCATGCGCTTCAAACCGGGGCCGTGCTCGCTCGCATAGTCGATCGGCTATCCGCAAACTCACCAATAGTGACCGTTCGTTGTCGTTTCTCCTTATAGGGTATTAGTATAAGGAAACGGGCTGTGCCGCTCGATGGGGCAGGGCAATAGGTGAATATGAATGGAGCCTGGACGCGATGGCTCCGCCCGAGTTGACACAGATGAACCCAAGATGGTTCTCGAAAGGACGGAAGATGGCCTCGTTCGTACAGCAAACCAATCGCGTTGCTAAACTACGTCTTCCGTATTCACACGTTCGAGTCAGTAGATGACGGCACACATTGCACGCAACATCGGATTGCCCAGATTTTGACGTTTCAGCCACGTGACGAGACCGTCATCGTTCGTAGTTGGTGTTGTGAAGCAGCTCATAAGTAGTGAATCGGGACCACATACCAAATACGCGTGCGGAAACCTTCATCTACATGCATGAAAGCAAAGCCTCGACTTTGAAAATCAGCCCCCCCCCCATTCATCTGCTTGGATAGCATCGCATCGCACTGGCATCCACTTCCCCAGACCCTTCTCACTGCTCACCACCCATCGACAACGAGAAACCAACACAAAACCTCGTCACATCTTTAGATGACTGTGTGAAAAAGTCGATGCAGATTCTCGGACCTCGCCCCGCCTTGCACACAGAAAAAAGAACAATAATGGAAACCATCCAGAAAGTCGACGGCTGCTTGGAGAACCGTCTACAGTGGTGCTCGATGAAAGAGGAGGGCAGTCGCGGCCGCGAAAGTGCGGCATCAACCTTTTGTGTCGCTAGTGATCCGAATTGTTTGCATCGCGACAGCTTCGCCCGGACTACGGCCCTGAACACACCGACAAATCCAAGACTGTGTGGGGGATCGCATCCGCGCCGTGTATCCGAGGTTGGTTTTCTTCTTCTTCTTTTTTTTTTTAATATACTTTTCCTGAATTTGTCACTTTCCGCCACTGACAGCCCCCCCTTGCAATAGACGGGAAGCATAGATGAGAGTGTCTCGGGCGTGGATGACAAACGGCAATTACCCAGAAGATTGTCAGCCCAGCCGTGGTTCTGGGCGAATCTTCCAGAGAAGATCAAGCGATCTTTTCTGACGAAAGACGAGCGGTTCATAGCGGAACAAGATTTGAGTGCCAAGGAATGGTTTCTGCATGGTTGAGGGGAATGTAATTGCACAGGGGGCATGGCTCGCGCGACACGTTGGCGAATGATGATGTATATTGTAAAGTTGCTAGATGTTCTCCTCACTAGGTATGACTACCATCTCTTACATACCCGGAATACGTATATTATGTTATTATGCTCACAGTAACTGTTTGTGAAATCATGATAAACGCTTCAAAATGAACAACAAAAGGAAAGGGTATGTGTTAACTGATATCGATTATGCATAGTTAGCTTAACGACCACGAGGGGTAACAGACATTTGCATGTCATTTCCAAAGAGTCTGTGTATTTGGTGCACGCCGCTCAATAAGCACATAGCTTCCAAAAACTAGCACTTGTTTTTTTTTCCTTCCTGTTTTCTGAAAATGCCTAGACAGGGTGACGGTTCTTAACGCCCCGTGGCTAGAAGGCCTCTAGTTAGTTAGATAGCCAGTTCCATTAGCACAACGCCAAACAGAGCACATAGTAAACCTAGATAACGGGATCTAGGTCTACGATATTTGCAATCTATCGCAAGGATTTAAGCTACTAAGGTCTCTTTCTAAGTTTAGCATATCTTTTTAGGTTAAATACTAATATTAATAAGTAATCTAAGCTAAGGGCATTAAGGGAAGAGTTAATTTTCTATGAAAAGGGAGAGAATCTAGGGGTTTTATCTAGCTAGGAGGTCACATAACTAAGGATCCAATGTGGCTGAATTAATCTGACGAAGCTAATAGATCTAACAAGGATAAGGTCTAGAGGCCTAAGGTCTAGTGTAAGGTCTTCAGAGGTCATAATCCTAGCCACACACTAGTTACTTTTCTTAGTAATAACTTTTCTTACTAGGATTTTACTAATAAAAATTACTTTTCTTACTAGTAACTTTTCTTACTAGAAATTTACTAGTAAAATTTACTTTTCTTACTAGTTACTTTTCTTACTAAGGTTTTACTAGTAAAAATTACTTTTCTTACTAGGAATTTACTAGTAAAATTTACTTTTCTTACTAGTTACTTTTCTTACTAGAAATTTACTAGTAAAATTTACTTTTCTTACTAGTTACTTTTCTTACTAGGAATTTACTAGTAAAAATTACTTTTCTTACTAGTTACTTTTCTTACTAGGATTTTACTAGTAAAAATTACTTTTCTTACTAGTAACTTTTCTTACTAGGATTTTACTAGTAAAAATTACTTTTCTTACTAGTAACTTTTCTTACTAGAAATTTACTAGTAAAAATTACTTTTCTTACTAGTAACTTTTCTTACTAGGAATTTACTAGTAAAAATTACTTTTCTTACTAGTAACTTTTCTTACTAGGATTTTACTAATAAAAATTACTTTTCTTACTAGGAATTTACTAGTAAAAATTACTTTTCTTACTAATAACTTTTCTTACTAGGATTTTACTAATAAAAATTACTTTTCTTACTAGTAACTTTTCTTACTAGAAATTTACTAATAAAAATTACTTTTTTTACTAGTAACTTTTCTTACTAGAATTTTACTAGTAAATATTACTTTTCTTACTAGGAATTTACTAGTAAAAATTACTTTTCTTACTAGGAATTTACTAATAAAAATTACTTTTCTTACTAGAAATTTACTAGTAAAAATTACTTTTCTTACTAATTACTTTTCTTACTAGAAATTTACTAGTAAATATTACTTTTCTTACTAGTTACTTTTCTTACTAATTACTTTTCTTACTAGTTACTTTTCTTACTAGTTACTTTTCTTACTAGTTACTTTTCTTACTAGTTACTTTTCTTACTAGTTACTTTTCTTACTAGTTACTTTTCTTACTAGAAATTTACTAGTAAATATTACTTTCCTTATTAGTAAGTTTTTTTATAAGTAATTAGTAAGAAAAGTAACTAGTAAACTTAAAGTAAAATATTACTATAAACCTAAATTTATTATACTATAAAGTAAAACAAAGAGACCTAGGATAAATATATAATAGGCCTAATTCTATATTAAATTAGGGATCAAAGACTCTTTTTATAGTACTTTTATTCCATTTTCTTTTAGAAAAGAACTTCTATAAAATAAGGCTAGTGTAAGCTAGTAATAAACACCTATAATAGGCAATAAATAAATTAAATGCATTGGCTATAACTAATGACGCAAATTGTTTTTAAAAAATCAATAGGCAATAACTAGAGTAGTGTAAACCTATAATAGGGTTAGCGCTAGCTTATATATAGATATAAGAGGGTTTTTACTTCTTATTAAGGGTTTTCTCTTCTAACTTAGTAGTAGGAGTACTAGTACTAGCCTTACATAGAGCTAGCTAGAGTAAATCATATATATATATGCTATAAAAGAAAAGTATTTTCAACTTAGGCTAAAGTAATTCTAAGCCTAAGTTACTCTTTAGTTATTATTTAACTATTTTTATTATACTTTATTTTCTAAGCTATAGCTTTAATTTACTCTTTCTGTTTCTTTAGTAAGTATAAGAGAGATTCTTTTTCTTAAGGGATTTATATGAGGCCCCGCTCATAACAACAGGTGCACTAGCGCACCCCACGGGCTAGCGAGGCCCTAGGGCTAGGTTTACGTAACACTAGCAAGCCGCTAGCTATAAGATAGTGACTTATATATAAAATATACTTAGACCTAGTAAGCTTTAGTTAATATACTAAAGCCCTTATACCTCTTACTTAGTTATTATTATTCTTATAATTCTAAAGCTTCTTTTACTAGTTACCTAAGAGTAATATAGGGGGGAGAATTACTTAATTTACTAGAGTAATATTAGATAATAACTTAACCTTAATAAATAAGAGTTATACCTAATTAAATAAGGGTAATACTATAAGTAAAGATATACTATATACTACTAAAATTATACTTATAATAAGACCCTTTACCCCTTATAGTAAAGCTATAGTAATACTAGAGTAAATTACTTAGTTAGAAAAACTCTAAAGATTATAAGAATAAGAATAAGAGCTTATTAACCTTATTAGGAGTAACTTAAGGGAAATATAAGGGAAAAGTAAGTAAAGAGCTAGTACTTCCTTAAGTAATAGTAACTAATAGATTAAAGTTAAGAATATTACTAAGCTTTAATACCTTATAAACCTCTAGAGGTATAAGATATAGATAAATAACCTAAACTATACCTTTAATAAGGTAAAGAAGAAATACTAATATAATTACTAAAAGATTCTCTTTATACTTAATTATATATATACTAACTATAAGGTAAGATAAAATAAATACCTTAATAAATAATAAGCTAATAGCTAGGATAATCTTAAGGATAACTAGGATAAATTCTAGACCTAGACACTTATATTACTTAGGGACTTTATAAACTATATACTTAAATAGCTATATAGCTTAAGAACGCAAAGTAATATAAGGGCTAGAGCCCTATTAAATTTAGTATTTTCCTAGATTTACTAGAGATATACTTAGAAAGAGCCCTAGAAAAGTTCTATACCCTTATGTTCTTTATAAAATTACTCCTTAAGCTATAGGACTATATTAACTTATATACAAGCTAAAGCTAAAGCTCGAATATTTTAGTTATATAAGTAAAATAATTAGTAACGAAAATTTAACTACATTAGAAACCTCTATTACTAGGAAAATATAAGAGAAGGTCATATAACTTACCTAGTGATTTTAGAAGGCTATACTAAAGAGTAAATAAAGGCCTAAGTATTTAGGAAATAAAGAACTATATAAGAATCCCTAATATTATAGAAATAACTTACCCTAAGGTTATAGGCCTTATAAGGATTAAAGAAATAAAAACTAGAAAAAGGGCTTAGTTACTTACCTAAATAATAGTAAAGTTAAGAATAAGAGATAATATTTTAACTATAATAGCTTAAATTACCTTATAAATAGGTATAATAAGCTAAGGAAAGACCCCTAAGATAGCTAAGGAAACTTCTTAAGGTAAAAGTAAAGGCCCTTACCTTTACCTTAAATACTAAGATACTAATTAGATATTAATTCTATATACTAGTTACTATTTATAGGTATAAGGATATTAAAATAGTAATAAATCTAGATAGCTATGCTAAGCTTAATATTATTAGTATTAAATTTATAAGAAACTATAAGCTTAATTAAGCTAAGGCTATAGTACTTATTCTCTAGGTAATAAAGGCCTTTATAGTCCCTTAATATAGTATTTATAAGGTACTTATTATAATTAAAGACTTAAGAGAGAAAAAAAAGGACTTTAAGCTACTATATATAGCTATAAGTAAAGACTTAAGAGTAAGGGAAAGCCTTATCTTAATTAGAATATATATACTTACTAAGGAATATATATATCTTTATTTATACTTATAAAAGTAATAGTTTAAGAAAAAGAAAATAGCTTTTTTACTTATAACTCCTTATAAGTTTATAAAGGTAATATATAATAAGGTTATTATATATATTATTATAGGAGTTATAGAAAATAAGTTTATTATCCTTAAAGATAATAAGGAGGTAAAAGTATATAGAATTATTAAAGATATCCCTAAGGAATTATATAAGTTTAAAGATATATTTATAGTAAATAAGGTAATTAATTTACTATTAAGAAAGAAAACTAATTATATAATTAACCTAATACCTAGGGCTATGCCCTTATATAAACTAATTTACTCTCTCTCTTAAAGTAAGTTAAAGAAGCTTTATAAATATATTAATAAAAACCTATAAAAAGGCTAAATAAAACTCTTTAAAAGCCTTATAAGTATACTTATTTTATTTATACTAAAGAAAAATAAAATACTTTAATTATATATAAACTATTAGGGACTTAATAAAGTAATATAGAAAAATTACTATACTTTCCCCTTAATTTTAAAGATCTTAGATTAGTACTAAGGAGCTTATTATTTCTTAAAGATTAATATTAAGAATACTTACTATTAAATTTATATTAAAGAGAGTAATAAGTAAAAAACTATATTTTATACTTATTATAAATACTATAAATATCTTATAATACCCTTTAGGCTAACTAATACCTTAGTTACTTTTTAAAGCTATATTTATAAAGCGCTTTATAAGCTAGTAAATACTATTTATTAGTATATTTAAATAATATCCTTATTTTCTTAAAAATATAAGAGAAGTATACTATATATATTAAGGAAGTTTTAGAATATATAAGGTTAGTAAAGCTATATATAAAACCCTTAAAGTATTTATTTTACTAGAAATTAATAAAATTCCTAGGGTTTATTTTATTAGTTAATAGTATTTTAATAAATATATATAAAGTTAATATAATTTAAGACTAGAAAAAGCCTATAAGCTTTAAAGATATATAGTCTTTTCTAGGATTTTATAACTTTTACTAAAGGTTTATTTACTAATACTCTAGGATTATAATACCCTTATATATACTAATAAAAGGTAATTAAAATAGTATTTAAACTAGGAAGTTTATATTTAAAAAAAGAGAATAGCTAGTATTTAACTAGCTAAAAGACACCTTTTAATAAGTACCTTTTCTTTATTATTATAACCTAAGTTAGCTAGTATATATTAAGATAAATACTTTAGTCTTTATAATAGTAAGAATCTTATCTTAATAAAATAATAAGGGCTAATAGTACCTTATAGCTTTTAAGTTAAGGAAGTTTATAAATACTAAATATAATTATAAAATAGTAAATTAAGAGTTACTTACTATAGTAAAGTTATTTAAATACTAGTAATACTATATTAAAGGTATAGTAACCTTAGTTAAAGTCCTATTAGATTACTATAACTTATAGATTTTTATAAGGTAATAAAAGCTAAATAAAAGGTAAGCTAAATAGTATATATTTCTCTACCCCTTTTACTTTATAATTAGGTATAAACCTAGGAAAAGTAACCTAGTAAATACACTATTAAGGAGGTTTAATTATAAAGGTAAACCCTTAATAAATAAGGTACTTTTACTAAAGCTTTAAAAGAAAATAGTAATTACTAAAGAACTAGTAAAAGAATAAATACTAATATATAAGAGAAAATATAGTAAAATACCTTTAAAGAAGGAAAATACCTTAGTCTTAATATATTAAAGAAAATATAGTAAAATACCTTTAAAGAAAGAAAATACCTTTATCTTAGTAAAAAGGCTTAGTAAAATACCTTTAAGGAAGAAAAATACCCTAGCTACTATAAAGAAAACTTTAGAGGCTAAAGTAGCTTAGTTAAGAGGCTAGTTAGTTACTATAAATCTAGTAAAAGATTAGCTAAATAAGGGTAATTTCTAGGAGAAAGTAGTATATATCTAAGATATTAGTATAGTATAAGAGATATAGAAGACTATTATATTACTAAATCCTTACTAATCTAAGCTAAATAAACTATTAGTATAATTACTATAAAAGGTATAGGATTAAGATCTAGATTTATAAAGGTAAAATAATAAGATTAATAATTCCTTAGTAAAAGGTAAGGGAAAAGCTAGTTTATAGTTATATAGTATAAGAGGCCTCCTAATATACTAAGACTAAGTAATTATTCCCTAGGAGCTTATCTTATAATAAGAGCTTTTATAGCTATATTATAATAATTTACTAGTAAGTTACTTTAAAACTAAATACACTCTTAAGCTATTAAGGTATTACTTCTAGTAGCTAGGTATAAGTAAGTTAGTATTTAACTATATTATAAGCTATAGGGTTTACTAGTAAATAGTAGCTAGAAAGTATTACCTATATAAAAGCCTTAAATCCTTACTAATACTATAGTAACTATAGGTAAAAATCTTAATAGATTTTATTATAGGATTACTTATTACCTAAGTAAGTAAATAAGAAACTAATATAATCCTAGTAATTATAAACTAATTTACTAAGTACTTTATTTTCTTACTTATAATTACTATAATTAATATAGCTAAACTAGTAAAGCTATTTTATAAAGAGATTAAGCTATAATTTAAAGCCTTAGAAAGCATTATATTTAATAGAGAATTAGTCTTTATAAGTTAATTCTAGTTAGACTTATATTACTTATTATATATAAAATATAGGCTTTTTATAGTATTTTACCCCTAAACTAATAGGTAAATAAAAAGAATAAACTAAGTACTTAAGTATTATCTTTAATATTTTATTACTAAGAACTAATAAATATAGCCTAAGCTACTCCTAATAGCTTAGTTTACTTATAATAATATAGTAAATAAGACTATAAGCTACTCTTTAAACTATACTCTTATAAAATACTTACTAGAGTTTTACCTAGCTTTTAGAGATAAAACCTAGGAAAGGGAAGTACTAAATACTTATATATATATTATAAAACTATATAAAGTTAGGGAATAATTAAAGTAAAACTAAGTAAAAGCTACTAAAACCTAAGTAAAGTATTATAATTAATACTACTAGTTACTAATACTAAAAAGAGGTAATCTAGTGCTTTTATTAGTAAAGAATATTAAACTTAAAGATATAAAATAAAAGCTAACCCCTAGATTTATTAGATTATTTTAAGTACTTAATACTATAGGGAAATAAGCTTACTAACTTATATTACCTAAGAAGTATAGCTAACTATATAATATATTTTATATTAGCTTACTAAAGCTATAGAATTACTATAAAGACACTAGGGATAAGGAAATACTAATACTAGATCTTAAGAATAAAGAAAATAAATATAAAGTTAAGGAGGTTAAGGACTATAAGAAAACCTATAAAAGTAATAAATACCTAGTAAAATAAAAGAGTTAGCTAAGTAAATATAACTAATAGGTTTTAGTAAAAGATATAGAAAGTGCTTAATATATAATTTAGGTATTTTACTAAAGTAAGTCTAGTAAGAAAGGTAGTAATATAGGATTAAGGCACTAATAAAGGAATATAAACACACTATAGAAAAGGCCTAATCTTACTAATTACTATAAAAACTATTACCTAAAGGCCTAGGTTATATTACTTAATAATAAAGGAAAATATACCTAAAGTATAAGTAAAATAATAGGAAAACCCTTTATTATAGCTCCTATATAGAAGACTATATTTTAGCTATTAAAGCTATACTTTACTTAATTCTTATTACCTTAAATTACTTTCTTTATAGTATAGTAAAAGTAATAAATTACTATAACCTAAGCTATATACCTAAGGTTAAAGGGCTAAAGCTAAAGGACTATTCTTATCTCTTAGATAAATATAGTATTCTTAGGGTTTTCCTATAAAAAAGTTAGTAAAGACTAAGTAAAAGAATAAAGAAAAGCTATATATAAACTAAAAGAAAAGGAAAGGGAGCTATAGCTACTAAGGTAACTTATAGCTATTACTATAAAACTAAATAGTTTTAGTATAAGATAAAGGTAGCTTATATAGAAAAGTTAGTAAGAAGTAAGTAAAAAGTAAGTAACTTAATATACTTAATATACCTTTATAGTATTAGTTAGCTTAAAGGTAATATAGTATATAGTATTAGTATAGTTAAAACCTATTACTAAGTTTAAGATATATATAGTAAAGCTATAGTAAGTTATATCTAAAAATATAAGAATACCCTTCTTATCCTTAGTAATAATAGTAGTATTTATAAGGGCTTAAACCTATTTATAAATAACTAAAAAGTCCTAGAAATTACTAGCTAAAGTTAGTATAGCCTAGTATAGAAAAGTTAGTAATTTATAGCTATAGAATAATAAAATACTAAGTAACTTACTATCTTATATATATTACTATACTTATTACACTAAATATAATATTTTAATTATTTTCCTTTAGCTATTATACTAACTAAAGAATAAGGGATATTATATATAATTACTAGTAAAAGAATCTTAATTAGTAAGTACTTAGTTTAAAGATAGTATATATATAAGTAAATATAAAAGTAAATTATATTTAGCTTTATAGTAAAAGAATATAAATTAAGAGTTAAAGAGTTAAGGTAAATAAAGTATAAATAAAGTTAATTAAAGTTAACTATATTTACTAGAGAAAAAAGTTTATAATATAATAAGGAGTTATAGATAAATTTATATATAAGCGCTATTTATTATTTATTATTATTTTAATTTAGCTAATACTTAGTAAATAGCTATAAGGTACTTAGTAAAAGCTATTTAAAAGCCTAGCTATAAGTAAGGGGGTAATTATAAGGCCTTACTTATAATAATAAGTGCACTAGCATACCCTATAGGCTAGTAAGGCCTTAGGGCTAGGTTTATATAACACTAGCGAGCTACTAGCTATAAGATAGTAACTTGCACGTATAACACACTTAGACCTAGCAAGCTTTAGTCAATATACTAGAGCCCCTATACCTCTTGCCTAGCTACCATTGTTCTCACAATTTAGGCTTTTTTCCCTTTTTTTTATTAAACTTTCTATAAGTTCTTTTCCTTTATATAGCTATTTTAAGCTGTTTTAAGCTATTTTAAGCTAGTTTTAGGTTAAATACTAATCTATTACTATAGAATAAAGTATAATATTGATATAATAATAGTAATACTAAATCCTAGGAGTTTACGAATCCCTAAATATTTTTAGCTTTAATTTACCTAGGAAATTATTATATCAAAGCATTTCCTGAGGAAGTGTTAAGGACTAGCCTTATGGCTATTACTTATAAGCGTTTAAAGTAAGAATAATATCCTTATAAAAGAAGGAAAGAACTATACTAGAGGTTACATAGCGCTTAGATTTATAGTAGCTTATATATAAACTATGCGTAGTTTGCGTATAGCCTTAACCTAGCCACACACTATCCACGTACTTCCTAGAGCTAGACTTAACCTAAGCTTATGATTCGAGTCCATAACAGGAAGTCCTTTATTATAAAGTAACTTAAGTAAGCCTAAGCTAAGGGGATAAGTATAAGTCTCCTGACCCGTATTCTAGGCCTGTTTGATAGCTAATTTAATATAGTTAGGCAATCCTAAGGGGATCTAGGTTGTGTCATATAAGACTCGCTTATTTAGCATTCACTAGTAGTTTATAACTAATATTAACTTTTTTAGTACTTCTTTTACTTGATTTATGATTTTAATAAAATAAATTTAAAATATCTAGTATTTTCTACTTTTCTTATTAGTAATTTAGTAGGAAAAATTACTTTTCTTACTAATTACTTTTACTAGTAATTTCTCTAGTAAAAAAAAAAGTCCTTACTAAACAAAGGTGATTTTACTAGTAAATTCTCTAGTAAAAAAGTCTTTAGTAAAAAAGTCACTTTTACTAGTAAATTCACTAGTAAATTCTCTTAAGCTATTAATTTAGTCTAGAGTGAAGCCTTATAAGGGGTATATAGTATATCTTAGCTTTAATAAAGTTTATCTTATATCTAGGGTAAAGCCTCTAAATCCTAATTAGGTAAGCGGTAAAAAATCGCTATATATACCAAAGACTATAGTGTGTTATAGGTTTACCCTAATTTGTTAATGTATTAATTTAGTTAGTGTTAGGTGCGCGCGTACGCGAGCGGGCCCCATAATCAATTGTAAGGTGCAATGCAAGCGACAGCTAGCATTAGTGGATCTTTTAGTCTAATGGCATACCTAGCACACCTTCTGGGTTCTGACAGCTAGTTAGTCAGTTAGTTATAGGGGTTATACGTAGTGTATGCCCTATAATACAGTAGTATAATCTTACATATACTAAGCATATGCCTAGCATATGCTGTTTTACTAGCCAAAGGCTCCACCCTAGATACGAGACAAACTTTGTTGGAGCCGAAATTAACTGTAACCCCCGCCGAACGCCAGCGTCCTAATCCGGCACCACTCGGCGACTTGCCCTCACCGCCGCCGGATTTTGCACAAAGTCACACCATGGGTCGTTTACCTGCCATTCATTGCTTTCAGGGAAGTTGACGTTACTGTTAACGGTCCTGTTAGCGCGACCATCCGTGGTAGTCCTACTTCTCGTAGATGTTAATCGTGATAGGCACATTGAAGTTTCACGTCACCGATGTAGATTTGAAACTTGCACAACTATTAGCCCAAGTCTTGATGGAGAAAGAAAAGAGCAAGTAAAAGAAGGGCATCGGTTTTCCGCATCATCATTAGCGCAACACAAACAAGCAAATCAAATAATCCTTACTCGCTCAACTCTTTCAAGACAGACAGACCTTCTTTAGTAACCAATCTGCCGCTAGTATATATAACTATGTATATATTATTTACACTAGCTAGCACTATATATGGCTAGTTCTAGTACTCCAGCTAGTTAGTCAACAAGGAAAACCCTTGAAATGGGAAGAAAAACCCCGTTGCTTCTGTTTTATAAACCACTATAATAACAACAACAGCAAATTAGCAGAACAACTGCGGCAACCAGAACCACCGCTAGGCGTAACACGGCTGCTTGCTCTGTTTCTCAAGATATCCCGGCAGCACAGCTAAACCCAGAGTACGCCCCCGCAATCCCTTCATCTCGGCGCAAAATCCATCCCATCATCATCATACACGAACAGCCTCAGAATCGCCTTGGCAACCTCAAGCCCATCATGCTCCAGGTGCGCCGTCTCCGACGCCCGATCCGCATGTTCCACATCCCGGATGCTGCCCCGCTCGACCCTCATGGCAATCTGCCGCTTCACCATGTCCTCGTCGAACGCCAGGTGCGCCTGCGTCGTGAACAGCCTGTCGGGGATGTACAGTCCCTGGACGGGCGTGTGCTCGCTTCCGCCCCAGCAGACGACCTCGGCGTCCCGGGCGAGCAGCCCCCCCGCCGACCGGGGCGTCGGCCTCTCCGACACCTGATCCTGGTGCATCTGGTGGAGGTGGATGTGACGGGCGTTGGTGCGGAAGAGCCGCTGCCCGACGGGCGCGAGGTCGATGCGGCAGTGGCCGAGCTCCCAGTCTCCCGAGGGGGCAGGGCCGACCGTGCCGCCGAGGAGTCGCGCGAGCAGCTGGTGTCCGAAGCAGACGCCCGTGAAATGGAAATCTGGCTTGCATCTCCAGACGTCTTTTGCTCCGCCGCAATGCAACTCACTTGTCAGCTCTCTTCTTGTCAACTTGACATTTTGATATGCCGCCGCCGATGCCCCCGGCCATGTATACCTTTTAGCAGAGCGAGGAGCTCGAGAATCCAGGGATTCTCGCCGTGCGCGTCGTACAGGCTCCCCGTGATGAGCAGCCCGTCATACCCGTCGAGTTCTTCCTTGTCGGGCATCCGTCCCCCCCTCTCCGTCACGACAAACACTTGGTTTGTTTCCACGGCGAGAGGCGGGTGGTGCTCTGCGCCAGCCTTGGCGAAATGGTGGTGCAGGATCTGGCCGAATGAGCCTCGTTCGCTCTGTGTGTCGGGATGAGGCTCGTCAGTCTCCAACACCATGATGCGGACTACCGACGAGTCCGCCGTAGGTCTGTGCAGTTGAGCCATTGCGAAGGGTTTCCTCGGAAGCAATCCGACTCAAGAAGGGAAGGGGGGGGCGGGAGTTGGCAAGGTTGTAGACAGACGACCAAGGGAAGTTTTCCTGGTTTCCAATGTACATGACGAAACGGAATCGAAGGAGGAGAGCCGCGTGTGGGGTACTGTAAATTAATTGCTTTTTTTGCCTTTTTTGCCCTTTTAAAGCTCGCTGGGCGACGTCAGTGGCTCCACTTGTACTTGGCATGATATCATCTATGAGACAAAATTCTTCTTCTCGTCTTCTTCTCTGTCATACGCTCATGACATGAAACCCCCCCTTCCGCTCAGTCAAAACCGTTATGCCGTCTTGCCCTCCCGCTCAATCTGCATGTCCAACACCTTCTGCAACTGGCCGGGCGGGGCATCCTCCCTCTCCATGACCACCTCAATCATGGACAAACCCCGCGTATTGTTCGCCCTGTCATTCTCCAAGATTGTCCTCAGCTCAGCCCAGGTTTTGGCTGATGCGGTAAAGGTGTCCTTTGGTGCGCCGAAGAAGCTGGGAGCCTCAAGATACCGCCACCGGGCCACGTCGTTGTATCCTTGCTTTCTGCCGTGAATGAATCGCTCGATTGAATAGCCGTCGTTGTTGATCAGCACGATGATGACGTCAAGGTCGTGTTTGACCATGGTGGACATCTCCTGAGCCGTCATCTGGAAACTGCCGTCGCCGATGAAGAGGATCGTCTTGGCCTTCGTGATGCCGTGCCATTTCGAGGCCGCGATAAGCTCCCTTTGGGCCAGGGCGGCACCTTGAGCTGCGGGGAGCATGTAGCCGATGGAGAGCCAGGTAACATGAGTGAACAACCTGCAGTGCTTCTGCAAGGGCATTTCACGCACGCCGAATCCAGGTGTTCCCGTCTCGCCCATGACGATGTCGCCTGGTCGGATGAGGTTGCCGAGGATTCTCCACACCTTGTCCTGCTTGATCATGTCTTCTCCGGGCGGCGATGAAGCGTCCAAGAGCTCATACTTGGGGATCTGAGGGTAAGGGCTGTAGGACTTGATCTTGCTCACGTCCAGAGCTTCGACCAAGCGAGACATGATGAGCTTGACAGGGATATCTCGATGGTGTGCAGCGCCCATCTTGACGCCGGTAGTGGTGAAAGAAATCGTCTCGCCCCCCTGCGGTATGCTGTTCCACATGTATGTGTTGGTGCCGCTGAGGTGTGGACCGAAGCAGAGCACCAGATCGGCGCCATTGACGAAGCCATGGACCTTCTCATCTCCCCATTGTCCCTGGTAGACGCCGTGGTAGTTCTGCTCCGTTTCCTCCACCAGCCCTTTACCAAATGGCGAAGTAAACGTGGGCCACTTTGTGGCGGACACAAGCTGTTGCAGGGCATCCAGAATGCGCAACGGTCTGCTCTCACCATCGACGTAAATGATGGGCTGTCTGGCAGCCTCCATCTTGCCAATGACCTTGGAAACAAGGTCATCCAGGGCGGGAGGAATCTCCTCTGGCTCTGGAATCCGAATCGGCGTTTGCAGCCGGTCTCGGGAAACCAAGGCGTCGACCAAGTCAACTGGAAGCTCAATGTAAACGGGCCTGCAATGCAACAGACACTGGGCCAAGATATCATCCACCTGCTGCGCACTCGTGAACGGATCCCACAGCCTAGTCTGGGCAATGGTGACCTGAGCGGCCATCTGCGAGAAGCGCTTGTACTCGCCATCATTCAGGGTATGGTGCATCAAGGTCCGCGTCTCGTGCAGTTGGCGAGCGGGGATGCCCACGATGTGCACGACAGGGGCGAACTCGGCATAGGCACCGGCAATGGCGTTGATGGCCGAGAGCTCTCCCACGCCAAAGGTTGTCACGACGGCACCGAGTCCCTTGATCCTGGCGTAGCCGTCGGCGGCATAGGCGGCATTGAGTTCGTTGGCATTGCCGACCCAGTTCAGACCGGCGGGCTCCACGTGGTCCAGCATGGTGAGGTTGAAGTCGCCGGGAACGCCATGCACCGATTCGATGCCGAGCTGGCGCAGCCTGGCGAACAGGTACTCTGCGAGCTTGACAGGAGCCATCGTGAGGCGGCGCGGAGGACACAATGGGGTGTGGTTGCAGATTTGTAATGGGAAGAGTCAAAGATGAGCCCCCTTGGACTCATCAAGTTAATGTAAGGCGCCAAGGCCCCGCTGCACTTGCCCTGCACTTGCCCTGCACTTGCCCTGAGCGCCGGACGTTCGGCGGCTGGCAGCGGGCCCGACTCGGACTGCAAGCAGCTGTCACTGCAGACCCAGACAGAACAAAAACATGGAGCCATGCATTGGATCGCATCGTCCAGGGCCCCGCACATTCGTCCAATTCTCAATCCGCTTGCCTAAACGGACAACGCACTTGGGCGGGGGCTCCGCCTCGTGTCCTCGTGTCCTCAACGACAACGATAGAGTTCCAACTACTAGTCAGTGGTCACTCATGCCTTGGTTCAAACTTTTTTATTAAATCAAAAAATGTCGCTTAACTAACTCGAATTCGTGTGCTCACGAGTCACGACCGATGTGAACCAGTCGGTAGTAATCCGTACTACGGTACCAAATGTCGTCGTCATGAAGCTCAAACTTCCCCATTGCGGGTACTCAACGACGACCTCCTTTGTCGTGGTCTCTGCCAGCCATTTGCTGCGCGACACACAGTAATTTGCCCCCGGGTTCACATGGCCGGAACAGTCTGAACGTCAAAAATCCCGTTGCGCCAGCCATCCTGCCTGTACTCAAACACGTTCTGTTCGGCATCCCGCCCTTCCTCTTCCCAAAGCTTCACCAGACTACCTGGGGCATAACGGCCCTTGAAGACGCCCTCTCCGGGTCTCACTCCGACCCGCGTGTGCACGTCAGGGTCCTGGCGGGGCATGAGGCGCGCGGCGACGGCGCGAACAAAAGTCCAGACGTCATTGGGGTTACAGATCCGAGTGGCACGCAACCGCTCGCGGGCAAACACCAGTTCCCGATTCAGCGTCCTGAGCCCATCCTCAATCGCAGTCGATATCTGAGACTCCAATGTTTTCCGGAGGATCGGGCGTATGAGGGGCTTCAAGATCCATGCCAGGCAGGCGAACTTGGACTTGCTCAGCGTGTAGTCGCGATGGTGGATGCGGACCTCCACATTGTGCAGGGTCACGAGCTCCTCCAGTCGGTCCTTGCCGAACTCAATGTCCAAGGTCATGTCGATGCCGCGCTCGTCGAGGTGGAAGCTGCCCAGGCCCTCGTCCACCATCCACAGCAGGCCAGAGTGCAAGCGCATCCAGTAGCCCACGTCTTCTGCTGCAATCGACATGCCGGCAATCTTGATCGTTGCCAGTGACGTCATGCTGGATCTGGTTCCAAACTGTGCCTTTGTGATGTCAATGTCATTGCGGGTGGAGAGCTGCAGGTTGTAAGGTAAAAACGAGCTGTGGTTCGTCGTTTGACCAGGCTGAAGAATGACGTTCTCCAGCAACAAATCTATCTCGGGAGTGGACACCTCCAGGCGGGGAATGGGGACGTGTTGTATTGACTGGACAAGCAGGGGTATGAAAATGTTGATGCAGTCATTCACCAGCTCTGGATTCTCCATCTTCCCAGCTGGGGACAGGATATGGATGAGCCGCAAAGTGGTCGAGACCAGCTTGTTGATGTGCTCGTCCTCGGCAGTTGACATGAGCGCGCCCTGGAGTGCTGTGAGGATATCGGTGACATCATCCCCGATCGAGGATCCCGAGTTGAGGCCATTGAGCTTTTCGCGCAACTCGTCAAGCCGAGTTTCAATGTCATCAAAGAAGTTCGGATCGGAAAGCATCCTCTGCACCAGTGTCGCGAATTCCGTCACAAACTGATCGAGGTTCTCGTCCATTTTGTGATTGTCCATGAACTTGCCCAACGATTTCACCACTGCATCCCACTTTTGCTCATCTCCAAACGATGAAACAAAGAGCCAGAAGTTGTGGACTGCTCTATGTGCTTCTTTGTTCGGCTGAATGGTATCCTCCACTGTGTGCGCAGCTTCTGATCCAATTGCCAGATAAATCTGGAGATAGCGCTGGAGAATGTTGGACAAGGTTGACACCAACTCGGCGTAGTCTGGCCGCTGCCGCAAATTGCTGACGGCCTTTTTCAACCGATTGGTCAGTATCTTACGAGATTCATCATTCATGTGGTCCTTCAAGCTTTCGTAAGATTCTTGTGCTACTTGCGTCGCCTCTTCGTACGCCGTCTCGGCGACTTGGGCAGTTTTGCTCTTCATGTCATCGACTGACGTTGGTGGTCGGCTCTGGGCATCGGTCTTCTTCAAGGCCTCGATATCCTCGGAGGAAGTGTCCAGCTTGTCACCTGCTTGCTCGGATGCATGGCCCAATGCAACGGCCGTATCTCGAAGCACCTGCTTCGCGATGGTAGCCACGTCGGCCAGAAACACTCGAAAGTCTTTGTTGAGCAGTGCGAGAGAAACCACTGTTCGGAAGCTCTCCATTGTCGCGTTCACCTTCACGTTGGCCTTGGTCTTGCCTTTTGCGAAGCCGTCGGTGAGGGTTCCAGCGTCGAGGCCAAGACTTGATTTGGAAAGGCACCATATGAAGTCCTGGATCTGGTCCTCGGAGTTCTTGCTCTCGAGCAAGTCCATGAATTCTTTGAGCCAGAGCCTGATGGTACGGACGAGGGCTCGTCCAGAATTGCTCAGGTCACTGCATTCCGAAGGGTTCAAGATGGCCGCACCCAGCAAGGTGCGAAGGTGCACGATGGTCTGCGTGTTGGACGGCATATAACCCTTGGACATTGCCCTCAGCATCTGATACGTGTGCAGCTTCTCGTGGAGCCGTGTCTGGCGCGATGTGGCGTCATTGTACTGAGGAAGAAGAGGCTCGCGCTCAGATTCGTCCGAGTCCGAGTCGCACAGTCCAAAGCATGTCAACATGGTGGAGGGGGGCGGCGTTTGGTATATCTGTAGTGTCAGAACACGCCGTTGAAAGACGATGAGCGCGATGACAGATATTAAGTGTGGGAGTGGTCGTCACGATCGATGATGCAAGGAAGGTTTTGGATGAAGAATCAAGATGCGTGTAAACGATGACGTCTACGGCTCTTTTAGCCGACCATCTGCCGCATACAAGAAAAAAAAAAGCAACCTTGACGCTTTCAGCGCGAAGAGAGTGCTTGCAGTCCGGGCTCTGGCTCCATCATACCAGTTTCGTGGGCCATCAAATCTTTTTCAACAAAATCCAGATAGGATCGGACAAGAGGTCTCGTACGTTGCGAACAGACAACAGAAAACTGTGAATATCATGCATGTCATGTTATACACAGGGATGTGCTTCCGATGACAGATTCACAACTGATGAGAGATGAGGCCCCGTCGCCCCATCCGCCCACTAAAGGCAGCCACCCACGCGCATTGTCATTGGGCAGTCCGACTGGGTACGGCTCTGAACCGCAACCAATCGCAATCGTGTGGAGCCAAGGTTTTGGCGATCCAGCGAGGTGTTTCCTCTGCGACTCACCCTCACCCCTGCCTTGTCGTTTTGCGGAACAGTGTGCTTCGATGGCGCGGCACAACATGTGGCTTCAAGTGTGAGAATCCTCGGGCGAGTAGCAGAGACGGGGGCAGGCAGGCAGATTAAATAATACGCACTGCTGAATGATTTACAAATCTACACGCCCCAGTTTTTCATTCCTCACTTTGTACATGTAGGGTGTACGGAGTACGGAGTATGCAGTGCACACTGTACCAGCTCTCACTTTTAGCCTAAATCGGTGCAAGGCCAGGGTTAGCACCAAGTACCGAACAGGAAGTGGACGGACCCTTGTGCATCTAATATTAAGACCAGCGAGGCCAATGATGAAAAAATGAGTGATATTGTTTGTGCCAATGTGACAAAAGCATGGACAAGGTCGGAGGTACATACGGACAGATAATACATCATGATCAAACCACCAGCTAATACTCCAGGCTCCGTCCGGCCCGTCCGGCCCGTCCGGTCCGCCCGCCCTTGCAACTGCGATGGCCAAACCCGGCAGTCGACCTGCCGCCCATGACGGCGTCGATCCAGGCAAGCGCCCGGGGAGCCCCGGACACGGCCAAGAGGGCATGCCCCGACAGCAGCACCCTCTCGTACTGCACGGTGGCCCCGCCGGCGCAGTACGCGTCGACCAGGCGGTCCGTCTCCCCCACGGGGCTGATCTCGTCGCCCACGGCCTTGTACACGTAGAGCGGCGTGCCGGCCCCGGGCACGCGGCGGCCGAGCGCGTTCCTGGCCAGGATGTCCACGGCGACCGGGTGCGTGTACACGAGGCTCCTGTCGTCGAACATGCCCACGACGTCCCTGCCGGCGTAGGCCAGGATGTCGTCGGCCAGGCACATGTCCCTGGCCCCGTAGAACTCCCTCCTGTGCCGGGGGAGGAGGTGCTGGTCAATGAGAAAATCAAAGTCGTACTCGGCGGCGAGGCCGAGGACGCCCGATGGGATCAGGCCGGCAAAGGGCGAACCGTTGACCATGGTGACGACGGTGGTGATGTTGGGCACGGCGCCGCCGGCCGCCACGCCCGCGATCCGAAGTCCCGGCGCGTACGCGGGCTGCAGCTCGGCCGCCCACATGGACGCGAGGCTGCCCCCCGAGTAGCCCCAGAGGACGACGGTCGGGCCGTCGGCTCCGGCTCCGGCTTCGGCTTCGGCGGCGATGCCGGTGAAGGGGCGGGAGTTGAAGGCGGCGCGGACGCCGTCGAGGACCGCGTTGCCCGCCAGCTCGTTGGCCAGGAACGCGGCGCGGGGGCCGAGGAAGTCGGGCGCGATGACGACCCAGCCCCGGCGGAGGGCCGACTCGATGTTGCCGAGGTCGAGCAGCGCCGCCGTCGCGCTCGCGTTGGCCGCCGCCCCGAGCTGGAGGGCGTACGAGGGCGCGCAGTTGATGGACGCGGCATCCTCGGCCACCTGGTAGGACAGGATCCGCGACAGGTTCGCGTTGGGCGGGACGAGCACGGTGAGGACCGTGGCCGTGGCCCTGCGCAGGCTGTCGGTTGTCCGGTACAGGATCTGGTGGCTGGACCGCAGCTTCAGGAGCCGCCCGGGGGAACCGATGCGGCTGGGCGGCGTCCGGTGGCGCAGGATGGTTCCTGGACTGACCTTTTCCAGCCCGTCGGGAACGGCGTAGAACGGATCGACGCTGGGGAGGGCGGGGGCTGCGCGCGCTGTGAGTGCGAGTGCCAACGCCCACGCGGACAGTAGCGCACGGTTTGGACGCATTTTGTGGGGACGAACAGTGGGTGACGGTGACCAACAGTGAGTGGGTGGGAGGCGCAGAGTACGGGAGTAATACAAGTCGGAGTACAATTACAATTTGCAAAAAGGCAGGCTGGCGGGCTGCCTATTCTGTGCGCCATCGTTCGACAGCGGTCAACAGCAGCCAACTATTTATAATTGGTCGAAAAAAAATAGAAACTTCAATCACGCGAGTTCTGTCCCCCGCGTTCACATGTCGCTTCGCTTAGATGTGCGGAGAAGTACGCTAGTGGGATCGGCAGTCACATCTGATAATCCATCGTGCTCGCCCACATGTGGCTGGACTTGAACCTTCGGTGCCAGGTCATGACTTTGCTTTCAATAGTCTTCATGTATTGTGCTTATTTCGTAGACGGAGATAAGAATCCAACTACGCCCCGCCCGCATCATCGTGCTTGAATATCAACCGCTAGAAGTAGAGTATATTATGTGAAACCAGGCCTCAACATGCGCTTCTTTTCCCCATTCGATTCTATTCGATTCGACTAGCTCACGCAATCTGTTCACATCCATTAGCAAATCGTCGCCGAGACCATGATGACAAGGGTGCTCGGTCTCGTTTTCTCATACCTCGATGATGGCGGGGCCAGCGGCAACAGTGTCGTCAGAGACGGTCTCGTTGCAGCCGGTCAAGACGACGTAGGTCTGTCCAGCGAAGCCCTTGGGGATCTGGACGGAGAATCCACCGTCGACGGGAGTGGCAGGGACAAAAGCCGGACTGGTCACGGCAATGAAGGCGGCGTAGATCTGGCTAGATCCCTGGGGAGCCTTGAGGGTGTAGCCCTGGAGGAGGGAGGTGGGGAGGTCAGGAACATGAAACTCGGTAATAAGGGACTCTTATTGATCGAGAACTTACAGGGGTCTGCAGGGTGACGGTGGAACCCTCGGTGGCAGCCTTGGGGCCGGCAACGGCGGCAAGCTTGGGGAAGGCCTTGACCGGCAGCTTGGCATTGGTCGAGGGGCACTCGGTGATGAACTGGGAAGCCAGCGAGTAGACCTCGTTGATGCTGAGCGGGGTGTCGAAGGCCTGGGCGAAGGGAGCCTGCTTGAGGCCGGCGCGAATGTATGACGAGTGGCGGGCCTCGACGGTGAGGATCGAGCCAGCGGCGGTGAGATAGGACTTGCTCATGATGTCGGCCGCGGCGCCGAGGTATGCCGAGACACCGACGCCCTCGAGGATGGACGCGGTGGCGAGGAAGGTTTTGACATCCTTGTACCCGAACTCGTACTTGCACTCGGCAACGGGCTCAACTCCGGCAGCTATCATTGTGGGAAGGAAAAATTCTCGTCAGCGAGGAACCCTGGGTTGGCCCATGCGGGGAAGAAAGAAGCTGGAAAGCCAGAAGCCAGAAGCCATGCGCGGGAAGAAGAAACATACCTTTGAGCGCGGTGGACAGGAAACCGACGTGGTCGCTCTCGTCCTTGGAGACCTTCTTCACATTGTTGTAGAAGACGGAGTCGAAGCCGGCGTCGGCAAAGTCCTTCTCGGCGTACTTGGCCAGACCTTCGCGGTAGAAGGTGTCCTCGAGGTGCTCCAGAGTCAGGGCGTAGTTGAGGATGATGCCGTCGTTGATGGCCTCGCGCTTCTGCACGGGGCCGGCCGAGACGGCGCCGGCGATGGCGATGATGCTGGCAATCTTGGAGACGAACATTTTTTCTGGCCGTGAGGTATTATGGATTATAGGATGATGATTACGCGAAGACGGGATGTGAATGAATGAATGACTGGTCAAGCTTGCTGAGAAAATGTGATGCTACGAGTCGAAGGGAAAAAAGTCCATGCTGAGCGCGCACCAGAGAGCAATAAATACAAAAAAAAAAAAAACCCCTGGCCAAAACAATTGGTGCCAACGTCTCTACTCAATTTGTCCAGGCGATGACGAGCAGTGAGCACTTGATTCCAAAGATGCAGAGAAACAAGAACAACAATGAAAGAAAAAAAGCACAACTTGCAGGATTTCGGCGCTAGCGGCCCGTAGCCCTCGGCAGCCAGGCGATCCGGAGTTAGCCACGATTCCACGCCCTCCTTCTCAGACTTCTCATCTCGGGTCGTGCGTCGTCCGGTCTGGAACCCCAGTCGTCTTGTCCCCCTCGAGTTTATTGAGCTTCCCGAGCTCTCGAGCTTTCCCTCGCAGCTCAATCGGGCTCGCAGCACCAGATCGGACGAGCTGTTGCGGCCCCCCCCCCCGGAACCTGAGTCAGCGAAATTGCGTCGGGGCTCGCTCGATCCGGGGAATGAACGTTGAACCATGAACCATGTCCAGGATCTGCCGCGCCAGAGCCGGCAAAACAAAGTTTACTCTCCGATGGCTCCACAAGCGGGCAGCACTGATGGGAGAAACAGAAGAAACAATCTGTTTGTTATGGCGCAAGCGCGTCCACGTTCCCCTCGTCTCATCTCACCAAAATGAATTGTCTTTAATCCATCCCTCCGCCGGTTCCCCTTCCAACGGGATCCCTTTTCCAACTACAATTAATAACCTGCCTTTTCTCTGTCCCTCTTTTTCTTACAATTCACTGTTCAACCGCTGCCAATTCCATTCTCTCTAGCATCCACCTTGTCCTCCACGAATAAACAAACCTACCCGACGAGATGAAGTCCTTTGCTCTCTTCAGCATTTCCCGCAAGTATAAGAATCAATCGTCCATGGCTCGACATCTCCGCTAACACTTCTTGTTTCCCACCAAAGTGCTCGCCGCCTTGACCGGCGCCCAGGCTCAGGCCCAGGCAGCTTCACCAGAGACCATCGTCGCCTGTGAAGCCTGCGGGCCCGTCTCCTCGACTCCCGACATGGTAACGCGATCGCCATTGCCGACCACCCCTTGCACTGCGCCCGCGCTGGTCGTCGTCTCCGCCACCGGCGGTGCCGTGGGCCCGGCTCCCACGAGCCCCGGCGGCAACTCGACTGCTCCCATGCCCGTGCCTGTCGCCGGCGCCAGCACCCGCGGATTGTTCATGGGTGCCTCCGGATTGATCGCCCTGGCAATGGGAGTCGTCGTCATGGTATAGACGGGTCCTATTTTTTTTTTTTTTCCCGCAGCCAGGTCTGGTCGGGTCTTCTCCCGTAATAAATGATCCCAGCGCCATGGGTGTCTGATCGTGGCTGTTCGCGGACTACGTTTTGCTCTTTGAACTCGGGACGGGGGAAGCTCACTGAACAAGTCGTGGGCATGATAGACAATAGATTCAAGCTCTTGGCATTCTTGCAATAAAATCCACTTTCATCAAATCTAGCCACGGTGAGGCCGCAAATGGAATATCCACGGCCATTTTCAAAATGGCGGTTGGCCCTCGATGACCATGAAATTATTCCGTGTACCACGTGTGAACACCTGAATATTCAATCATGCAAAATTGGCCCGAGAATGTTGTACTTCTCCTAAGCCGCAGGCAGTGCGGAGCGCCGCCCGTGGCAGGCCCACGTAGAGAGATACAAGTCAGGCATTCAAATAAGCTGAAATAAACACAGAGCCGCGTTGTCTTGGAAAAGGTGCCGATAGGGTGATAGTCGGAAGGAATGCGCCACAAAAGTCCCGAAATGCCCCCCCCATGCAAACAAACAACTTACCATCCTCCCTCGTTCAAACCAAGTTACCACGGCTAACTAGGTCGTGGATCCAAAGACGGGCTCAGTTGTTGTCCCCGCGGTAACTAATGCATGTGCACAAACGCCCGGTGCAGGTGGGCGATGAGGAATCTTTGTCTCACTCAGCCGTCGAGCACTGAGCGCATGACGGTCCCGGCACTGTTCCACTGCCGAGACTAGAGGAAAAAGCAAATAACAAAGACATGAACCAATTCAGGGGCGGATTCCAGGGAAATGAAAATCACGCCGAGCTCTGCCGCCGTCTGCCGTGCTCTTCTCTGACCGTGCTTGCGCAGGCATCGTCCCATGGGCCCATGTCAGCCAAATGTCATCCCACCGAACAGTGACACACTTGCTTTGAAGGGCTTTAGTATTCGCGGCCGCGTACTTCCTCGTGCTTGCGGCAGATTCGAGCTTCGCGCACCACAACGAATCCCTGTTGAGATAAAAAGTATACATTACAGGGTAACAGGCCAATAACAGACCTTCCCGTGCCTAGAAAGGCACCAAGTGGGGTAGGTGGCACCCTCACTACGGAGTATAGCCACTCAGAGCTGATAGCGGCCACCCCGCGTGGGGCTCATCAACCGCCGCACCCGCACATACAACCAACCAACGGCATGAAATGCTGGCCCCCACGTTACCCACGCGGCGGATGCATCCGATCCGCGTGAGGCAGCCCTCTCCAGTTCTTCAACCCATCCCATCTATCGGTTTGCCCCTTCGCAGTCGTCACCTTTGCCAGTGCCTCGTTCCATTCATCAGAAAGGGCCTTGAAGCTACTTTCCGGGTCGCCCGCCGGGATGTCTGCCTCGGGATTTGATGAGCGCGAGGGGCACAAAAACGCCGTGGTCCCAGCCCCCGCGAAGAATCGGGCTTGGCCGTCAGCCCATGCTGTTCCAAGAGGGGTCGGGTCTTTATTTCCGAGGCGATTTGCGGATCGCCCTTGGCAGGGTCCTTGATGCTATCATAATAGGGAGGATCCAGGCGGGAACCCACGGTAGTCATGGTGCAGGTCGTGCTGGGAACCAGGTGGACCAGTGCGCTGTCGCGAGGAAGACGACGCTGGCTAATGAATGCGAAAATGTCGTTTTTGCAAGAGACTCACCTCCTCCGTGAGAAAACACAATCACCGGCGCGACAGTCATTTTGGCCAACAGCTTCCTTGCCATCATGGACACTGGTTTCTCAATATACGCGCGTGCAAGTCTGCCCCAACATTCATCAACAAGCACAGTGTCCTAGACCCTTTTTAATAACGCCATCATTGGCGCCATTGCCTGTCCCGGAGCGATGCATGAATCAATCGTTGTGCATCTGCCCCGGCGCGCTATTCGAATGGCTGCTCAGGTTCTAGGTAGTCTCAAGCTTTTGATAACCGGGCACCGGACTCTTGCATTTGTAGGCACGTGGCGCCATCTGGGCAAATGCCTTGATCCGTCGGTGATGCGTGAGCGAGGGTCATTCTGATGTTGCCGAGGCCGATGGATGGCTATTCTTGTTGCATGGACAATGGTGAGCCGAGTTTTTGACTATGCTATAATATTCTTATGTGTGCACGACTTAAACCTGCCGCCTTACACGTACAACGACACCGTTCCTCTGCCAGACCCAACAGCCTTGATTCTTGACCCGATGCTGAGAGGGCTGCCCTCGCTCACAATGAAATGGTCCTTGCTCTCTTCCTCGGGCACATCGACACCGAGGATTTTATAAATGTTGTTGCTCACCATGTCTAGGGCAGACTTCTCGGTGAAGCGGCCGTCGCCGTTCCGATAGGCCGTACCCGCTTCGAAGCCGAGATCGCGAACGACCCAATCTTCCGGCAGGCCAATGCCAACCGTGACACCAGCCGTGACCAGCCAGTCGGCTGCCGTGCCGTTTGTGAGTGGTGCGCCGGACAATGCGCGTCGCGAATCCCACGATGTCGGCATCGGCTGTAGTGGTGTGAGAATGACACCGACAGATGCAGCGGCAAGCTCATGAGCGACGAGGTGGGATTCGGCGCCGCCAATGATGGCCATTTTAATCTTGGAAGTCTTGAGGGCCTTCTCAACATCCGACTTGATGCGCAGCGCCGACGCGATACCGTCCGCGCTGTCGATGGTCAATGCCAAGACAAGGTCTCCAGACACGACCTTCTTCAAGTACGCTGCTTCTGTGTGTGGCTCAGGCTCCTCCTTGTCTGCTTTGATCACGTTGAGAAGCTGCTTGCGCAAAGCACCAAAAGCCTCCGTGTAACTCTTGGACCCCTGGCGGACACTGACGCTCAGCGTATAGTGGACGGCTGCGTCAGGCGCAAAGATGGCCCCTTCTTCAATGCTCGTCTGAGCGGTGGTGACGAAGCCAACGCTCGTGCCGTGGTGTGAACCCTGGCCGTTGAACTTTGGGGCAGTAATAGCTCTCGTCACCCCATACCGGGCACCAGCATGAAGCTTTTTGCTGTCGAGCATCAAGCCATCAATAGCCCGTGTGAAATGTTCCGCATTATCACCGTTGTCCGTGGTTTCCTCCGCATCTATTGCATTCAGACCGATGGTCCCAGCCACGCCCGTAAACGAGTGGGTGAGATATCCGTTCTTGACCTCTATAGTCCTGACTCCATTTGCGGTGGCGGTTTCGAACTCGGATTTGCAGGTTCCAATGCAGGATATTCTGCCTTTTGAGATCACGACATTGACATTGTCGCCGTCAATCTCCTTTACGGCGTCGCCTGACAAGAGAACCTTTGTGATACCTTTGAACAAGGCATCTGTAACGGGTGTGGACTCCGCAACAACCTCGTTGATAGCTGCTGCGTCTGGGCCAATGGGCTTCTCAATCGGTTTGTCATGGTACACGGGGGCGACAAATTGAGCTGTTCCGTCAATCCATACTTGTACAGGAGTCGCTCCAACACTGAGAGGGTCGCTGTCCCAAATGACAACATCGGCATCGTAGCCGGGTTTAACTTTGCCCAGACGATTGCCCATACCTAGCTCTTCGGCCGGCGCAGTGGTCACGCTCGCAAGTGCCGCATGGTAAGGCAGGCCATAGTGGTATCCCTTGGCAGCCTCGAATACAACGTGTTGAGCGTTGAGGACGGGATTGTCGCTCACGTAAACTGGAGTCAATCCCTCCTCGTACAAGAGCTTCCCAGCGTATTCAGAGCCGATATAAGACTCCGTTTTGTAGTACATGCAGTCGGCGAAGATGGCGGAAGCTGGAGCACGACCGCCCCATGTCCGCTTCAGGATCTATTTCATACTACAGTAAGCGGCCACACTTTTGCAGGTCGGCCCCCAACAGAGTGAGCTTGCACGTACCTCAGGAACCAGAAAAGCCTGGTGCGCATGATGAAACGCGCGAACAGCAAATTTGAACTCGTTGCTATGGTCAACCATTGCCTCCAAGTCGGTTGCTGTGTAGCAATGGATGTTGATATGGACTTGACCACGCATGGCAGCACCCAGAGTCTCCCACTGAAGCTCCTGGGGAAGATACCCGTCCATATTATCCACACCGACGGCCTCGGCTTTGCTGCACCAATCATCCTGTTTTTGAATCAAACTTTGTGCTTGCTCGAAGGCGTGTCGAAAAGCATAGCTCTCTCCCAGGCGGCTGGAATAGCGACCGTTGGATTTGGCACCAAAGTTCCCCTTTGGGTTCTCACCACAAGCCATCTTCATGTAGCGCCAGTGTTGCTCAGGATCAGCCAGCATGTCATTAGCACTGAATTCCTGGCGGCCGTCTTTCTTGCCAACGGCATGCTTGATGAGGTAGGCCTCTCCGGCAATATTATTGCTTGATCCGGGCAGGATCAGTGACGTGGTCACACCTCCAGATTTTATGACCTGAATCTGAGGGTCAAAAACATCCAGTCCATCAATAGAACGAACAAATGGGGTAATGTTGTCAGATGCCTCGTTGACGTCGCCACTACCACGGAGGTTGGGAAGAGAGTCGACACCGGCATGACTATGCATGTCGATGATACCAGCAGTAAGCAGCCGACCTTCAGCATTGAAAACTATGGTGTTCTTGGGCAATGTCTTTGGCGATACAACTCGTTCGACCTTCTTGATGAGGCCGTGTTCCAGATACACATCACCTTGTGTCCACTCCCATCCTTTGCCAGCTCGCGCATCTGCGTGGCTTGTTCCATTGACCGGTTCTCCGACCCAGATGGTAGCATTCTTGATAAGCGTAGGGCGAGCCCCCTCAACGTATCTCGCATTTTTGTCGCGACCGAGACCGATTGGGTCCCGCGGCTTGTGACGGAGCCTCTTGCAGACTCCCAGATCATTATTCAGCTTCTCAATCGATAACCTGGCAGCGAGACGGTCGGATCGCCATATTTGCTTCCACTGAGCAAGAACAATGAGCAAAAGGCATGCCAGGGCGAAGAACTTGAAACCTCTGCTCCGTCGAATATTTCGACGGCCCCGAAACCGGCCCAAGTTGGCGCCCGGTGGATGAGGCTCGTTCATGGAGAGGTGCGGCGGCCTGTAGGGCGGGAGCCTGCTCTTTTCGTCCATGTCGTGGGGGGTTTGTTTATGACACACGACTTGTTGAAGCGCAAGATGATGGCAAGGCGGGAGGGCAAGAAGAGAAATGGAAACCGGCCAGCCTGTGCCGCCCTGACGAGCTGACGAGGAGCTCCATGGACAGGGGCCAACGTGGGGTAGACAGATAATACAGCTGTACGGAGTACATGTTATCGTATCAGGTGCGAACAGGTGGTGGGGGCACATGTACAGTGGGGTGTACACATGCTGTCACACATCACGTGCACAATCGTGCATGATAAATAGTGCCCCATAAGGGCTAGTATAGCTAATTAACTAACCTTTACTATAATCTCTTATAGTTTAGTAGTAATTACATACTATAATTATAAAAACTAGAAGAAAAAACTAAAACTAGAATTTAAATAATTAGTCTTAGATATCTAAATAGACACTAGATAAGAGACTAATTACAGAGGGATAGTGCCTCTAAAGATATATTAATATAGTTAGCCTAATAATCCTAAATAATTAGAAGGAATTAGTATACTATTTAGTAATGAATTTCTTACTATTTAATAAGAAATAAATATTTAACTACCTAGTTAAATAAGTAAAATAAAAGTTAAGATTCTATTATTTTATTAATAAATAGTTATAAAAGGCTAAATAATTTGCCCCTCTAGATATAATAAATCTAATAATTATAACTAGTCTAATAGCAAGGTAGTCCTAGCCTATAACCTAGATAATAGGATATCTAAAGCATAATTCCTAGGGTTTTAGATTTAGACTAATATAGTTTAAGTAAGCTTAAAGTAAAGTTATATTAGAATTAATTAACGTAATACCTATAGATTATCTTATTATAGTAGTAATAAAATATCTAGAGGAATTTCACCTAGGATTACATAATTATAGGCTTAATTCTTAGCTAGATAAGTGTATTAGGCGTAGTTCTAAGCTAGATATTTAGCTAGATAAAACCTTACGCGTAAAATTACCTATAATTTAATGATTATAGATATTATCCCTAGAATTAGAAAGGAATAGTCCTATAATACATAAGTTATTACTTATTACACCCCTTAATAATTCCCCCCTTAATAATTTACTACCTAAGTTCCTATCCTATTAGGTATTAGGAGTAAACTAAAGGTAATCTATAGATTTTAGATTATTATTAAGATTATATAACTAGATATTATAAGGTTAAAATACAATAGACTAATAATTATTAATAATAAGGTAAGGGCTACTACTAGATTAACGCTAATTATTAAACTAATAAGCCTTAGATAATATTAATATAAAATAGATAATAATTTGTCTTTTCTAGGAAAATATAAGCATAAATTAGGCATTACTATAGCTTATCTAGTAGGGATAGGAGTAATAGTTACTAGGTCTATAAATAGAAATAATACTAGTAATATAATTATTATTAAGAGTAGTAAATATTAGATTTTTTAATCTAGGTATTAAGGATAAGAAAGGTTAAGGAATTATAGCAAACGCAAAATCTATAATAATAATCTATAAATATATGCTAGTATTTATATAATGTTTAGAGAATATAGTAGCTAGCTAGTTAGAGAAACTAGTAAAAGATATATAGATATTATATCTATAAGGATAAGCTCTTAATTAGCATAGTTATCTATTAACGCTATTAAAGCGTAAACTACTTTAAGAGGCATTACTAAAGATAATTTATATATGCCTTATTAAAAGATTCTAGGAGCTATAATTTATAGCCTTAAATAGGATTAAGAATGTAAAATACTCTTTATAGAAGTATTATAATAAAGAGAATATTATAATCTTTATATATAATCTATTATAAGATATAAGAGCGTGTTATTAAAATAATATTATATAATTACAAATAGTTTACTAGGTATTTAATTTAGAGATCTAAATAATTATTACCTTACTTTTAGCTAATATAATAATTAATTAGTTTCTAATATAAATTAAAGAAAGGGAATTAATAATTATAAGTTAAGTAAGAGATAAATACTAGTAAATAGCTAATTAATAGTTTAGAGACATTTAATAAGGATTAAATATACGTAGAGAATTTAATAATTAAGGCTAATATGTAAAATACTAACTATATAATAGTATAGCTAAGCTATAAATCAGAGGTTATTAGAATAATTACTAGAATAGCAATTAAAATAACTATAATAGTAATTTACTATACTAGAATACTAATTAATAATAATAATATAGATAATAGAGGCTATATTTTAATAATTAAGAATAGTAGTTTAGTAATTAGCTATATTATAATAACTAGCAAAGACTATACCTTAATCCCTAGTATAATAGGCTTATTATAGATAAAGCTACTTTATTTAGTAACGCTATAAAACTACTAAATAAGCTAGTAACCTTACTATAATGTCTATAGGCTATACACTAGGTAAATAAATTAGATTAAATAGAAGATAAAGAGTAAAATAATTAATAATAAGGTAAATAAATAAATAACATAGGATAAGAAAATACTAGTCTATAACTAGAATAAGAGGATATAAATGCTTATATCCTATACCTAAATATAAAATAGTAAGAATTATACTCTTAGGATAACTAGGAAGGAGTCCTATAGACTAATAACTAGGTAAAATAAGTCTAATTTATTATAATTAATAATATAATTTGCATATATAAAATGTGTTTAGCTTAATTTACTTCTAATAACGCGCTCTTTAACTATTTAAATATAGTGTATAGTTTACTATATAATAGTATAATTATAAGTAAGGTAGCTTATAATAAAATTTTAGAATCTTATTCCTTATCCTAAATATATAGTAATTAAGATTATTTAAATATTATAATAGATAATATATAAATGCAAATAAAATCAGTAGTAAATAGACTATAACTAATAGATATAATAATAGTTAAGTTAAAAGTAAGTATCTAAATCCTAACCTTTTAATTAATAGTTAACACGTAGTATAATGCGGGTATAGGCTATGTATTTTAATTATAGATATATTTATAACTCTAAATCTATCTAAATTTAGATAATTTAAACAGTTAGGCTAATATTTATTATAACACTAAGTGCTTAATTATCTTAGTAAATACGTAATAGATAGCTAAATAGTATCTAGATATTAAGATTAAAATAAGAGTAACACTAATTAATATTAAGGGAATTAGCGTAAATACTTATGCTACTAATAAGTATATGTTATTACTAATAAACTTTTTAGGTATAATACTAGATAAATAACTAGTAATTACTTTATTTATTAGAGAGGTCTTAATAGTTAAGTTATTAAGAGTAAATATGCTATTAGGTATAGATTATATTATACTATAGTAAATTAATATTATAGTAAGCAAAGGAAAAGCAATTATTAGAATATATAGGAATATTACTATTCCTATAGTAGCGTGGTATAATTAACCTAAAATCAATATACTAGTTAAATTAGCTTATATAGTAATAATTTAACTACATATAATAACATTAGTACTAATAAACTATTACTTAGGTAAGGATAATAGAGTATTATTTAAGCTAAAATAACTATAGAAGCTAGGAGTATATATAGTAATTATAGATAAAACTATATAATACATTATAGTGTGTAATATAGGTAATAAACTAGTGATAATTAGTAAGAAGTAAGAATTAGGGAGATTTAAGTTTATTAACCTAGCTATAAGAGTATATATAGTTAAACCTAAGGAATAAGCTTTAGTAGTAAATCTAGTAATAGTAATAGAATTATATATTAAGAAACGGTTATTAACTATAGATTAAATTATAATAAGGTTATAAACTATAGTATATATAGCTATATAAGTAAACTATTTTAACCCTAATAGTAAAGATAAATAATAAGAGATATAAAGACTCTTAGAGAACTATATAAACTTATTTTATAATAAGGGATTTACTATAGTTCCTTAAAAAGAGCAAATATAATTATAGATAAAACTAGGCTAGTAGAATCTAGTTCTAAAGAAATACAGGATTTATCTAGTTAGCCTAGATAATTAAATAATTATTAAAAAGATAATAAAAGAATTACTAGTAGTAAGGAAATTTATTTATATAATATTATAAGTGCTATTTATATTTCCTATCTTTATAGTGTAAATAGGAACTAGAGATAATTAGAAGAGGCGTATAGTTATTAACATATAAGGATTAAATGTAATAATAATGTTAGATATGTATTTAATAAGATAATAGGAGGAAGTTATTATAGGAATTGCTAATGCTACGCATATTATAGTTATTAATGCTATGTTATTTTATTATTAATAGATAGTTTACCTAGATTTATAATAGGCACTATTAGTTATTATATATAATAGATAATTTATATTTAATGTCCTAATTATAGGATATAAAGGATCTAACGTATATATCTAAAGATAAATAGACAATATATTATAAGGTACTAGAGCAATAGCATACTATAATAATATTATTATTACCTTAATTAGCTTTAAGTAGTATATTAAGGACCTATAATAGACCTTCTAACGTTTGCTAGATAATAATATCTTAATTAGCCTAAAGAAAACATTTATAGCTTACCTAATAGCTAAAGTATTAGGGAGACTTATTAATTCCTTAGGAATAGTAATACTAGCTAAAAAATTAGCGGTAATTAGATATCTAGAATTCCTAAAGATATTATAGGTATTAGAATATTTATTAGGGTTTATAAGGGCCCTAAGATATTATATTCTAGGATATGCCTTAATTATTAAACTATTATAAGACTATAAAATAAACTTACTCTAAGTATATTAAGTAATTAAAATAAATAAAGATAATAAAACCTAAAAGAGTAAAATATCTAAGCTAGTAAGATATAATTAGGCAAAGAGTGTTAATATACTATTACCTTCTAGGAAGGAAGTTAAGGCATTTAACATATTAAAGGTAGCACTAATAAAATATACTATATTAACGCTATTCTCTCTAAACTAATAATTATTTATTAACTTTAATATATTAGGGGTTAGCATTAGTGTTATAGTATATTACGTTAAGGATAAAATAATCCTAAAGTTAAGGATAAATAAGATAATTATTAAATACCCCTCTTATATAGTAATTTAGCTAATTGCTTTTCTTTCTAAAACCCTATTAAATATAAAAAAGAGATACTAGTTAATAAAGCTTAAAGTCTATGGTTATATATAAATACTTTAAAAGTCTAGATAGTAAATTAAGGTAACTTAATAACTACTAGTTATATGTTTTATAGATTACCACTTAATTATTAATATAGGTTAATAATTAGATATTACTAATATAATAAGTAAGCATATAGTAAATAAGAAATTAATATAGGCTATGGAATATATTAGCTAATTTAATATTAAGCTAATCTATAAGCTAGGTAAAGATTATCTAGTACTAGATACATTAAGTAAGCTAAAGATAATAGAAAAAACATATAATAATAATACGCTAGGATAATTAAATAACATGCTAGATAGTAGACTAAAACATTAGAAGATATTAAATAATTCTTAATTCGTATAATATGTTAAACACAATCTAGTTATAGCACTAATACTATAATTTACTATACCTATAGCGGAAAGGCTAATAGTATCTTTAGTTAGAATATCTCCTAATTTTAAGAAATTAATATAATTAGAATATAATTAGGATCTAATATAAAAGCACGTTAAAATAGTGCTAGAAGGCAATGCCTAATTGCCTATAGAAAACCAGGTAAAATTACTATTTAGCTAGGAGAATAGATTATTATAGAAGATAACTCTAGGGTTTTAGCCATAATTATATGTACTAAAGTCCGCTATTAAGGACCTATATAATAGTATATATAATAGTAATTATATAAGTTACGTAAAACTAAGCGAGATTATGCAATAATTTTACATACCTTATAGGTTACGTAAATTGCAAAACTACCTAAGAACCTGCTTATTATATTAAATTTATTATCTAAGAAAACACCTAAGATATAGTAATTTATAACTATTATTAGCACTACTAGCACTATATTATATAATTTCTATTAATTTCCTATTATCTTTACTTATATTAGTAAAGGGCAATAATTTAATACTTATAATTATTAATAAATTTAGCAAGTAAACTATATTAGAGCCTTATTAAAATAATATTATAGTAGTAATCTATATAAGGAAATTATATAATTAACTACTAATATCTAATTAGGGAATACCTAAGATTATAATAAGTAATTATAATTAAAGGTTTTTAGTAGTATTATAGAAAGTATTCTAGAATTTAGTTAAAACGAAATTATTATATTTAACAGCGTATTATTTACAAATAGATAGGTAGATAGAACGAACTATATAGACAATAGAATTAGCTATCTAAATGTTTTTTGCATAACTAGATAACAATTAGTTATAGCAGTAAATATTACTATAATTGCAGTTTAAATTTAATAACATAGTAATTAAAATAATAGGATAGTTACCTAACTAGATTATTATAGGATTCTCTCTAAATAATATTGTTTCTTTACTATACTTAAGAGAACTAGAAATGTTAGATAAACTATTAGAATAACTACAAGCATATAATATAATTATATTAGTAGTAATCTAGATAAAGATATATTATAATTAAAAACATATAAGTTCTTTAAATGTGGTAACTAGGTATTAATTAGACTAGATAACTAGGCGTATATAATTCTAAGATAAATAAGTCTAAAGTATAGACTAAAATTCACTAGACTATTCTAAGTACTATAATACATAGGAAGATTAGTATATAAGCTAGATATACTAGATAATTAGCGAATTTATCTAGTAATCTTAGTTAACTATCTAGAGTAATTTCATTAGGACACATTTAATAGATATTTTAGAATAATAGCGCTAATTTAGTTAGTAAACTATAAAGTTAATGTAATTTTAGCGTAAAGAGAAAGTAATAGAATTATTAAATATTTAATTAAATTTAAGAATTTAACTCTAGCATATAACTAGTAGTTACCACTAGTAGTAGTTACTAGATTAATAAATAGCGCATATACTATTAAGAAGTAAGCTATAGGTAAATAGCGTGATTTACTATAGTAAATAATAGTAGCTATAGCTATAAGTAAGAGAATACCTAGAACTTAAGGATTTTAGACTTTTTTTTCTTACTTTCCTTACTTCCTTTATTCTTACTTTCTTTACCTTTATTACTTACTATATTTTATTAACCTATATACTTAGTAATTAGCCTTATTTATATATAACTACTAGTTAGATAAGATAGTTATTATAGAGTAGTTAGTTACTTAATAATTACCTAATAGAGAATATAATATTACCTAAAGATACCTAAGAATAAGTATAAAAAGTTAAATAAATAGTAAATAAGGAAGAATTTCATTACATAGCTTAGCACTTTAAAGCATACTATTAGGTATATATACTAATAAAGGTAAGAATAGTATTAAAAAATAAGAAATTTATTAAGGAGTTCCTTATATTTACTAAAATAACCTTATAAGCATTAAATTATAGTTTACTAAAAAAGGTAAGTAATGCTTATTAAAACCTAGGAAAAGCCTTAGTAATACTAGTGATAGCTAGAGTTATCTAGGGAAAAGTAGTATATAAGGGAATTAGCGGGTATAAAGCTAATTATAACTAATTTAAGATAATCTTAGACTAATTACTAGTTACTACTTATCTAATAAACTTAAAATCTCTAAAGCAATAATTAAACACCCTAACTAAGAAGAGAAAGCGTATAAAAGTGCTAGAAGGCCTACTAGACCAAGATTTAACAGCTCCTCAAATGCCAAGCATTCCACCACCGCTAACTCTAACCGTTGAGAGCGGATTAATCTTTACGGCAATTAACAAACCATCCCTCACAGTGCCACACATGCCCAAGCATACATGGCCAGATAGCAGCTGATTGGTCTTTTCCAAAACACATGTACGGAGTAATACGGAGTACGGCGAGCTGGTTCAAGGTTGTGGGGTCGGGTGCCTCTAAACTTCGGAACCTACGGAGTAGTACACCCCACTGTACGTACCCGTCGACTCGTCGAGAGGAGTGGAACCAGATATTCTTCAACAATTCATCATCAGACATTGAAGCTAGAAGATGCCATTCCAACCAGCGAACGCGCATTCGAAATGCACTCAAACCTAGTAAAGGAGTCACTCACACGTATGTTAATCCCCAAGTCAGTATGTATCTCACCTCGATGCTGCCGTCACAACATGTCCGTCGTTAGCGGTTCTGGACATGGGCAAAGACGCTGCTGGTGAGTTGGCCGGCGACTCATGTGTGCACTGATATTGATTAGACCCAACGTGTTGACAACAGCTAGCGGTGGTCGGGGTACCTATTGCATTGCAGAATGTTGTGGAGTCGTGGACGCTTTGGCAGTCTGAAAGTCTAGGCGAAGGTACTTGAAAATCAAAAGCCTCTGCAAGGCTTTGCCCCATTAGTTGCCATCAAATCATTGGGAGGTGGACGTCATTTCGGAATCACGAGGCGTGCTGTCATGGCCAAGTGCCCAGGGGAGTGAGTACAATGGTAAACCCTGAACAGAAGACTGCGAATGGCTGATTTCCAACTGGCAATTACATCTAAGACGACAATAACAAATGTCTGCAACCCTCGGGGCAATTTCCGGTTTCTTGTGGCAGTAGCCGAAGAATTGTGCCCCTCATGAGCTTTGAAGCAGTGTACTGCCTCGTAGTTCACGGTTCTCGATCGCCATGTAAAACCACCCACCCAAATCCTGGCATCAAATCCAGAGCCAGAGGTGTAGGAGTTCCTTAGTAGACCCTAACAATTACTCTATTCAGAGAAGGGATGGGCTTGAGCTGATTTTTAGCAATCAGTACCTCACCGGCCACGGTGGTCAATTTAGCAATAGACATACCCTTGGGCATATTCGTATGCGCTTGGCAGCGGCTTGTCACTTCAGCTACGAGTCCACGACCCTCCACAGCCAGCTCTCTCATCCTCTCCTTGTCCAGCCGATCGTCAGCTGAGCAGTCCTGGAACTTTGGCCAGACCGTGTAGTGCCTTTCTGTACTACTGCCTCCTGGGCATAGAAGAGCTAACAGTACCCTCGACAACCTGGGCGGATCAAGCCGCTTTGTTCGCCACATTGGCGCAGTGATTCTGTGAAATCTGCCGCAACTTCCCTAGATGTTGCATTGTCCAACCCCATGTTTTTAGCATTGTTTGCTCTTCGCGCTGGAGTGGGATCCAGGTCGCACGATAAGCAGGATACGACACATTTCAATATCACCAAGCCGCAAAGCTGTGCGCAGGGCACGATTCTCACACCCGACATGCCCAGTCTGATCAACATTGTAATTGTTCTTCAACTTTCTTTTCGACGATAAACCTATCTCGTTGAGCCGTCGAGAGAATATTCATCCCAGGTATCTTGCTTAGCTGTTGCACGAGCTCCTCTTCCGGACGGCAAGAAACCATGACTTTTATGGGCTTCTGCGTTTCGGATAAAAATTAGAGGCCAAGAATCCTGCCCCAGTTTGCTCTATTGCATTCATCCAAGCCGTCAATAAGGAAAACAGGTACGATCAACTGCGTTGATAACGTTCTTCAAAAACTATTCCAGCTTCTTGGAGTTTAATGCCGGGTCAAATTCCCCAGAGTCCTGGGTCTGCTTATACCATTCGAAAAAAGGTTTCTTAAGGCCAAGAAATAGTTAAAGAAGCTCCAGGATCAAATTTGAAATTATATAGATAGCTTGCCCAGTCTCATCATCGCGACAATAGTAGTAACAGACCTTGGGTTTGGGAAGATAGAACTCGCTCCTTGGACGCATTGTATCTATGATCATCGACAACATCCATAATTTCACTGACTACTAGGTCCCGGAGTATTCGATCATGTTTCAGGAAGTCCTGGACAATGTTAGGCGATTCGTTATTCTGCCAAAGCACTGTCATGACCAAATTGGCTCCATTTCTCGTAACGATTGGAGTCCAAAAGCCCTCTTATATACCGATGCTAATGCCTGAAAAAAGTATTCTAGAGAAGCTCTCCTAAATTTCGAAGATAAATTACCTTTCGTATACCCCCCCCTTTTTTTTTCTGACCTAGTATGTCGCACTCGTCGATGTAAGAAAGTTGCTCAAGCATCTCACCAATTTGTTTTGCAAACTCCGCATCAGCGGCAAATATGATCGCAACACTAGCTCAGTCCAATAGTCAAAATGCAGCTTTTCTGTAATATCACGGAATGAGAAATATCTGCCGGTCTTACTCACTGCTGTTACGCCCTGACTACCCCCAAAACCGCGCCAGCAGTGGGCTGAATATCGCTCGCCAGATCCAATGCGTTATTCTATGACAGAGCCTTGATCATTCCGCCGCACATCTTCCCAGAGTCAACTCAGTCGATTCTTTCCCTGGCATTCAGCTCCTGCAGCTTTGGCATAGACATGGGTAACTTGGGCAGAATGAAAAGCGAGGTCGAAATCGTACTGTGACAGTGTAATGACGGCGGTGTGCACTGTGTAGCATGTACTGGCGCTGATGTTTTGGGCATGTTTGAAATTTACCAGGAGGGGAATCGCGTGGCAAAACAAGCGGGTCAATTGATCGTAGCGATCGCATTTCGTGAGAGAAGGAACGATGGAAGATGAATGTCCTGGTAATAATCTTTGGAATCAATCAGACGTCAAAGATGACTTCGCGTAAACCCGCAAACTCTTGTCACTTGTGCGGCTGTGCCCTACCCCGCATCAGCGTCATCCTGGGCGTCGTGTCAAGTTGTCAGCCGCTTCCTCTGATCGTAGACATCATCTGGGATCTCGCCGTATATCTTCAGGCCTCGATTGACACGGACTATAGTTCTTGTCTCTCTCTCACGTACCACTCGCAGGATGGCAGAAGCCGAAACCAAGCGCGTCAAGCCAGAAGACGCCCCCTATGAACTCATATACTGGCCCAAGATGCCCGGGCGTGGTGAATTCATCCGTCTGCTGTTCGAAGAAGCTGGAGTGTCATACATGGACACGGCGAAGCAGGAATCCGAGGCTGTCACAAGAGTCTTGGACCTCGTGGGCGCGGATAGCAAAGGCGACAAGAACAATGCCCCAGTGTTTGCATGTCCGGCCCTTGTACATGGGGACGTGACGCTTTCTCAAACGCCCAACATCCTGCTCTATCTCGCACCCAGACTTGGACTTGCGCCAGCTGAGGGGAACGGCGTGTATCAGCTCAATCAGATCGTTCTCACCATCTTGGATTTCCTTTCCAATGAGGTACATGAGACGCACCACCCTGTTGCTGTCTCTGCGTACTACGACGACCAGAAACCAGAGGCCAAGAAACGCGCCAAGTCATTCACCGGGGAGCGCTTGCCGAAATTCCTCGCCTATCTTCAACGGGTCCTCGACGGCGAGGCCAGCGGAGATGGGCCGTGGCTCCACGGAGGGAAACTGACTTATGCGGACTTGGTGCTCTTCCAGGTAATGAAACTCGGCGAATCTCGGTTCCAATGAGACGAATCATGGCTGACAAAATGACAGGGCATTCATGGAACCGAGTATGCTTTCCCGAAAACGATGAAGAAAATGAGAGAGTCGGGCAAGTATGACGGGGTGTTCAAGCTGTTTGAAGCCGTAAAGGAACGGCCCAACATCAGTGCTTATCTTGCCAGTGACCGGCGCGCTGCGTATTCCGAGGGCATTTGGAGGCATTACCCAGAGCTAGAGGAGGAGTGACTCGTTAGTGGCAGAAGCTCTGTAGATTAGATTGCCAAAATGGGAGCCTACTAGGTAACCGAATTCGTTGCTCACCTGTTGGGCGCCCACATGATTCTCAAGTACCCGAAGTTTGCGCACAAATTTGGTCCGATACGGCTTGCCCCGAGTAGTAACTGGCAATAGAGTTCCCTGATTCAGCCATTCGAGATTCGCAGAACCAGATAGTCACGGCTGCCTGGACGATGTAGAAGTCATCTCCAAATGAACCATACGGTCGTTCAAGACTATAAAGTTGCATCGAGTTTCAAGGACCATGTATTCAAAGCTGAGTTCTGTGTCAAGATCCCACCTAGAGTGTAGTGTTGCCGTCCACACCGGGGCGAACCACGGGAAAAATGGTCAGTAACTGGCCCCATGCTGTAACACCAGAGCTGATTATGGTGTAAACAGTGAATTACTAGCATCAAGTAGCACGCAAAGTAAGAATTCATGAAACGTTACAGAAGGAGAAGAAAGAGCAAGCCTGGGGAGCAAGCCTGGGGCACATTCCATGATTCCATTCAACCACATCTAGTTCGACATGAAACCCCACTCAAGACCTCCCCAACTTCTCCAACTTCTCCGACACAAAGTGTCATACAACTTAGGAGAAACCTAAAATCCTATCAATCAAACTGTTCTCTTGACAGAGAATATATATACATTTGGAGACGTAAAATTTCACAAAATCCGTCGCAGGAGGTATCTTAGCAGCGCGCTCTTCCTCGCTTGACGTTTCGGAAATATTTTGTCATTATCCACAGTATACCGACGGAGCTGTGACAAAGCGCCAAATATCCGTATTGGAACACCAGTGCGCTCAGAGTCAATAAAATCCATAATGTTGACATGGACTTTGCTAATGGCCTTGCATACCGATCCCAGGTCAGCGACGGAAGATCAAGGAATCGATCCCAGCACGAAGAAGTCGATTACAATACCTTTTTACAAGAAGTAACACTCTGTGGCACAGGGAAGACCTCCAGTTTCTCGCAGAGCCGTTGCAGAGTGGCAAGTTTGTTCTCGTCGACGCCGTAAAGACACCCGAATTGGGCAACTATGGCGTCCCGGAACAAGGTATTGGCAGCTCGTTCTTTCTTGCAGTCCTTCTTCCAGTTGAAGAAGGCACACATGCGATGATACTCGGACCATGCCTCACTGTGTGGATCATAGTCGAATTGGTTGTATCGGGCAAAGAACTTGCCAATGGGGTCGCTCGCTCTAGTTTTGCCCATTGCGTCTTGGCTTGTCGTTGGAACGAAGGGTATCAGAGAGAAGTAAGTAGTATGGTTTACGACACGACCAAGCTAGGAAACAGAGGGGATGACATGAAAGTTCTCGGCCTCTCGGCGAGGATGTAGTTAAACTAAGGTTTTCGGAGCGGCCTGACGGCGAGTGAAGCGGCAACAGCTCAAATTTGAAATCTAGCCCCCAGGGCCCAAGTCGTAATTTGCAGAGGATGCTTCTAGCAAGGCGCCTTCCAAGTTCCCCTAGAACGGGATGCCGCAGATGAGTCTCGGCCTCGCCTTGACCTGATGTCGCAAGGCATATAGGGGATAACACACGCACACATTAGTGGCCAGTCGGCTGCGCCTCTTTTTTTTCGTGCAACACCAAGTGCACCACGGGTCTTGGTGGGGCAGATTCGTGTATTCTAATTGGCCTATAAATCCCCTACAATTCCGTGCGTTCCATCATCAACCTCCTAGTGCCATATCTCCTAGTGCCATATTTCATAGTGCCATATAACAGCGAGTTCAACAGTGAATTTAATACTAAGTACATTATTGTATTCTTTGGCGAATTAAACTACGCGGATTACGCCACAAAGACCCACAGTGCACTCAGGTCAGGTCAGGTCAGGTCGCTCCAAAAACAAACGCTGCCGTGAGCATGTTTGCCTTGTTAGCAACAGACCGCAAACGTATTCAAAGCACGGTTCAAGGAATGCAAACACCACAACCAGTGAATTGCAATGTTATTGTAATGCGTTTCATGTGCTATTATTTCATGGATTTGACACAGTAGAAAGACAATAAAAAAGAGGCGGCAGTATATCAGCACCATGTTTTTGTTGGAGACTTTGTACGGATTGGAGTGAGAGTAGTCAAAGAATCACAGCTTGACTAGATAGATGGTCGGGGTTGGATTGTGGCACTGAGCTACCGCGCTCTTTAGTGCACGGACGGAGAGGGACGGACATACAATGGGAAGAATGGGAAAAGGTGAAGTCAGAGAGGGCTGAGGCAAGATCACGTCTTTTAAGAATTCAGGTCCAATTACCGAGGAAAGGCTCGGGTTCGTCGCGCATGCATGTACGTGTAACAGAAAGAGTTGGTATTTTCTTATCCGCTAGTAACTGCTTCGTTAAAACCTCGTGTGGTGAAACTGACATCAATTATTTGGTGGAAAAGTGGAACAGCTTCCTCGTTGATTTTTTCTCCGCCCCGTGCCTTGCTACTGGACGCACTTGGCATTTCTGTTTTCTCCTCCCGAGAACTCCCAATCCTAGCACATTTGTACGACGTCCACCAAGAGTGGATGGTGTTTTTTTCTTGTTTCGGAGAACAAAGAATCCTTATGCCAGCTCCTGCTCAGGCCTGACTTGAGCAGCCTGCATTCCTTTTTGGCCCTGCTCGGCAACGAAGCTGACAGCCTGTCCCTCCTTGAGTGCCTTGAAGCCCTGGACCTCGATGGCTCTGAAGTGGACGAACAGATCAGCGCCACCGTCGGCGGGGGTGATGAAGCCGTAGCCCTTCTCGTCGTTGAACCACTTGACGGTTCCAGCTTGTCGGTCACCCTGTTGGTCAGCCATTTTTGTTTCTATCGCTAATTGGTTATTGTCTGGACACTTGAATGTAGCGGAACGAGCGCAATACCTGTGTTGTTGACGAAAAAGAGTGGGAGAGGTGGTCGTGGAAATTGGTGGGATGAGGTGGAAGAGGGGAGAAAAAGTCACTATTCTTTCGAGTTAGATGAGTAAGATAAAAAGCTCGCAATTTTTTCCTTCGGAGAAGGATCCGCTATTTTATACCCGCCTGCATGTAAATTTGTGCTGGGTAAAATCACGCTAGCTTGCAAGTCGTGATGTGGCAAGTGCGGGGTCGTCAAATAAATTTCTCGTTCTTCCAAAACCAGGTGAGAACCTCTACTTACCTGGACAAAGAATGCGATGAAACCGGCTTGAGCGGGTCGTTTGGAGACGATGTTGTTGTTGATTTCTTCTCCTCGGAATGAAGACAAGGGAGCGGGGAGGAAATAAATGACAAATTTTCAGGGTTGTGTTGTGTGTTGAGGGCAAACGACGCCCATATCACTCCAAGTCATGTGACTTCGGTCTGCCTGGCAGCTGTAACCAAGAACCTTGACGACCGTTTGAGGACGGTTGTGTGCGGCGCAACGATCGTGGCAGTTTGGAGTGTCTGGTTGATTTAACACGGACGCAAGGCAGCTTGCGTGACGGCGCAGCACTTTGGAATGCCGTCCTGATGCCTTACCGCGACTTATCGAACCTTGAATCTTGGCTGCAGGCTTGATGCCTCGCTTTCGAGGGGAACGGGGTTCGCAACTACTGGCCTCGTTACATGAGAATTCCCGACGCTCGTTTTCACGCCCCATATACCGCGACTGGTCAGCAAGCTTACTGTTTCAGTCATGAGAAATACGAATGTGTATAAGTCGTCTGCGGAAGAGCTATACGAATCCGTGCGAAGGCGTTGTCAGGTGCTTCCGCCCGGCCCTAATGCTCAACAGATCGGTTGTGTTAGAGAAGACGAGGTATCGTCTGCGGTAACCAGCCAAGTCGAATGCATTGAATGCGTAGCCATGGGCTGACAGTTCCGAAATACAGGACAACCCACTTGGTTCATTCAATACTTTATCCAATGCGCGCTATATTTTGTTCTACTGGGCTTGTCTCTTCAAGATCGATGTCAAAGTTGAGGCGACGATGCGAAACAAACCGCTAAGAAAAGACCGAGCGACTGCAAGGTGGGGCAAGGGTCGTCGCTTAGCCTGATAAGGAACGCATGAAACAGTTCTCCAACATGATGCGGCAGGGTTTGCCCGCGAAGCCTCCGTTGTGCATTGTGGAACATAAACATGTTCTTCCATTTCCCTACGGACGATCGCATCTTTGTGACATAATCCGATACGTTGTTCTCGTTACTATGTCACGTTTACCTGGGGTCCATTCGTCGCAAAATTTCGGCATTCTAAGAGGTTTAGATAATGCGCATTCGGCTAACACCGATATCCTCGTCTATGCCCCAACACAGTATGAACACTAACACTATTGAATGATACATCGAAAGAACAGTACTTTTGCATGGGGTACCCATCTCCCGGGCTCAATGGACACGCAATTGAGCCAGGTTCTACTGGCATGATTCGCGCCGAGATTCCCACTATTCTGCAGCTCTGAAAAGACGCTGAGAATTTGTGTTTCAAGTCGTGGGCATCTTATCAAGATAAAGCAACCCAGGACAAGGAATCGGGTGAAACAATCGTCTCGTCTGTGCGCAACTTCCTTTATCTCGGCATATCAAGTGAATATGCGCCTAATCATTCGCGGCAGATTGCGTGCATTGTTGTATGAGCTATTTCATTCACAATTCGGGATCCATGCCTTAACACATCAACATCCTTCGTGTTTTGTCATTTCCAAACTGTAACTCATTGACACAACTCACCCGTGGTTTCTGCATCATTTATGTAGTTGCAATGGTCAGAGGCGATACATCATGTCATCGAATGCAATTACGCCGGTTGATGGAAAGAAAGAAAACTAGGCTGATTCTGCTTTTTAGACCAAGGCCGACCACTCACATTTACTACAGGTCACTCAATGGCGTACCCAAGTAACGACTCTGTCTTGCGTCCCTCGCCAGTAAAGCTCGCTGAAACAAAGTGGTCCCCGTTCTGCGAAATGTAGCAACGATACAGGGGGAGCCGAACCCGCGACTTGGGTCGCGCCGACCTTGCACTCATACAGCATTATTACGTCCGTACAGTCCCCGATTGCTCATCACGAAGCAGGCGCCAGCTTTGCTCGGCGCTGAAATCGGGAGGTAGTTGTCGGGTAGAAGGGACATGTCCACGCTGAGCATTGTAGCCTCGCACCAGTCGCGTGTACGGCATCCTACCAAGACCTCGACATTGCCAAATGTCACTTTGGGACAGTCGTCCGCAGAAAAGGGGAGGCTGAAGATATTTTCATTGTAAGTAAGAGTGATGAGCAATACGCCATTGACAGGAACCTGCTCGAGTAGCAAGGCCCTCAATCACTGTCATTCCAGAGAGACGGCCATTGCCTGCATCCTCCGGTCTGCGACCAAAGTGATGATCCAGCGAGGTGAAAAACCTTGGCAGTTGCTTGCTCGACAACGATTCGATCATACGCAGCGTTGTCATTCACTGCAATTAGATCGAGCCACTCGTTGGTGTTGCAAGGGACTCCCTGGCCGCAGCCAATGTTGAACCACTCTGGGTATTGACCTCATTGTCGATGACAAAATCGGCGATTCGGCCGTGACCTAGAATCCCGTTGTTCCCTGATATCTCATCTTGATTAGGCCCCCTCTTCCGCTTGACCGAAGGATGGTCCACCGCAAGCAATTCCCAATTGCTGTGCATGACCACTCTAAGCAGCTTCCAAGATTCAGATGAGTTAATGCATGCACGGAGCTGGATGGGCTTTGTCGCGCTGGGTATATGCAGAGCCTAACTCGTTTCGTCCAAAGCTTAAATCTCCCCAACCCTGAGGACGCGCGCAAGTACATTCCAAATGCTTTGTCTGCAAGGGTAGTGAACCAGTGGGAGACAAGGGAGGACCAGTTATTACTGATCTGTTTTCCGATCGGCCACGTGGTGTGGCTGCTTTACTGACTGGCACCCCTGCAGATTGATGAGTTCGCCATGGTTGTTATCGAGACATTTGTACTAACACTTTAATAGATGTACACTAACGTCTATTTTGTGTACGCCGGCAAATATCGTCCATCATGTCCTCATTCGTCATAAGAGACTCCTCGTCCATGACTATCCAACTGGTGAAGCCGGGATTTGAATTCGAGACAGCGGGTGCAGGTTTGGGCCAAGCGAGTCAGGCTCATGCGGCTGCCGTCATCGTCTGCCATACTGATCGCGGATCGCTGCTCAACAGACGGCTTTTGCGATGAATGATCAGTCGAGCCCGATATTGACCTCGACGGCGGACCAAAGAACGACGGAGTAGTCATCATAGGTAGGGTTGGATGTATTGGCGTAGGTTTTCAGCGAGTTGAGTCGCAGAATGGAGACGATTTTCACTCTACTTTGAGGTCAGCAATCTTGTGTAAAGGGGCCTAAATAAGGACAGACTCACAGCAAGCCAGTCATGAGCATGAGTGCCGCTCCAATCTTCTTCCAGTGAAGCCTCAGCCTTCTGATTTGAAACAGAGGAAAAGCGATAAGCCAAAAAATCGACGGCAATATTGACTCTCGCGTTGATCCAGCCGGAAACGTTCATGTTCACACAGTGGCCCTTAACAGAGCCGGCTTGTATTATATCAAGCCTCTTCCAACTGTAACCCACAGGTCCACATTAGAAGGCACCACCATTCAATATCCAGAAACCCGCGCTCCTACTACCAGAGACAAGCAAAGCAGTATAGACAAGCGAAGCTCAGCAACCATCAGGGTCACCCCGAACAATAACATTCCAGTTCCCCTTCATAAAAGCCTGACCTCTCGTCCAGTACACAGCAGTGCCGACGTGACACTCTTTCAGGATAGCATCCGCTCCATCGCCTATTTCCGCGAAGCTGCTCAGCTCAATGGGATGGTCGTTCTGCCCAGAACAAAAAAAAAAGAAGAGGAAGAAGAAAAAGGTGCAAAGTCAGCAAAACCGCCTCGATCACGTAGCCACAATGCTCGTCAAACCTTCAAAGGCAAAAAAGGGAAAAGGGGGAAATCTTACATCGTCGCACCACCAGATGGCGCTGTCCCAGCTACAACTCACTCTGCCGCACATCTTGGGCCCCGCCCTACTTCCCGGTCTTCCTGGGATTCTTCTCAGATGCTCGATGCCTTCGACGAGGCCCTTGTCTCTGGCACGGTACCACTTGTGCACTTGGCTGTCGCAGACGATGTGCTCGATCTCTCCCCTTTCCACGAAGCAGGGCCGTCGCAGATGATTTATATATATCCATCCTCGCAACCTTCCTCCCAAGAGGTCATTAGTGATCACTCGCTTTCGCGATATGCGCGATCTACTCGGACACAATGCTCTGACGTCCTGGTGGAACTGGCAAAGCTACGGGCACGAATTGGCCATGATGTTGTCGTTGGGAACCTCGGATGTAGTGAAGCTACGCTACGGGAATGATTTACAAACGAACGCATCGAGCAACTGGGCTTCATATCATGTTGCGGCCAAAAACATGGTTGCCTAGTAATGCCTACAGCCCTTGCACCGTCGTCCACGTCGACTACCAAGCACCCAATGAAAAAGACTCGTGATTCCTGCAAAAGCGCATCAACAATGTTTTTGTCATGAGGTGCAGAACAATAAATGCTTTGGCTGCCTTGGAATCATTGCGCAGCACTTGACCATGCTGCTGCCTTGACTGTACAAGATGTGCATTTTCCGGGACGTCAAGAATAACATTCATTTATCCATCATTTTTTTCCGGAACAAAAGTTGACTATCTTGTGGAGGCAGACGTTCTGAAACTCAACTCAACAGAGGCAGCGTTTCTTCCAAGCCCGGAACATGCACCGACGTCGCCGCCATCGCCGCCATGGGATGATTCAGAATTTCAAATGCTCCTGGCTCGACTCCGTCCGTCCCTTCTTCGCCCGGTAAATCTCCTGCGCCATCGCCTGGACCTGCTCGCGCTCCCTCCCCGCCGCCCTCCACACCGCAGACAAGCCGTGCAGAGCAGCAATGTCCAGCCGCACCAGCTGCCGGATCCTCTCGTCGGCCCCCGACGCCAACGGCGCCCACTGCGAGAGGTGGACGACGGCCGATAGACTGACGATGCAGCTGAAGAAATGCGAATGCGAGATGAGAGGCACCCGGTGCGTGATCATGTTGCTAATCGCGGCGGCCGACTCCACGACGTGTCTCGTGTGTGAAGTCCCGCACCCGCAAGAGGTGACGTCGCCCACGGGCGAGGAGGAATCAAGGACCGACAAGGGCTGGTGGAGGAGAATAGACGTGGCGTGGCTGATCATGTGTGCCTGAAACATCATCTCATCCGGTGATCCGTCGGGACACAGCGACGCTTGCTTCTCGTGCGGGAGACCCAGTCTCCATGTCGTCAGGAGACGCTCTGTCCGATCGAGGTGTTCGTGTTCGTGTCGGGGATCAAATGAGCGGGATACGCCGAGGATGCGTGCCGAGAGGATCCGGTGCGCAAACGAGGACAAGCAATGGCTTTTGTCCTGCGACAATTCTTGGTTCTCAAGGTCCTCGATGTAGACGCGGCTTGCGGGGATACACTCCAAAGTTCACAAAACCCCGGGTTTAGTCTTTTCAACCCACCAAGTGACAACCTTACTTGACAAAAAAGCAATAAAAAGGGCAACTCACATCAGACATGTACTCGTGCTCCTCGCAAGGCAGCGCTACGTCGGCGCCGACGTCGCAAAGAACAAAGTCGCTTGCCCTGCGCACGCCCGCCATCATGGCATCAACAACATAGAGCTCCCACCACGTCCGCCTCCAACTCTCCTCCACGGCCCGCGTGTCGAGGCCCCAAAGGGACGCAAAGTGCCTCGTGTTCAGGCCAATCTCCAGCGCGAGATGCTCGGCGTTCCTCAATGCGGCAGTCGCCTCTCCTCGTCTGTCGCACCCGTCCAGGCCGAGCACCAGCAACATCATGGCTTGCAAGAGGAAGCCGCGCCTCCGGACTCGCCCCTCGGCCATCTGACGACGGGCCTTTTTGTACGCTTCATCCCGGAACCCAGGAGACACCGGCAGATAGAGGGACCCGATCCAGGCCATGGCCGCACGCAGGGGCTGCACCTCGTCTGTTCGCTCGGCCATGACCCGCTTCAGCTGCCCCTGCGGAAGCACAAACGGATGCGACGCGAAGAAGTAGTGGTAGAATGAGGAGATGCACCGCTCCGCGCTGCACTCGACGGACGATCCGTGCGTGCCTTGAGTAGTCCACGGCGACGGCGGCGCCTCCTGGAAGAACGCTTCCGCCCCGGCATCCTCGCTCCCTGAACCACCACTCTCCTCTCCATCTCGCGAATTCACCGCATCATTCCTCCTTCGACACTCCGAGTGCCGAGTCTGTCGACGCCGTCGGGAAGCCTTCCGCCCCCGCTGCGACGCAACGCACACGCACTCGTTCTCCAAACTCGATCCGACACACCTCGAGCAAGTCGTCTTTGCAGAAAGCACTTCCGCGGCCGGCGATGAGTCCGCCATGATCATGCCAAACAGTAAAAGTGACGGTTGTACGAGCGGAAATGGGAATGCGTGCTCGAGTTCCCGATGCTCATCATCCAGCCGGCCCCAAATACGGAGGGGAGTACAGCCAAGAAGAAGAAGCACGAGATGCGCAATTCGGCGCATCGAAAAGCCATCGGCGACCAACCCGCCGAGAAACAAGGGGGCCACGCAGAGAGAGTCGGCGATTGCTCCTCTGCCCCCAAAGCATCCACAACGAAAAGGGGCCACGGAAAAAGGGAGCACGGCATCGCTGCGGACCGGACCTGTCTCTGGGGATTTGCTTCCGGGGGGAAGGAGAAAAAAAAGCCGTGCAGAAAGAACACCGTGGGTTCGTGCGCGGGTCAAGAAATGACGGGGCAGAAAACGCTCTTGTTCATTGGCATGACTTGTGATGATGGTCCCTTGCACCTTGGGGCAAACAGCTCACGTCTTGCCTAAACTTCCGCTCTGCATCCTACGTCGCCGAACACATGCACGCCGGCCGGCATTCAAGTTCCGAGGTCGCCGAGTCGCAGTAGCTACGCATCCGTACTTGCAGTAGTAGTAAGTACCAACTTGCCCGAGTATGTACCAACTTCTCCAAGTATGTATGTACCACTCGCCAAGGTACCAATTCCCCCCCTGGAGAGTGGAGGTGGAGACGACCAAAATTGGCAAGTCGCCGATCCATCATCCGACACTCGTTGGACACACTGCGTTCACATTTCACATTGTATCGAGTAAAAAGCTACAGGATACAGAAAACTTTCATCAACGCTGTGTCTCTCAATTGCTACTGTCCTCTGGACCGAGACATGTCGCTTTCGCAATGGCAAACCCCCTCTCCAACGCTGCCTTCTGTGCCACTACTTGCTTCTACTCTTATTGCCCTTCGTCTTGCCCTTCTTTCCACCCTTCGACTTCTTCTCCCGAGTAGAATTTGTGCTTGTCGGGGCAGTCGTTTCCTTGTCAATCCAGTCCAGATCGCCGTCGGCAGGACTGAATGATGCCGTCGTCGTGCTTCGCTCAACGGCTTGCCTCATTGATTCCCTCATTTGTTCTGCCGACATTTGCATGCACAGGCTGAACCAATACCGAAACTGTTCCTCGTCAGCATGCTCCTCCAACTGCCACTCAAGCCACCTTTCTGGCTTGTTGTCGGCCCATCCAATATATCTGTTGAACTTTTGAAGTCCGGGCTGGCAACTCTGGTTGTGTATCAATCTATTCGGCCAGCGTCTAGTAATCTTGTTCTTTTGCATATACGTCAAGCCGAGAAATCCGCTCTCAAAGATGCTGCGCACGTCCCGAGTTTTGTCTTGTTCCAGCAATTGAAACCCGAAGAACCTTGGGTCGTAGAGAAATCTGTGGCAACTGTTAGCTTTCCCCAACTCGGGTAGGCTTTCGACTGGATGATGTAAGAGCCTGTAGCGTACCGATCCGAGTATGCATCCCAGTTTTTCTACATCTGTAAGCCGATACGCCGTCGAGCTACCTCTTGCGGTTTGGGAATCGACGCCGTTGCCGCGCCACTCTTGGGAACACTTGGTGTGTAATCGTCCAGGGCTGTTGACGTGGGCGCTAGTATCTCCGATACGTCGTTCACGGTCCCTTTGTTCTTTTCCATTTCACCCTGCTGTACGCTTTCTCGGGTCATGGTGAGCAAAGTTGCACATGGACTTTCCCACGTGTCGTTCAAGAATTTTGTGGCAATCAATAAGCAAAGAGCGGGATATTCGTCCTATAATTCACCAAGCTTCCGTTTTATCAGCACTTCTTCTACGTCCCATCCTTGAGGGAATTGCTTCTGGGTCTAACTCACTTCCATGCGATCAAACTTGTCCTCTGGCTTAACGGACAATTTCAAAGGAAGCATCAATGGCCACGAGCAACGTAGATCAATCTCCAACTTCAGCCGCTGGGAAACGATTTGGAATTGCACCAGCAAATCTCTCAGGTAGTAAAACATTTTTCCGTATACGTCATTATTAGCAGGAAAGCCCTTGGATGTGAAATCAAGAAGCTCCATGGGCCACTCCGAGAGAGGTTCTGCGGTAGCCCCTCGTGGATACGCAACGCCGTCGCGAAAGAACATCCTTGCTGTTGCGTCAGCAAATCTCATCAATTTTTTTCATCCACATGTGGCAATCATACGGGTTTGGGACATTGAAATCCTTCCTTGGATGGTCGTAAGGAAGCAAAAGGCCATCCGTACGCCATCGCAACAGTCCCAGAGCCCTTGACCGAGTCATACGAGCGGCAGCCTGGCGGTAGGGTTGTGTGTTCTCTTGCCTGTCCGCGACTCGAACGAGTGTCTCATCTGCCAGCGAAAAACTTTCTTTTGCCTTGAGTGATTGCTTCAGTGAATCCGTCTGCTCAGTAGAGAGATCGCCCGTCAGCTTGACATTTCGCTGCTCCCATACGAATGTCTGTCTTTCTTCAGGGTCATGCTCGGGGAACGCTGCTGAGCTCAAGCTGGGTACTAAATCCTTCCAAAGGTCGTCCATGTTATTCTGTACATGAGCGTAGACGTTATCTGGCAACCTTGCGGAGTACCACAAATGGATTAAGGCCTCAGCATTGATAATTGGTTTACGGTTCCTCGAGAAGCATAGCAGACGAAGACCATGAAACGTTCGTAGAAAGTCGAAAAATGTTGTAGGATTCAGGGTAAATTTGAGTCGTGGTTTGGCAATCCCAGGTATTTTCACCACAGAGTAAATCAAATGTCGTAGCGGGAACACTTTTTTGACCGAGTATCATTATCTTGAGCCAACAATGTCTTTGTTCTTGTTGTTGTCGTTGTTGTTCATTTCTGAGAAGGGAATAAGATGAGCCGCACGTACCGCCGCTGAGAAGAATATTCAGTTGACCGTCAAACTCCCCGCCCTCGGTTTGCTTGCTAAAATGTATAACATCTGTAGCGGCATAGCTGGCCCAAGCTGTTCGACACCTCTTGGTCTCAACTGGCTCAACGGAAACCACATCTTCCAATGTAATATCGTCATAAAACCGGCTGTTACAGACTATTCTATGTGTCGTCCAATCGAGCTTTCTACATGCATCACTGCAATACTGGGGATGTTAGCCAAATAGACAGCACCGTCTCGAAACTAGACAGCATGCTCTATTTACGGAGACAAGGAGGCATTTTGGACACGAAATCGTTGGCTTGCCGTCGCAGGCTTCGCCTCGTGCTGTCACTGCTTTGCAGATGGGCTGCGTTGGCTGAACTCCGGGAAAGCTCATCTCGGCAGTCAGCTGAGCGAGTATAAAGTATAGAATACTAGTAACCGACAGATATATCGGGACTCCGAGGCCGGCTGTCGGGGGTTATTCGAAAAAGTACAAGGAAAATAAGAGTGAAGGTGTCTGGGTACAGCATTTTGCAGATACAGAGTCCGCACCAAGTAGGAGATAAATTTTGGCCAGAAATGTCAGGTCACGACATGTGACAAGAAAAAAATCCATCAGGCAACTTTGACCGCCGACTGGCAATAGCAACTGGCAACTGGCAACTGGCAACTGCTGGAAGGGGGTCCTGCCAAGTTTCACGACGATTTCGACAATGTCGACAATTTCGACGATTTCAACTCCAAGTACGAATAAAGATGCAAGACATGTTCGTGCGCATTCAACACATCAGAGCTGACCATCCATTAGTCCACCTTAATCCACCCATGACTGAAACAATGACAGCAAACGATACAAGCACGCTCGTTGCGCCATAAATGTACGCACTTTGCCGCCTCAGACTATTCAATTCCGCAACCCACGTCGACACTGTTGTCAAGCACCCACAGAAGCCATCCTCTACGCCTTGAAGGACTTGGCATCCCACGATGCCGCCGCCGCTCTGCACATGGGCAATATCCCACGTCATGCCCAAAACAGCCGTCCCGATGACATTTGCCGCGAACGTTCCGAGTGGGAAAGTAGCCATCTTGCCATTCAGGTAGAGGGCCAGATAGAACCGGGCCAAGCAGCCTAATGGCGAAAAGACCAGTGCGAATACGACCTGCCCTCGCCATTTGTCGTGTGGCGGAAGGACAGCCATCAGGACTGCCCCCAACCAGCATCCCCAACCCAGCAGGACAAACAAGGGGTCCATGAACTTCCGCGTGGTCGGAAAGGGAAACGATGGAATGATGCGTTCGGTAGCGATAGCGCAGTGTGCGCCAAACATCAACCCGCCCAGTGACAGCGCCACCGTGGTAATTACAACCGCAAGCATGGCCATGAATGAATAGCCGCCGTTCCTACTTTCGGCAGTGACTCCAAAGCCCGGCGTGACTAGATCGTTGGACATGGCCAAGAAGACGTCGCGTATCAAAGCAGAGAAGCTCGTGAAGCTGCCACAAAAGCCGGTTGTCAGGCCGACGTACAGCGGAATGGTCTTCTTGCAAGCGAGATGTGCTTTCTTGGCCGCCACGAGATCCACGCTCGGGCGGCTGGGGCCAGATCCTTCGCCGCCCTCTTCTTCGTCTTGTTTCTTGGCTTGCGCTAGCACTCGGTCGTACGTGGCAGTTCCCCATTCCCGGCGGAAAAGCATTCGGTCTTCTGTCAGAAAGCCCATGACTAGACTCCCTCCGAAATTGGCCCATAGCGTGGTAAACAGCACGGGTGTGTCGACATAGTGCGTCAGGGCTGTGAGGCCCAGCCTTGCGAGCGTGCCCATGATTGCAAAGAAGACGAGATATGATAGCGTGTAGAGTTGTGTGAGCTTTTGCGACATGGTGCTCCCGTCATGGTTCTCTTCCATGGAGGTCGGCGGGGTTTGCCGGGATGGCCTCTCCGCCGTGACTTGGCTGAGATTTGCACGGTTGTCGATGACGTGGAAGTTCTCTCCAGGTCGGTCATGGCAGGGTTTCGCGCTCGCAAATAATCCAGCCGTGTTTTGCGCGGCCAGAGCCATGACGCAGAGCCTCCGTTTGTGTTGATGGCATGGCCTGAAGCAGGTCGGTATCAATGCGACGGTGCGACACGATGCGCGTTTGAGACTGAGAGGTGAGCATGAAGTGATTGATGAGACTGATGATGGATGGGAATTATTATTGGGGAATGACGGGTTAAGACGGTTGATGCACAATCCACAACCCACAATCCACAAATCCACGGCGGATAGATGGCCCCGCTTGCAGTCCGCCCGCCAAGCTAGACCGCAACATCTCGACATCTGACATCGCAATAGCGTGTTCAACCCCTCCAATTCCCCTCTCCATCCACGGTTGCCATGCCGCCAAACCCCGTCTCACCCACATCGTAGCCCACATACATTACTTACTTCACTTTATTCCTCCATCTCCTCGGCTTCTCGTCCATCCACCACCAGCACACCAGCTCCCACTCCTAAAATTGGATTTTTTTTTTTTACAAAAGAGGAAATTAAAAAGTTCACCATGTCGTCCCTCCCCAACGTCCACGTATCCCAACACCCCAGTCTACGCGCCAAGCTCAGCCAGTTGCGCTCCCAATCAACCACCTCCAAAGACGTCGCCACCCTCGTCCACGACATTTCGCTCATCCTCGCCGTCGAGGCACTCGCCACCAATATCTCGCCCGTCGACGGCCCAAAAGTATCCAACCCCAACCTCAATTCCAACCCTCTCCGCCCGCTCGCCCGGCCGCCCGCCCTCTTTACCAAATACTCACTGACTCCGGGAAATAACCCAAGGATCAAACACCGCTCGGGTTCGAGTACGTCAGCACTGCTGTCCGTCCGCAAACCATGTGTATTGTGCCCATCCTCCGATCTGGTCTCGGCATGGTACAAGGTACTTTGCATCCCCCCCGTCCCCCCCTTCTTTTCTTCGACTTGCTATTTAATCCCCCTCCCCACGAGCCAAGAGCCATTAATATCCGCCCCGATATGAAAAAAAAATCCAAAAAAATCTAGGCGTGCAAACGATTCTGCCTGTTCCCGTGCCGGTCCACCACCTGGGCATGTACCGCGAGCCGTCGACGCTCGACCCCGTGGAATACTACAATAACCTCCCGCACCACGCCCCTGGCTCGGCATCCGATACCAATGCCAGCAGCCTTGCTATCCTCGTTGATCCCGTCATCGCCACGGGCGGCACGTGCGCCGCGGCGGTCCAGACGCTTCGCGAATGGGGCGCCAGGAAGGTCCTTGTCTTGTCGATTCTCGGCGCCGAGGAGGGCGTCAGGAGGGCTGCGGGGGAGTGGCCCGAGGGGACGGAGCTGTGGATCGCGGGCATAGATACCAGGTTGACTGGGGAGGGGATGCTGCAGCCTGGGATGGGGGATGTCGGCGATAGGTTGTTCTTGACAATGGGCAAGTGATTCTTTGCGTGGTTCTGGCGGTGTCCTGGCATGAATTTGGTTGATGAATTGGCTGTCATCGTGTGCCGTGCTGGCCTGGCCACATGGGAACTTTGTTGAATGCATAGGATTGTAAACGGAGTATTTATGAAATGCATCAGGACGGGACGGCCTTTTTCGACAAATCTTTATTGGATCGCGAATGGCTCCTCGTCCAACATCGTCTTCTCTTTCCAAGACTCCAGAATCCACTTCTCCCCAACCACCCTGGGCATCTTCTCCCGAGGGCAAATCTTGTTCCTGACCTCGTCGGCCACAGCCCCAATCTCCATTGCATCCTCACCGACCAGTACCACATGCGTCACTTTTTCCCCCAGTCGCTCTTCCACCTTCCCACCCGCATACTTTACATAGTGAACCAGCTTGTTCACCAGGTTCGAATCCACACCACCCACGACACGCACGTGTACCACGCACCGCCGGAACATGAACCCTCGTAGATGTGAGAGGCCCTTGCCGCGCTCTTCCAGCTCGCCGAGGAAATGGTCCTCGTCAAACGACGGCCCGTCAGTTTCTGATTTCGGCATGTCAGCCAGGATACGCCTCAGTTCCTCCACCGAAATATCGCGTGCGAAGCTGTCGCCGTACATGTCCGTGTTATCCGCCGCGATCGCTGCCAACTCCTCCGTTGCGTGGAGCAGGTGGCCCTGTTCATACGGTAGCAGGAACGAGCCCTGTTGCTCGACACAGTCCTTGATCCATTTGGGTCTGATAATGTTCGCCCCGCCTCCCTTTATCAGACTTGCCACTTTGACGACCTTTTTATCTGCCACGAGAACCATGTGAGATCCCGGCAGCGCCCTTTGCGACACTGCCCCGCCGTTCTCCTTTATGATGGTCTCCAATTGCGCCTTGTTCTTTTTATACGGCTTCAAGGATTCGGAAAGCACGCAAAATTCTAGTCCCTCAAAGACCTTGGACTTGTTGCCTTCGAACTCGGGTGGAGCGGCGCCCTGCCCTGCAATGACCAACTCGCGCCTGGCGCGCTTGGGGTTCCTGCGTTTTCGGTCCTCCAGCGTCATGGCTTTCTCTTTGGCCTCCTCATCCACCCGCCTCCGGAGCTCTTCAAACTCATCGACGGACAGGGCCGAGTCCCAGCTGCGATCGAGTCGAAGCCTTCGGAACCGTGGGAACCGCAGCGTGTACCCGCGGGCGAAACTATCCGAGGGCCCTGCGCTGGCCGCTTTTGCTGATATGACGACTGAGTCCTTGGGCCGGATCCACATGTCTGGTCGTTCCAGCTGTCTGCTCTCGCCGCCGCCCAGCTCGATGTACTTGGTAGGCGGGCGTTTGCGGTCCCATTCCATCCATTTGCCCTCGGTGTGGTGTCGAATCTCTGCGTAGTCCTCCCCGCGGAAGCCTCCCCCGACTTTGAAAAAGGAGAAGCATTTCTCGGGATCCTCGCCAGCCTGGATGTGGTTTTGGGACGCGCGAAGCCCACAGAGAAAACTGGACAGTGTGCCGCCTCGTCGCCCCGAGCCGTAGTAGCCGCCAATGATGACACAGTCGAGGGACTCGCCAAACTCGGACATGTACTCTGGCTTCACTTTCAACCAGTCGTCGTTTCGGCTGTTCAGGCGATACATGGATCGCGGGTTCTTGAGGACGAGTCCCTCGGATGCTGTTGCCACAACTTCCCGGAGCATGGGCTCAATGGCATCCGCTGTCGTTGCGGCGACACATGTGTGCACCTCGAGCCGTCGATGGACCGACTTGATGGCCCTTTCGAGTGCCTTGCGCCGGTCACGGAGTGTGTACTGGGTAAGTGGCTTGTCATTGAGGTATACAATGTCGAAGACTCGAAACACGGGTCGATGACCAGATGCATCTGACCCAGACTTGTTCTGCTGCTCCGCGAGGGCAGCCGTCTTGAGCGTCCCAAAGGGAACGATTTTGTCCATGCTCATATCCCACGTAATCATCTCGCCGTCGAGTATCAGGTTCCGGACCCCCGGCGCAAACGCATCCTTCAGATGGCGAGTCAGGCTCGAATTGCTGTCCAAGAACCCATTCCCGTACAGATATGTGTACTCTTTGGCTTTCCGTGACCAGAAGCAGAACCTCTTCCCGCCTGGATGCTGAGCATCTGTCACCATGTGCATTTGCATGCGTTCACCGTCCAGCTTCTCCTCGATCCAGAACTCCGGGTCCGCTTCGGTCGGCCGCAGGAGCTCAGCCATTCTCTGGAAAGAGGCTGGCATTTGAAACTGGGCCAGCTGAGGTTGGAAACACTGCATCAAGGAGATTCCCGCATCCTCCTGCTCCAGCCTGACTGCCGGGTCATACAGCTCCCAACAGACGCGTCTCAGACTGGAGGACACGCTAAACAGAGTCTCGCCATCCGGGTGCCACAGGTACAGAAACGTCTTTTCCGTCGCACCAACCTTCATCTGCTTGAGAATGATGCGAATCAGCCATAGCATTTCCTCGGCGTTCATGCGATTGTAAAAAGTCTCCAAGACGCGCAAGTTCTCTGCCTCGCCAGTCGATGCAGCCAGCTTATCCAACTGCTCATTCACCTCGGCAATGGTCATGTCCCCAACCTCTGTTCTCATGGGTCTCTTGGAAATGACCTCGTAGCATCTCCCGGCAAAATCACCCGCCATCCGGGCACCCATGGTCTGCCCCGGGAGCTTCCAATGCAGGAGGTTGTATCCATCCTCGGAATTCTTGTCAATCTTGATCAGTTTCACGAGAAGCTTCCCTATGACATTCTCTTTGAGGCCGTACGTGCCGCGGTCACGGTCCTTGTCAGGCAAGATCAGGCGCAGCGCGGGATAGAAGTCATTGCCGACCTCTTTACGCCATCGATTGACGAATCTCTCGATGATGTGCCGCCGCTGTTCTTGCGGCGAGAGTGATGTAGCGCCGTGCGGGCCCTTCTTGCGCGCCTGGCCGCCGCCAGACGGCTGCTTCTTGTTCTCGTTGAGCGGGTTGAAGAGCTGCACGAAGAGATCTGAAAAGGGCAAAGTTTTGGAGTGATTTCTTGGCCGGTTAGGGTATCTGCAGGGGAGGCAGGGTTCGTTAGTTCCATGTTGGGAGAAACACATGCACTTAAGTTGTTGGAATCGTGTCAATGGGAGAGAGGCAGTCCGACTTTTGCTCAAGCTCTTCTTTCGCCGGCCCACTGGTTGCATACTGCATCTCTTCCTCACGCTGAGCATCCGCGTCGGGAGATTTCGCCCTCGCACGGGTGCTGCTCATTGTGGCGGGGTTCTCTCGAATTCTCTCGATCGCGCGTTAAGAACTAGAGGGGTGGTCTAACGAGCCGTCATTCAAATCGCGTGTGATGCACAACTTGCCTGCATCATGAGAAGCATGGCGGTAGATGTTCTGCATCGACGGCTGCACACATGTCCGAGGAAAAGAAAAAAAAAAAAAGGAAGAAACGAACACGGCTGGAAGCTGTTTTCATGTAGGCAGCCATCGTGAACGTTTTCGAGGACAATCCAAAGAGCTGCTGATTGGCCCAGGGGCTCATGGCATTAAAATATCATAGCAGCGTTCTAATTTGCCCATCGTGAGCCACAGCTTGTTGTATCCTTAGCAGTAGCCTTAGTCTGTGCCTGGTCATGTTCAGTTCAACCCAGAAATGTAAACTACGTGACACAATATATTCTTTTTTTTTTCCCGGACTTTTTTATTTTCAGGATTTATTTCTTCTACACAAGAATTGCTGGCTATAACCTTTACACAACCCTCCCCTCCCACCTTCATCTAAGTCCTCCTCGACCGCCTCTTTTCCTTCTTCCGGATTGACAAAATCTTCTGCCGCTGCGCAACCCGCACAAACCACGAATAAATCATGTCTCGCATCAGGATCAGGATCGTCGCTAGCGCTGTCGGCACCGCGCAAGCCCAGCTAATCGAGAGGCCACCATCCTTGTCAGTGACAATGTAACATGTGTTTCCAGACCGTTCCATCATAGAGTCGAACGGGGAAAAAGGGGGTCCGCACTCACAAATACCATATCCCGTGATGAATCTCGGGAAACCCAGACTCGGCGAAATTCTGCCCGAAAAACCCGGTGATGAATGTCAGCGGCAGGAAGATGATGGTCACCATGGTCAATTGCCTCATTGACTGGGACTGATGAGCTGAAATGGTGTTGAAGATGAGATTGATCAGGTTCTCCGACGACTGTTTCAGCTGCTGCAATGCTTCCGTGGTGATGATGCAGTGGTCCAGGACGTCGCCGAGGTAGGTATGCGTTTGGGGCGTGACGATGACACCGCTGGCTGGGTTTTCGAGCTCCTTGTTGGCGAGATCTTGAGGGAGGCTTGTACGGTGGTCGCGCAGGACGTTGACGAGATTGTCGATGGGGTTCAAGAATCGCAGCATCTTGTTGATCTCGCTGATGCATATGTACAGCTTGCGACATTGCTTCATGCTTGGGGCGGTAAGCACATCAAGCTCCAAATCGCCCAGGAGGTCGGTGTAGACGGCTGTCAGGGGGAGGGCAAGGTCAATCACGGCATCGATGATGGCCTGGACGAGGAGCGAGGCGTCACATGATTCCCGGAGTATCGTGCCCGGCGTGCTGAGCCGTGTGACGATGGGTCGTTCCACATCAGCAGCGGAGATTTCGAAGAACGAAATCACAGTGTTGTCGTTTGTGAGGAAGATGGAGACTTGCTCTGCTGACACAGCCATGTTGTACTGTGCCAGAGAGGAATTCCGCTCCATAAAGTCGGTTCGCGCCTCGTTCCCGGATGCATGGTAGCGCTGCAAAGATCGGAGCATGGCGGTTTGCTCGAGCGTCGAGCCATCAGACAAGATTGGCCCTCCATTGGCGTCTCGGATGTGTCGCTCAGGGTCCATATCGCTCTGCCGTTGATCCTTGCGTCCGAATCCCTTGAAGAAGCTCTTCACCTTTGATTTCGACCGCATGCTGACTGAACCGGCAGAACTATCGTCACCGTCCGCTAGATGCACCAGCTTCTGCAGAGTCATGATGATGAAAGCATGGTTGGGATACCTGTCAAATGGAGCCAGGCCAAGCAAGCCTCGATGTCACCAGGTTAGAAACGGTCTGGGCACGCGAGGACTGGAGGAGGGAGGGAGGAGGGGGGGAGGGGAGGGAGCAGCCACAACATGGGCTATTGGACTTACCAGTCCGCCTTTGTTCGATTTCGAATGTTCATTATATCCTCGAGTGCCAGTTTATGGAGACCCTTTTTGGTGCCGACCGCTTGGATGACATCCCAACTCAGCCCGTTGATGTTGATCCACCTGCACTTGGCCCAGCTCTCCTTGGGCTGCTGGTCCAGAAAAGCGACAAAGGTGTCATTGTTGAAGTGTCGCTTCACCATGCGCTCCAGCGAAAAGTCCACCACGGTTATGTCGCAGTCGGCGCTGAGCGTAGGCATGGAAGCGTGGCCACCGTCTGGGAGCTCCGGGTCGTAACCTGGCTCTGATCCAGGCTGCCAACCATCTGGCAGGCCATACGTGTCGAACTCGTCGCAGCTCTTTTTCCTTAACATGCTACCATCGCGGCAGACCTCCGTGTCGGATCTAGACGATCGGTGGCGGCGACGTGCGCGACGGGGCGGCGATGCATTATTCCAGTCGTCGACGGGGTCATTGTACGTGACGCGCAGCTCGGAGCTTCTGCGTGGACGCGCATCCAGAGATGGATCCCTGGGCTGTGAAGCTTTCTCGTCGGGAGCGACATGGCCATGGGGCCCATGGGTGGTGTCTCCCCTATTGGCGGCGCTCATCATGTCGCAAATGGTCGGATGCCAACAGGACTCGAGGAGAACAGATGCGATGATGCTCTGTCGCCGAGCGAGGAAAAGACTCGACGGGCTCGGCCGCTAACAGCAGTGCAGCGGGACGGGGAACAACAACAAGTCGTGTGTCATGAGCGCTTGTGTTTCGTAATAAAATTTTGGTCGGCAATGAACAGGCTGCGAATGACGTCGGGCATCAGACCCCAGACCCGATTTTGCTCAAAAGCACCCACAGTAAACAAGGAAGACGCGCGAGACATCGTCCAATTTACTGTACATGTGTAGCAATCAACGCTTAAAACGACATGATGCGGTTGGGGTCGGGTGTGGCTCTTATCCGGTCGTCTTCGGATGTACCATTTCTGACATGCCTCAAATTGCCTCCAGCTTGAGCTAAAAGCAAGCAAAGAAACAAAATGCCAAAGCCACTTCCATAGAGCTCCTGTAAAAGATGAGTAAGGTATGGAGATTCTCATAGTTGGCGAAAAGCGATCGGTAGTAATGATTTTAGTCCCTCGAAATCTCGCGTGATGATAGCTATTGATGATGACAAGAAAAGGGCATGTAATCAAACACACGTGCCTTGTTCATCATACCAATGCAGTCTTGCATCTTTGGGCTATTTTTTCCTGATCATGAACTCTTGTAAGTTCATTATCGCAAGGTATGGCAAAATACCTTTACCTTTCAGCTAATAGGATCAATTTGCTTGGCTTGTTGTACTTGTTTAAAAATGTACGGATTAGCTCACTGGCTTGACCCCCTGTTGGGAGGAGGAATGGCTTATGTAATCAGATGCATTATAAATTAGAAACACAAGGGACTCCTAATAGGGATAAGACTAGGACTAATAATACGCTCTATGTTAACTATTTAACTAGGTCTATCTAAGAAAAGGAAAGGGGGAAAAGAGAGGCTATTATGACTAGAGACGCATTTATCTCTTTGATGCCCATAAGGCTACACTTTCGTATCGACCCATTTTTCCTGGCTAGCAAAAGGGGATATTGCTCTTCATAACTCATATGTTCATTAGTACTTGTATTGATTTTAAAAAAAATATTGCGTCATTGGTTATAGGCTATAGCCAATTGTGAGAACAATGATAGCTAGGCAAGAGGTATAGGAGCTCTGGTATATTAACTAAAGCTTGCTAAGTCTAAGTGTGTTATGCGTGTAAGTCACTAGCTTATAGCTAGTAGCTCACTAGCGTTACGTAGACTTAGCCCTAGGGCGCGGCCTATTTATAAGGTACACTAGTGTACTTATATTATAAGTAAGGCCTTATAATTACCCCCTTACTTATAGCTAGGCTTTTAAATAGCTTTTACTAGCTATTTTATAGTTATTTACTAAGTAATAACTATATTAAAATAATAATAAATAATATATAGCGCTTAACTATAAATATACCTATAACTCTCTATTACTTTACCTATTTTATTCTTATATAACTATAGTCTATTCTTTATAAAATATTATAACCTTTATATACTATTACTTTTCCCTTATTAATTACTACTATCTTACTATTAAAATAATAACTATTTACTTAAAGAAATACTCCTATATATACTATTTATATATAAAATATACTAAGTTTAAGAAATACTTACTTATTAAGCTTAAGATACCTAAGATTAAGTGTCTTTTTTCCTAGGCTTTATTATCTAACCTAGCTAAGGCCTATGCCTCTAAGCACTATATTTAGTATAAGAAAAAAGGTAATACCTATAAGACTATAATTTATCCCCTTATTACTTACTTTTTTATTCCTTATTACTAACTCTTTATTATAAGCTATACTTACTATAAAGGGTGATTTTTCTAATTTATTAATAATTCTAGTTTAAGTCTAGTTACTTTTAAATACTATAGAAAATAAAGAGTTTAATAAGCTTATCCTTATATTTTTAAAGGTAACTTACTACTAACTTACTAAGTATTATATTAGCCTTATTATAGGCTTTAACTATACTAATATTACTTATTATATTATATTTAGTTTAACTAGTATTACTAAGGGCTACTAGGTTAGTAATTCCTTATCTTTTTACTTAGTCTTTACTTATATTTTTATATAAGCTATATTTATTATATACTAGTAATATATTATTTCTTAGTAATAACTCTAAGTTACTATATTTTCTATTACTTTTACTCCTAGTATTATAAGTTCTCTTAGTTTTTTACTATACTTTTAGTAAGTTTTTACTAACTTTTCTATAGGAAAACTATTATAAAGCTATAGCTATCTAGGAGAAATATATAGTTCTTTAGCTTTAGCTAGCTAACCTAGGCTATATAGCCTAGGTAATAGTAATTTACTACTTTTTTTACACTATAGAGAAGGTAATTAATATAAATAAGAATAGCATAAAATATACTATCTAGGGTAATAAGGTATTAAGCTATAATAGCACTATAATAAAGAGTTTTCCCCTAGTATTACCTAACCTTTAAGGCCCTTTTCTTTTATTTTTTAGTAATAATTCCTAGACTATTAATTAGAGTATAATAGTAGCTAATAAAGCTAGGCCTTTTTTATAAGAATATTATATTTTCTTACCTATAACTTACTTATATTTTACTACTTTTCTTACTAGACTTACTTTAGTAAAAAGTCTAAATTATATATTAAGCACTCTCTATATCTTTTACTAGGACTTATTAGTTATATTTACTTAGCTATTTCTTTTATTTTACTAGGTATTTATTACCTTCTTAGTTCTTTTTATAGTCCTTAATCTCCTTAACTTTATACTTATTATCCTTATTCTCTAAGTCTATTCCTTATCTCTAGTGTCTTTATAGTAATTCTATAGCTTTAATAAGCTAATATAAAATATATTATATAGTTAACTATATTTTTTAAGTAATATAAGTTTATATGCTTATTTTCCTATAGTATTAAGTACTTAAAATAATCTAATAAATCTAGGGGTTAGCTTTTATTTTATATTCTTAAGCCTAATATTCTTTACTAATAATAGTACTAGGTTACCTTTTTTTAGTATTAATAGCTAGTAATACTAGTTATAGTATTTTACTTAGGTCTTAGTAGCTTTTACCTAGTTTTACTTTAATTACTCTTTAACTTTATATAGCTTTATAATATATATATAAGCTTCTAGTACCTCCCTTTCTTTAGTCTTATCCCTAAAAGCTAGGTAAAACTTAGGTAAATAGCCTATAAGGGAGTAATTAGGGGAGTAGCCTATAGTTTTATTTACTATATTATTATAAGTAAATTAAGCTATTAGGAGTAGCTTAGGCTATATTTATTAGTTTTTAGCTATAAAGTATTAAAGGTAATACTTAAGTACTTAGTTTATTCTCTTTATTTACCTATTAGTTTAGGGGTAAAAAGCTATAGAAAGCCTTTACTTTATATATAATAGGTAATATAAGTCTAACTAGAATTAGCTTATAAAAACCAATCCCCTATTAAATATAATGCCCTTTAGTGCCTTAAATTATAGTTTAATCTCCCTATAGAAAAGCTTTACTAGTTTTACTATATTAATTATAGTAATTATAAGTAAGAAAATAAAGTACTTAGTAAATTAGTCTATAATTACTAGGATTATATTAGTTTCTTATTTACTTACTTAGGTAATAAGTAATCCTATAATAAAATCTATTAAGATTTTTACCTATAGTTACTATAGTATTAGTAAGGATTTAAGGCTTTTATATAGGTAATACCTTTTAGCTACTACTTACTAGTAAACCCTATAGCTTATAATATAGTTAAATACTAACTTACTTATACCTAGCTACTAGAAGTAATACTTTAATAGCTTAAGAGTGTATTTAGTCCTAAAGTAACTTACTAGTAAATTATTATAGTGTAACTATAAAAGCTCCTATTATAAGATAGGCTCCTAGGGAATAATTACCTAGTCTTAGTATATTAGGAAACCCCTTATACTATATAACTATAAACTAGCTTTTCCCTTACCTCTTACTAGGGAATTATTAATCTTACTATTTTACCTTTATAAATCTAAATCTTAATCCTATACTTTCTATAGTAATTACACTAATAGTTTATTTAGCCTAGATTAGTAAGGATTTAGTAGCGTAATAGTCTTCTATATCTCTTATACTATACTAATATCTTAGATATATACTACCTTCTCCTAGAAATTACCCTTATTTAGCTAATCTTTTACTAGATTTATAGTAGCTAACTAGCTTCTTAACTAGGCTACTCTAGCCTTTAGAGCTCTCTCTATAGTAACTAGGGTATTTTCCTCCCCTAAAGGCATCTTACTAAGCCTCTTTACTAAGACTAGGGTATTTTTCTCCCCTAAAGGTATTTTATTATATTTTCTTTAATATATTTAAGATTAAGGTATTTTTCTTCTCTAAAGGTATCTTACTATATTTTCTCTTATATATTAGTATCTTTTCTTTTACTAGTTCTTTAGTAACTACTATTTTCTTTTAAAGTTCTAGTAAAAGTGCCTTATTTATTAAGGGTTTACCTTTATAATTAGACTATCTTAATAGTGTATTTACTAGGTTACTTTTCCTAGGTTTATACCTAATTATAAAGTAAAAGGGGTAAAGGAATATACACTATTTAGCTTACCTTTTATTTAGCTTTTACTACTTTATAAAAGTCTATAAGTTATAGTAATCTAATAGGACCTTTACTAGGGTTACTATGCCTTTAATATAGTGTTACTAGTATTTAAATAACTTTACTATAGTAAGTAACTTCTAATTTACTATACTATAATTATATTTAGTGTTTATAAACTTCCTTAACTAAAATACTATAGGATACTATTAGCCTTTATTATCCTATTAAGATAAGATTCTTACTATTATAAAGACTAAAGTATTTATCTTAATATATACTAGCTAACTTAGGTTATAATAATAAAGGAGAGATACCTATTAAAAGGCATTCTTTAGCTAGTTAAACACTAGCTATTCCCTTTCCCTAAATATAAACTTCCTAGTCTAAATACTATTTTAACTACCTTTTATTAGCGTATATAAGGGTATTATAATCCTAGAGTATTAGTAAATAAACCTTTAGTAAAAGTTATAAAATCCTAGGAAAGACTATATATCTTTAAAGCTTATAGGCTCCTTCTAGTTTTAGATTATATTAACTCTATATATATCTATTAAAATGCTATTAACTAATAAAATAAACCCTAGGAATTTCACTAATTCCTAGTAAAATAAACACTTTAAGGGTTTTATATATAGCTTTACTAACCTTATATATTCTAGGACTTCCTTAATATATATAGTGTGCTTCTCTTATATTTTTAAGAAAATAAGGATATTATCTAAATACACTGTGTGGCTAGGATTGTGACCTCTCAAGACCTCTCTCACAAGACCACAGGCCTCTAGACCTCGGCATCGTCGGATCTATCGGCTTCGTCGGATCAATCTGGCCACATCGGATCCCTAGTTATGTGACTATCTAGCTAGATAAAATCCCTAGATTTCCTCCCCTTTCATAGAAAATCAACTCTCCCTTCGTTGCCTTTGGCTTGGATTATTTAATAGATAAGATAACCTAGCACTGTGTTTAACCTAATAAGATGAATTTAACCTAATATTAAAAAGAGACCTCTTTTGGCTTGGATCCTCGCGATGGATCGCAAATATTGCAGACCTAGATCCTGTTATCTAGGTTCTGGCTTTGATATCGTTAAATTCGTTAGTATTATTAGTATCGTTAATATTGTCGTTTTTGTTGCTATTACTATCGTTGTCTTTTCCGTCGTTTTCGGGTAGTTGTTTTCGCTTGACAAAACACTATATAAATAGTGTTTACTAGCCTATATAGCGCTTTATAAATATAGCTCTAAAAAGTAGCTAAGGCATTAGTTAGCCTAAAGGGCATTATAAGATATTTATAGTATTTATAATAGGTATAAAACGCAGTCTTTTACTTATTACTCTCTTTAATATAGATTTAATAGTAAGTATCCTTAATATTAATCTTTAAGAAGTAGTAGGCTCCTTAGCACTAGTCTAGGATCTCTAAAATTAAGGGAAGAGTATAGTAATTCTTTTATATTACTTTATTAAGTCCTTAATAATTTATATATAGTTAAATTATTTTATCCTTCTTTAGTATAAATAGAATAGGCATGCTTATAGGGCTCTTAGAGGGTCTTATCTAGCCTTTTTATAGGTTTTTATTAATATATTTATAGAGCTCCTTTAGCTTGCTTTAAGAGAGAGAGTAAATTAGCTTATATAAGGGTGTAGCCCTAGGTATTAGGTTAATTATATAATTAGTCTCCTTTCTTAATAGTAAACTACTTACCTTATTTACTATAAATATATCTTTAAACTTATATAATTCCTTAGGAATATCTTTAATAGTTTTATATGCTTTTACCTTTTCCTTATCTTTAAGAGTAATAAACTTATCTTCTATAACTCCTATAATAGTATATATAATAGTCTTATTATATATTACCTTTATAAACTTATAAGGAGTTATAAGTAAAAAGGCTATTTTCTTTTTCTTAAACTATTACTTTTATAAGTATAAATAAAGGTATATATATTCTTTAGTAAGTATATATATTCTAATTAAGATAGGACTTCCTCTTACTCTTAGGTCTTGATTTATAGCTATATATAGTAGCTTAAGGTGCTTCCCTTTTTCTCTTAAGTCTTTAATTATAATAGGTATTTTATAAATACTATATTAAGGGACTATAAGGGCCCTTATTACCTAGAGAATAAGTACTATAGCCTTAGCCTTATTAAGCTTATAATTCTTTATAAAATTAATACTAATAAGGTTAAGCTTAATATAGCTATTTAGATTTACTATTATTTTAATATCTTTATACTTATAAATAGTAGCTAGTATATAAAATTAATACTTAATTAGTACCTTAGTATTTAAGGTAAAGGTAAGGGCCTTTACTTTTACCTTAGGAAGTTTCTCTAGCTATCTTAGGGCTTTTTTCTTAGCTTATTATACCTATTTATAAGGTAGTTTAAGCTATTATAGTTATAATATTATCTTTTATCCCTAACTTTACTATTATTTAGGTAAGTAACTAAGCCCCTTTCCTAGTCCTTATTTCTTTAGTTTTTATAAGGCCTATAACCCTAGGGTAAGTTATTTCTATAATATTAGGGATTATTATATAAGCCTTTATTTTCTAAATACTTAGGCTTTTACTTACTCTTTAGTATAGCCTCCTAAAATCACTAGGTAAGTTATATAACCTTCTCTTATATTTTCCTAGTAATAAAGGTATATAAGTTAATATAGTCCTATAGCTTAAGGAGTAATTTTATAAAGAATATAAGAGTATAGGACTTTTCTAGGGCTTTTTCTAAGTATATCTCTAGTAAATCTAGGAAAATACTAAATTTAATAAGGCTTTAGCCCTTATATTACTTTATATTCTTAAGCTATATAATTATTTAAGTATTATAGTTTATAAAGTCCCTAAGTAATATAAGTATCTAGGTTTAGAATATATCCTAGTTATCCTTAAGATTATCCTAGCTATTAGCCTATTATTTATTAAGGTATCTATCCTATCTTACCCTATAGTTAGTATATATATAGTTAAGTGTAAAGAGAATCTTTTAGTAATTATATTAGTATTTTTTCTTTACCTTATTAAAGGTATAGTTTAGGTTATTTATCTATATCTTATATCTTTATAAGTTTATAAGGTATTAGAGCTTAGTAATATTCTTAACTTTAACTTCTTAGCTACTATTACTTAATAAAGTACTAGCTTTTTACTAGGTTTTCCCTTATACTTCTTCTAAACTATACCTAATAAGGTTAATAAGCTTTTATTCTTACTCTTATAGTTTTTAGAGTTTTTTTAACTAAGTAATTTACTCTAGTATTACTATAGCTTTAGTATAAGGGGTAAGAGGTCTTATTATAAGCGTAATTTTAGTAGTATATAGTGTGTTTATACCTATAGTATTACCCTTATTTAATTAGGTATAACTCTTATCTATTAGGATTAGGTTATTATCTAATATTACTTTAGTAAATTAAGTAATTCTCCCCCTTATATTACTCTTAGGTAGCTAGTAAGAGAAGCTTTAGAATTATAAGAATAATAATAGCTAGGTAAGAGGTATAGGGGCTCTAGTATATTAACTAAAGCTTACTAGGTCTAAGTGTGTTATATATATAAGTCACTAGCTTATAGCTAGTAGCTTACTAGCGTCACGTGAACTTAGCCCTAGGGCGCGGCCTATCTGCGAGGTGCGCTAGTGTACCTGTGTTATGAGTGGGGCCTCACACCAATGCATCTAATTTTTTATAACATAATTGCTAGCAATACCTAGCTAGTAAAATAATTACTATCCGAATACTTATCTCTTTGCTGCCTATGTGAGGCCTTACTTACAACAACAGGTGCACCCGCGCACCCCACGGGCTAGCGAGGCCCTAGGGCTAGGTCCACGTGACACTAGTAAGCCACTAGCTATAAGACAGTAACTTATATATATAATATATTTAGACTTAGTAAGCTTTAGTTAATATACTAAAGCCCCTATACCTTTTACTTAGTTACTATTATTCTTATAATTTTAAAGCTTCTTTTACTAGTTACTTAAGAGTAATATAAGGAGAAGAATTACTTAATTTACTAGAGTAATATTAGATAATAACCTAACCCTAATAGATAAAAGTTATACCTAATTAAATAAGGGTAATACTATAAGTAAAGATACACTATATATTACTAAAACTATACTTATAATAAGACTCTTTACCTCTTATAGTAAAGCTATAGTAATACTAAAGTAAATTACTTAGTTAAAAAAACTCTAAAGATTATAAGAATAAGAATAAAAGCTTATTAACCTTATTAAAGGTAACTTAAAGAAAGTATAAAGGAAAAGTAAGTAAAAAGCTAGTACTTCCTTAAGTAATAGTAGCTAAGAGATTAAAGTTAAGAATATTACTAAGCTTTAATACTTTATAAACCCCTAGAGGTATAAGATATAGATAAATAACCTAAACTATACCTTTAATAAGGTAAAGAAGAAATACTAATATAATTACTAAAGAATTCTCTTTATACTTAACTATATATATACTAACTATAAGGTAAGATAAAATAAATACCTTAATAAATAATAGGCTAATAGCTAGAATAATCTTAAGAATAACTAGGATAAATTCTAGGCCTAGATACTTATATTACTTAAGGACTTTATAAACTATAATACTTAAATAACTATATAGCTTAAGAATATAAAGTAATATAAAGGCTAAAGCCTTATTAAATTTAGTATTTTTCTAGATTTACTAGAGATATACTTAGAAAAAGCCTTAGAAAAGTCCTATACTTTTATATTCTTTATAAAATTACTTCCTAAGCTATATGTTAAGGACTGGCCCCTAGGCGACTGCGATAGGGCGTTAATATAGTATTAAGAGACTTAAGGAGGAAGGAGGAAGAGTAAGAGACTATCCCTAGTAGTGCCCCTTATACCCCCTAGGCTACTTATATAAGCCTCCTTTTCCTTACTCTAACTACTTTTACTAATTCTCTCTTTAACTACTATATAGATAATACTTAGGCAAAGCCTAAGCCCTTATATATGCCCTTACTTACTTATTACTAATAAACTTCTCTTTATAATATCCCTTAGTAATATATATAACCCCTATATTATATATACCCTTAGTTATTATAATAAAAACTATCCTTACTAATAGCTATCTATAAAGTATCTAATAAGCACTTACCCTACTACCTTATTATTTATTATAATAACCCTCCCTTACTTCTAAGTATTATTTTATAGTATATGTAATATATTTGCCTTACTAATAGGTTATTTATTATAAATAATTACCTTACTCTTACCTATTTATAGTTTACCTAATATAGGTATAACTTTTACTATAAATATCTTACTTATACTTATACTTATCTTACTTTCCCCTTTATATAATACTATCCCTTTATTATTATAATCCTATTATACCTTCCCCTTTATTCTATTAGTCCCCTTCTCTTAAATAATTATTTCCTTTACTAAAATACCTTAATACTAAACTAATACCCTTACTCCTATAGCTTTAGTAACTACTCCTATAGCTACTCTTACTACACTAATATCCTATTTTATTAGTAAGTATCTTATAAAGGGAAACTTTAATAATAAATAGTATACTATACCTAAATTAGTTTAGTATCCCTATAGTCCTTATATTAAATAAGCTCTTATTACTAGTGTCCTAAACTATTATTTACCCTAAAGTAAGGAGTTATATTCTCCTTATTAGTAGTATTATATTACCTATATATAGTATACTAGGCTTTTATTTACTAATCTATAACTCTAATATACCCTTAAGAATCTTAAGGCTAAAATTACTATAAGTATATATATTATTAAGCCTAGAGTCCCTAAGACTATAACTATAAAGAAAAAGATACCTATTCTATCTTAGAGATATTACTATCTTATTAGTTACTAGAATACCCTCCTTAACTAGGTATAATTTAACCTAGCTCCTATTTACTTAGCTCTTAGGGCATCCCTTACTATAGACACTCCTATAATAAATATAACTAGCCTTAATATTATTCTCTTTATTAGCACTAGCCCTTTAGCTAGTTATAGAATAGTATAGTTTATATAATAAGTTACTAGTGTTTTATTCTAATAAAACTAATAGATTATTAGTAGCCTAAATGCTATATATAAAGAAATATATAAATAGTTTACTACCCTTATCTAGGCACTTACCCCTTATTACTATAGTAAGAACTAATACTATTATTAAATTACTAAGTTAGGTAATAACTCCCCTTCCTATTATTACTAGTAGCTTACTTATCTTCTCTTTAAGTTAAGGTTAATAAGTTTTCCTTCTAAATATACCCCTAGAAACCCTAGAGCTAGCTAGCCCCTAGCTAGAAATAATATTCCTTATCTTACTAGGATTACTATTCTTACTTACTATTCTCTTACTAGCGCTTCTATTATACCTTTACTTACTTATACTTTATATATTAACCTTACTTATATTATTTAAAACCTAGGTTATATCCTAGGTAAATAACTTTTTATACTATAACTATTACCTAGTAAATATACTATAGCTATATTAGTAAAGTACTAACTCTAAATAAAGGTAGTATATACTTATATAAGCTTTTCTATTAATTTAGATAAAAACTTAGAGAATAATTATTCTCTTTAAGTAATAGTAATAAACTATAATATATTAGTATCTTAGATATATATAGGAGTCTCTATAGGTAAATAAGTTTTCTAAAATTAATTTAGTTTATTATTATATTATATATCTCCTTATTTTACCTTAAACTTGTTAAGGGCTTATATCTATATTATATTCTCTAATAGTTTCTATATAGGCTATATATAACTTACTTACTTAATAAGTATATTATATCTCTTACCCTAGCCTAAAGCATTCTAAGCCACTAGGATTTACTTAACCTAATATTCCTTAATAAGTTTATTATTACTCTTTATAAGGACTTATTCTAGTCCTAGATAGGAGTTCTAGAGCTTTTAACTAGGGAGAGGGTCCTTTATAGCGTATTTAATAAGGTCTATATAAAATACTAGGTAAATACCTCTTAGGATATTAAGCTATACTATAAGTAGTATTAGGACTTTTATAACTATATACTTTATTATTACTTAATTAAGTTTCTATAAGGGGTAGTTAATTTTAATATTTTTAAGTAAAAGCTATACCTTATCTTTAACCTAGAACTATTTTACTAGTTAATATAAAGTAAATATAGTATCCTACTACCTTTATTATATATAGGCTATTATAGCTTATACTAAATAAGTACTCTCCTAGAGGTGCTTAAGAAACTATATTACTTACCCCTTTAGTGTTATTATAAAAGCAAACTTATCTAGTAGTAACTAGACTAGCTCTAGGTTATAGCTATATAGTAGCTTATTTAGGCTAACTCCTATTATAGAAAATAGCCTATTATTAATTATAAGCTAGTAAGTAGCTAGATATTCTAGCTAGTTAAACTATAAGAAAGAGACTATAATATATAATATTACCTATATCTCTTAGTTTACTTACTCTATACTACTATTAGTTTATAGGTAATATAATATAAAAAGTAACTAATTAATCCTAACTAAGAAGTATAATATTATCTAAAATTTTCCTAACTAATCTAAACTATAATCTATAATAATTAATTAAGGAAACCCCCTAAACTACTACTAGACTATTTTAAACCTCTTTATATATTCTTTAGCTCCTATAGAAGTTATAGCCTTAAGCTAAATAAATTTAGAGAGTTAATCTATAATAACTATTAGATATTATAGCTTTTCTAGGGATAGTGCTAGTAAGTTTATTATAAAGTTAATAAAGATTTATAACTAAAACTAGTTAGGGATAGGTAAAGGCTTTAGTAAGCCCTAGTATTATTAATAGCTCTTATAACTACTATAGTAGTAATAGTTATAGATAAACCTAGTAATATCCTATAATATCCTATCCTAGTAAAACTACTATTATAAGATTTAGAATATAGTATTATAGCCTAGGTACCTTACTACTAGCAAATTATAGTATTATTATATTAGGGTTATTATAAAAGGCTCCTACACTAGGACCTAGGTATAGCCCCTAAACTAGAGCGCCCTATAAGCGCTTATAGAATAATTTACTACTTACTCTCTTATAAGTACCTTAATAGGAAACCTCTAGGCCCCTTCCTAAATAGCCCTTAATTAAATACTATATATAGGGTTAGAGGTAATAGCCTAATCCTATAAGGTCTAAAGGTATTTAGTAGTAAAGAGAACCTTACTAGCTAGTAGTAGTACTATATTACTATTATCCTATTACTTATCTAGTATTAGTAAGAGTTATATAATAGTAATAGATTATAGAATATATCCTATTTTAAAGATTACCCCTTCCTAGTCTTACTCCCTTTAAAAAAGAGTATTAAGCTACTATACTTATATACTAAGTTTATACTAAAGGTAAAAATTAAATAGCGTAAGTATATTTACCTATTAAGCCTACTATTTTAATATTAACTAGGGAGTTATAAAGTACTCTAGGTTCTTATAGTCTATATAGATTATAAATAAACTAGAAATACCTTATAGCTTTACTAACTATGCCTTAAGGTATAAGATAATTACTAATAGTTCCTTATTATAGATTATATAGTTCCTTTATAAGGATATAAGGCTAGTGAAGTAGTAGGTAACTAGGTATATAACGCTATCCTAGCCTTACTAGGAAAGGTACCCTCTAATAGCTATTCTTAAATAATTAGCTTTTATTACTATAGGGAGATCTAGGTCCTATTATACTAGTACTAGGTATATAATAAAGGTATCTTTTAGCCTATTAAAGGTATTATTCTCTTTAGGTCCTTATTAAAAAGGGATATTTCTCTTAGTTAACTATATTAGTAATACCACTAGTTTTAAAAAGTTACTAATAAAGTTATAGTAAAAGTTAGTAAACCCTAGGAAGCTATAAACCCCCTAAAGTTTTATTAGGGCTACTTACTCCCTAATAGCTATAACCTTTGCTAGGTCTAGATAAATAGAATAACTTACTATAATAATATATCCTAGGTATTAAACCTCCTTTACTATAAATATAGACTTATTAAGGTCTAAGTATAAACCTATAGCCCTTAGGTAGCCTAATATTAACTAGACCTTAGCTATATAGTCTTTCCTTAATCCCCCTAAGTAAACTAAGATATTATCTAAGTATACTATAATAAAATCCCCTAATATATTCCCTAAGGACTTATTAATATAATATTAAAATATTACTAGTGCGCTAGCTAGGCTAAAGGGGCAAACTAGTTACTTAAATAGCCTAAACCTAGTTTAGAATGCTATAAGGTGCTCCTAGCCCTTAGTAATCTATAGCTTATAAAACACTATATAAATATTTATCTTTATAAACTAGTATACCTAGGATAAGAAATAGAGTATCTCCTTAATTAATAGGAGAGGGTAGTAATCCTATGCTATTATCTTATTAAGAGCATAGTAGTTTATATAAAAACGCTAACCCCTATTAGCCTTTTTAATAAGGAGAACTAGAGCTATAGCTAATAATAAGCTAGCATAGATTTAACCCTTATCTATTAAGTCTATAATCTAGTGCCTAACCTCTAGAAGCTAGTCCCTTAGTATATTATATAGCAGTCCCTAAGGGAGCGTTAGTTTAGACTTATCCTAGTTCTTATATAAGTATATATAGTAATTAAGGAACCCCTAATAAGGAGGTAAGCTATTAGCTCTAGCCTTATTAAAAAGATCTATAAAGTTAGCTAACTCCTTAGGTAATATTAATATATCTAGGCTATTAGGCTTTATCTTAGGCACTATAATCTATAGTACTATTATTATCTCCCTAAGGCTTATAGTAATAAATATTATAGAAGTGTCCTTCCTATAGTATACCTAGCGCGCTTCTATAGTATATAAGGACCTAATAATCCCCTATACTAAGGTCTTTACCTTATATATAAAGGCTTTAGAGATATATAAGCCCTTTACTACTTTAATAACTAATTACTATTTTGCTATATAAATAACTATATTATAATATTCTAGCTATAGTATCCTAAGTATAATATCTTATATAAGGCCTAGGATAATATATAAATACACTAATAACTCCTAGCTATTAATATCTATTCTAGTGCGTACTATATAGGTAATTAAGGAGGTATTCTCCTATACTCTCTTTCCCCTCCTTTCTATTTTTACTATAGTCTAGATATACCTTTTCTTTAGTAAATATATAAGCTCTAGGCTAAACTATCTTACTACTAACTTACTTATAGCACTATAATAATTATAACTATAATTAATCTAGATATTAATATAATAATATATATTAAAGAGTATAGGAATTAAGAATAGTAGTTAGTCTATATATTATACTATATCCCGCTCTAACTCTATATAGCTTAAATAGTTATCCTATATTATAGTATATAGTTAGCTTACTTACCCCTATATAAGACTTTACTTAGGGGCTACTTATTTTCTATAGGGGGAATATTTACCTCCTTATTTACGCTTTCCTTATTTACTCTATATAAGTTAATACTAACCTATAGGTAATAGAGTAGGAGGAAAGTACACTTCTAGATATAGTAGTCCTTAAATCTATATTATAGGTAGTATCCCTCCTAATAGTGTTTAGCTAACTTTACTTCTAATACCTATTTAGCCTATTATATATTTATAGTAGGCTTTAGACCCTTCTCCTTCTTAACTAGCCTATTTTATTTTCCTAATTAAGTTCTTACTATATATACCCTAGTTATTAGTATATTACCCTTATAGTTAGTTTAAGGTATAAGTTTAGCTAGCTATAGTTTACATTAGGACTAGTATTTATCCTCTATAGTAAGAGCCTTAATATTAACTATAATCTTATAATACTATATAATAGCTATATACTATATGCTCTAGCTAATACCCTAGCCTATGCTAATTTCTCTTAAACGCTTATTAAGCGCTTATTAAAGCTTTACTAGCTTTATATTATCCCCCTAATAATCCCCTCTTATTAATAAGAGCTTCTTTATAAAGCAAATAAAGAATATAGAAAATAGCTTCCCTAGGCCCTATTCTATCTAGTTAAGCTCTATAAGGGCTATCTCCTATCTATATAAATTAGAGAATATAGACCTAAGGTATTCTAGGAATTTAGCTAGGTGTTAGGAGCGCAGAGGTCAAAGATAGGATGTTCATCGAAGCGGGTCTTCGGAGAACCTTTAGGCTATGCAGATAACAAAGAGGCTAGCTAGCTACAAGATAGCCACGTGCTTGTGGAGCAAGGTATTTATTAAAGACTACGCATATTATTAGTGCTAGGTTAGAGATTAAAACCTTTACGCACTTGCCCCTAGCTAGTATTTATCTAGCAGTAACTATAATAGTCTTAGCTATTACTTTGTTTATAACCTATTAGTATAAGCTATAATAAATTAATCTCTCTTAACCTTTTTAAGGATATAAACTATTAGCTAGATTATTATATAGCTAACACTCTAAAGATCTATAAGAAATATACTAGTACCTTATAATAATAAAGCTATAGATAATTAGGAAGTTAGAGAACCCCTATAGTTTAGAACTATAGATAATAATAGGGTGCGATAAACGCCACTTAATCCTAATTTAGGTAGAGGTATAGATAATATAACTAAAGAAGAAAGGGCGTTATAATAATGCTATAAGGTTATATAAGCTAAGCTATGTTGCCTTTAGAGGAGATAAGAGGTCTTATAAATAGAGGCATAAATTAGAGAGCTTAAGGCAAATCTAGGATTAGCTAGACCTTAAATTAGACCTATAATTACCCCTTAATCTAGACTTATAATTACCCCTTAAACATTAGCTATAATTTTACCTATAGTCTATAGTAACTTAGTAGTAATTATATAGTAAGGTAGTCTTATTAAAATATAGATAAAAATGCTTATATATAAAGGGGAAATATATAAAAGCCTGTAGAATTTCTTAGTAAACTTAGATATATTATTTAAATTAGACTGCTATATCTTTAAGGATAATATAACTAAGGTAATGTATATAAGTAGCTGCCTAGCTAGTAATATAAAGTAATAATAAATATATTATATAGCTATAGATAGGCATGTAAATTATTTATTAATTACCTAGGTAGATTTTCTAGAATAGCTGAAAACTAGAATAATAGATATAGAGGTAAGATACTTAGAAGTAATAAGGTTACTACTAAATCTTAGGTAAAAGAATAACTAATTATTTTAATCCTTTATATAAGCCTAGGATAAGGTAGAAGCTAAGTTACCTAAAGAAATCCCTATATATCTAAGAATTATAATCTTTTTAAATAGCCTAAATAATGCTATAAGAAAGTAAATAATTAGTTAAGAGATTTTAATAACCTAAAGCTAACTACAAGGCTAGGGTAAGAAAGCAAAGGTTATAATAGGTTTAGGCTAAAATAATAAAAAAAGTTAGGACTCTAAAAGAAAGAGGTAATGCTCTTATTCTATATTACCTATAAATAGTGTGTAGTAATAAAGCAAAGATTAAGGGAAAAGATTATCCCTAGTGTACTATAAATGCAAAAAGCCTAGGTATGCTTTACTAGCTTATTAGGCACTAGATTATTTTACCTATAAAAGTACTAAGTATATAACTAAGAAGCATAGAGAAAGTAGTAATAAAGCTATGTCTTCTAATATAATACTAGTTTAATTAGCATAGACCTAGGAATGCGATCTTGCTGTAAAATACCCTATAGACAATAAAATAAGAATGTAAGTATCTCTACAATAAGATAACTAGTGGTTAGCTATATAAGCGCTATTTAATATAGGCGTATAGTCTTTAATAATTTATCTAAAATTATTATTAAAAAAGGATTAGGAGAATATAATCTAATTAGATAAAATACTAGAGAGTGTAAGTAAAAAAGTGATTTTACACTAAGGAATTTTAAAAAAATTAGTTAAGATAAAAGATAGTATAGGATTTACAAAGGTCTACTAAGTTAGTTACTTTATTGCTAATATAGGTAAAGGGATAATTCTAGGTATAGACTAGATTAAAGAGTATTTACCTATAATTATATATTAGGAGTATAAATACTAGAGATATCTAGTAATAATAGAATGTCTCTCCTTTACTTATAGTAAGTAGTAAGTATATAAAGAGAAAAAAATAATAGTAGTTACTTTATTATTAGGAGTAATAAAGATTAGGCTAAGCATTCTAGAAAATAAAAATTAAAAAGGAAAAGGAAAAGGCTAATTAGAGGACCTAGTAATAATAGATATATAAATAAATAGCAAAGTAGCTATATAAATCCTAGAGTATGCTTATTTATAGTAGAAAAGTAAAGGTATTATAGTTATACTAATTCTAGAAAACATAAGCAGTAAAGAAGCTATGTTAAATTAGGATAAGAGCACTAAGCGCCCTATACTAATAATCCTAGAAGAATATAGGGAGTTTATAGATGTTTTTTCTAAAGAGTTAGTAAGTAAGCTTCCTAAACTAGGAGGTTACACTTATGCTATTAAATTAGAAGAAGGGAAAACACTACCTTAGGGGCCTATATATAATTTAGCTAAAAGGGAGCTAGAGGTCCTTAGAGAGTACCTTATAAGTGCGTAGCTTAAAGGGTAGATTAGAAGATTAGTTAGCCTAGCTAAAGCCCTGATTTTATTTATTCTAAAGAAAGGAGGGAAATTAAGGCTTTGTGTGGATTATAGGGGCCTAAACAAGATTATAATTAAGAATAAGGCCCCTTTGCCCCTTATTACTAAAATTCTTAATTAATTAGCAGGCATAGTTATTTTCACAGTCCTAGATTTAAAAGATATATACTACTAGCTATGTATTTGCTTAGGTAATAAGTGGAAAATAGCGTTCTATTATTAATATAGCCACTTTAAATATCTAGTAATGCTATTTAGACTAGTTAACACACTAGCGACTTTTTAGGAGTATATTAATAATACTCTTAAAGGACTTATTAATAAGACTTACATTATCTATCTAGATAATACGCTAATATATAGCAGCAAGGTTAAAGAGCATATAGAGCATATTAAACAAGTTCTATGTAGGTTTAGAGAGGCAAGTCTTTTTATTAACCTTAAGAAGTGTTAATTTTTAGTTAAGGAAGTTAAATTTTTAGGCTTTAAGATATTAGAAAAAGGTATTATAATAGACTTAGTAAGAGTTAAAGTAATTATAACCTAGCTAATACTACGCAGCGTTTTTAATATTTAGTTATTTCTTAGTTTTACTAGATTTTACTGCTATTTTATTAAATAGTATAGTAAAGTTATTATCCTATTAATAGATTACCTTAGAGGGAATTAACTAGTAACATTTAAACTAGAACCCTATAAGCTAGTAGCGTTTAGAGAGCTTTAATAAAGATTTTAGGAAGCGCTAATTTTAGTGTATTTTAACCTACTTATGTATCTTAGAGTGGAGATAGATGCATCTAGACATACGATTAGAGCTATACTTACAATATTAGTGCTAGATTACTAGCACCTAGTTGCGTTTATATTAAGGAAGATAACTAATACTAAATTATAATATTTAATACCTAATAGTGAATTATTAGCTATCTAAGAGGCTTTTTATATATAGAGACACTATCTTGCTTATTTAGCTTATATAATTAAAGTTATTATAGATTATTTAAACCATAAGTACCTTACTATAAAGCCTAAGCTTACTAGTAAGTAGGTAACTACGCTTAATAAGCTTTGTCCTTTTAATTTTAAGATTATATATTATATAGGGAAATTAAATCCTACTAACTTACTTTTAAGAAAACTAGATTTTATAAGTAAGGTAAGGAAAGAGAAAGTAGTAACTATATAACTTCTTACTTTTTTATCTAAATTTATAGATACTAAGAGATAGGAACACTATAGCGATATTATTAGTGCTATAGGCTCCATAAAAATGTTACTTAGTGTAACTAATAGTTAGTTATAATAACGCTATAATAATACTACTAATATCTAGGGTTTTAAAAAATTATAACTTAACTATATTCCTAAAGAACCTGATAATCTAGATAATCTTAGAAGAGTTATATTAGTAAGGTTATTTAATACTTTTTATACTTCTGTTAATAAGTAATAAGCTAGCTATAGTAATACTATTAGTACCTAGCGTATGTATTATTTATTGCTTAATTATTTTAATTTTCCTATTAGACTAGCTATTTCTAATAGGGATAGACTAGTATAGGTTATTGCTAGTAAGCAGCGAGGGCGCCCCTTAAAAACATTACTTATTTGTGTCCTTATAAGACTAGAAGCATCTATTAAACTAATTACTTATAGAGATATTATAGCTAGGATCTAATCTATTTAGAGAACCTCTTCTAAGTTTAACTCTGACTTTCTGGAAAAGAGCTTGGAATTAGAACCCCTAATTTAAGTCTTATTATATAAAGCGTAGCAAGGCAATGACTTTGCTATAGCTTAATTAAAGTTACTTAAAAGCGGCAATATAGCTATATCCTAGATATAGTTAATTAGACCCTCTAAGCTATTAATGTTTAAGAATCATATTTTTATTCCTCTAGGTATAAGAAAAGAAATTTTATTGCTAACTTATAATAACCCTACTACTAGGCACTAAGGAGTAAGTAAAACTCTTTATTAGATTATAAACTAATATTATTAGCTAATAATAAAGAAAGATATAAAGGTGTATATTAGTACTTATATAAATTATTAGACTTTAAAACTAAGGCATTATAAACTATACAGCAAGCTAGCTATGCTACTAGTGCCTAATTACCCTTTTTAAGAATTATTAATGGATTTTATCACTAGACTTCCACTAGTAAAAGATTTAAACTAAACCTATAACGCGATTTTAGTTATTATTAACTATTTTATAAAATACAGTATTTACATCCTTGTTTTAACATAACTAACTAGCGATAGGCTAGTAACTATGTTCTTAGAATATGTTTTTAGAGACTATAGAGCCCTAGAAGGTATTATAATAGACTAAGGTTTTATATTTACTAGTAGTTTCTAGATAACTTTTTGTTATCTTCTTGCTATAAAGTAGCTACTTAGCACCGCTTTTCACCCCTAGATAGATAGCTAGATAGAACGTTTAAACTAGGTCTTAGAATATTATTTAAGGGCTTTTACTTATACTAAATAAACTAATTAGGTGGATAACCTGTTAATAGCGCAATTTACATATAACATAAGTAATTACTTAACGCATAGCTACACACTAGTAAAGGCATTATAAGGTTATAATCCTAGAGGTCTGCAGTAAGTAATAGTAGATATTCCTTTAGTAAATAATTAAGCTAAAAGTAAAGTTTTAGCACTAAGAGAGAAGTATACTATAATTAAGTAGCTTTTAAGTAACTTATAGACTTAGTATAAAAAATATTATAACTAGAAGAGAACTCTAATAAGGTTTAAAGTTAGTAACTATATTTTATTATTAATAAAAAACATTAACCTAAGATACCCTAGTAAGAAGCTAGCTATAAAGTACCTAGGCCCCTATAAGATTAAAAAGGTAATTAGGAGTTACAAATTAGTATATTAATTAAAATTATTACCTAGGACTTAATTACATAATATATTTAATATTACTAATCTTAAACCTTTTAAAGGGGACCTAATAGATATAGAAGATATATCCTTGCTACAAGATACTATTAAAGATAATAAATAAGAGTTTAAAGTTAAGAGAATTATTTTGCATTACTATAATAGAAGGCGTTATAAATATCTAGTTAAATAGAAAGGCTATAATGCTTTAGAGAATTCTTAGGTGTTAAAAAGGGATTTTATTACTAGAGAAATTATTAATAACTATAAGTAATAGCTAAGTAGCAAAGTTAATATAAGGTAGTTACGTTTTATAACTTAATACACTAAAGATATTAGAAAATAAAGTTAATTTACTTAGATAACTTAAATAATCTATTATGTAGCTACTAAGCACCTATCCCTTTATAATAGAGTTAGTCCCTAAGACTACTAGTCCCTTATTATTAGTAGTAGCTATAGGAACCGCGGAGGAAGAGGCCTTAGGAGTATCTTTATTATTAGAATCCCTCTCTCTATATATATAGACCTAAAGTGCACTAGGGAGCTTAATAGGACTAATATGTTTAGGTAAATTAATAGTATTTAGTGTAAACTACTAGTAAGTTAGTTAAGTATTAGCTATATATATTAAGAAAGCTTACCTTTAGAATGTTCTAGGCTATAAAGTAAAGATAGTTTAAAATATTAATCTAGGTCTCTAGATTTATAGTGTTACTTAGTAGCGCTATTATAGTATGTTTGTTATGTTCTGCCTTATAAGCAGCATTAGCAAATATTTAAGCGCGGCAGATATAACTATACTTATTAGAATTTTTATAAACTAGGATAGTATTCTATAGCTTTTTCTTTGCCTTTATAATAGGCTAGCAGTAAGTTAGTAGTAATCTAATATCTAGGTAATAGGATTATACTTACTTTATTTTAATAGTAGTAGCTACCTTTAGAAGTAATAAGCATATTTTATTAAATAGCCTGCTAAATATTAGCTATAAAGAAGCAGTAAGTAAGCAAAGAAGTTATACTTAAAGATTTATTATATTTTACTAGGAAAGTCTTTTTATTAATAAGGTATCCTAGAATCTTATAAGTGCTATTTTTTAGGAGAATATTTTACATTACTACTCACTAATAATAGCGTATATATAGAATCTTTTTTAAAGTTATTTTACTAGTAGTAAGTTAGTAATAGAGACACTATAAGGATATAATAAACTTATAATAAGATTTTAGAAGAAGTTCGCTTTAGAGGAGACTTTATAGGAGACTTTATAGGAGATTTTTTAGTTAATAAATCTTCTTAAGGCGTTAATAAAGGCGGAGTTTAGGTATAAGACTTAGATATAGTAAACTAGCTATAAGTTAGCTATAATAGACTAGATAGGGAAGTTATACTAGTAAAAGTACAAACTTATAAGCTAGATAAGGGTAAAAAACTAAGATAAATAAGGATAGATAATAATAATAATTAGGGACTAAAAGAGGTTAGTAACTACTAAGTAATAGTAGTAAAAGAGCTACTACTTAGCTAGTAAGGGTAACTTATAAGGTTAAGGGATATTATAAAAGAAAGGAAGTGTGTGGAAGGGGGGAAAAATCAGTCTCTTTTATATTAACCCTAGACCCCTTAAGTAATCTAACGCACTGCGTATAGGTGATTTATAAATTATAATAATAACTATTAGCACTACTAAACGCACACATGCCTAATAGCTACGAACTTATAGTGACTATAATATAAGCCCTTTAGTTAGACTATTTAGAACTATAGCATTAGGTACCTTGTTTATTTAACTAATCACAAAAATTAACATAGGTTATCTATTTTTTTTCTTTCTAGCTATGTAATAGGTAATAATATTTGTTTTGCTATAGTAAAGCTACGTATAGGCTGCTATTTAGACATTACTAACTATAACAAAAGGGGTTGTTTTTAATTAGTGGCATTATTATTATTATTTCTTTTTATTTACTTACGCATTTAAATATAGGGTGCCTTATCTTATTTTCCTTATAAAGCTCTAATGCAGTAACTATACCCTAAGTAAGTAGCTTATTTTATAATTAAGGTTAATTATATATAGGGGAGGTATTATATTAGAAGCGTAGAGGTTAAAGGTAGGATGTTTATTAAAGCAAGTCTTTAGAGAACCTTTAGGCCATGCGAATAATAAAGAGGCTAGCTAGCTATAAGATAGCCACGTGCTTGTGGAGTAAGGTATTTATTAAAGACTACGCATATTATTAGTGCTAGGTTAGAGATTAAAACCTTCACGCACCCGCCCCTAGCTAGTATCTATCTAGTAGCAACTGCGATAGTCTTAGCTATCACTTCGTTTATAACCTGTCGGTGCAAGCCGTGACACTAGGTTAAAATTATAAGTATTACCTTATTTAAAGAAAGTAATTACCTAGGACTAGACTTTAGAGAATAGGTTCTAGTAAATAAATATTTACCTATCCTTATTAGTTCTAATAAAGTCCTTATTTACCTATAGCTTATATTCTATTAGGAACCTTTATATAGTAAATAAGGCCTTATTACTATTATATAGGTTACCTATAGGGATAGGTTTTTATTTTACCTTAGGTATAGTTAAGACTAGGTTAGGGGTAGGAGGTAAAGTAAGGTTAACTACTAGGGCACTAGGTTAGGCTATAATAGATAGTTAGGTTAAAGGTTCTATAGTATTTATAGCTACTTATTATTAGAGGCGCGTAAGCTTTGCTATTTACTTATTAAGTATAAGTTAAAGCGTCTTAAATTAGGCCTATTAAGCTACTAGTAGTGCTATAGCATTAGATAGGGGGGTTATTATCCCCTAGCTAGGTTAATCTTATAGTTAGAGCATGTCTATTATATTTATTAATATATCTATTAGTATTTCTATTATATCTTTTAGTAGTTATTATAAAGAACTAAAGGAAGTCTCTTAATTATTAAGGACTAGCCCCTAGGTAACTATAATAGGGCGTTAATATAGTATTAAGAGACTTAAGAAGGAAGGAGAAAGGGTAAGAGACTATCCCTAGTAGTGCCCCTTATACCCCCTAGGCTACTTATATAAGCCTCCTTTTCCTCACCCTAACTACTTTTACTAATCCCCTCTCTAACTGCTATACGGACAATGCTTAGGTAAAGCCTAAGCCCTTACACTATAAGACTATATTAACTTATATACCTTTATTACTAGAAAAATATAGGAGAAGGTTATATAACTTACCTAGTAATTTTAGAAGGCTATACTAAAGAATAAGTAAAAACCTAAGTATTTAAGAGATAAAGAACTATATAAAAATCCCTAATATTATAGAAATAACTCCTTTTAAGGCTATAGGCCTTATAAGAATTAAAGAAATAAAGACTAGGAAAAGGGCTTAGCTATATACCTAAATAATAGTAAAGTTAAGGATAAGAGATAATATTATAACTATAATAGTTTAAATTACCTTATAAATAAGTATAATAAGCTAAGGAAAAAGCCCTAAGATAACTAAGAAAACTCCTTAAGGTAAAAGTAAAGGCCCTTACCTTTACCTTAAACACTAAGGTACTAATTAGGTATTAATTTTATATATAAGCTATTATTTATAGGTATAAAGATATTAAAATAGTAGTAAACTTAGATAGCTATACTAAGCTTAATATTATTAGTATTAAATTTATAAGGAACTATAAGCTTAATTAAGCTAAGGCTATAGTACTTGTTCTTTAGGTAATAAGGGCTTTTATAGTCTCTTAATATAGTGTTTAAAAGGTACTTATTATAATTAAAGACTTAAGAGATAAAGAAAAAAACCTTAAGTTACTATATATAACTATAAATAAGGACTTAAAAGTAAAGGGAAGTCTTATCTTAATTAAAATATATATACTTACTAAAGAATATATTTATCTTTATTTATACTTATAAGAGTAATAGTTTAAGAAAAAGAAAATAGCCTTTTTATTTATAACTCCTTATAAGTTTATAAAGGTAATATATAATAAGGCTATTATATATACTATTATAAAAGTTATAGAAAATAAGTTTATTACCCTTAAAGATAATAAGAAGGTAAAAGTATATAAAACTATTAAAGATATTCCTAAGGAACTATATAAGTTTAAAGATATATTTATAGTAAATAAGGTAAGTAATTTACTATTAAGAAAGGAGACTAATTATATAATTAACCTAATATCTAAGGCTATGCCCTTATATAAACTAATTTATTCTCTTTCCTAAAGTAAGTTAAAGAAGCTTTATAAATATATTAATAAAAACCTATAGAAAGGCTAGATAAGACTTTCTAAGAGCCTTATAAGTATACTTATCCTATTTATACTAAAGAAGGATAAAACACTCTAACTATATATAGATTACTAAGGACTTAATAAAGTAATATAAAAGAATTACTATACTCTCCCCTTAATTTTAGAGATCCTAGACTAGTGCTAAGGAGCCTATTACTTCTTAAAGACTAATATTAAGGATACTTACTATTAAATTTATATTAAAGAAAGTAATAAGTAAAAAACTATATTTTATACCTATTATAAACACTATAAATATCTTATAATACCCTTTAAGTTAACTAATACCCTAGCTACTTTTTAAAGCTATATTTATAAAGCACTTTATAAGCTAGTAAACACTATTTATATAGTGTATTTAAATAATATCCTTATTTTCTTAAAAATATAAGAGAAGTATACTATATATATTAAGGAAGTTCTAGAATATATAAGGTTAGTAAAGCTATATATAAAACCCTTAAAGTATTTATTTTATTAGGAATTAGTAAAGTTCCTAAGGTTTATTTTATTAATTAATAGTATCTTAATAAATATATATAAAGTTAATATAATTTAGGACTAAAAGGAGCTTATAAGCTTTAAAGATATATAGTCTTTCCTAGGGTTTTATAACTTTTACTAAAGGTTTATTTACTAATACTCTAGGATTATAATACCCTTATATATATTAATAAAAGGTAGTTAAAATAGTATTTAAACTAGGAAGTTTATATTTAAGGAAAGGGAATAGCTAGTATTTAACTAGCTAAAAGATACCTTTTAATAGGTATTTTTTCTCTATTATTATAACCTAAGTTAGCTAGTGTATATTAAGATAAATACTTTAGTTTTTATAATAGTAAGAATCTTATTTTAATAGGATAATAAGTGTTACGATACGAAATGTATGATATAATGAGTGTGAAGGTGATGGTTTATTTAACTAGCTAGAGGTTAGAGCTATTGTCTAATATAGGGGTTCTAGGTTATGTGCTAGCTATATCTAAGGTCTTGTGGCATTGACAGGCCACATCCTAAGGTGACAGACTAACTGTCAATTCTAGCACGTAACAAATGCGGGCACTATGGATAAAAGAGATAGCTATCCTAGCTATCTAAGATCTAACGAATTTGCAATAAGCTAGGAAACAGGCTCTTACGAGGGAATTCAGTTAGATAGATTGTCATAGATTATTAGGTCTAGCGGTCATTAAATCGGTTATTAAATCGGTTATCGAATCGGTTATTGAATTTGTCATTGAATTAGTTATCGAATTAGTCATTAAATCGGTTATTAGGTTAATAACTTAACCTACGGGATCTGTAACTATAGCGGTTAGATTAATAATCATGGAATTATATATCTAATTCAAAGTGCAAGTCAAAAGGGCGCTCTAAATTATAGTCAATTTGATTATCAAATTAATTAGATTAATCAGGTTAATTAGATTAATTAGGTTAATGGTTAGGTTAATAGTTAGGTTAATAATTAGATTAATAATCTAAATCGCTATTAGATTCATACGGATAGTCACATTAATCTAGCTAATAGATCTAATAATTAATAGCTTAGTTAGGCCACGAGCGTTGCAGAGGGCGTTGCAAAGGGTTAGGCAACGAGCTTTGCAAAGGTTTAGCGTTGCAGAGGTTAGGCAACAAGCTTTGCAGAGGGCGTTGCAAAAGGTTAGGTAACGAGCTTTGCAAAGGACAAATTCAGTCAGGCTATTAAATTCGGTCAGGCTGTTAAATTAGCTAACGAATTAGCTAACAAATTTGCTAACAGGCTAGCTGCCTTTAAAGGTCATTGCGCTCTTTAAAGACTTCCTTAATAAGGTCTTTAAGCTATTAAAAGTTATCCTTTTCTATTACTAGCTTCTATTAAAGGTCCTATATTTGCTACTATTACTATTAAATTTGCTATTATTACCGTTTAATCTGCTACTATAATTACTACTACTGCCACAGATATCAGGTCCTTAGGTCCTAAAGGTCCTGTTCATGCTATTCTTACTGCCACTAGAATTACTAAACTAGCTACTATTAAATCTATTAATATTACTAACTAGCTAGGCATAGGTCCTTAAGATACTAAAAGACCTAATTTCTTAAAGGGAAGGTCTTCTAGTAAATACCATAGGTTTAGCGCTAATAATCTTGCTTATAAAGCTACTATAATCGCTATTACTTACACTAATCTAGCTAGTGTAAGGGAAGCATTGTATCTAGCAAGCTTTATTGGATTGGAATTGACGAATTTGTCAGATTTGACGGTCGGGTCGAAGGTTAACGAAACGGATCGAAGGAAATCGAAGGTCTTCAAATCGAAGGTCTTCAAATCAATGGATCGAAGGTCTTCGAAGGTCGAAGAATCGAAGGTCGAAGGTCTTCGGGTCGATCGAATTCGCACGATCAATTGAACGGATCGAAGGTCGAAGGTTGAAGGTCTTTAAATTAAAGGTCTTTGATAATCAAAGAATCTGACAATGGGAGCGATGCCTAAGGGAGCTATTAGGCCTAGCTAAAGGGATAGCTTAATCAATTAGTCAGATTAACGGTCAAATCAAAGGTTAACAGATCAAACGGTTAGATCGAAGGTTAACAGATCTAACGATTGGATTGAAGTCAACGAATTAAAGGTTAACGAATCTGACAATAGGCGCGATGCCTAGAGACTGGTTAGATTGACGGTCGGATCGAAGTCAACAGATCAAACGGTTAGATCGAAGGTTAACAGATCTAACGATTGGATTGAAGTCAACGAATTGAAGGTTAACGAATCTGACAATAGGCGCGATGCCTAGAGAGACTATCAGGCCTAGTAAAAGGGATAGCTTGGACAGGCTTAGTGAATTAGTTAACGAATTATCAGTTAGTTTAGTGGCTTTTATTAGCAGTAAAAGCGCTAGAGGTACGCAATGATTAGAGAGCAATTGCTACCACTTATTACAATACGAAATGTATGATATAATGAGTGTGAAGGTAATGGTTTATTTAACTAGCTAGAGGTCAGAGCTATTGTCTAATATAGGGGTTCTAGGTCACGTGCTAGCCACATCTAAGGTCTTATGGCATTGACAGGCCACATCCTAAGGTGACAGGCTAACTGTCAATTCTAGCACGTAACAATAAGGGCTAATAGTATTCTATAGTATTTTAGTTAAGGAAGTTTATAAATACTAAATATAATTATAGTATAGTAAATTAAGAGCTACTTACTATAATAAAGTTATTTAAACACTAGTAATATTATATTAAAGGTATAGTAACCTTAGTAAAGGTTCTATTAGATTACTATAACTTATAGACTTTTATAAGGTAATAAAAGCTAAATAGGAGGTAGGCTAAATAGTGTATATTTCTTTACCCCTTTTACTTTATAATTAGGTATAAACCTAGGAAAAGTAACCTAGTAAATACACTATTAAGAAGGTCTAATTATAAAGGTAAACCCCTAATAAATAAGGCACTTTTACTAAAGCTTTAAAAGAAAATAGTAATTACTAAAGAACTAGTAAAAGAAAATATACTAATATATAAGAGAAAATATAGTAAGATACCTTTAAGGGAGGAAAATACCCTAGTCTTAATATATTAAAGAAAATATAGTAAAATACCTTTAAGGGAGGAAAATACCTTAGTCTTAGTAAAGAGGCTTAGTAAGATACCTTTAAGGAAGGAAAATACCTTAGTTACTATAGAGAAAGCCTTAGAGGCTAGAGTAACCTAGTTAAGAAGCTAGTTAGCTACTATAAATCTAGTAAAAGATTAGCTAAATAAGGGTAATTTCTAGGAGAAAGTAATATATATCTAAGATATTAGTATAGTATAAGAGATATAGAAGACTATTATACTACTAAATCCTTACTAATCTAAGCTAAATAAACTATTAGTATAATTACTATAAAAGGTATAGGATTAAGATTTAGATTTATAAAGGTAAAATAATAAGATTAATAATTCCCTAGTAAAAGGTAAGGGAAAAGCTAGTCTATAGTTATATAGTATAAGGGGTCTCCTAATATACTAAGACTAGGTAGTTATTCCCTAGGAGCCTATCTTATAATAAGAGCTTTTATAGCTATACTATAATAATTTACTAGTAAGTTACTTTAGGACTAAATACACTCTTAAGCTATTAAAGTATTACTTTTAGTAACTAGGTATAAGTAAGTTAGTATTTAATTATATTATAAGCTATAGGGTTTACTAGTAAATAGTAGCTAGAAAGTATTACTTATATAGAAGCCTTAAATCCTTACTAATACTATAGTAACTATAGGTAAAAATCTTAATAGATTTTATTATAGGATTACTTATTACCTAAGTAAGTAAATAAGAAACTAATATAATCCTAGTAATTATAGACTAATTTACTAAGTACTTTATTTTCTTACTTATAATTACTATAATTAATATAGTAAAACTAGTGAAGCTTTTCTATAGGGAGATTAAACTATAATTTAAGGCACTAAAGGGCATTATATTTAATAGGGGATTGGTTTTTATAAGCTAATTCTAGTTAGACTTATACTACCTATTATATATAAAGTAAAGGCTTTCTATAGCTTTTTACCCTTAAACTAATAAGTAAATAAAGAGAATAAACTAAGTACTTAAGTATTACCTTTAATACTTTATAGCTAAAAACTAATAAATATAGCCTAAGCTACTCCTAATAGCTTAATTTACCTATAATAATATAGTAAATAAAACTATAGGCTACTCCCTTAATTACTCCCTTATAAGCTATTTACCTAAGTTTTACCTAGCTCTTAGGGATAAGACTAAAGAAAGGGAGGTACTAGAAGCTTATATATATATTATAAAGCTATATAAAGTTAGAGAGTAATTAAAGTAAAACTAGGTAAAAGCTACTAAGACCTAAGTAAAATACTATAACTAGTATTACTAGCTATTAATACTAAAAAAAGGTAACCTAGTACTATTATTAGTAAAGAATATTAGGCTTAAGAATATAAAATAAAAGCTAACCCCTAGATTTATTAGATTATTTTAAGTACTTAATACTATAGGAAAATAAGCATATAGACTTATATTACTTAAAAAATATAGTTAACTATATAATATATTTTATATTAGCCTATTAGAGCTATAGAATTACTATAAAGACACTAGGGATAAGAAAATACTAATACTAGATCTTAAGGATAAAGAAAATAAATATAAAGTTAAGAAAGTTAAGGACTATAAGAAAACCTATAAAGGTAATAAATACCTACTAAAATAAAAGAGTTAGCTAAGTAAATATAACTAATAGGTTTTAGTAAAAGATATTAAAAGCGCTTAATATATTATTTAGGTATTTTACTAAAGCAAGTCTAGTAAGAAAGGTAGTAATATAGGATTAAGGCACTAATAAAGGAATATAAACACACTATAGAAAAGGCCTAATCTTACTAATTACTATAAAAACTATTACCTAAAGGCCTAGGTTATATTACTAAATAATAAAGGAAAATATGCCTAAAGTATAAGCAAAATAATAGGAAAACCCTTTATTATAGCTCCTATATAGGAGACTATATTCTAGCTATTAAAGCTATACTTTACTTAATTCTTATTACCTTAAATTACTTTCTTTATAGTATAGTAAAAGTAATAAATTACTATAACCTAAGCTATATACCTAGGGTTAAAGGGCTAGAGCTAAAGGACTATTTTTATCTCCTAGATAAATATAGTATTCTTAGGGTTCTCCTATAAAAAAGTTAGTAAAGACTAAGTAAAAGAATAAAGAAAAGCTATATATAAACTAAAAGAAAGGGAAAGAGAGCTATAGCTACTAAGGTAACTTATAGCTATTACTATAAAACTAGATAGTTTTAGTATAAGATAAAGGTAGCTTATATAGAAAAGTTAGTAAGAAGTAAGTAAAAAGTAAGTAACTTAATATACTTAATATACCTTTATAGTACTAGTTAGCTTAAAGGTAATATAGTATATAGTATTAGTATAGTTAAAACCTATTACTAAGTTTAAGATATATATAGTAAAGCTATAGTAAGTTATATCTAAAAATATAGGGATACCTTTCTTATCCTTAGTAATAATAGTAGTGTTTATAAGGGCCTAAACCTATTTATAAATAACTAAAAGGTCCTAGAAATTACTAGCTAAAGTTATTATAGCCTAGTATAGAAAAGTTAGTAATTTATAGCTATAGAATAATAAAATACTAAGTAACTTACTATCTTATATATTTACTATACTTATTACACTAAATATAATATTTTAATTATTTTCCTTTAGCTACTATACTAACTAAAGAATAAGGGAAATTATATATAATTACTAGTAAAAGAATCTTAATTAGTAAGTACTTCTTAAAGTCTAAGCACTTAGTTTAAAGATAGTATATATATAAGTAAATATAAAAGTAAATTATATTTAGCTTTATAGTAAAAGAATATAGATTAAGAGTTAAAGAGTTAAGGTAAATAAAGTATAAATAAGGTTAATTAAGAATAACTATATTTACTAGAGAAAAAAGTTTATAATATAATAAGGAGTTATAGATAAATTTATATATAAGCATTATCTATTATTTATTATTATTTTAATTTAGCTAATACTTAGCAAATAGCTATAGGGTACCTAGTAAAAGCTATTTAAAAGCCTAGCTATAAGTAAGGGGGTAATTATAAGGCCTTACTTATAATAATAAGTACACTTACGCACCCTATAGGCTAGCAAGGCCCTAGGGCTAGGTCTATATAACACTAGTAAGCTACTAGCTATAAGATAGCGACTCGCATGCATAACACATTTAGACCTAGCAAGCTTTAGTTAATACACCAGAGCCCCTATACCTCTTGCCTAGCTACCATTGTTCTCACAGCCTATAAGGCTACACTTGCGTACTAACAAGGGCTGTTAGCCAATAAAAACATCGCTATTTTAGGTACTTCTAGCCATTATAAATTTATATTATATTATAAGTACTAGTGAACATCTGAGTTACAAATAGCTACATCACATGTCTTACAATAATTAAGTGCATCGCGGGTCACCCCCTTTTGCCACCTAGGAAAAGTGGGGCAGTACGCAATTGTAGCCTTATGGGCACTAAAGAGATAGCCGTAGTAATAAATAAAACATATAATAGGTATTAGTACTTGTATTATAGTATAAATTAGTACGAGCTAGAAAGTACCTCCAATAACGATATTTTCATTGGCTAACAACCCTTCTTAGTACGAAAGTGTAGCCTTATTTCCTTAGAGGTCCTACATAAGCCTTGTGGGTCTGTGGGGCCCCCACAAGCTCCCTGCCACAAAGTCAGTGACCGCGTAAGTACGCGAATTGTGGTGTAGTAATTTATATAGGGAAAATTGCTAGTACATTGATTATTAGCCTATTCACATATAATAAGCGAATGTACCTCTAGTTTACTTTTATCCAATTAGATACAGACCCTAGCTAACGTGACTCCATAAGGCTTAGGACCTCTAAGAAGATGGCTAGCAAAGAGATAGGAAAGAGAGATACATACAATTTGCAGGCCCCATAGATCCGCAACGTGGACCGCCTCGAAGGAGATAGGTGCACGTGATAACAGGCCATGCTACTCGCTACGCAACGGACTCACAATTGAGCTTGTACAAGCGAATGATATTTTTCTTGTTCTAACAAAACCTTTCAGTGAAGGCCTAGGGTATAAAATTTATATTACTAATCTAAAGTTATATATCTTAAACTAGGAAAGGTTATGATTACTAAGGTTTAACACTTAGGATATAGCTAATTAGAAATAGGAGGTATAAAATTATAGTAAATTAAAGAATAATAATTAAGAAAAGAAAATAATTTATAGTGCTCTAGTTAGTACTATCTTAAAATAGGCTAGCCTATCAAGGGAGAGAGTAGGATAGGTAATTAGAGGTAATAATATTATAGAGACGCAGTAGCTAGAATACTAGACGATCAGAGCATTGCACTACAATACAATACAATACATTACACAATACAATACATTAGAAATTTTACAATACAATACAATACATGTATTATTTGTATTGTTTTGTATTTCTTTTTCTTTTTTTTAGTATAAAGTTAAATTCCTTAATTATAAGTTATAATAAGGTATATATAGTTAATATAATAGCTTATAATTGTCACGGCTTGCACTGAAAGGTTATAAACGAAGTAATGGCTAAGACTATTACAGTTACTACTAGATAGATACTAGCTAGGGGTAGGTGCGTAAAGGTTTTAATCTCTAACCTAGCACTAATAATATACATAGTCTTTAATAAATACCTTGCTCTATAAGCATATAGCTATCTTATAGCTAGCTAGTCTCTTTATTATTTACCTAGCCTAAAGGTTCTCTAAAGACTTACTTTAATAAACATTTTATCTCTAACCTTTACGCTCCTAATATAATACCTCCCTTATATATAATTAACCTTAATTATAAAATAAGTTACTTACTTAGGGCATAGTTATTATATTAGAGCTTTATAAGGAAAATAAGATAAAGTACCTTTATATTTAAACACATAGGTAAATAAAAAGAAATAATAATAATAATACTACTAATTAAAAATAACCCCCCTTATTATAGTTAGTAATATCTAAATAGTAGCCTATATATAGCTTTAATATAGTAAAATAAATATTATTACCTATTATATAGCTAGAAGAAAAAAACAAATAACCTATATTAATTTTTATAATTAGTTTAAATAAATAAGGTACCTAATGCTATAGTTTTAAATAGTCTAACTAGAGGGCTTATATTATAGTTACTATAAGTTTGTAGCTATTAGGTATGTGTGTAATTAGTAATGCTAATGGTTATTATTATAATTTACAGATTACTTATATATAGTGCGTTAGATTACTTAAGGGGTCTAGGGTTAATATAAAGAGACTAATTTCCCCTCTTTTATACACTTCCTTTCTCTTATAATATCCCTTAACCTTATAAGTTACTCTTACTAGCTAAGTAATAGCTCTCTTATTGCTATTGCTTAGTAATTACTAATCTCTTTTAGTCCCTAATTATTATTATTATTTATCCTTATTTATCTTAGTTTTTTACCCTTATCTAGCTTATAAGTTTATACTCTTACTAGTATAACTTCTCTATTTAGTCTATTATAGCTAACTTATAGCTAGTTTACTATATCTAAGTCTTATATTATAACTTTACCTTTATTAATACCTTAAGAAAATCTATTAATTAAAAAAACTCCTATAAAGTCTCCTATAAAATCTTCTATAAAGTTTTCTCTAAAGTAAACTTCTTTTAAAATCTTATTATAAGTTTATTATATTCTTATAGTATCTTTATTATTAACTTATTACTAGTAAAATAACTTTAAAAAAGATTCTATATATACACTATTATTAGTAAGTAATAATATAAAATATTCTCCTAAAAAATAGTACTTATAAGATCCTAGAATACCTTATTAATAAAAAGACTTTCTTTATAGAATATAATAAATCTTTAAGTATAATTTCTTTACTTACTTATTATTTCTTTATAGCTAATATTTAATAGGCTATTTAATAAAATATACTTATTACTTTTAAAATAATAAAAACTATATTATAGTATATCTCCCTTAACTAGAATTTACTTACTTATTACTAATATATTACTAAACTCTAGCTTAAATTATATAGCTTTATAATAGGCTATTTAAACTTATTAAAGCTACTTTTAAAGGTAGCTATTACTATTAAAATAAAGTAAGTATAATTTTACTACTTAAATACTAAATTACTACTAATGTATTACTAGCTTATTATAAAAGTAAAGAAAAAGCTATAAAATACTATCCTAGTTTATAAAAATTCTAATAAGTATAGTTATATTTACTATACTTAAATATTTACTAATATTACTTATAAGGTAAAATATAATAAACACACTATAATAGCATTACTAAGTAATACTATAAATCTAAAGACCTAGATTAATATTTTAAACTATCTTTACTTTATAGCTTAAAATATCCTAATATTAAGCTTTCTTAATATATATAGCTAATACTTAACTAACTTATTAGTAGTTTATACTAAATACTATTAATTTACCTAAATATATTAGTTTTATTAAGCTCCTTAGTGTACTTTAAGTTTATATATATAAAGAGAGGGATTCTAATAATAAAGATACTCCTAAGGCCTCTTTCTCTATAGTTCCTATAGCTATTACTAATAATAAGGAACTAGTGTCTTAGGGACTAACTCTATTATAAAGGGATAGTTACTTAGTAGCTATATAATAGATTATTTAAGTTATCTAAGTTATCTAAGTAAATTAACTTTATTTTCTAATGTCTTTAGTATGTTAAGTTATAAATTATAACTACCTTATATTAACTTTACTACTTAGCTATTACTTATAGTTATTAATAATTTCTCTAGTAATAAAATCTCTTTTTAATACCTAAGAATTCCCTAAAGTATTATAGCCTTTCTATTTAACTAAATATTTATAATGCCTTTTATTATAGTAATATAAAATAATTCTCTTAACTTTAAACTCTTATTTATTATCTTTAATAGTATCTTATAGTAAGAATATATTTTCTATATTTATTAAATCCCCTTTAAAAGGTTTAAGACTAGTAATATTAAATATATTATATAATTAAGTCCTAGGTAGTAATTTTAATTAATATACTAATCTATAACTCCTAATTACCTTTTTAATCTTATAGGGGCCTAGGTACTTAATAGCTAGCTTCTTACTAGGGTATTTTAAGTTAATATTCTTTATTAATAATAAAATATAGTTACTAACTTTAAACCTTATTAGAGTTCTTTTTTAGTTATAATATTTTTTATACTAAGTCTATAAGTTACTTAAAAGCTATTTAATTATAGTATACTTCTCTCTTAGTGCTAAAACTTTACTTTTAGCTTAATTATTTACTAAAGGGATATTTACTATTACTTACTATAAACCTCTAGTATTATAACCTTATAATGCCTTTACTAGTGTGTAGCTATGCATTAAGTAATTACTTATATTATATATAAATTATGCTATTAATAGGTTATTTACCTAATTAGTTTATTTAGTATAAGCAAAAGCCCTTAAATAATATTCTAAGACCTAGTTTAAATATTCTATTTAGCTATTTATCTAGGGGTAAAAAGCAGTACTAAGTAGTTACTTAGTTATAAGAAAATAATAAAAAGTTATCTAGAAACTACTAGTAAATATAAAACCTTAGTTTATTATAATACCTTCTAGGGCTTTATAGTCTCTAAAAATATATTCTAAGAATATAGTTACTAGCCTATTACTAGTTAGTTATGTTAAAATAGGGATATAAATACTATATTTTATAAAATAGTTAATAATAACTAGAATTATATTATAAGTCTAATTTAAGTCTTTTACTAGTAAAAGTCTAGTGATAAAATCCATTTATAATTCTTAAAAAGGGTAATTAAGCACTAGTAATGTAGCTAGCTTACTATATAGTTTATAATGCCTTAGTTTTAAAATCTAATAATTTATATAAGTGCTAATATATACCTTTATATCCTTCTTTATTATTAGCTAATAATATTAGTTTATAATCTAATAAAGAGTTTTACTTACTCCTTAATACCTAGTAGTAAGGTTATTATAAGTTAGTAATAAAATTTCTTTTCTTATACCTAGAGAAATAAAAATATAATTCTTAAATATTAATAGTTTAAAGGGTCTAATAGACTATAACTAAGATATAGCTATATTACTACTTTTAAGTAACTTTAATTAACCTATAGTAAAGTTATTACCTTACTATGCTTTATATAATAAGACTTAAATTAGGGGTTTTAATTCTAAGCTCTTTTCTAGAAAGTTAGAGTTAAACTTAAAAAAGGTTCTTTAAATAAATTAGATCCTAGCTATAATATCTATATAAGTAATTAGTTTAATAAATACTTTTAGTCTTATAAGGATATAAATAAGTAATGTTTTTAAGGGGCGCCCTTATTACTTACTAGTAGTAACCTATGCTAGTTTATTCTTATTAGAAATAGCTAGTCTAATAGGAAAATTAAAATAATTAAGTAATAAATAATATATACGCTAGGTACTAATAGTATTACTATAGCTAGCTTATTACTTATTAACTAAAGTATAAAAGGTATTAAATAACCTTACTAATATAACTCTTCTAAGATTATTTAGATTATTAGGTTCTTTAGGAATATAGTTAAGTTATAATTTTTTAAAACCCTAGATATTAGTAGTATTATTATAGCGTCATTATAACTAACTATTAGTTACACTAAGTAATGTTTTTATAGAGCCTATAGCACTAATAATATCACTATAGTGTTTTTATTACTTAGTATTTATAAATTTAAATAAAAAGGCAAGAAGTTATATAGTTACTACTTTCTCTTTCTTACCTTACTTATAAAATCTAGTCTTCTTAAAAGTAAGTTAGTAAGATTTAATTTCCCTATATAATATATAATCTTAAAATTAAAAGGATAAAGCTTATTAAGCATAATTACTTACTTACTAGTAAGCTTAGGCTTTATAGTAAGGTACTTATAGTTTAAGTAATCTATAATAACTTTAATTATATAAGCTAAATAAGTAAGATAGTGTCTCTATATATAAAAAGGCTCTTAGATAGCTAATAATTTACTATTAGGTATTAAATATTATAATTTAGTATTAGTTATTTTCCTTAATATAAATATAACTAGGTGCTAGTAACCTAGCACTAATCTTATAAGTATAGCCCTAATTGTATATCTAGATACATCTATCTTCACTTTAAGATATATAAGTAGGTTAAAATACACTAGAATTAGCGCTTCCTAAAATCTTTATTAAAGTTCTCTAAACACTACTAACTTATAGGGTTTTAGTTTAAATATTACTAGTTAATTCCCTCTAAGGTAATCTATTAATAGAATAATAACTTTACTATACTATTTAATAAAATAGTAGTAAAATCTAGTAAAACTAAGAAATAACTAAATATTAAAAACACTATATAATATTAGCTAGGTTATAATTACTTTAACTCTTACTAAGTCTATTATAATACCTTTCCCTAATGTCTTAAAGCCTAAAAATTTAACTTCCTTAACTAAAAATCAATACTTCTTAAGGTTAATAAAAAGGCTTACCTCCCTAAACCTATATAAAACTTATTTAATATGCCTTATATACTCTTTAACCTTACTACTATATATTAGTATATTATCTAGATAAATAATATAAGTCTTATTAATAAGTCCTTTAAGAGTCTTATTAATATACTCCTAAAAAGTTACTAGTGTGTTAACTAATTTAAATAGTATTACTAGATATTTAAAGTAGCTATATTAATAATAAAACGCTATTTTCCACTTATTACCTAAGTAAATATATAGCTAATAGTATATATCTTTTAAATCTAGGACTATAAAAATAACTATGCTTACTAATTAATTAAGAATTTTAGTAATAAGGGGTAAAGGGGCTTTATTCTTAATTATAATCTTATTTAGGCCTCTATAATCTATATAAAGCCTTAATTTCCTTTCTTTCTTTAGGATAAATAAAATTAGGGCTTTAGCTAGGCTAACTAATCTTCTAATTTACCCTTTAAGCTATATATGTTATGGTCTAGCCCTAAGGGCTAATCGCGGGTGTCTGCGCCACCATGCAGGTGATGTTCCCGATCCCATTGTGCCATAGCAAAAGAATACGCATTGTATAAGTCCCTGTAACTTGTATAATTAACACCTATATTGCTAGGTCTAGGCAAAGCCTAGATTATCACATAGGCCCTTTCCCTAGGTAACCTTCCTATTAACCCTTGTAAGCTAGCAATACCGCGTATCCCCTAGGGACCCTCTCTATCCCTATAAGCCTAGGAAGAACCCCGTTATAGCTGCCCTATAGTGCTTGCGCACGTAGCTAGTTTAAACCTATGACCTTAGGTGACTTGTACAAATGTTATAGTCTAGCCCTAAGGGCTAATCGCGGGTGTCTACGCCACTATGTGAGTGATGTTCCTAATCCTATTGCGCTATAGCAAAAGAATACGCATTGTACAAGTCCCTGTAACTTGTACAATTGACACCTATATTGCTAGGTCTAGGCAAAGCCTAGATCATCACAATATACTTATAAGGTACTCTCTAAGAACCTCTAGCTCTCTCTTAGCTAAATTATATATAGGCCCCTAAGGTAGTATTTTCCCTTTTTCTAATTTAATAGTATAAGTATAACCTCCTAGTTTAGGAAGCTTACTTACTAACTCTTTAGAAAAAATATCTATAAACTCCTTATATTCTTCTAGGATTATTAGTGTAAGGTATTTAGTGCTCTTATCCTAATTTAACGTGGCTTCTTTATTACTTACGTTTTCTAAAATTAGTATAACTATAATACCTTTACTTTTCTACTATAAATAAGTATACTCTAGGATTTATATAGCTACTTTACTATTTATTTGTATATCTATTACTACTAGGTTCTTTAATTAGCCTTTTTCTTTTTCTTTTTCTTTTTAATTTTTATTTTCTAGAATACTTAGCCTAATCTTTATTACTCCTAATAATAAAGTAACTACTACTATTTTTTTCTCCTTATATACTTACTACTTATTATAAGTAAAGGAGAGAAATTCTATTATTACTAGATATCTCTAATATTTATGCTCCTAATATATAATTCTAAGTAAATATTCTTTAATTTAGTCTATGCTTAGAATTATCCCTTTACCTATATTAGTAATAAAGTAACTAACTTAGTAAACTTTTATAAATCCTATATTATCTTTTATTTTAATTAATTTTTTTAAGATTTCTTAATATAAAATTACTTTTTTACTTACACTCTTGTCAGAACCCGAAGGTGTGCGGGTAAGCCATTGAACCAAAAGATTCACCAATGCTAGCTCTCGCTCGCATTGCACCTTACAATTGATTATTAGGCCCGCCCGCGCACGCGCACGCGCGCACCTGACAACTCTTTAGTATTTTATCTAATTAAATTATATTCTCCTAATCCTTTTTTAATAATAATTTTAGATAAATTATTAAAGACTATATACCTATATTAAATAGCGCTTATATAGCTAATTACTAGTTATCTTATTATAGAGATACTTATATTCTTATTCTATTATCTATAAGGTACTCTATAGTAAGATTATATTCCTAAGTCTATACTAATTAAACTAGTATTATATTAAAAGATATAGCTTTATTACCACTTTCTTTATACTTCTTAGTTATATACCTAGTACTTTTATAGGTAAAATAATCTAGTGCTTAATAAGCTAGTAAAGTATACCTAGGCTTTTTATATTTATAGTACACTAGGGATAATCTTTTTCTTTAATCTTTGCTTTATTACTATACCTTATCTATAGGTAATATAAAATAAGAGCATTATTTTTTTCTTTTAAGGTCTTAACTTTTTTATTACTTTAGCTTAAACTTATTATAACCTTAACTTTCTTACCCTAGCCTTATAGTTAGCTTTAGGTTATTAGAATCTCTTAACTAATTATTTACTTTCTTATAGTATTATTTAGGCTATTTAAAAAGATTATAATTCTTAGATATATAAGGATTTCTTTAGGTAACTTAGCTTTTACCTTAGCCTAAGCTTATATAAAGGATTAAAATAATTAGTTATTCTTTTACCTAAGATTTAGTAATAACCTTATTACTTTTAAGTGTCTTATACCTATATCTATTATTCTAGTTTTTAGCTATTCTAGAAAATTTACCTAGGTAATTAACGAATAATTTACATGCTTATCTATAGCTATATAACGCATTTACTATTGCTTTGCATTACTAGCTAGGTAGCTTAAGCAGCTACTTACATACATTACCTTAGTTATATTATTCTTAAAGGTATAGTAGTCTAATTTAAATAATATATCTAAATTTACTAAGAAATTCTATAGGCTTTTATATATTTCCCCTTTATATATAGGCATTTTTATCTATATTTTAATAAGACTACCTTACTATATAATTACTACTAAGTCACTATAAACTAAAGGTAAAATTATAGCTAATATTTAAGGGGTAATTATAAGTCTAGATTAAGGGGTAATTATAGGTCTAGTTTAAGGTCTAGCTAATCCTAGATTTGCCTTAAGCTCCCTAATTTATACCTTTATTTATAAGACCTCTTATCTTCTCTAAAGGTAATATAGCTTAGCTTATATAACCTTATAGTATTATTATAATGCCCTTTTTTCTTTAGTTATATTATCTATACCTTTACCTAAATTAGGATTAAGTGGTGTTTATTACACCCTATTATTATTTATAGTTTTAGATTATAGGGGTTCTTTAACTTCCTAATTATCTATAGCTTTATTATTATAAGGTACTAGTGTGTTTCTTATAGATCTTTAAAGCATTAGCTATATAATAATCTAGCTAATAGTTTATATCCTTAAAAAGGTTAAGAGAGATTAATTTATTATAGCTTACACTAAAAGGTTATAAATAAAGTAATAGCTAAGACTATTATAGTTACTACTAGATAAATACTAGCTAGGGGTAGGTATATAAAGGTTTTAATCTCTAACCTAGCACTAATAATATACATAGTCTTTAATAAATACCTTGCTTTATAAGCATATAGCTATCTTATAGCTAGCTAGCCTCTTTATTATTTGCCTAGCCTAAAGGTTCTCTAAAGACCCGCTTCGATAAACATCCTATCTCTAACCTCTGCGCTCCTGACAATAATAGCTTATAATAGCTTATAATAGCTTGTAATAGCTTGTAATAGCTTACAAATTTAATAGCTATTAGTATTAGCTAGTATTCCTTTTAAGTAAAAATCATATATCTAAGCATAAAAGCTATATATAAGTAACTAATAGTTATAAGAACCCACTTATAGACTCACTTTTATTAAAACCCTCTCTTTAAGTAAAGATTATATATAAGTAAGAAAGCTATAGATAAGTTAATAATAGCTTATATATAATTCTTTAAATTCTTTTTTTAGTTTTTATAAGCTTTTCCTAGGTTTAAACTTAGGGTTTTTACTTTTCTTTTAAGTAAAAAGACTAAAAAGTTAAAGTAATTACTTATAATTATAATAAAATAGTTATAAAGGTAAAGAATGTTTTATTAGATAAATAAAAATTCTCTCTTTATAATAAGAACCTTATATATATAAATATATTATTTTTAGGATTATAATCTTATTTATATATAATAATAAATAATTTCTTTAGGGTAAATATTTTAATTAAAGCTAGAAAAAACACACTAAAAAGGATAAGAAATCCAAAAAATAGATATTAAAGTTATAAAACCTTTATAATATAGTAAAAAAATAACTCTATAAATTATGCCTTTAATATATTATATTAAGCTACTAAGTACCTATAATTAGCTTATTATTCTAAATCAGATAAACCTTTATAAATTTTTAGATAAATAAGTAAATTATATTAAAAATTAAGAGTATCTTAGTTAGGTTCCTTTTAAAATCTACTATATAATAGATATATATAATACCTCACTTTTAATTTCCCCTAATAATACATTGTATTATATGTATTATATTGTATTATATTGTATTTTTAATATAATACAATACATAATACAATACATAGGGCAATACAATACTGTTTCGGGGACATTGTACGGAGTACTCGATACAGTGCTTGAACTTCACGTCAAGGGCTGCCCTTGCCAAGCCACTTGCATGACTCCAAGAGACATGCTCCATTCTCAAAAGACATTTTCTGCTTCCATCTATTGTGGTCCTTTGTGGATTTGCTATCGATATATCTCCACAAGCGCATGAGTCGTGAAGCTCAGCGAAACCATGGAGACTAGGAATGGCGGCGAGTAAGTTTCCCAACAACAAAGCAGGAGAATATGGGAAGTAAAGATTTTGTAATAAGCGAAAAAAAAAAAAAAAAAGAGCAGAGACCCATGCCAATAATCAGCGCATCGACACAAAAAAGGCCACTACGTAGCTGTTGTCAGTTCACGAGAGCAAGTCGGCGTGCCCATTGACTTCATATTTGTTGATGGGTCAATGCAAATCGTGTTGGCTACGGCGTACGGAGTACTTTGGTACCTACTCTGGCACGGATCTGTATTACGTGACATGGAAGCAATCCTACAGCATACCACCACGGCACCCACTGCGTCTCTTTTACTGCGGTTCCCGCATTATAGGAATGAGACATGACTGCTAAATTACCACTCCTACTAGTCTGTACAGTGGGTCTGTATGTACGGACGTAGTGCCCGCTGTACGACTTGCCGTGGTATGGTTGAAGGGTCTTTCGTGCTATGGCGGCTTAATATGTACGGATTACGGATTACATGCACACCCCTTCGCCAAGCAGGTCTGGGTAAGCTGACCGACGCCTCCGGGGCTAAATCGTCAAGAGGGCGTCCTGTACCGAGGTGCTGGAATGCACACAGCACAATATTATCGCAGGTGCTCCTTTTTAAGGCGGCTTGAGGCTGTGTGGCACAAATCCCTGCTCATAGCCCCGTCAGCGTTCTCACTTGTCACCAAGAGTCCTGTTGGATGCCCACCCCCTCTCAGAGCCGTTCAGGTTGAGTGAGCTCTGCAGAGGTTTCCCCGGCCAAGGTTTTAATCTTCAGAGGCGAGGTTGCTCGTCTCAAGTTGAGCCAAAGAGCTTGTATCGGATGTCGCGGATCGTTCACGGATTGGTACGTCGGTCGTAGGCCCTGGCAGGGGCGGCTAGAGAGCGGCTCAGAGCGCGCAAAACAAGTACAAGAATCAATGAACAAACATCGACGTCGAATCCTTGACACAGTGCCATCGCTTCGAACAGGGGACATGGCATTTTGCCAGAATAGTACCAGAACAAGTGCCAGAACCAAGAACAAGTGTTCGGACACAGATCCACGGGCGGCTAATATTCTTTGGTGAGGTGGAGGTGAGGTGGAGCCAATACAGACAGGCACAAGGATACAAGCGAAAGGAAAGGAAAGGGCATGAACTCCATGAACTCGGCACGTCACTTTCCAAGTCGGTGACCAGACGGTAATAATATCAGGTAGCTTGTCTGCCCGCTGGTCAGACTGCCAGATATCACGGTGGAATGCGAACGCTTTGCTTCCTTGTCCAATGCTGGGAAAGGGTATTGGCGGAAGTCGGCGCGCGTGCACATCGTCGTCGTCTGGCGGAAGTTATTATTGGTAATTGAACGTTGTTGAACTGCCTGTGTACGGATTACAACGGATCACTCGTGATGACACATTGTTATTCCCACTCCCTCCCTCCAACCCTCCAACCCACCCTCGAACCACTCTCCACCTGCCCTGGCCCATCGTCGCCTCCTTCATATCCTCCTTTGTCTCTGCGGCCACCTGACACTGGGTCCGCGTTCCTGGGTCCGCGTTTTTTTTTTCCTTCTTTCTTCTTTCTGGCTTCCCCCGCCATCTAAACCGTCACACCTCACTCACGAACTTGAGTCACACGCGACCCTTTGTTGTCGTCGTTATTGCCCGGCTGTCCGTAGGCGTTTTCCAGGTCGCCTGCCAGCCGTTTTGGCTTCTTTTTTTTGCGCAGATTGCGCAGAGCGACAACGAGGACGAGACCGCTTCAACAGCGGCGGCATAAGACGCCAGACCGATATCTCGTCAACACACTCTTTTCTGTTCTTTTTCTGTTCCGCCTTACTCGAGCCTCGTCTATTCCCCCTCTTTTATAGAGCATGATCATCATTCTAGGCAGTAAACCTGTTATTTTGCCTTGATGATGGATTCGAATCCCAATAATGCTGGCAGCTCGATTGCCTCACGCTTTGCCAGCAGACGATGCGTACTAACGAATCGACGTCTGTGCTTGGCCGTGGCCTCACGTTTCGCAAATCGACGACTGGTGTACTCCATTGCTGCCGTTTCGATACTCGGCGCCAAATGGATTCATATCTACGCCCACATCACCGCCCTTCCGCCGGCCGACATGGCTCGATGGGGCCTATCATTTTTTGCACAGGATACGGCGCTCCTGCTTATACTTAGACTGTTGCTCGATGCCGAGCTACCCGTGTTTGCAGCTGTAGGTTGCCTGCGATTCTTGGCCACTACTTTGGCCTGCTTGATTACGCTTGTGCAACATATGCTGGCATCCATCAACATCTCGTTCTTTGTTGTGGCTGGCTCCGAGCTTCATTGGCGAAACATCGGCCTGGCCGGTGACTCTTCGTCATGGTCACTTCTCTTGACTGGATTAGTGTCTTGCTCGATTGCTTTCGGTATCATTCTTGTGATTGGTTGGCTCCTGCAGGACATTTCCTATACGCTGGCCGGCATGGCCATCGACATCGTCAAGTTGCCCTTCAACTTTTTGTTCAGAAAAATATCTTGCTTTCGACAAAACAAGGCTTCTGCCGTCAAATACGACCACGTCCCCCAGAAGGAGCTCGATCTGGAAGATGGATCAGATGAAGGTGACGATGAGTATCGCAACGAAGGCAAGACTCATATGCTTGCTCCAATCCCGGCGGCTCTCACTGGGAACAAGATGACATGGCTTTTATACACGGCCATTGGGATTCTTCTGCTTGTGCAGCTCGTCTTGTCCATTGTGCGACCCACCGAGGGCTCGCTCATATTCATGTCCTGGACTCCCATCCTGCTGCCAATTATCGACTTTGCGCACTCTTCAGCAACTCTTGCCAGCTTGAACCCTTTGTACGGTCAGAGCATAGGGTTGGACTGGGATAATCAGACTGCTCTGGCAGATCCCATTCGCTGGGACTGGCTTCCCACGCTCGACAAGCCCCTTGCCGGATTCGAAGATTGGTACGAGCCCGACGCCCAGCACTACAACGCAGCCCGCGACCCTCTCCGGATTTCCAACCTGGACGATAACGTGCTGGCCTCGTTGAGGGGAAAGCTGGG